>OX375876.1:39939947-40680657 GCA_947359465.1 Metellina segmentata | reverse complement strand
TGTGGGTTCGTAAAAGGTAAAAGATAAATAACTCTTAAAGTTCAAATTTAAGTTTAATTACAAAATTAATGTATTTACAGTATATTTACAAACATCTTTGACAATTAAGAATATCCGACAACTAAGAGGCCATCTGCCTAAAAAGTCATGGGCCGTCTGCCCAACTGCTAGCTTCGGTGTCTGGGGGAGCATCTGTCTCATTGCTGCGGTCGCTTCTGAGCGGACGCTTCCTCTAGGTGGCGTTACTGCTGCGGACGTATCAGGCTTTGGCGCGCTCGTCGCACAATCCCACAATCGGCTATCCTGACTGTAATTTCGTCCTCGAAATTCGCCATCTTCAACATCAGTAAACAGGCCATAACATTATCACATATCTGAAAATACAAACAAAAAAGAAGAAAGAAAGAGGAAAAAAAGGCTTTATATACATTTTTTTTTACTGTTGACCAGTGGGCCAGGGTTTCATGTAATCAGCTGCTGAAGTAGTTAGGCGTGGACCTTCATGATCGCCCACTTTTTCAATGGCATATCTGTCATTAGGAGACACTTTTACAACTCGATAGGGTCCCAAAAATTTAGGTTTCAGCTTAAGCCCAACTCCAAACTGCGTACGCTGAATGGCCACTAGATCTCCTACTTTGTACACTCTAGATTTTTTTCTCCCTTTGTTATACTGACGTTTATTTTCCTGTTGCAATTTGAAAATATTGTCTTTTGCTTGTTCGCGTATTTCTTCTCTCTCCTTCATCATGGACTTTTCATACTCTTCTTCCAATATATCTTTTATCTTCAGATCTTCTTTATTTTTCATTGTGATGCCAATCATCAGTTCGAATGGCGTATGCTTCGTACTTCTGGATGGTGTACTGTTTATGATACTTTGTAGACATGGAACATATTTGAACCATTTGCTAGGCTCCTCTATTGAAAGTTTGGCAAGAACAGGAATCAACAGACCAATCATCCTTTCTGCCTGCCCATTGCCTCTAGGAATTCCGGTTGTTATTTTACAATGTTCAATTCCCTGATCAGTACAATAATCAGTGAATTCCTTCGATGTAAACGCTGATCCCCTATCTGAAATTATTCGTGATGGGTTTCCAAAAGTAGCTTGTTGTAATTTCAGCTTTTCGATAGCATCGCTAGCCGAGGTAGATTTCACTGGGTACAACCAGACAAACTTCGTAAAGGCATCGACTACCGAGAAAATATGTTGGTATCTTTTATTCGTTGTTGGAAGGGGTCCCAAAAAGTCGATATTGTAAGTCCCAAGTGGAACGTTGTCTTTCGGCACTGGATTAAGAAACCCTTCGCCTTTTCCACGTTTTCTATTGCAGAGGATGCACTGTACGCAATTAGAAATAACGATTTCAACATGTTTTCTTGCATTAGGAATAAAAAACTGTTGCTTAAGAATTTCCTCTGTCTTGGCAGCGCCAAAGTGACCTTTGTTGTGAACTTCTTTAATGATGTTATTTTGCATCGCCTGAGGAACCATTAGTAGTTGTTTCCCATTCTCATACTTGTATAGAACTCCTGCTTTAATGAAATGTTCACTGTCATGTCCTTCTTCAACTAGAGTTTTAATTGCTTTAATGTGATCATCTAGATGTTGTGCAGCTTCTATTTGGGTTGTTAATTCTCCTTGTGCACGAGTTGTTATCAACAATATGTTCCTGCTTAGGGCATCCACATGCTTCATTTGGGTGCCTGATCTATGGACAACCTCATAATCATATTCTTCGAGTGACAATGCCCATCGAGCAATTTTTGGTGTAAGCTCTTTTTTCTGCATAGTCCTCTGAAATGCAGCGCAATCCGTCACTATTTTGAACTTAGTACCCAACAAGTAGTAGCGAAATTTTCGCAAAGCCTCGATTACAGCCAGTACTTCCAATTCGTAAGAACAATACTTCTCTTGTTGAGGAGTAGTCTTCTTGCTCATGAAGTGAATGGGATGAAATTTCCCATCATGAGCTTGCTGAAGCAAAACAGCTCCAAAGCCGTGGCTACTAGCATCCGTATGTAATTCTAAGGTTGCTCCTTGCCTAAAGAGATGCAATACCGGACTACTTGAGAGAATTTCCTTTAGCCTTTCAAATGCTTTGACTTGCTCAGAGCCAAATGTCCATTCGACATTATTTCGAAGCAGGTCACTTAATGGTTTTGCAATTCTTGAAAATCCACCGACAAATTGTCGAAAGTAAGAGCAAAGACCCAAAAAACTCATGACTTGTTTTACATTTTTCGGCTGGGGAAAATTTTTCACTGCACGCGTCTTGGATGGGGAAGGTTGAATTTTGCCGCCCTCGATAACGTATCCGAGAAATTCTATCGAATGCTGAAGAAATTGACACTTTTTAAAATTTATTATTACGCCGTATTCTGACGCAACCTTCAAAACCCTTTTGATTTTTTCAAGCCCTTCTTGTTCATCAATGGAAGGTATAACAATATCATCCATGTAAATTATTATAGTCTTGTCTCGAATTAAGTCTCTAAACACCGTGTTTATGTACCTCACAAAAACACTTGGTGAGTTACTACATCCGAAAGGTACAACATTGAATTCGTACTGTCCTTCATGGGTAACAAATGCTGTGTAACGTGTCGAATTAGGGTCCATTGGTATGTTGAAAAATGCGTTTTTTAAGTCCAAAGTGGAAAATACCTGTGCGTTTCCCAAGCAATCTAAAACATCTTGAATTAATGGGAGTGGATGCTTATCTTTGATTAACTTTCGATTAACCGATCGATAATCAACGCACAATCTGTATGAATTATTACCCTTCTTTTTACACAAAACAATGGGTGAAGCGTAGTTAGAACAGGAGGGTTTAATTATTCCGTCTTTTAACCATACTTGTATTTGTTCCTCAACTATTTTCTGTTCTTTTAAAGACATTCGGTGCGGTCTCTGACAAATCGGTATATCATCAGTTAAAATTAAAGTCATTTTTACTTCTGTGTCTTTAATTTTATGCGGCTTATATTCACTAATCAAAATATCTAACTCGTTTCTTATTTTAGGATCTTTTATATGTTGCAATTCAATTTCATCTGTCAAGGAAATCGGCAATTCGGATAAAGGATTAAAAGTCAAATCATTTTCTTGAACATCCTGTGCACAAGATGACGCAACGCCTATCATTGGAATATTAATGGCAGTCGCCAATAGTTCACACCTGTTTTCTTCTTTGAAAGGGTGAGTCAGGGGGGAGGGGATACCAAACATCTGCCTTTCATTACTTTCGGATTCCAAAACAGTGGCTCCATTTCGGCAACTCGTTTTTGTTTTTATTCCTTTACTTCCTGAATGAGGTCCCTCAAAACGCTTAGCTTTTATTTTTTCTGACTCTTTCACTTCCGAAGTGTGTGTGAAAGAAAGATTAATAGAGTTTTCTCGAAAGCTCAAAATCCTTAAATAATTTCCTGATATTGAAATATTAAGCTTGTTAATTACGTCCATCCCAATCACAATATTGCAACACAAGTTTTCAATAACAAAAAACTCAGTGAGAATATTAAAATTGTCAATAGTAATTTCAGCACAAAAATAACCAAGTGATTTTACACTTTGATTTCCAATACCATTTAACATTATGTCACAAGGGGTTAATTCTGGTGCACCAATTTGCATATAAAAATCATATTTCAAAATAGATAAATCTGATCCCGTATCAATTAAAGCATCAACATATTTACTCATAATTTTAAGACATTTATACAATTTCTTTTCATGATTACTGGACATATTAATTAAAACCTTCTTTTCTTCATTTATATCAGTTTTTACACCTTTATTACATTCGTATTTACGGTGTCCATATTCATTACACTTTAAACATTTAATTCCTTTATTCTTATTTGGACACTCAGAAATTCTATGACCAATTTCATTACATGAAAAACATTTAACATATTGGTTAGTAACACTTTGGTGAGCACGGACGATCGACGGTTTATCATTGAATTTTTTGGAGCGTTGATGACTTTGTGTTTCAGCTGATTTCATATCTCTAGCTCCCGGTCTTTTAAGATGGAATCTTGCCGCCTCGTACTCATCCAATTTATTCACTAATTCGGCTACTTTATTCAATTTCGGTAATTCATCAATAAAATGCTCGCGCATTTCAAACGGTATTTTCCTTTTAATTTGATCCGCCACTATGAGATCTTTCAATTCTTCATATTTAGAGATACTAAGACCCACAACCCATTCTTCGAAAAAATTATCTAACTCGTAGGCGAAATCACGCCAAGATGCGGTTGTTTCTTTCTTGTGAGTAAAAAAGTGCTGTCGAAACTGCTCTGGTGTTAGTTTAAATCGATTCAGTAAAAGTTTTTTCACGTGGTCGTAATCATTTGCGAGCGGATCAGGCTCTCTTGCAATTAAATTTGCGATATCCAACGGTAAAAGACTCACAAGGAAAATAACCCAATTTTCTTTAGGTATTTCTATGCGATTAATTTGTTTTTCAAACAAAGATAAATACATGCTTAAATCACAGTTTCCGTCGAAACGTGTCATTAGTTTTGAAAAGTCAGTTTTAAGTGGGGAAATAAAATCGAAACTTCCAGTACTTTTGTTTTCTAGCTGTAACTTCTTCAACTGAAATTCGCGTTCTGCTTTCTTTTCGTTTTCTTTAGCTTCCCTTTCGCGTTCAGCTTTATCGTCTCTTTCCTTTGTTTCTCGTTCAGAAACAATCCTTTTTAAAAGCGTTTTTGTTAATTCCTCACTGTATTCATCGGCTTTCGTTATCAACTTAATAAGCTGCGGAATTTTGGTTCCTTCCGTTGCTATTAGTTCTAATTCTTCTATTAGCGCTAGAAGATCGATCTTGCGTGCTCCGGCTAAATACGTAGCCATGTTAGTGTCAAAATGAAAAATCTGTACTCACAGTTCAGATGAAGTATTCCTCAAGATCCAATATGCTGAGTCACGGTCCTTCAGTCAAATGAAGTTCGCACCTTGAATCCGATGAGCATCAGGCGAATATTGGAATTGTCCGCGTCTAAGCGTAAAATGCGTTTCTCGAACGGTTCAGATAAAAACGGCAATCTTCGGCCTTTAATTAAATCCAGGCCAAACCCTCAAATATATGTGGGTTCGTAAAAGGTAAAAGATAAATAACTCTTAAAGTTCAAATTTAAGTTTAATTACAAAATTAATGTATTTACAGTATATTTACAAACATCTTTGACAATTAAGAATATCCGACAACTAAGAGGCCATCTGCCTAAAAAGTCATGGGCCGTCTGCCCAACTGCTAGCTTCGGTGTCTGGGGGAGCATCTGTCTCATTGCTGCGGTCGCTTCTGAGCGGACGCTTCCTCTAGGTGGCGTTACTGCTGCGGACGTATCAGGCTTTGGCGCGCTCGTCGCACAATCCCACATATATATATATATATATATATATATATATATATATCATTTAAATTATTCATTAATGCTCATTATATGCTTATTTAACGATTAAGCAATAAAAATAACCCTGGTTGTTACTTTATTAACGTACTTAAACTGAGGAAATATCCTTTATTATATTCTATACATATTACACATTAATAAATTATTTTCTATTTCTTCTAATTTTGTATAGTTGCAATGGAATAAATTTAATTGTACCTAATTTGGCCCGTTGTATTACGTTGTAAATTAAATGTGTACCCTCTAGTACGACGGTAATTAAAAATTACCAAATACCAATTTAGTATCTAATTTAATATATAATGAATGTAATACTATATTCAGTTCAATGCACTTAAAAGTGAAGTGGTATCAATAATTGCTGGCTTTATCTATAACCTTTAACCTTTCAACTACGGCTATAGATATAAATGGCATGACTCTTTCTTGGATCGAATCTTATAACTTTCAAGGTACACTGATGCACCGACCGTAGTCCACATTCTTTCTTGGTGCGATCACGGTTACTGTACGGCCGTAGTCTAAAGGTTAATTCAAAGAGAAAAATTAGACATGGTGATTCAAAAAAATATTTAACTCTATTGTTCTTGTCTACTTACGATTTGCGTGAAAAATAAAATAAACGAGTTTATATAACTTGAGATTCCAAAAAAGAGAGAGTTAAATTCTAATTAGCAAATGCAAATTTTAAACTGTAAAAATAGCACTAGCAGTAATCCGTTTCCAAGAAAAAATAAACCATCTAACATGAATTCGAAACATGGAAATAAAAGCACAGTTCTAATTAAGAAGGGCGGAAACATTTCTTTGAAGAATCCTAATCACGGTGCAAAAAGCAGTAGCAAGTGAAATGGAAAAGCAAAGATCCATCTGTTTCGCAAATTTACTCGAATTGGCTCGTTTCATGAAGATTGAAAATGGTGCGCAGTAATGCCTCCCCGTCTCACTGGAAAGTTCAAAAATCCAGACTCTCCGGTGGTTAATATCTAACTCACTAATTAAAAAGAGCACACTTCTTTTCCGTCTGGTTCAAAGAACCCTCAAACGCGTGCGACCCGAAATCAATAAATTCCGATTCTAATGAGTTCTGAAAAAGGACAGCTTGTTCGTCAAATGCGGATTTAATTTAGCAAGATACATGATGAAGAGATGTCTGCTTTCGAGTGGAAGATACTTTTTAAAAGGCGTATGAAGTGTCTGATGAACTGAAGAGTAGTTAACGAAGTGCAATGTGCTCAGCTTTGTCGGCGACATTCGTGCACTTTCCGTTGAACATTAGAAATATTTAAATTTGCAAACATGTTTTTCGAACTTAGAATTCAGCGAAACGCTTTTACTGGAATTTAAAAATATGCATGGGTGCAATGTTTGTCAGAGTTTGTGCATATCATAAGATTTATTTAACCGTGCATTCACAGTCGGTCTAACAGAATCGATGTTTGTTCTATAAATAATTTGTACTCATTACACGAAATTCGGTGAACATAAATTAGGAAGTATGATGAATTTTATTTTTGAAAAATTTATTCTAGAACAACTTACGTTTTTTTATTATTTTTCTTTAGAGAGAATAATAGTGCTGTTTTCTATAAGAAGCAGTTAAGAAACTGAAAAATCCATTAGTTCACTAAAAAAATTAAATAAAAATTTATTATAATTAATTCAAATTAATAAAAAGTAATTAATTAAAAATTCATAAAATCACAACATACAGGGGACCGTCTTGGCTTAATTGGTGTGACCACTCCGCTGGCAACCAGCAAGTTGTAGGCGGCGGAGGTTCGATTCCTGACTGGGTGTGATTGACATTTTCTGTTTTGTGTTTGGCGCAATTTAGACAAATATGGCCTTTGCGCCATAAAAGCCCCAATACAACCAGTTTCCCAAGGTATATTTCGCTCTTCAGTGGCAGCAAAACTTTCTGCGTTTGTCCATTATTTGACATTGTGTGTCTTGTATTTGGTACAGCATGGCTCTTTTGCCATAAAACCGAACCAACCACAAGTGATTCAGCACGTATTTCGCAAGAATTTGAAGGCATTTTGGCGCACCGTCCGTGACAAGCGATGCCAAACACAATTAGCCAAACAAAACGCAAGAAAAAAGTACAGCTAAAGACTAAAACTGATAAAGAAATCCTAAGTTGCAGGAATAAAAATTGAAAAGTCACGTGCATAAAATACTTAATTTTGAAAACAAAAACTTCAAATCTATCTTTCTCACATACACATAAAAATGCAAAACAATTTAAATGGGGATTTTTACCAGTCGAGTTGTAAATTTAGAATCGTACTTTCGACAAATCGCAGGCCGACCAACCGGTTTAGTGATTAAGGTGTTAGCCTGTAGATCGGAAGGCTCCTGGTTCGAATCCAGGTACGGTCATGGATGTTTATAAGCGTATGGTGTAGAGGCGGCTGGTTCACCTTAAATCTTTCGTGGCCGAAACTCCTCATGTTGGGTTGGTGTGGGAGTTTGGAGAGTCGGGTACCAGCTCAGGTATTGCTTCGTCAACTGACCGTGGTTTAAAATTACCATGTGTTTTCCTAGGATCTTCCCAAAAGGGATTGATCCCGGACCGTCATCAATAGCCCGTTCTGTTGCTCTAGTACAACGTTAACTAAAATTACCATTACCACATCGACAAATCTCAGTCGATGAAGATTGTAAGACAGACAAACCAATACAATAGGATGAATTGTTAGGAGAGTCGAGCATGATTGACAGAAGGGTTAGAATAATAAGGCGCTAGGGTCTTATGCAGGACAAACTGCGCCAAGACACAGGGGGAATCCATCCCAACCAATGATGACGATGAGTGAATCGCGTGTGTCCTATACAAAGGCGGGGCATATTAACATCGGTACTTCGCATGGGAGATACTGGCCTTTGGTGAATGACGTATTTTGTGGAATGCAGTTTGTTATTGGCGTGCGGATTTCACAAGAGAAGGTGAGGCATTATTAAAAAAATCTGCAGTTATTCCACCAATAATGCACCAATGTCTTTAAGATACATTCACATTGTAAGGGAAGGTGTGTGTGAAATTGATAGTAAAAAACATTATATCCAACGATATCAACTGGAACAATTGCCATGAAAGTGAAAGCTAATATAGGTGACCAATGTTAAAATGAAGTATCAAGTGATAAAAGTTACTCACAGAATGCTTGATCCGTATACTATTATTAACGCGTAAACAATATTGAAAAAATTGAGAAAAGTACTAAAATCCAATCTACACATTTAGTCAATAGAGGCAGGTAGTTAATTGACGTCGTAATGAAGCAAAACAGGTGGTTACTGACGACAGTTCGGGATCAATCCTGAAAGGAAAGGTTAAAGTATAACATCTTGTGCTTCAAACCACGGTCAGATGACAAGGTCAACACCTGAGCCAGAACTCTCCAAACATCCACACCACGCCAAAGCAAGAACCTTTGAGGCCATGATAGATATAACGTGCGCCATCTCCCATAAACACGACAGTCTTTGGCTGCACCGAGTTTCGAACTCGCAACCTAAAGGTTGCGAGTCCGTTTACTTCCAACAGAGCTATTTTTTTTATTATTATTTCCAATGGCAAGGCTGGGTACAGATTGCAAAGACAAATACAATACAGTACAGAATTGACCGAAGTCATTGTAGCCTTATACAAGGCCAGAAGTGATGGTCACATGTGAAGGGGCACCCAGTGGGTGGACCATCATTGACCCTAACAAAAGACAGCACAATTTACATCCATGCCCTGACCCGGATTCGAACAAGGAACATTCCGATCCAGAGGCCAACACCCTGACCACTAGACCGGTTTTGTTGGCCCAACTGAGCTATTGAGACCCAGCAACTGGAATACCCTGCAAGATCCAAGGATAACGGCTCGTTGTTTTGAGCCACGTTGATATGAAGAGGTCAGCCCCTGAGCTGGCATCCCACTCTCGAAACTTGCACGCCACCCCAACGTAAAGACATTAGAGGCCACAACTGATTAAACGAACACCAACCCACCCCACGAATTTGAACTGAATATCGAAACTCACAACCCTCTGGTTACCAATCAACTACTCTACCAACAGGGCTACCGCGACCCTTT
The DNA here is from genome assembly GCA_947359465.1 of Metellina segmentata. Classification (NCBI taxonomy): domain Eukaryota; kingdom Metazoa; phylum Arthropoda; class Arachnida; order Araneae; family Tetragnathidae; genus Metellina; species Metellina segmentata. Next base: position 40,671,134 of record OX375876.1, on the reverse strand, counting down.
GTCTGGAAATGAGCCGGTTTCTACTCATTAAGCCCAGTTGGAAGCACAACAGATTAGCAACCAGAGGGTTGTGAGTTCTTATTTCGATCCAACCAAGACCTTCGATATTTCCCTTCGGAGGTCAATCCCGGAGCATCACCAATAGACCGTTGTATTGGTCCAGTGTGACGTTAATTGAAAATACTGAAATACCAACCAAAGACTGTTACGTATAAGGGGATTTGTGCACGTTTAATCTACCATGTCCTCAATGTGTAATCTTTCCCTTCAGGATTTGTTCCGCACCATTGTTAATAGCCCATCGCGTTGTTCCACAGTGAGACGTTAACAAACTAACTACCTACCGATCGATCGGGACACGCATTTCGTAACTCGCCCCGTGCAAGGATACTGACATAACTGTCTCGGGACGGGCGACCAAACAACCATCTAATTAGTTGTTGAATCGACGCAGCCGCTTGGCTTCGAATTCCCTAATTACGATTCAGAAAGCCAGACGCGCATCGAGTTGACTCCACAAAGCAGCTTCCATCCGCCTGGGTGTATTAAATGCTCAACGCCTGTAATTCGAAACTGGATGGGGTTGGAATCAATCCGTGATCGGGAATTGGACGTCCCCTAACTTCGTTACGGGCTTTCGAAGCTCGTGGGGAGGCTATCGTGGTGGAATGCTTTTGAAGCGCGGGTAACCGAGAAGGGATTACAATTCGATGCATGCAATGTGCTTTCCTCTGAACTTGAGCGCAATCGGACGGATAATAAAGTATTTAATGGACAACTGGGTGTTTGTGACTCGAGGTTTCCCGAACTTCGTGAATGTTATATTATAATTGATACGGTCCCTCGTACAGTGTGCGAATGTCCATGTCACCGTAGCTTGACAACTCGGAAAGTGAAACGCAACATATAAAAGCAGCAACCAATACCAAATGGAACGATATCCGTCATTGTGAACGTGAGGTATTGAGGGGTGCCAAACAGTCAATGATTGAATATGGGATGAAAGAACACCCTGGCATTGGTCAGAACATTGGGTATTGTGATATCGTAGCGTCTGGAAGAAGACATTTTCCACATGGGAGCCGACAGCTACATGTGTGGAAATAACTCAGGGTCGGCATCCGTTTCTGGTGCACCCCGATTTCCACCGGACAGCGGATGTTTGTGAAGGACCACCGGTTGTCTGTTTTTTCGCATGTGTGGGGGATCTGACAACCCTTGAGAGTGGGAGGTGATTTTGAAAAAGAAGCGACGCGGGCGAGGAAAAGGTTGATACCCCGAGAAGGAAGAAAGGAGACTCGAGCTAGGGAAACCACAGAGGAAGGTGGTGAACGAGGTAGCTCTCTGGACAGTTACACGGGGAAGTCAAACCCCGGGGAAAACAAAAGACAAACTGTGAGAGTTGAAACTTACTGTTTCTACATAAACAATCGTGTAGTTATCGGTTGTGTAAATACAGTTGTAAACAGTGGTCCTATTTCATGGAAATTCTGAAGCGTAATAAACTGCTTAAAACGAATACTGCTTAGTCCCACTCCATTTGTAATAGTGTGGTGCCCCAAAACACCACAGTATGAAGCTGTATTTGATTGGTGGTGGAGCAACTGGCAAAGGACAGAAACTCTCAGGGAAGCAATGATATCTGGAAATGATGAGTGTGGGTGACCTGCAAAGAGCGAGATCCTCGACAACCGTAGTAGAGAAACCGTTCTGTTATCCCGGGCCCCGTAGAATCGACATGATCACAGCGTCCCCTCAATCAGCAATCAGCTACACCAAAGTTCCCAATCCCAAAATTAGCCGGTGAGTAGAACTCTCTTTATCTTCCATCAATCCAAATGTGGCCCCTCATCATATGTATTTATAACTATGCTGCTGACTTGCAATAAGACACATAACATGCACTATTCACTGACTCGGGGCTTTCATGATTCCAGTGTGGAATTATCTAACTACATTTGGTGAGGCACCTTTTCTTAAATGTGATAATTTTACTGTACAAAAAACTTGCAAATAAATAAATTAATTAATATTTCCTCTTTTTCAGCAAAGCATTGGCTCGCCGTTCGTGTGCTTGGCGCATCTTAGTCAAACAGAGCCCTTACGTCATTAAGACCAGACATCACACAACCGTTATACTTACAGATAAGATGAAACCAAGCAATCTTATAGAGAGTAAGGTCCGGTGCACACATCCGGTTTTACAACGTGCGGCGCCGCTACCGCAACGCCAGTGCCGTCTGAGATACATTAGATCCAATGGAGTAGTGCACACATGCTTCCGGCGCCGCAACTCGCCGCAAACACTACTCCGTTCTAAAATACCTTGTTTCCATATATAAATGGAATATAAATAATAATTAATAAATGGCTGTATCCAGTAACGACTATTTTGTTACAAAATATACTTTTTTTTTACACCAAGTAAGCGAAATAAATATGTTTGCTTCGATAGAATATTTATCGCAAATGGCGCGAAATGAGAATTTGCGTCATTTCACGGTTATCTGTGCATAGTTGGGCTTCGGTGTCGCAGCGGCGCCGCACGTTGAAACATCGGATATGTGCACCGGGCCTAAGTGATTCAATAGGATCAAAAGGTGGTTAACACGTTAGCTGCCGATCTCGCGGCAGCGCGTGGTGTGGAGTGATGTCTCAGTAGCCGATCACGCGTTCGCGCGGGAAGAGCTGCGATTCAACATTTATTCTCCGCTTCAATTGGCATTATATGTAAGGTTTTGGCGTGGAGTAAAGGTTAGAAGCTAGTTGTAAAGGGATATGCGGTTTGGAATTTATAGCTTTAATTTATTTGTTGGCTGACCTTCCGCCAATCTATTCTGCTATTGGCGCACTTTTCAACCATATTTATTATAAAAAGTAAGTCGGTTTCTGGGGGAAAACCTCATATCTACGTGACCGGCAGCGTGTTAATGAAGTTGTAAAAACATTGCAAACCACATGTTAACATCTTAAATCTAATTATTTGCCCGTGGCTGGAAGAGTAGCGGAACAGCAACCGGAGGTTTGCAAGTTCGAAACTCCATCCAAAAGCTGGAATTTCGGTTTAAAACGCGGCTTAACATATGCCTTTTTCGTCTATAGTTTAGGTGTTTTATACGAAACAATTATTTAATTCTTATTAACAGGTAGGGGGCTAGATAGTTCGTAAAATCACATATTGGCAACCGGATGAATGAGTGTTCATAACTCGATCTACCAAAGACCATCGTATACGGGGGGCGGCTGGGGTTGGCGTACTTTGGAGAGCGGGTTGCCGGCTCAGATCTTGATCTTGTCATCTGACAATGATTCAAAATGACGAGGTGTCTTTCCCTTCGGGAAGCATCCCGGACCGTCGACAAAAGCTCGTTGTGCTGCTCTAGTTCGACGAGTATTGAATTACCTACTTTAATCCAAAGAGGTATGGTATAAATAAAGCAAGTTTTAATGTTCGCTTAGTAATATTTAGGCATTATCTTTTGGAAAAAAGGTTTCACACATTTCTGTGAATGGCGTCTATTCATTTTATCAATAGTCTTACAAACTTTCTAAGTGGTCCTCCAGATTTTAACGTCTGTTCTGGTAATAGACGTTTTTAATAACTTTTTCAACACTGCATCAACTATTTTATCTGATTTGTTCATCACTCGCTTCCTTCATCACTTCTCGCTTTTCTACATCACTGGATTTTTATCGCATATGAATAATACATCATATTTTAACTGTGTTTCGTAATTAAAAACTTTTAAGCTTAAGGGCTCTGGCAAACTTTTTATATTTCTTGATCGTTTATTTTCATACCACTAGACTTTTAAAGTCATTTTTATAGTTCTGGTTACCATATTGGATATTACTTTATCTTGCGTTTGGTGCATTTTGTCCGTCGTCGAGCCCTGCTTCATAATACCCACATCAACAAACCAAAGCGTTTCTCAGACTGCAGATATTAAATTAAAACCCCACCTCCCCGAACGTCCGTCGCTCGTTGTCAACCAATCACCACACACCAACTGCTGCTCTCCACCAATCGGCAGGGGCCGCTGTAGTCCGGTTAGATGAATGACGGGCAAACAACCGGAGGATTGAGAGAACGAATCCCACCAAAGACCATCGTATAAAAAGGGGGCTGGTGGACGTTAAATCTGTTGGAGCCTCAAATGTCTTCACGTCGGCTTGGTGTGGAATTTTGGGTGTGGGGTGCCGGCTCAGGTGTGGGCTCTCGCCATCTGACCGTGATTCAAAATGTTGTGATTGTTGTCCTAGACTCTTCCACTTTGGGGGTTGATTCATGACCATTACCAATAGCCCGTTGTGTTGCTCCAGTGTGGCGTTAAATAAAATAACTACCTGCCACCGTTTTGGAGAGTGAGGTGCCGGTTCAGGTGTGGTCTCTCGCCGTCTGACCGAGGTTGTTGTCCTTCGATCTTTCCCTTCGGGGGTTGATCCATGACGTCGCCAATAGCCCGTTGCGTTGTTCCAGTGTGGCGTTAATTAAAATATCCACCTACCACCAGTCTGAAACAACGCTTGCCTTGATGGCCGTTCAATAATATTTAACCTGCAAGGCAGCCGAGAAGGGGAAGAAAAGGCGAAAGTCTACTCTTAGCGACACGGTAGTCGCCCACTAATGAGTCTTATTGACCGAAGAGGGAAAGAAGGGGATGAAATAAAAAGAGAGATAATTCCGGGGCCGATGAAATAGAAGAGAGAAAAGAGATAGTTTCTCTCTCGGATACAGGGGAGAGAGAAACTTGAAGGTCACACACACTTTGTTTCTGATATGACACTCTGCCAGTTCTGGAAGTTGCGTGGAGACAGAAGCTGGGGGAGAGAGTGAGAGAGAATCTCCTCTTCGGTCCTGACCTAATTCTATTGATGTCACTTGCGTCGTGGAAATGTTTCTGGCGGAAAAATGTATCTGATAGCTCCAACCTTTCGAACCCATCAGCGGAGGTTTTTGATTCGCCTTGCTTTTTCTTCGGTTCCCGTTCCCTTCTCGAATGAGGAGGGGGGGGGGAAGTATCGCTCTGATTTCCACCCTCGGTCACCAAGGCTGTAAATATCGAGTAACTGCAGATGACTTTGTTGTCAAGAAAATTGCATCGCTTTTTTTCATTCCTTCGACCGTCGTTGGTAATGGATTAGGAAAAAAAAAGGATCGGTGCTATACGGACCGTTTCATTGGGGGTGGGGCAAAAAAAGATGTGATTTATGGTGGTCGATTGTGTGTTCGGAACACGTGTTCTGAAGCTCTGAGTTCAATCTAACGATCCACTAGTGGTTCTTTTTTGGCGAAAGAAAGGGAACTCTTGAAACTCAACAAAACGTTCAGTGGATAAACATTATAACAAATGACGATCTTTTGTCTCGGGAAAGAGGTTTGCAAAATACGATAGGTCTGCAATACCCGACCGCCTTCTCCGACCTTTCTTCAACTCCGACCACCCAAATGTCAAGCCCGTCAAAGCGTCACGTGGTCACTTCTCTTCTATGACCGCGTCACACCTGCGCCTGTTTCCCCCTCCCTCAAAGTAGGGATTGGGTGATGCAGCATAATATTACCTACCTTCACATTGAGGCACTTCCTTATGTCAAGTTGGGATTCAATCCCACGGTGACTCAGTTGGAAGAGTCGCAGAATATAGCAACCAGAGGGTTGCGAGTTCGAAACTCGGTCCAGGCAAAGACCATCGGGTGCGGGAGTATCTCAAATGTCTTAAACCCCAATTTCAAGTCTGTCTCCCAATCCCACTTTTTTCCCCTTTTACGACATTTTTTACTTGACGTTGTCTTGTGTTTGACACAGTTCGGCCAAATATGACCCCCATAGGGTCATAATACAACCAACCCCGAGACTAAAAATACTTTTAAATAGAAGTATCAAGTACCATTCGTATACGAAAAAGATAACGTTTGGATATTTTGTAACAAGTATTTGAAATTCTTGATAGTTATGAGACATTAATCTGAATCCATTTTCCCAAGTAAAACAGTAAATGTCATGTACTTATCATTTAATCTCTGGAAACAGTAATTCTAGACTAAGGGATGAATATTCATTACTTTGGCTAATGGCTGTGCAAAGTATACACAACCCATTCATTTTAAAAACAATCATTTTAGTAGCTTCATTTTCAATAAATGCGTCTGGCAGAAGTCTAGCCACCTGTTACTAATTCTGGTAATCTGACGTCTGTTAACTATCGCATATAATAACTGTTGTCGGTTTTCCAAATTAAACTGACGATCATTCTTGCTCTGGTATAGCAGAGGTAAATCGTTGAAATTAGACTTCATGGCTCGTTTCAGCAAGACTTTTTTCAATGACGAATTTATAAGTTACGGGTATTAGATTTTCATGCACAATAATATAGGTGGTGGATAAAATAATAGGAACAACGCTAAAGAACGCAAAATTTTCATTGGTAGGGAGTTGGGTCACCCTTGGTCTGAACTATAAAGATCTTTGCCCAATGTTCAAGGGAATTCACACCCATTCCTCGTGTAGAATGGTCTCGAGTTCAGATATTGTGCTTGGAAGTGTAAACCGAGCAAGGACTTTTTTCTCTTCAAAAAAACCACAAAGGCTTAATGATGTTGAGATCAAGAAACTGAGTACACCACGTGTGATGTCCCACTTCCATCATCAAACCTTGTTTGAACACAGTGAGCCGTGTGAACAGGGGCGTTGTCAACTTGGAACACAGGTCGTTCTCCAGGAAACAGACTCTGAAGCAAAAGGGGAAAATGATCTGCGAGAATACTGCGATAATGTTCGCCTTTGATCTTCCCCCTCAGGATTACGAGTGGCCCCAAGCCACGCCTATATATCGCGCCCCACACCATCAAAGATCCACCTCCATGCTAACGGTAGGAAACAGACAGTCGACATGAAATGCTTCTGCCGGTGGTTCGCCAGACGTACACACGTCCGAAGTAATAAAAATGGTGATCTGAAATAATGAAAATGGTGATCTGAAATAATGAAAATGGTGATCTGAAATAATGAAAATGATGATTCGTCAGTCCAGATGACCTGTTCCCATTGCTGCTGTGGTGGTCTCCGTACCACTATCGTCACTTAATAGCATTACGTTGCGACATTAACAGCTTAGGAATAGTTACTCGGCCATGAATATTGGCAGCATGCCGCTCCCGTTGAATAATTTGGGTTGAAACGGAATTTTGGAGATGGGTGTTCATCTCGGAGGTTATCTGCGGTATTGTAGACCTGCGTAACACTCGTCTATTCCTGTAGGTCAACTTTCGCCCTCTGTTCTGCTTCGCAGATGAAATTTTTTCAAGTTTTGAGATCATAACCCTTGCAACAAACGTAGGGTTGGCTCTTCTCGTCCGGATGCTCCAACGCGGCGAGCTCCAACGATCATGCCTCTTTGAACGTCGGAGAGGTCGGACATAACGACGCTTTTGCTGGTAACATAATTTTCTCATACAACTTTTACACCGGCCAATGCTCAACTGATACCTTCGCTTTTGACGCCACTGGAAGGAATACTGCTGCGACACGTGTCGTGGCTGAATTGGAAGGTCGAATTACTACGCATTTAGAAATTAGTGTTCCGTCCACCGCCTGTAGCTTGTCGGGCTTATACTTGTTTTCCTTTGGACAAGGGCCTGTAAGTTGTAGACGGCGCAGGTTCGAATCCTACGTGGGTGTATTTCTTTCTTCTGTGTAAGTAAACCTTTTTTAGTTTATGTCCATTAGTTGACATTGTATGTCTTCTGTTTGGTACAGCATGTAACAGTCCAAAGGCGGCTTCTCTGATCAAGTCGACATAAAGCAGACATAGTAAAGAATTCCTTTATTGGAGATCATAAAACTCCTTTCAAATGATCAACTGTCCATAACTAACCCTGAAAATACTGTTACAGCACTCCATTTGACATTACATTGGTCATAAAGTTATGGGCACTTGAAATAAACCCTCTTAACCTGACGTTACACTGACATTACGATCTCCTAAATCTCAAGTCTCTTGAGAACACTCAAGATTCCATCAACATTTGGTTTTCAGTTGAAGGCTGCCTGGTTGGGAGAGGCCTGAGACAATTCCCTTGAGAACACTCAAGATTCCATCAACATTTGGTTTTCAGTTGAAGGCTGCCTGGTTGGGAGAGGCCTGAGACAATTCCCTTGAAAACACTCAAGATTCCGTCAACATTTGGTTTTCAGTTGAAGGCTGCCTGGTTGGGAGAGGCCTGAGACAATTCCCTTGAGAACACTCAAGATTCCATCAACATTTGGTTTTCAGTTGAAGGCTGCCTGGTTGGGAGAGGCCTGAGACAATTCCCTTGAGAACACTCAAGATTCCATCAACATTTGGTTTTCAGTTGAAGGCTGCCTGGTTGGGAGAGGCCTGAGACAATTCCCTTGAGAACACTCAATATTCCGTCAACATTTGGTTTTCAGTTGAAGGCTGCCTGGCTGGGAGAGGCCAGAGACCAGACAGAGACCCTTGAGAACTGAGAGCGATAGCACCACGCTCGCTAACATCTGTCAAACGCTTTGTGTCCGAAAATATCTGTAAATTTGCTGTAAATATCTACTAAGCTGTTGGATGTCAGAATATACCGCAATGTTGTAGATGTGAATCCCAAAGATCTTGTTCTGCTACGCTACCAATTCATTTCTTTCACCACACCATTTCATCCGGTACAAACATGGTCGAATATGGCATTTGCGTCATGAAACCTAACCAATCAACACGATTCAGAGCACAGTTTGGGACAAATGGAGACAATGTATTTTCTGCTTATGTTCCTTCGGGTGTATTTGTAGGCGTGTAAAGATTTCCAATTTAAACGAATAAACCAGACGAAATGGGAAGATTTTACTTCAACTACCCAAATGGTCTCGTTCGGTGCAGATCGAGTTTACATTAAAATATAGTTTTCACCGTTTTATCGATGTTTTGCGCTTTATTATAATCGGCGTTGTCGAATCAACTATCATGAATTCGGAATTGATTTAGTGGCGAATAGCTGAAATCGCGCCCAAATCTTCAATCTGAGCCGCAGATTCGGTTCCTCCCTGGATGCATATATCTCGACATAAAACTTTCATTGCTTGTGTGTCAGGCCACTTACTTGATGCTGCCTGTTTTGTGTTTGGCGCAGCTTGACCAAATATAGCCCTTGGAAAACCTAACCAGGACAATAACTAACATAAATGTAAATACGATACGGGATTCAAACGCTCGACTTACTGCGTGGCACTGCAGCAATACAACTGGCTATTAGTGACGATCGGAGATCAATCCCAAAGGGAACTTCATAATTTTGAACCAAGGTCATAAGACGAGGTAATTTACTTGAGCTGGCACTCCATTCTCCAAACTCAAACACCTCGCCAACGTGAGGCGTTTAAATCCACGGCAGATTTAACATGCACCAGTCCTCCCATTCACGACGGAATTTTTGGTAGGACCTAATTTCGAGCTCACAACGCTTCGGTCCTTGCTCTTGCAATTGGGCTAGCAATCAAGGCAGAAAGTGTATCTTAGGTCGGTGCACACATCCGGTTTTACAACGTCCGGCGTCACTACCGCAACGCAAGTACGGTCTGAAATACATTAGATCCAATGGAGTAGTGCACACTTACCACCAGCGCCCCTGCTGCGACGCACGTCCAACTTGCGTGCAATTTGTACCGCAGTTAGCCTCAAACGCTTCTCCGTTCTGAAGTATCTTGTTTTCATATATAAATGGATTATAAATAATAATTAATAAATGGTTGTATCCAGTAACGACTATTTTGTTACAAAATATACTTTTTTTACTCCAAGTAAGCGAAATAAACGCGTTTTCTTCGATAGAATATTTATCGCAAATGGCGCGATATGAGAACTTGCGTCATTTCACGGTTAAGTGTTCATACTTGGGCTTCGATGCCGCAGCGGCGCCGCACGTTGAAAAACCGGATGTGTGTTAACCCTCTTAGGGATTATTTCGATGAGGTATCTTTTCATTAGCAAAACTGACTAGATCCTGATGAACAAGACATCTCGCCATTTGAAAAACAGCTGACCAGATCTTACTCTGCTTCTTATCATAAAAAAATCAGTAATTACCCATCGACCTCAAAATGAAATAGAGGTAGCATGTGCCCGTAGGTTCATGTCATTTCTCCCCAGTAGCCCGGTTTAAAGATATGTCACCTGGTTGAGGTTAAAAGCATAAATCCTCAATTATTGATTGGTGGAAGTGATTATCCAACGGGATGACAAACGCTAGTATGCGCTCCCATGGCCAGTCGGCTAAGTCGATTTGCGATTTACCCTTCAGAGATCTTACGACAGGGGCTCCGCACACATGATTATTCCATTTCATTTTAAGGTATCGACCTTCTAATGAAAGAGACGGACCACGTGTCGCTGTCGTAAGATCTCTGAAGGGTAAATCACGTGGACTTACGATCACCGATTGGCTGTCGAATCTCACAATATTGTTTCTGATCACGATGGATAATCACTTTAACCAATGAATAATTTAGGATTCATGCTTGTAGCGTTAGCCCTTCTCTCTAGAGGACGCGCTATACTCACTTGATGGAGTATGTTCAGGGGGATTATTAGAGCATTAATCTCCCCCTAGAGATTAATGCTCTCCCTAGCCATTGGTTAATCCGCTGTGGGTTTCCAATAACTCGGTACGGAGAGGTTTGTTCCCACTCAAAGAAGAAGAAGGGTGAGATTAACGTCCGACTCGGTCAAGCTAGGTCGGAGGGGCGTGTAATCATTGTTTCTATAAATTCTTGTACGCCAACCAACCGGTCTAGTGGTTAAGGTGTTGGCCTCTGGATCGGAAGGTTCCTGATTCAAATCCGGGGTCAGGGCATGGATGTAATTGTGTTGTCCTTAGTAAGGGGTAGTGATGATCACCCATTGGTTGCCCCTTCACAAATGACCATCGCTTCCCGGCCTTGCAGTGGCCTATGATTAACATTCGAGTGCCCGCAGTAGTTAAAAAATAAATAAATAAAAATAAATAAATTCTTGTACAATCCGTTTATGTGTTGAAAATAAATTTTTATTTTCGTTGAGTACAAATGTATTGTCGTGTGCTGGATTCTTGAGATAAAAAACCGTGCTGTAGTGTAATATTCTGGCCTCTTCACTCAACCCCTATTTGCTGGGGAAAGCAACTGAGCAAGGGTCCTGTGGTAAGAGATAGAGAGAAGTGACATCTGCGGGGTTAGGTCAGGGATGATCGGCGAAGGAAAGAGGCAGACAGGGACAGGGAACGATAGAGCGAGGAAGACGATGGAATTCTAGGACCGTTCGTTCTTCAGAAGGCTCTTTCCTGAGATTATAGAGTGCAGATTTGTGGTTACGTTTACTTAAATAAACACTTGTTAACTTTTCAGAGTTCTCTTTTCTTTTGCCATTCACGAACCACACGAGTAATGTTTTACACATGCACTACAATGCTATTAAATACAACCACGCGACAGACCTTCACACCCAGCAACATGAAGCTGCGGGCACAGGCTCTGTCTACTTCATTTTGGGATCGATGCTTTAAGGTCGATGGTGATATCTTGATGCCATTAACAAAATTGGTCTGATCCTTACAGACGAGATATCTCGTCGAAACCACTTGGAGGGCTAAGGAATTCTTATCACATGACCGACGCCAACCCAATCCCCCACCCTTCCATCTCGGGTACTTTTACGTAGACGAGAAGAATCAAAGGCGACAAGACAAAAGAAGCCACCTCCTTTTATCCTTCCACGTATCGCTTGAAACGCTCCTATTCTGGACAACCGTACGGTCCATTACCGTTCGTGAGGCAAGGAAACCGCGTCCATTTTCGCGGCGATGGGGGTGGGTGGAAGGACGCAGCACTGTGCCCCCCCCCCCGGCCAGTAAGTGGCGATTAAATGGCATTCGTCGCTAACTACATTAGCGCACGGCGACTGGAGACGGCCGAGAACAATTAGAGGCCGTTCATTACTCGCCGCCCGTGGCCGTTAAATTGGGAGAAGCGGACAGTGGCGAGGCCGGAGCCGGCGGAATGATCCTTAGGCCGAGTCGGAACGGCCGATCGGCTAATGGGGAGCTGCCCGATGGAAAACTGTAATCGAGCCGATTAGAGCTACTCCTTCGCTCGCTGGAAGGCGGATTCCGCCGTTGCTATCAGCGACTTTGCGGTTGTGATTTATAATCTTGGCCCTTAGTCTAGCGATAACTGGCTGTGTGCAGACATTCGGCATGGATCAGAAATGCGTACATTTAAACTCGCTTCTCCCACTTCGTAAGTGCATAGAACTGCTTATTTTGACCCACTGAATTCTGAATTTCACCCACAACTCTTCCATTATGAACTGGTGAAGTGTCAATGCAACCCCAGAAGCCCGGTATCTTCTCAGAATATAACCAGTTATTGTTTGGCGCAGCATGGCCAAATCTTGCCTTTGTGCCATGCAAAATCAAACAACCTTCTCAAAATAGAGGGCCGCGGTGGCCTGTTTGGAAGTAATTTGGCAATTTTTAATTAACGTCGTACTAGAGCAACACAACGGGCAATTGACGACGGTCCGGGATCAATCCCTTAATGTAAAGATCCCGGGACAACACTTCGTAATTTTGAACCACGGTCAGATGACGAGGCAACATCTGGGCTAGTACTCCACTCTCCAAACTTCCACACCAACCCAACGTGAGGACTTTCGGCCACGACAGATTTAAGGTGCACTAGCCGCCTCTACGCCTACAAACATCCATACCCGGATTCGAACCAGGAACCTTCCGATCCAGAGGCAAACATCTTAACCATTATACCGGTTGGTCGGCCCCGTTTGGAAGAGTAACTAACTAATAAGCGGAGAGTTGCGAGTTTGAATCGAACCAAAGACCGTCGTGGACAAAGGGGGGCTTGTGCAAATCTGCCGTGGCCTCAAATGTCTTCACGTTGACTTGGTGTAAAAGTTTGGAAAGAGAGGTGCCAGCTCAGGTGTGAACTCGTAATCTGACCGCGGTTAAAAACTACGTGGTGTTGACCTCGGATCTTTTACTTCGGGGTTTGATCCCGGACCACCACCAACAGCCCGCTGTGTTGCTCCAGTGTGACGTTAATAAAATACCTACCTTGCTGTCTTATAGTCCTGTGGCATAAGATTAACGGGTAACGCCAGACGAGTTTGACGAAGTAAATTTCAGCCTTCGCAAGCACCCGAGATGGTAATTGGTAATTTTAGTTAACGTCGTACTAGAGCAACACAACGGGCTATTGACGACGGTCCGGGATCAGTCCCTTAAGGGAAAAATCCGAGGACAACACCTCGTAATTTTGAACCACGGTCAGATGACGAAGCAACACCTGAGCTGGCACCCGACTCTCAAAACTTCCACACCAACCCAACGTGAGGACTTTCGGCCACGACAAATTTAAGGTGCACCAGCCGCCTCCGCACCATACGCTTACAAACATCCATGCCCGGACCCGGATTCGAACCAGGAACCTTCCGATCTAGAGGCTAACACCTTAACCACTATACCAGTTGGTCGGCGCAAGCACCCGAGATTTGAATTGGTTGTGGATAATAAAACGGCAAGGAAATTTAGGATTATGCTCTTCAGAACGGATGTTGAGGCATAAAGGTAAATGAAAAGTACAGGAAATTACGTTTTTCTGAAATTGAATTGAGAGAACTATATTAAACTAGGGGCCAGCCCCCCTTCTCTCTACCAGAGGTTTGCTTTGCAATCCTTATTGGTTCGCTGCGCGAATCTTACTCGCTTCGATCGCATCAATAAGTACATGTGTCCTAGCAGAAGGGATTGTTTACAAAATATGATATTAAAAAAAATAGTTTTCAAATATAAATTTGTTGTACTGCAGAAAAGTTACACAGTACCTCTGGAATCAGAACTCGAACAATTTTAAATTCAAATGAAAAAAAACTTTGAGCAAATTTGACTCGAAATGTGAGCACTGCTTTGGAAATCGAATACCGAGCATGTTATTTGTAAGCATCAACAGCTCGACTAATATACCTTTTTTTTCAATAAAATTTCTTCCGATAACGCTATAAATTCAATTGAGGCGCAAGGCTTCGTAGTAAATAAACAATCGCACAGTGATGCCAAAACGCGATTAAAAAAAATCATTTTTTTTTGTGTGCTACGTACAAGAATTATATATATATAGATTTGAGTAACAAAATACATTTTTCAGTCAAAAAATTGTCAAGTGTTACTTCGTCCTTACTCTTACGACTTGATTAGGACGTTTAGAGATGTTTAATCTCTCAGAGAGGTCATACATCCATTTTGAAACTTGTAGTGTTTCATCTCTAACTTCATGCTATTTTTGACCTTGACCAATAGAATGCTGTCAACAAATAGATTTACTTGGGTAGCTCGTGATAACACAGAGGATTAAATGAATAATTATAATTAGGTTTCAGAGACACCTCCCTCCACGCTACACATAACAGGAGTTACCAACTTTACCCAACTGGAGTATTGTCTCCGTTTAATTTTCAAATCTCCCCTTTTATGCAAATTACCTTTTCTAGTACAATGAAATGTAACATGCTACTTTAAATAAATGAATCATGAAGTACAAAATAAACGTATTGTCCGATTTCTGACGTGTTGGAGGATAACGTCAATACTAATTAGCATAACTCGTAACTGCTATAATTTAACATTGGAGTTACGAGTTTTGCTAATTTGCATGGCGATAATTGATGTAATTTTGTTGCATATTTCAATTAGTGTGCCGTGCAAAGTGGAACTTTTGACAAAAATATACCTGTTAAGTAATAATGGTAATGGTAATTTTAGTTTCCGTCGTACTAGAGCAACACAACGGGCTATTGACGACAGTCCCTTAAGGGAAAGATCCGAGGACAACGCCTCGTAATTTTGAACCACGGTCAGATGACGAAGCAACACCTGAGCTGGCACCCCACTCTCCAAACTTCCACGCCAACCCAAGTTAAGTAATAAATAACGAAGTAAAATTAAGTAAGAACAGTTAGAAATGTAAAATTTTCAAAAACACCCGAATGGGGGGGGGGGGGTTACAAAATAATTTTTCGTGGAATTAATTGCTGTGTGAATATTTCTACGAAAAAATATGTAAATACATAGACTTAAGATAAATCTATCTATATCAAAATACGTAAATACACAGTCCAGTCACATTAATGTTACCACCTACTTTCGACGTCAACGTGAAATAACCAATCACAAAAGGCAGGTGGCAGCTCATTGCAGTGGAGTGTATATAAAGGATGTCGTAGAGCATCGGAAAGCATTTCAATCGTTGGCGTAATGCAGAAACGTAGTGATTTATCCGACGTCCAAAAGGGCATGATTATTGGCTTTCGGGCCAAGGGTGGAAGCATTTCGGAAACGGCTAATTTTGTGAACTGTTCGCGTGCCGCCGTGGTAAAAGTATACCGTGCATGGCAAAATGGCACTATCCAAAATCAGCGGCGTGGCACATGTGGTGCACCACGGGCTATAGATGACAGAGGCGAACAAAGGCTACGGAGATGCGTTCGGGCCAATAGACGTGCAACTGTTGAGCAACAGACCGCCCAGATGAACCAAGGGGCTACCAAGAGTGTATCCTCAACAACGGTTCAGCGAACGTTGCTGCGCATGGGCCTCCGCAGCAGACGCCTGGTTAATGCACCTATGCTGACTGCTGTTCATCGGCGACGAAGGCTGGACTTTGCGCGCCAGTACCGCAACTGGACGTCCACAGAGTGGCGACAGGTGGCTTTTTCCGATGAATCACGTTTTATGCTCCATCGGACAGATGGACGTTGGCGTATACCGCGTGAAACGTCTGAAAGCAAACACCCTGCAACAATTGCCGGAAGGATCCAGACTGGAGGAGGGTTTGATTATGGTTTGGGGAATATTTTCCTGGCATTCACTGGGTGCACTCATCATTGTAGAAGGCACGATGGATCAGTATAAGTACGCATCTGTCCTTGCGAACCATGTCCACTAGGGTGGAGCGAAAAACACGAATTTCGGAAATTGAAAACGCCTATGGTGGGAATAGTTGGGGACTACCATGCTTATTAACAGTACAATATATGAGCTAAATCAATTAATATCTTCAGGTGCCCAAATCACTTTGAAATTTCGAAATTTTGCCAATTTTATCACAAAAATAATAATAACGCATTTAAAAAAAATTAATACATCTTATTTAAAGCCATGGGTGGATGAAATGAACTTCCCTGTGTGTAAAAAAAAAGTTTTACACTTAACATTATCTCGGAAAATAAAAAATTTCCCCTTTTTCTAGAGCGCCATCACGCGCGTCTCCACTCCTCTCAATAGACTCATCATTGCGACCACGCGTTTACACGGGCGCTTCCCCTTGCAGCTCTTCGCTTTTTTTTTAATTATTAAAACAACCCAGAACTTAGCACGAGGAGATGGCTGCATATCGAGTTCCACCCCCCCCCCTGCTTATTTTTACTTATTTTAGATATTTTTTATATAGAAATTTTAATCTTTAAGTTCAGTTTTGTTTGGGTTTGGTTTGTTTTGTTTGTTAAGGATACACGGTTCTGTGAATTAGTCGAAATGCCTAGGACACGATCAGTAGATGTATGTCCCGTGTTTGGAATGGCTGAAATAATGAAGCCTAACACACTTCCAACATATGCAGATTTATGAAGTATTATCTTTACATACAGAAAGATTGTAAAAGAGATGCTAGTATCTGGCTGATGGATGTTCAATTTTAATTAAAGAGCTCAAAGGATTATGGGGGAAAAGTTCGATTCCAACTGTAATAAACCAACAAATAATATATATGCTGAAAAAATACCATAAAGCTTATAGAAATAGAAATAAACTATTAAAAAATACAATCAAACTATATTTATCGAAAGGTTGTGTCCTTCAGGGAATCAGCAGAAAAAAAATCTATTTGATATTAGCATATGCAAATGTAAAAACTTTCCCAGTTGTACTTTCAAAATTAAAGTACCTATTGCTGAAAGAGCTTTTTTAACAGATCAAAGGACATTTCGAAAAATGGTCATTGGAAATGTTGGCATTAAAACCAGCAGAATGCTTGAAAAAAAGGTTGCAGCGCAAAGAAAGGGAAGCAGAGAGCCAAAACGTTTAGCTCACACACAAAGATTGTAAAGGAAAACAATCCAAAATCTCTCGCCCTCTACTACGGGAGCTACTTTAAGTTTTAATTTGCTTCAGAATTCTAATGCCCCTATAAACACAGTCATTGATAATAATTCTTCTTCAACTTCACAAACGAGGACTAAACTTCCAAATGTAGCTCAGGCTTGTGACAGAACTGGCGTTTCAGATAGATCAGCAGCAATTCTAATAAATGCTGCTTTGAAGGATATGGGAAAAATTTCCAAGGATGATTCTTCAAACATAGTTGATCGTAGTAAACTTAGAAGAGAAAGGACAAAGACTCGCAGCTACCTGAAAAGTAAAAATGAGGAAACTACCTCTTTATCAGAATATGGAATATACTTCGATGAGCGAAAGGATTAAACTTTAGTAATGATTAAAGAAAGAGAAATGATTTCTAGAAAGACGGTAACAGAAGAACATATCGTTCTAATACAAGAACCAGGATCAAAATATATGGGACGTGTCACTCCTACAACTGACTCTTATCAAAATATTAAAACAAATATTTTAACTTTTTTGGAGAAATATATAGATTTTTCTAAGATGCAAGTGGTTGGTTGTGATGGTACAGTGGTAAGTACTTGAAAAATGGAGTCATTCGACATATCGAGCTCTTTTTAGGATGTCCTGTGCATTGGTTTATTTGTTTATTACATACAAATGAGCTACCCAGCTACCTTTACGTCATTTGTTGCAACATTTAGAAGGGAAAACCACAGGACCAAAAGGATACAACGGAAAAATTGGAAAAATGTTTGAATCTAGTGAAAAATTGCCTTTGAAAAGATATAAGTAACTTTGCCAGATATTGTCCTAGAGGATCTTATCACTGTTCAACGATACATTTACGAAATGTGCACAGGTATATCAAATAAATATATTCCATTAAGCTTGTCACAAAAAAATCCAGGAAAATTGAATCATTCCAGATGGTTGACCACGACAAATATAATTTTAAGGTTATATGTTTCAACAGAAGATCCAACCCATAACTTCAAAATATTAACAGAGTATGTTGTGAAGGTACACTCATATGTGTGGTTTAAAATTAAAAGTCAGTCATCATGTCGGTAAGGGAATACCTAATTTTTACCATATTTTAAATAAATCGAGATTTTAGCCTGAGGATATAAAAATTGTTGTAGATAAGAAATGCTTATTATGCCCATCCAGAAAATATTATTTTGGCAATGTTAGCTGATGATAGAAAACACGTTAGAGAATTGAGCCTCAGAAAAATTTAAAATTAAGACAAAAAAAATAAAGTCGAAAAGAATATTCGAGAGTTTAAAATTCCCAAATTAAACTTCGAAGCAGACGGTTACATAAATTTAATTGAATGGCAATCAGATTCCATTACAGATCCACCACTTACAGTATCTCTTTCTGATGATCAACTCAAGTCTATGATTCTAGACGTTCCAACCAATAGTAATATGTTTAACTTCCCATGCCATTCAAAAGCAGTAGAACGTTGCATTAAATTAGTAACTGAAGCATATAGTACAGTATGTGGTACAAAAGCACGAGATGGATTTATTCGGTCAAGAATTGCTTCCAGACTTGTTTTACCAAGATTTGAAACCAAAATCCAATATCAACCACTTTTAAGCTAAACCACTTGCCACTAACTTCAGTTTAATTTTTTAGGGTAAGCTAGTTACTTAAATTGAAATTTTTAGGGGGGGGGGGTGGAACTCGATATGCAGCCACCTCCTCGTGCTGAGTTCTGGGTTGTTTTCATAATGCAAAAATAGCGAAGGTCTACAAGGGGAAGCGCCCGTGTAAACGCGTGGTCGCAATGATGAGTCTATTGAGAGGAGTGGAGACGCGCGTGATGGCGCTCTAAAAAAAGGGGAAATTTTTTATTTTCCGAGATAATGTTAAGTGTAAAACTTTTTTTTTACAAGCAGGGAAGTTCATTTCACCCACCCATGGCTTTAAATAAGATGTATTTAATTTTTTTAAATGCGTTATTATTATTTTTGTGAAAACATTGGCAAAATTTCGAAATTTCAAAGTGATTTGGGCACCTGAAGATATTAATTGATTTAGCTCATATTTTGTACTGTTAATAAGCATGGTAGTCCCCAACTATTCCCACCATAGGCGTTTTTAATTTCCGAAATTCGTGTTTTTCGCTCCACCCTAATGTCCACCCCTACATGCGAATTATTTTTCCTTAGAATAATGGCATCTACCAGCAGGACAATGCGAGGTGTCATACAGCTCGCAATGTATGTGCGTGGTTCGAAGAGCACGGGGATGAGTTTACAGTACTCCTCTGGCCAGCAAACTCACCGGATTTAAACCCAATCGAGAATCTGTGGGACCACTTCGATCGGGTTGTTCGCGCCATGGATCCTCAACCGCGTAATCTAGTGCAGCTGGCCACGGCACTGGAGTCGGCATGGCTCAACATCCCAGTGAACACCTTCAGAAACCTAATTGACTCTCTTCCTGCACGTCTCGCAGCGGTCCGCTCTGCCAAAGGTGGTTATTCTGGCTTTTGACAGGTGGTCACATTAATGTGACTGGACTGTGTACATAGATATGAGGCAAATATATAGACGTAAAATTGCTTAAATATATAGAAATTAAAATATTTACATTTTTATGTAAAAGTAGGAAACAAACAGTATCAGCCAAATACTAATTACATTCAAAAAGGTATTTAAATGAAACTATCCGAACATAACTCATGCGCGATAACAACTTCCAATTTTGCGTTTCTAGAAAAAATGGCGACAGCCATATGCGAGAAAAAAATGTACTATTTTAACGATACATTGACATTGATTTTTTTTTGCTTGTTATAAAATGTAAAAGTATATATAGCTCATTAGATTTAATAAGATTTTATTCAAACGTAAAAATTATTATTTGGAGTGTAATTAGCTAGACTTAAAAAAAATGTCTCGTAAGTATTTATCATTTCAAAAATACTTAAGATCACAAACTTACAGAGCTTCACTTTCGATACGTCGAATGTGAATTGGAGCATCGCAATTAATTTCAATGCTCCAAATAAACGGAATTCGAAATAACCTTACAAAAGACGAAAGTTAATTGCACATTAATTAAGCGAAAGTTTTTCATAGAATTATTTTTATTAGAGTATTAATTTTTTTTAATAATCATTTAAGAGGAAAGAGAAACCTCACATAAGTTCACAAATGATGGAAAAATGTATTGAATGAATAATTAAACGAAATCGTTTGACACTGTTAGTACTTCGGGATAAATAGAGGAATACATAACTTCTGATAAATGGTTCGTCATGCAAAAAGACGCCTTTGAACATTTTTATAGTAGCGTGAGATACACTTTTTCTCCATCACCAAAATAAATAAATAATCACTCAGGTTTTTTTTCACTGAAAATTCGAAACAAAAATCCCGCTCGTAATGAAATCCCAACTCCATTGCTGCCAACTAGAATAACCTAATTAAACTTTCTCCAAACAGAAATAACAAGCATCTTCCAAAAAAATAATTTCCGACGACTGTTTTGTGAATGGGTTTTGAATAATGCGGTAGGTGGCGCTGAGGTGGAGGGCGGACCTCTAAATAAGTGGATGCATGAAATTTGATTAATTATGGTGCCCATCACATTTGCTTGGCAAAATAACGATCGTCCCTTTCTGACTACGAATAGTAGTTATAAGTAACAGCGAGGGCAAAAAATACTAACGTTTTTGGCTTGGAAGAAAAAAGGAACGAACAAATTTTTTTTCGGGTTTTCTAAAGAGTCCTTCATCTTTTCTGGTGGTTTTAAGGAGCGAGGAGGAAAAATTTATTTTTATTCACACTGCTGGGTTTTTTAATTAGAATCAAACTGGATGGTGCCACCGGGTAGAATGTCTGGATAGAAATAGGTGATAGGTAATTTTTAATTAACGTCGTATTAGAGCAACACAACGGGCTATTGACGACGGTACAGGATCAATTCCTTAAGGAAAAGATCCGAGGACAACACTTCGTAATTTTGAACCACGGTCAGATGACGATGCAACACCTGAGTTGGCAACCCACTCTCCAAACGTCCACACCAACCCAACTTGAGGACTTTCCGTCACGACAGATTTAAGGTGCACCAGCCGCCTCCACACCATACGCCTACAAACATCCATGCCTGGACCCGGATTCAACCAGGTAATGGAAATGGTAATTTTAGTTAACGTCGTACTAGAGCAACACAATGGGCTATTGACGACGGTCCAGGATCAGTCCCTTAAGGGAGAGATCCGAGGACAACACCTCGTAATTTTAAACCACGGTCAGATCACGGAGCAACACCTGAGCTGGCACCAAACTATCCAAACTTCCACACCAACCCAACGTGAGGACTTTCGGCCACGACAGATTTAAGGTGCACCAGCCGTCCTCTACACCCTACGCTTACAAATATCCATGCCCGAACCCCGGATTCGAACCAGGAACCTTCCGATCTAGAGGCTAACACCTTAACCACCATACCAGTTAGTCGGCAAGAAATAGTAAATTTTGATTTAGTCGTCAGGTGGAATTTCGAACTTTTGTAAAATAGATCGTAATTGGGATCGAACACTTAGTGTAAAGCACCGAGCAAACGATATAGTGGTTAAGGTGTTGCCCTCTAGATCGGAAGGTTCCTGGTTCGAATCTAGGGTCAGGGCATGTAATTGTACTGTCCTTCGTTAGGGGTAATGATGGTCTTGGTCGCCCATTGGGTGCTCCTTCACATGTGGCCATCGCTTACGGACTTGTAGTGGCCTATGATTAGCACAATCGAGAGCCCGCCGTATTTAAAAGGTGGATCCATCTCAGGTGGGACCTCGTCATCTGACCGTGGTTCAAAATTACGCTGTGTTGTCCTTGGGTCGTTCCCTTCGGGTTTGATAGCGGACCGTCGCCAACAGCCCGTTGATTTGCCAGTGCGACGGTATTTAAAAAATGCCAAATACCGCATTTATGTAAAATAGATCCTAATCGGAATCGAACACTTAGTTTTAAAAAGCTGATTGCCAATAAAAGAGTTTTGTATATATTCTTTAATTTAAGATCTTTGGTGTTCTGCAACTTGTGTGGTTTTGAACACAATTAGATGCCAAAGATGATTACTCTCACCAACTATGGCCCCTTGAGGGACTGATCACGGACCGTCGTCAATAGCCCGTTGTGTTGCTCTAGTACGACGTTAACTAAAATTACCAATACCATTACTAACTATGGCCACTCAATATAAAGTTAAGTTATATTTTTCAAATGAGTTTTATTACGTTATTAATCATGATAGATGCAACATAGATTGATTTCATCCTGTTTGGATAGGTAATTGATAATTTTTAGTTAACGTCGTACTGGAGCAGCACACTGGGCTATTGACGGCGATCCGGGTAATTGGTAATTTTAGTTAACGTCGTACTAGAGCAACACAACGGGCTATTGACGACGGTCCGGGATCAGTCCCTCAAGGGAAAGATCCGAGGACAACACTTCGTAATTTTGAACCACGGTCAGATGACGAAACAACACCTGAGCTGGCACCACACTCTTCCAACTTCCACGCCAACCCAACGTGAGGACTTTCGGCCACGACAGATTTAAGGTGCACCAGCCGCCTCTACACCATACGTTTACAAACATCCATGCCCGGACCCGGATTCGAACCAGGAACCTTCCGATCTAGAGGCTAACACCTCAACCACTATACCGGTTCGCCGGCCTGTGTCTAAATAGGAACAGTAAATAACAAAAATTATACAAGGATCCTTACCTACCAGTACTTCTGAATGTTTACGTCAGGAACATTGAGTAGACTTTTGCTCTTCATATGCTTCCATTAAAATTCAGATATTAAAAGAACATTAAAAATGCTCAGAAAAACCGGAGAGTTCCTAGTTCGAATCTAATCAAAGACCGTCGTGTACAAGGGAGTTGGTGCATGTTAAATCTGCCGGGGCCTGAAATGTCCTCACAGTGGCGTGGTTTGGAAGTTTGGAGAGTGGAATGTTAGGCATCTGACAGTGGTTTAAAATTGCGTGGTGTTCTCGGACCTTTCCTTTCGTGTTTGATCGCGGACCGTCTCCAATAGCCCGTTGTGTGCATCCATTGCGACGTTAATCTTTATACTACGACCGGTCGAACAGTTGTACCTTGATCGTGCCAAGAAAGAATTTAGACGGCCAAACGCCAATCGAAAAATAGAGAGACACTTACAAAAGAATGAATTAATAAAAGCTGATAAACTTAACGTTAGGAGAAATTAAGGAGCAAAAAAATTATATAAGACTTGGCAGTTTCATGACGCAATTCAACCTTAATTTTCTTTGGCTCTGAATATAATTTCCAAGAAAAAATAACTAAATGTCTGATAACAATTGCTTAATTTCCTTTGGCTCTGAATATAATTTCCAAGAAAAAATAAGTAAATGTCTGAGAACAATTTCTTAATTTTTCTTATATCTCAAGACGAGAATTCTGTTGTTTTATCTTGACAACGAAAAAGCATTAGCGCGTGAGACTTTTCTAAGAAACAATTCCAGCTTAAATAATAATACACGTCTCCGAGTACTGATAAAAGAAAGGAGTCTTGGAATGGTGATAAAATTTATTTGTCTTGACCACGACAGTCTTAAGGGTAGTCTAGATCAGTGGTGTGTTAAAACTATTTTCATTCCACCCCCACCCCCCAATTTGTGCACTATTTTGTCGCGACCCCCGGATAGTCAATATACACTTTTTTTAATCGTCAACCCACTTAAAGTTGAACTCTTTTTTGAATTTGAGCCTTATTAGAGATCTGAATAAAACACATAATTTTATAAATCAACGGTTTTACAGAGGCTGTTCGCACATTTTTAGACGATTTTGGTTAGCTGTAATAAAAAATCGTTTGCTGCAGAAGAAATAATTGCAGTTGTACTATGTTTTTAAAAGTCAAAATTAACGTCTGCGGCTTGAGAGGTTTGTTTTTATTCAAAATGGCGTTTTTAAACGAAGCAGTGGTTCGAAAGCTATATATATGCTCTTTCCGAAGAGAAATATTCATAATTCGTTACCCCAAAACGATGTGAGAGTCATGGTTTTGTGATATCTAAAGCGTCGATAGGTAATATCGTCAACATGAAAGGAAAAAAACGTCAAATTGGAGCCTCAAGTGGGACAAAAATTCCAAACAAGTATCCAAGGAAGAAACGGACATCTTCGACTATTGCAAAGGTACGTTGTTTAATGTTAAAAGAAAATGCCCCTAGTCAAAGGACAGTTGCAAAATCATTAAAATGCTAGGTGTCCACTGTAAACAAAATGATAAACGTTGATTTAAATCTTAAGAAACGAAAAAACGCGATGTGCATTGTCTTTCTCCAAACCATTACACGCTGCCGAATTTTATATGAGAAACACATCCAAAGAAAAATGGAAAAAAATTGTCACAATAGATGAATCATGGGTGTATTTAAATGATTGCAGCAAAAAAAGAGTCATTTATTATCATAAAAGGGGAGAAAAAAATTTAAGTACATGGTTCACAGAATCGAAAGAAAGTTTTTCTAAGGGATTCATGATTGTTGCTGGTTTTTTTCATATAATGGCAAGTTAAAAATAAAGAGAGTGGGGAAAAACGTCAAGATTAACTCCAAATACTATCAGGAAAATATATTTTATCGCCAATTTTTCTGAATGAAATGCCATCGCTTTACCCACAGTGCCATCAATCTGTGGAACTCCATCAAGACAAAGCTAGCAGTGACACATCAAAATCCACTGTAAATTTCCTAAAAGAAATGGAACAAAAAACCTGTATCAAGGCCATATTACCCTTCACTAATATCCCTACTAAATCTCCCGATGTATCACCTATGGATTTTTGTGCTTTCGGACTTTTAAAATCTGCATTATCCAAACGTCGTCCCACAACCCTTACAGGACTCTGGAAAGCTGTTCAGGAGGAATGGGATAGAATACCTCTTCTGACACTTCAAAAGGCATTATTATGCTGGAAATTACAGTGTCGAAAGATAGTTCAGAATAAGGGCTATCAAATAGAACATTTAAAACACAAGAATTTTATGTAATTTAGTTTTGTGAATACAATATACATTGTCTAAAAAATGTGTGAACAGCCTCTGTATTTACGCATATGTGCCGTTTTTTAAAAGACCCTGAAAAGATCCTCCACTTTCTTTGATTTCTTATTATAAACTGCAACAGCTCGACTAAAATTCATTTTTTTAATAAAATTTCATCCGATAACGTTATAAATTTAATTGAGGCGCGAGGCTTCGTAGTAAACAAACAATCGTACAGTGTTGCCAAAACGCGATAACAAATTATGTCTTTTTTGCGTGCCACGTAAGAGAATTTTATATATAGATTCTAGATAGATTGCAAAAGCTGTAGTAAAAATTGCCACTGCTAAACGTCAGACCGTCTAAGTTGCGTATGAGAATCCCACCAGAGAACAGGTAAGGGGCATCTCAAATTAACAATTATCGCTTATCACTAAGTCTATTCGTCTGCCGGTTGCCGAAGTATAGGTTTTACATACTAATACAGACAATTGTTTTCGTAAAAAAAATATAGTATTTTTTATAAATAATATAATCTCTTTTCACTATTTTACTGGTACATGATACTTGTTGAAGAAATGTAATTGAAAGATTCAAAACAGATCCTGTTATTTTCAAAAGATAAACAAGTTTCTTGGATGAGTGAAAGCAAAATTTCATGACGGATATCGTGTTGGTGGATATTTCTGCTGTCGCGTGTATTCCAATGAGCAAGTTTTTATAAATCCAGATAGGCGTAAGATTACACTTAAATTTATAAAAATAAATGAGTATTTTATCAATTTAAAAATATTTTCGAGACGTATTGAGACACAAACTCTGATCTCGACACTAACAAAACATTAAAAAAAATAAGCGAACATGTGTTCACACACACAAACCCATATATCAGTTCAATAACCTGCAGTTATTCCATGCATGATTTCTCACCAGTTTTAACCTTGATCAATGCAATCTGTCATAGGATTATTTCTACCAATAGATGGTTGGGGATTGGTTTTTAAGGCGCAAAAGTTTCCTATTTGGTCAAAGGCTCCATTGTGGCTCAGTGGGTATATCCATTGCGCTGTCAACCTTCAAGTTGTAAGTCGTGCAGGTTCGACTTATGTCAGGTGCATTCCTCCGTGGGTGTCTATCTCTCTTCTGTGCCACTAAAACTGTCACCGTGTGCGTCTATTATTTGATATTTCTTTGTTGTTGTTGTTTCGAATCCCCTAGGTTTAGCCAGAGGCTAGACCAAGTCCATGAGTCCGTGGATATGCAGAAATTCACATATCAGGAGTGGATCCACTAGGAGATCCTCTCTAGAGACCCCGATGCAGTTCAAGAGATGAGAGGGACAGAGTTGCATTTAGGACAAATAGAGAACATCTTGTGACCTTGCACAAATCTAAGACACCTAGTGTGTCTAGAAATAGTGGTTTGCCGAGCTCTGTCACCTTGGAAGGACAAGGCTCCACCAGGTTTTTTCCTAATATACCAGTCACGTGAGGGAGGAGTTCTCCAAATGTGAAGATTCTGTATATTCTTTCTTGAGTAAACTTCCAGAAAGGTCAAAGCAGAGGAGTTGGAGTCCGTTCCAACATTTACTACATCTGTAAGAGCATAGAAGTCGAGGAAGCTCTCGAAATAGCCTGGCTTCTCTTTCGAAATTTGTATATTTGTCTTTTTAAACGTTTTTCTCTAGGAAATTTTTTTCAATATTTTTTCTTCTGAATACGCTATCTTGTTTTTGGTGCATTGTTTTAGTTTACTGTACATTGATTTTTTTTTTTTTCATTTTTTTTCTTTGCGAATTTTTAAATTATGTGATCTTTTTGTTTCATCATTTTGTATTTTTGTGCTGACAGGTTTTGCCCTTCATTTTTGTTTGCTGTGTGCTGTCTTAAATTTTTTAAATGTGTGGTGGATTGTTTGGTTCTTCCTTGTCCTCGAAGCTCTTCCGTAAAGCGGACTATACAGCTGAAAGCCACACAGGGATGAAACAGTGTCCGCCTATGGCTTCCAATCTAGTCCAACTTCTTGATATTGCAGTTCTAGACTTGATATTGCAGCATTGACAACTATGGCCTTTGCGTCACATAAACCTTTTAAAAAGGATCCGGCACTTAAAAATTCGAAAAAAGTCATTTTTAAGATTTTTACTGTTTATGAAACTTTGAGTTGTCCTCATTAAAACGATACCTTTTGTAGAAATCTGTTAATTGGAAGTATTTTTGTAATGTTTTTTAAAAAAGTAGATGTACTATTGCCGCGAAGTACGTCCTTGCAAAGTTTAAAGCCTTATTTCTCGGAGCAAATGTTTTAACTTTGGGGGCGCATAACGCAAAAACTACTTGAGATATATTCTTGAAACTTTTTATGGTTTCTTATGAAGCACTTTCAAAGACTTTAACAGGAGGAATAAGATATAAAATGCCTACTTTTATTTAAAAATAATTTATCTAAAATATTTAAACTTTTTTTTTGTGTTATTTTTGTAAAAAATTTGTAATTTTGCGAATTTTTAAAATAAAAAAAAAGCCGTGTTAAAGTCTTTAAAAGTATTTAAATATTACGCTGTAAAATTTCGATCAATACAGTAATTTATAAATAAATGAGATGCCACGAAAGTTTGTGAATTTAACATGGGTGCCTATGGAGGTACCGGACCCCCTTAAAACACCAACCAACTTATATAATATTTGGCCAAACTGCACCAAACACAAGACAATGTGAAACAATAAACAAAAGTACAAAAGGAAAGGTAGGACACAGAAGAGTGATATACACCCTGGAAAAAAAGAAATGACAAGAATGGAACCTGCGTCACCTACAGTTCGCAGGTACGTATAGCAACACCCCGCAATCTATAGTATTACCTGTATGACTGCTTAACCTACAACCAGTTTTGATCTTCTTGACTAGTGTAGTTTTTCCTGGCATTCTTCAAACCAATACATGTGGTCATTTAGCCATTACGAGTTGTATGGAAAAAGGAACAGCACATTACTCGAAAATCTCGTGAAGCTCGTAGTGTTAAGTCATTATGAGTGCTATGGAAAAAGGAACAATACACTACTCGGAAAATCTCGTGGAGTTCAGAGTGTCAAGTTCTTTAAAGTGGTATGGCAAAAGGAACGCTACACTACTCAGAAATCTCGTGAAGTTCACAATGATGAGAAAAGGAAGCTCAAACTCAGACGAAAATAACTCGAACTCTCAACTTAACGAGCTTATAATATCTTCCCATCTCGAAGAGATATAATCGCTCCCATTAAAAGATCTCATCCAAATCATTTATTCAGAGAGATGCGATTTTATTGGTTCCCCTCTCATTCACAAACGCCATCAGCCACTGACGGATTCTGCAGGTCTTGAACTCATAGAGCCATTTACCGAAGAATGCTCCAAAAGCATCGACAAAAGCCTTCGCGATAATCATAAAAAACCCTCACACATACATTTGGGGCGTTAATTATAAATCCCAAGAGTCCCAAAGGCCACGCTGCTTTCATTAAATGCCTGCCTACGCGATATATTTTAAAATTTTCCATCGCCGCTTCCACGCGCAGATAATGGTTTATTTTAATAGCTAATTATCTTTTCTGATAACTTTTGAATGACAAGGATGCGAAATATGTGGGGGGGAGCGCAATTTTTGAAGCGATGATTTATTCATTGTCTAATTAGAACGGCATTAACGAAGGCTTTGAAAAAAGATTAGTTCCTTCTTTCCTGCCACCCCTTGTCTGAGAATACGCAGTTTCTCTAGAAATAATATAAATTGATCACTTTTCACATGCAATAAAGTTCCATGTTCCGATCGATGGTTTGAGCAAAACCATATTTGGCCTGTTTCCGAACGGGTAATTTTCGATCACTGATAAATCTAATTCGCCAAACCTTCTCTGTATTTGTATCTTACGTCTCACTGGAACAACGCAACGGACTATTGGCGACACTCCAGATGTATCTCGAAGAGACAGATCCCAGCACAATATCTCGTAATGTTTGATCCACTATCAGATCACGAGATCGGAGTGCAGCGATTTGGATTAAAAGGTTCCTGGTCATTCTGGAGTTCAGCACGGTACAGTATTCCGGGGTTCCATGGTACAGCAAGTCTTTGATGTTTGTCTGTCTGGAATAAATGTGTGGCCGCTGTTAAACAGTTGTTCCTAGAATGTGTAGTACGTGTGTGGGGTGTAACGTCAACAACCCTTGGTGCACACGCGATACTCAGAAGGTGCCGCAAATTCACCCGTGTATGTTCATGAAGATGGTAATGGTAATGGTAATTTTAGTTAACGTCGTACTAGAGCAACACAACGGGCTATTGACGACGGTCCGGGATCAGTCCCTTAAGGGAAAGATTCGAGGACAACACCTCGTAATATTGAACCACGGTCAGATGACGAAGAAACACCTGAGCTGGCACCCCACTCTCCAAACTTCCACGCCAACCCAACGTGAGGACTTTCGGCCAAGACAGATTTAAGGTGCACCAGCCGCCTCTACACCATACGTTTACAAACATCCATGCCCGGACCCGGATTCGAACCAGGAACCTTTCGATCTAGAGGCTAACACCTTAACCACTATACCAGTTGGTTGGCATTCATGAAGAAACTGCCCAATTAATTAGCTGAACATCATGGAAATATATATATACAAAATTAATTTAATTTCGACATTGTCCCAAATCAGAACTTCCCAACCATTTCCAAATATTTCCACTTTTCATGTTTAATTATTTTTAATCATCGACCTTCTAGTGAAAAAGTACAGTAAATGCGCG
The DNA here is from genome assembly GCA_947359465.1 of Metellina segmentata. NCBI lineage: Eukaryota > Metazoa > Arthropoda > Arachnida > Araneae > Tetragnathidae > Metellina > Metellina segmentata. Next base: position 40,641,132 of record OX375876.1, on the reverse strand, counting down.
CAGCTTCATGTTATTTCTTCCGATCACTCGGTAGGATGACCTCCAGATGAAGGTTACGTGACGTAGAAAGAAAGCACCAACTTAAATGTAGGCCTCGTCGACAAACGTGATGTAAGACACCAAATAGCCGCAGTTACAGCCGCATGTCACGTGTCGATACCCAAACCCACGTGACCTACAGGGATTTCACGATAACGCCCACGTGTTCTGCTCGCTTCATTAGATATTCAATGTTTCAAATACCATGAAAATAAAGAAAGGAAAGAGGAACAAGATGACATACTTTACTATATTGCACAGAACTTGTTATTTGAATTGTAGCACAGAACTTGTTATTTGAGTGGTGACAAAAAAACTGGCGAGAAATGAAATCGAAAGAGCGCTGTTATAGAACAGATTTCTAGGCTTACAAAAAGAATCTACAAGAAATTTGACTAACGAGAAAAATTATGCAATTTATTTTCATCCCATACAACTGGACGATAACATCACGTACATTTATTCCAATAGCAGTCAGACCAATGAGTACACGAACTGTTGGCTCAGCAGTTTATGTCAGTTATCAACTGTGGACCCTTATTCCCTCAAAACACTCTTTCCTTAACCCTTCGTTAAGAAATGAGGGTTATGCTAATGTTAATGGTTTCGTATTCCGGTTTTTACAACTCGCTCGTTTGAAACATGACATAATATTTCCCACTTCCTAAATTGCTCTTTTCTAGCACGTATTATGTAGGGTTGTGAGGGGTATGAAGCTAATACCACGTTTCTAAATATATGTAAACTCTGAGTTTGTAAGAACCTTTCTCTTTTAGAACGGGCCATGTTAGTCAAGTTTTAAGAGTAGCGGATTAGGAACAGGAAGGTTACAAGCTGGAAACTCGATCTAATCAAATGTTAACGTGTATGTGGAGGTTGGAGGATTATCCTAGAGAATGACAACGAACGGATATATAAACTATATGAAATTAACTACTGCAACGTTATGTTATTATCACATGTATAAACGTGTCAGACGCTAAATAGATACATATATTTAGCGTCTGATGTACGAAAAATACTTGTACACATACTGTTGTATACTAGAGTTATTAGTAATATGAATTAGAACCAATGGGAAGAGGTATGTAGTGCTGCTTTATTTTTGATTAATTTTATTTCCTTAGTAGGTACGAAAATACCCATGATAACGGTTCTAAAATTTCAAGAATATTTGCATATAATTTTAGTTACGTATCATAATAAACATTAAGATATTCTAAACGATTTGCTTTAAAGGTATTAAGTTTAGGATAATTGAACTATAAATTTAGGACTATTTAGATTTAGGACTCTCTTCTTAAAGAAAAAAAAATTCAAACATAAACAATAGTTAGGAGTTTTGGACAATATGGCGTTCCTAGGGAAAGGAAGGAAAGAATATCTCCGAACTCTTGCATCGGAGCTTGGTCTGGCTGTGTCGGACAGCTTAAAAGTAACTTATAATTAAAAGTAAAATTTACGAAGAAAAGCTCGTAAAGAATATGCTCACCGTTATAACTGAACGTCTCCTAAAAGCGGAGAATGCAGCCAAGGAAGACAAGTTGCAGGCTGAAAAGAAGGCCTAAAAGAAGGCTGTGGAGGATAGGTTGGCAAGAGAAAAAAAAAAGAAGATGAAATAGGACTGTTTTTAATTGTTTTCGAACGTCAATTGAAGTTTATGAATCTTCCAGAGTCATCATGGATACCACATCTCAATGGTTCCTTACCAGTTGAAATAGCTCAGTTTCTCGCTAGAGAAGATGAACAGGAATTGGCAGGAGGCACAAAATAACCAAAAGGTGAAAGAAATGCTTTTCAAGAGAGTTAGGATCACTGCTGATGAGTTCCGACAGCTATTTTCCCAACATAGGAAAAACCCTGATACGACATGGAGGACAAACGAGAAATAATGCTTTGAGTTACATCATTGGATAAACTCGAGGAAGAAGATACATGTCCAATATAAGTTGATCCAGGTTCATGGATAAGATAATAGTGTTCTCTCACATTCCTGAAAAATTGCTTGGAATTCAATTTTTCGACGAGCAAAGTATCAACCTTTCGTCCGTCAAAGAAAAGACACCAACTTTCCTTAGGAGGTTCAAACCAGTTCAATCTATTTGAAGTGAGTTCTTGTTCGTTCTGCTCTAGCAAAACGAACGAAGAGTTGCACAGTGAAAATTGCGAAGTATTGTTAAATTTCTGTGTTTTCTAAGAGAAGTTGCGCGAAAGGTAAAAAATCTATATATATATAATTCTCTTACGTGGCACGCAAAAAAGACGTTATTTGTTTTCGCGTTTTGGCAACATTGTACGATTTGTTTTTGCAACATTGTTGTTTATCCCAAAGCCTCGCGCTTCAATTGAATTTATAGCGTTATCGGATGAAATTTTATTGAAAAAAAATGAATTTTAGTCGAGCTGTTGCAGTAAATAATAGAAATAAAAGAAAACGGAGGATCTTTTCAGGGTCATTTAAAAAAAAGGTCCGTTTTGGGGCAAACTATTATAGTTCAACAAGACGCTTGCATTACAACTTTCGACAACAAACTCAATGAAAAAGCGTGGGTGGCTCGAGTGCTGGGTAAATGTACACACAACCAACATGCTGGGTTTTCAATTTCCAAATCAACGCTCACATTTCGAGTCAAAATTTGCTCAAAGTTTCCATTTGAATTCTTATTTCAGAGGTACTGTAAATATCTTTTCTAAAAAACAGCATACAATTTAGATTTGAAAAATATTTTTTTTGGAATATCATATTTTGTAAACAATTCCTTCTGCTAGGACACATGTCTTCATTGATGCGAGCGAAGCGAGCATAGGTTCGCGCAGCGAACCAATGAGGACTGCGAAGCAATCCTCTGGGGGTTGGCGAGCGTTAGCGAGCAGGGGGCGGGCCCCCTAGTAAGATTATAATTCAGAATTTAATTTATTTAGGTTATTTAAAACATAAAACAAACATAAAAAGCGAAAGCGTGTTTATTTTAAAAGTTTTAACTAACAGGAATAATATTACAAAAATATAGGGATTTTGCAATTTTTCATAAAGTATAAGTGATGCGCAAACGGAAGATGTTAACAGATTTTAATTTTTTGTATGCCTTTTTTTTTTCTTATTACAATAGGAAACTTTTCTGCACTAAAGCGTTTATTTATTTCGACCCACCCTACTATACGCAAGTCTACGAGTGTAAAACGGGAAAAACAATTTTTTCATATTACCCGAATTCTAAAGCTCAGCCATTTGGATTCAGAAAAAGAGTGTTCGATTCGGATTTCCTCTCAGCAACTCATCACCAATCCTTGTGGGGTTACATCGAATACATCCGCCAGGATACTCCAAGTAAACTAAAGCAGAAAGAATTCCTCCAGGTTGAGGGGAAAAATAAATCACAGTTTGTCCAGCTCCAAAAAGAAGAGAGCAAAAAACCGGGTCGTTTTCAAGCGATATATCTCTCCGGTAGAAAAAAGATAAGTAAAAAGTGAGCTACCGACTGGGAAACGTAAAACTCCCGTTATATCGAAACGTTCTAAGGGGATTTGATATGTTTTACCCTCCTTTTTCCCTTTCAAAAGTGTGCCCGAGAAAAAAATCAATCCAGTTCCCTATAGGAACTTGCAGTGTATTTGAGAGCAAGAACTCTCATTCTTAGTCTGAATCCTGTATCTTATTTTTCAGCTGATTCTGGTTATAAAAATATTTTTTATGGATGTGTTTTTCAGATTACAATTTATTTTTGACGATGGATGTGTGATTCGTTAGAAAGCCAATAAGACCAAATCCAACAAACATATATACAAATCAAACACTGTTATTCAATGTATAATAAAAAAAAAAATTTTATTATGTTGTTTATTTATAGTGGCTTAAGATTAAATTATTTACAATTACTTTTGCTCCTATAAAAAGATAATTCCGTTTAGTTAAGGAGGCGCCATTACTCGCTTTTAAGAGTAGTGCATTTGCAACTGGAGGGTTGCGTGCTCGAAATCCGATCCATCCACACACCGTCGTGTACGTGGAGGCGTTGTTACGTACGTTAAATATGCTGTGGTCTTAAATTTCCTCACGGTGGAGTGGTGGAGAAATTTGGAGAGTGGGATGCCAACTCAAGTGTTGACCTCAACATCTGACTGGGTTTCGAAATGACGAGGTGTTCTCAAATCTTTCCCTTCGGGATGAATCCCGGATCGTTGCCAATAGCCCGTTGTGTTGCACTAGTAAGACGTCAATTCAACTACCTACCTGTCTTACTATCCGAGATTCTGGTAATTCTGAGTCCACATTACTTCCTTTGAACCTCCTGGAGGTGGTCTCGACGAAATATCTCGTCATTTCCAAAACTTGGCAGGTCAACATGGACGAGTTATCTCGGCTCAACAAGCTCTCGTTATATCTCCCATTTAGAAAAATACTGGGTAATCTTGATTTAACCAGCATGAGAAAAAAACACGGCAATCTAGCGTCAATACGATACATCCCGTCATTAGCAGTATTGGTCAGAACTTAACGGACGAGATATCACGTCTAAACCACTCGGGAGGCTGATCGAGGTTCTACTGCATTCAGTACTGACCACTGCACGATTCTTTGACTAACTCAAACAAAAACAACAACACAAATCCCACGTAACACAATTGAACCGACGAAGCACGTACTTCGAACCGAGCCACGGTTTCAATAAACTCCGCAAGAAAACAGAACACGCTTTTTTTTTCTCTCTCAATTTCCAATTCCGCTTCTCCGGAGACTTTACGGGAAATTCCAAACACCCCCCCCCCCCGTACGCCGAACGTTATTCGCTGCGCATCGATCGAAGAAAACGCCGAAGAATCGAAGATCGCGAGTCGCGCTAGGAAAGTCCGAGAGAGAGAAAATTCAATTTCGCTTTCAAAAGACTGCGGTTGTAAGACATCCCCGGAGGTGTGCGGGCAGACGCAATTTGGGAGAGATTAGGGCGTTGTTCCTCTCTGAACGGGGAAAGGGCGGAGGGTAACAAGTAATTCCCAATGTCTAATGTATCGGAAAAACTCCCACTTCATTGAGAACGAATCGTCCCCGAAATTGGGCTTTAATGCTAGGGAAGAGAGGATCCTACGCACGGCTCTGAGCTTTCTTCGTTCGGATGAATTGTCTCAAAAACAATGCTTTCTCCTGTTAAGGTTTTAAACTGCAGTTTTCGATGGCACAACCGAAACCCTTTAATGGCGCAGCTTGGCAGCTTTTGGGCCTTAAACCCCAAGATCCGATCCAATCCTGTATTGATAGCCCGTTGCACACTACTCTACAGTAATGGCCCGATCGCCAGCTGATTAGCATAAACCTTGCATACTTCTTTGGAGGTTTTTTCGTGGTATGTCCAGGGACCTTTGCATGTTCTTCCTGGTCAATTAAATGACGACGTCTACACGAAGATTTTGGACAATCAGGTTCTTCCTACGCTCTGGCAATTTTATGGAATGTTCGAATGTTACTTCCAGGACGACAACACATACTGCAGTCTCTGTCAAGCAGTGGTATCGAGATATGGATGTAAAACATCTTCCCTGGTCTGCTCATAGTCCCGACCTAAACCCCATAGAACATTTACAGAACGAATTAGAGCGACGCTTACGGACCAGGGAACCCCGTCCGAAATCTACAGCTGATCTGGCGACATTCTTGCAGCAGGGATGGACTCAAATACCCATAGCTGTGTATTCAAACCTTGTTGAAAGTGTGCCCAGAAGAGTTGCTAGTGTAATTGCAGCAAGTGGGGGACCATCTCTCTATTAAAGCATGTATTATTTCCCTTATACAATCACATCTTGCTTACAGTAATGGACCTTGCTGTACGGTCCATTACTGTAGGGTATTGTATTTTAATCCAGTAAAATATTAACTAAAACTAGTTGGCCCCGTCCCCTGCTCAATAACGCTCCCCAACCCCCGGAGGATGCATGGATCATTGCTCATTGGTTCGCCGCGCGAACCTTGCTCGCATCAATGAAGACGTTGTTTACAAAATATGATATTCCAAAAAAAATGTTTTTCAAATAGAAATCTGTTGTACTACAGAAAAATTATACAGTAACTCTGGAATCAGAACTCGAACAATTTGGAATTCATATGAAAACTTAGAGCAAATTTTGACTCGAAATGTGAGCGCTGCTTTGGAAATCGAATACCCAGCATGTCGTTTGTAAGCTGCAACAACTCGACTAATATTCATTTTTTTTTTCAATAAAATTTCATCCGATAACGCTAGAAATATCAATTGAGGCGTGATGCTTCGTGGTAAACAAACAATCGTACAGTATTGCCAAAATGCGATAACAAATAATGTCTTTTTTGCGCGCCACGTATGAGAATTACTCGTATATAGATACCTATCCCTGCCTACCATACCTACCAAAGCCCTTTAATAACAAGCGTTTTGTGTGAGTACTGTAAACAAATATAAGAAACGCTCTACCACTCTTTACTGTAAAAACGACGCCACTACGAACTTTGTGTATTCGTCACAACATTAATCCTCTAAGTCGTTTAAGGGGGTCCGGGCAATACCTCCTGGTCCGGGACACATTGAAAAAAAAATTTGTTAATTTATTTAGAATTTTGAATTTTTTTTTGTAACGATTACCCATCTAACTAATAAGCAAAATCACAACACAAAATTTTTCCATAAGTTTTTTAAAAATTTTAAATTAAAATATTTTGAAAAAAAGAGGGGTCATTTTAAATTGTTAAAACTCAAAATATTCTTGATCAATTTTCAAAATTCTTGCAGTAAATTATTCACAAATTTATAAACTTTAATTTTGATTCAGCAATTAAAAAAATATTAATTTAACAAAAATTAAAAAATATTTAAATAAACTTTTTTGAAATTTTTAAGGTACTTTTCGTTTAAAAAAGTCATATTTTAAAAAGTAAATAATATTTTCAAATTTGCTGAATCATAATTAAAGTATAATGTTTGAAAAAGATATATTCCAAATTTCAATCCTTAAACTTTATTTTTTGTCCCGGACCCCCTTAAGACCGCCTGTTGGAAGGGTAACGGTTTTTAGCAACCGGAGAGTTGTGAACTCGAATCTCAGTCCCAGCAAAGACAGTCTTCGCGGAATAGTGCACGTTGAATCTCTCTTGACCTCACAAGGCCTCACGTTGGCGTGGTGTGGAAGTTTGGAGAGTGGGATACCAGCTCCGGTCGTTGACGTCGTCATCTGATCGTGGTTCAAAACTACGCGGTTTTGTCCTTTGATTTTTTTCCCTTCTGGATCGATCCCGGACGGTCTCCAATAGCCCGTTGTGTTGATCCAGTGAGACGTTAATTAACCACCTACCTATTGATTGTTGTTATCACTCGTGTTCTTGGGACCGGTTGGATTAGTAACGCATTAGCAACCGAAGGGTTGTGAGTTCGAATCTAAATTAAGAGTGTCGTGCACGAAGGGTCTAATGCACGTTGAATCCGTCGGAGTCTGAAGGTCAGGTATTGCCTCGTCATCTGACCATGGTTCAAAATTACGTGATGTTGTCCTCTCTGATATTTCCCTTCTGTATCGATCCCGGACCATGGTCAATAGCCCATTTTGTTGCTCCATTGCAACGTTAAGTAAAATTACATACCATGCCTACCACTCGTTTTTGATAAGGAACTGCAAGTAACCTACATGACCTAATTAATAGTAAAATTAGAATCTTGTTTTCCTGCTTTCATTTCGACATTAAACGGAGCTTAAACAGCCGTTATCGCCTGAACATCTAACACCCGATCCACCATTCAATGGCGTCAGCGAGGCACAAAGACTCCATTTGTTCGAAGGGAACGAACATTCAATCGCTCCAGGAAGAACGAAGGCGAAAGCTACTGAAACTTCCAACGATTTTCTTCTTCTCGAGTGTCCACTCACAACTCTTCTCTCTTGAAGTAGGCTACACGGCCAACAGATGTCCTTCAGGCTCCAAAAACCCCGTTTGACCATTCGGTTTTAGCGTCGTTGCGAACCCCGTCGATTCTAATGGGGCTAATCGTCCCGATATTTAACGGAGGCGAAACAGAAAGACTCGTTAAGATCTGCTCTAAATGCAATTTCCCCGATTATGCGAGAGAAAGAGACGTAATTTAATTAGTCCGAGATCGGTTACGGGGAGGGCGAAGAACGGGTAATTTTATTGATTAATTACGCCTATGGATACAGGGCTTTGGCACACATCGTCCTTGATCTTTCAATCTCTTTATTGGTTTCGACAGGGTCGTGATAGCCCGGTTGGAAATAACGGACTCGTAACCAGAGGGTTGTGAATTCGAATCCAACCAAAGATCGTCGTGTACATAGGAGGCTGGAGTACATTAAATCTGTCGTTATCTCCAATTCCTGAACGTTGGCGTGGTGCGGAAGGTTGTAGAGTGCGGTACCAGCTCTGGTATGACGTCATCATCTGGCAGTGGTTTAAAATAACGTGGTGTTGCCCTTGGATGCTTTCCCTTTGGGTAGTTTGTTAATTTTAGTTAACGTCGTACTAGAGCAACACAACGGACTATTGACGACGGTCCAAGATCAGTCTCTTAAGAGAAAGATCTGAGGACAACACTTCGTAATTTTGAACCACGGTCAACTAACACCTGAGATGGCATCCCACTCTCCAAATTTCCACACCAACCCAACGTGAGGACTTTCGGCCACGACACATTTAAGGTGCACCAGCCGCCTCTACACCATACGCTCACAAACATCCATGCCTGGACCCGGATTCGAACCATGAACCTTTCGATCTAGAGGCTAACACCTTAACAACTATACCGGTTGGTCGGTCTTTTCCTTTGGGATTGATCCCAGACCAGTGCGTTGGTAATTAAATCCCTATATGCAAATTGTTGTTATCACTCGTGTTCGGGCGCCGCAGAAGCCCTGTTGCAAGAGTAACAGATTAGCAATCGGGCAGCGAGTGCGAGTATAGTCAAAGACCATCTCGAGCAAAGTAGGCTGGTGCACGTTGAATCTACATTGGCCTGTAATGCCCTCACGTCGGCGTGGTGTGGAAAGTTTGAACAGTGGGATGCGAGCTCAGGTGTTGACCTCGTTTTCTGACCGTGGTTCAAAATTACGTGGTGTTGTGCTCGGATCATTCACTTTGGGATTGATCCCAGACCGTCGCCAATTACCAACGATAGCTGACATTATTTCTTTGCTGTCCCCAGCGTGTAGTCTGAACTGAAACATTTAAAAAGCGATATCATATTTTCAACAACAAGGTTTATACTGGGTGGACCATAAATTACTTTGTGTGCCACTTATAAATTTTTGCTTTAACAGAGATTGAAAGTTAACCAACACGATAATGCTAATTGACAGTCCAGATAGTTGTCTCGACGAAGTATCTCGTCATTAGCCAAACTTACGAGTTTTTAATGTACGAGATATCTCGTCCATCAAGATCTCGTTGTCTTTACTCAGTACAAGAAAACTGACTAGTCTTGACCAGTTGATCACTCCAGCACCAAAATATCAGCAATGTCTTTTTGAGATATCTCGTTATTAGCAAAATTCGTCAGATCTTAATGGACGAGATATCTCGTCGAAACCACTTTGAGAGTTAAAATATAATGGATAGGAAGCTACTCCTCGAAGATTGGGAACCAGACTAGCTTACGACATGTTTTACTTATCACTCTATAGTTTTTTGCTACACGATTTAATATAATAGTATTTCTAAATGACAAATTTTTCAAGATCAATACTTATAAACCACGCGAATGTTTTAAAATTCCGTTGTCCGAGCCTTAAAAAAATGTATAATTACTTCAAATCGCTTTCTCCCAGCACACGTTCTTGAATAAATAAAAAGGAACAAAATAAAGACTATTTAGAAAATATCTTTTCTTTTGTAAATAAAATTATTTCCCACATTGTCTGACAACACGCCGGAAACATTCACAAAAAAGACTTACGTACTAAAAAGATGTTCACATACTGTATGAGGGCTTCTTACAAGCACTGAATCCTGTATAAATGAGAATGGAGTGTTTGTTTGTACACTGCTGGCCACCCAAATTGCAACACCAAGAAAGACAAGAGATATCACAACAAAATTTATTTTGTAGATAACATGTTGACCAAGTATCAAATGATTAAATTTATAGACTTCTGTGAAGTGTGGTTCCTGCCAAAATCAGTAGCCAGAGTAGCCGCCATTGTTTGAGATCACCGCTGCCACACGCCTCGCCATTGATTCAAAGAGACTTTGGATGTGTTCTTGGGGTACAGCAGACCAAGAAGCTTCCACACGTTGCCAAAGTTGATCTGGTGTGGCAGCTGGGGATGTAATCTAGGTCAATCGTTGAGCTACCATGGACTAGATGTTTTCTATCGGCGAAAGATTCGGAGAGCGAGCTGGCCAGGGAAGCAATTCAATCTGGCGATTGACGAAGAACGCTTGGACAATGCGTGCCACGTGTGGTCGCGCATTATCCTGTTGAAATATGGCTGTGGGCAAGCCCTGAAGGTAAGGAAGGACAACTGGCTCCAACACCTCGGAGATGTAGCGCTGACTGTTTAAAATACCGGCAATTCGTACTAGAGGAGTGCGAGAGTGATATCCAATGCCGCCCCATACCATAGTACCAGTTGCAGAACCAGTGTGGCGGTGCATAACGCAGCTGTTCAGCATCCTCTCTCCACGGTGTCTCCAGACTCGAATCCGACCATCGTGGTGTTGCAGACAGAAGCGTGACTCGTCAGTAAAGTTATTTCATTCCATTCTGCCGTCCACATCCTTCTTTCATCGCACCATTGGCGGCGGAGACGTCTGTGGTTCTGGGTCAAGTGTAGACGAAGCAATGGACGTCTTACGGACAGAACACTCTGCTGTAAACGGCGTCGAATGGTACGCGAAGACACTGGATGATGCGTTACAGACTGAATGTGCTGTGCTATGATTTGTGATGTGGCTGAGCGATCCGTTACTGCCATACGCACAATATGCCTGTCATCACGTGAAGTGGTGCACTGAGGTGGATGCGATCGAACACGTCGGTCCGTCGTACCCTCCTGCATCCAACGATCACATATCCACATTACAGTTGTTTGGTTTCGTCCAACACGCCTACCGATTTCCTTGAAAGATAATCCACAATCTCGGTAGGCCACTATCCTTCCTCTGTCGAATTCGGATACTTGATCAAAAGATGATCGCTGTTTTCTACGAGGCATAATTGATCGTTTTTTTTGAAAAAAAAACACAAGAAAAACACAATTGCCGTACTTGAAATCGTCGAAATCTCCAAGCATTAAATAGCGCTTTGAAGTGGCGCCACAGGCGCGCGTGAGGTGCGTCTGCGCTGAAATTATAATCATTTGCATATCTCACCTCCGCTAATGCATGTTGTAAATTTCATATTATTTGCATGCTTCCTTCAGGGTGTTGCATTTACGGTGGCCAGCAGTGTAAATTGAACATTTTCGACCTATTTCAAGTTTTCTATCCTTTTTGGACCCTTCTGTTGGAAAATCCGTCTCTTGTGTGTTTGGTGTCTGTCTTTTCGTCTGTCTGTATATGTGTGAGCCCATGCTACGTCCAAACGATTAAATCTATTTTCATGATACTTGATTTTAAGCGTCATGTACTAGGCAGACATTTTTTCGAAAATGAACGAATTCAGCACATCTATCCAAGGGAAACGGAAGATAATGTTCGATGCAAATGACGAAATTGCCACGCTGAAGAAAAATATAGCGTTCCACATGGAAAGCGCAGAGAATAAAGATATGACAGTAGAATTCTGCTTCCGTACCTCCTTCATATGTGCTCGTATGAGCACGCCGTTGCCATTTTGCAGTATTTTGAAGAAGTCATTGATTTCAAGCTCAATTAAAAAAGAAACGGAGCAATTAAGTTAAAATTAAGACTTATTTACAAGTTGGTTAAAAATTTATAGAAAAGTTTCAAGATAACTAGATAGTTTAAACTTAAATTATTAATTTACAGAAGAACTATTGGTGTCTGAGCAAAACGCCTACGCAAGGCCTCCCCTATTCTGTTCACTCCGCTTACTGTTTTTCCAAAACACCCCGTTGGTTCTTCACGACACCCCTCCAAGGGGTTGAACCCAAGTTGCCAGCTGTCAATGTCTTAAGGGTGCTTGGCACTGGACTGTACAGACATGTTTCTGATTGACTTCAAACGTTTTAGAAAAAAATATAGTAATGAATGTGTGTGTGTGTGAATCATTGCCAGCAATAATAAAAGAACACCTTAACAATTTGCTTCAAAATTTTAGTTCGTACCTTCCAAGGGACACTCAGAAATCGATTCGAAAGAATTCTGAGTATAGATAGATCTATTGTGTTCAAAATGTAGATCTAAAGAATTCTGAGGTTAGATCTGATTGTAGATCTACTTTCAGTGACGTCAAAACCAGCAGCCCTCACTGCGGCAGTATATGAGGTCCTTATAGACAAGGCTTCGGACATCCACTGTCAGACATGATTTAAAAGCAAACCACTTCCCGAATTTTGAGCTCAGTTTGAGAAGAATGTTTCGATATTAAGTTATAAAAAATACTATATTATATAAAAAGGGCTATATTATACCAAAATATAGCCCTTACGCCCTAAAAACCCAACCAACATTGTTGATAAAGCTTTGGAATCAGAATGCCATATTAATATCACACAATCCTAATATAACGTTTGTGAAGATATCAAAAAACACTAAAACAGCTACAACAAAATTGCAAAAAAAAAACTTTAGTTCTTGATGTTAAAACCAAATGCATCCTTGTGCAATGCTTACGGACATTTCTAAGAATCTGGGAGGAAAAAAAAAGACGAGGAAAGTTTCGCTTCAAATCCCATCCCTCCGAAAGAAGCAATCCCCAGAAATCTTTTCAAAGTACCGAGCAGACGAGAAGACCCACTTGAATCAAAGGAGGGTTTCTCCAGTGTTTGCTCTATCACTTAGCTGTTGCGAGGGCGGAGGAACAGGAGAGAGCCATAAGGCCCCCGAATAGCTCGCTAAGCGATGAAAGATGTTCGATACGATAGCAAATGGCTAATCGATGGTTTTAACGATCTGCAGTGCTCTCAGATTGGCCATCGGACAAAGTGATAGCGGATGACGTATATGGAGCTGAGAGAGGACGCAGTACGTCTTATAAGGAGAGGCATCGAAAAAGAGACCATTTCCGTGGCCAATCCTTCAAGTTCACTCTATTGCAACGTCCTCCCTGAGAGCATATCCGGATATTTCCAGATCAATCAATTAAAAGGCCATTAGCTCATTAGCAGCCGTTAGCATCGTTTATAATCATCGAGAAGTTAGATTCGGGGGAAATAATAGGGCTATTGTTTCAGACTAAATGAGCTGAACGAGGCGTTTTGTGAAAGACAGATTTAAAAACGATATTCTAACACGATCGTAATTAGTGAGAGGAGGAATAAAGATGCCTTGGGAAAAGGAGTTTACGTTGAATTGGCGAAAGGGTTACATGTCTGCATTTAAGCTTCCTGACGGCTGTCCGGACGAGATATTTCGTCATTAGAATAATCGGTCAGATCTCGATGACGGACCTCGTCGAAACCGCTTGGAGGGTCAACGACTTATCCGCGGTAGTCGTTGCCCCTTCAAGCGGTAGTCGAAGAGCTCAGTCAGTAGAGCGTCGGGCTCGCATCAGAAGGGTTGTGGGTTCTATCCTAGACGGAGCCTGCAATTCTGATAGTTGCGAGATCGGCGCTTCGACCTCGCTAAAGACCGTCGTGTTCACTAATGGTGACTGGGGCACGTTAAATAGGTCGTGGTCACAAAGTCTCCCATGTTCCCATACCAAATCAATACCTCTAGGGGTACCTGATCAGGGGTTTATCGGCCTCTGATTGGGATCTAAATTACGATATGTGTGAGTGAATGGATGTATGAAAGGGACCTTCCTGTAAAACAGATGTGTCATGTATGTCGAGCAAAGTCTGACCTCCTCCCAATGGGGCTCAATAACATGGAAGGCGCATCCCCCCTCTCCTCTTGCCGTCTTCGACGGGCCTGGCACTCCTCTGGTCTGTCAGCGTAGGCATGAGAAACAACAACACGACTTATTGGGTATGACGAATCCTTCAGGTGACGACTTACACGAGGGATTTACTACACTTTTTCATATTGCATATCATAAGAATCAAAGAGACAACAGACCCGTCTAAAAAAAACCGTCTCGCTCGACGCAAAAGGTCAAATGTGGTTTGCTCCATAAGTGTAATAGTTTCAGGCACGACAGCGTTACGTCAGACACCTTAAATTGTTTACTCTCTAAACGCACTTTTTAAGGGCGATGCGAGACAACAACGCCCTAGGACGAGGGAATCCCATTTCCACGAATCGTTCCCCGAAACCCTCCCTTGTGACGCAAATAGGGCCAAATTCCTTGCGAGGGCACACCTCCCAGCTTATAAAATATAAATGGGTGGAAACTTATCGTCTTGCGTCACAGACCCTCCAAATGGGATGCCCGTCTTCTGGAAACTCTTGGCACGCTTCCTCCAATCTATATTTCAGAAACGTGGGCTAATTTCATTTGACACATTTCCAATTTTCAGTTGATCCCGATGACTCACAGGATGAAGATGAGAGGTCACAATCTTTCGCGGCGCGTGAGTTTGCTAGAACATTTTGTATTATTCTTGTAAAGCTGTATTTTCCATTATAATATTGCACCAATTGCGACCATCAACTTGAATGTCTTATTTTCCCTCATAATACACCTAATGACTAAATAATTACTTATATTGGTTGAAAGTGGCCATGGTAGCCGGGTGGAAAGAGTATTGTCTTAGCAACTGGAGGGTTGCGAGTTCGAATTGGCCAAAGACCGACGTGTACAAAGGAGGTTGGGGCACGATAAATCGGTAGTTGTCTCAAATGTCTTTGCGTTGGCGTGGAGCTCAGGTGTTCGCTCGTCATTTGACCGTGGTTCAAAATGATATGTTGTTGTCCTCGGATCCTTACCTTGGGGACTGATCCCAGACCATCGTCCATAGCCTGTTGTGTTGCTCCAGGGCGACGTTAGTTAAAATATCTACCTATTGGTTGAAAGGATCCTAGGAAAGCCTCCAAAACTAGGTAGTACATACACACAGATGACGTATGTTGGAGAACTGATACATGCATGTTAACCCCTCAGAGGGTTAACTAATAGTCCACTCGTATAAAGGAATGAGCGCTCCAGTTTTATTCTAGGTGTGTTAACTTTCATACTTTCACAAATTGGAAATGTTTTCCGTTTCTCCTGTCACACAGAAATCCACAAGCCATTTCGTTGCCAATATCCCGTTGCGTTGCTCCAGTGTGATGTAATTCAACTTCTTACCTTACCCCTTAAGTATTTTCATCATTAATTGTTTTGCTTTGTACTTTTTATGTATGAAAATATCTTTAGTTTACTCTTGTCAATTAAAATAAATGAATGGACACTACAAGAGCTCTATTAATATTATTTTTAATCGATTGGTAAGAGACATAAAAATGTGTTCCAGTGATTATCTCATAACATCAGATCACAGTAAAATGTGTAGCTTTTGAGGCAATAAGATTTTCTTTGCATGTGAATATCTATTTACTTGACGATGTATTACGCCAGCTTGGTAAAATATAGTCCTTGCGCCCATTTAAACCCAACCAAACAGCTAATACCAAGTTCGACTTCAACGATATTCTGTATTACAAAACTGTATATATATATATATATATATATATATATATATATATATATATATATATATATATATATATATATATATATATATATATATATATATATATATGTTACCACTTTGCAAAGTCTTTTGGTTCCCAGTGTTTATAGATATTCTCATATCAAAAATTAGTTTTACCATGACTGATAATGCTACGAAAAAAGCTTCATTTACTGCAAGAAAAAGAGGTTATAAATATTGCTGCTTTTGTTACAAACTATAATACATATTCAATTCTTATGCTGGCTACATTTCGATATTTTGTTTTATGTTGTCTTTGTTATTGGTCGTTGTAAATGTTGTAAAACTCATACTATACCTTTTCGAAAACTGAAATAAGTAAGTCTGACCAGGTAAAAAAAAATGTAAAAATCCCTAGCACACATATTGCATCTCGAATTGAGATAGGTGTTAATTCCGTTTTTTCTTTGTGCCATTAAAATGTGTAGCGTATTTCCAGATCCAAGATCTATGAGTAATGAAAATGTAATAGGAAACTTCAATCTCGCGGGTGTTATCTTCGCTCAACTTTTAATTATTTATTTCTACTGATGAAAAAGTGTTTTTTATCATATTTAATATCATATTTCAATCAATTTTAATAGATATAGCATTCAAATTCACATAAATGTATCTCAAACCTCTAAAATAAAATTATCCAAAAATATATAACAGCATTAGGTTTACTTTAACTGGTGTTCATTCTTATTTCTAACTAGCAAAAATAACCAATTTTACTCGGGTTTGAATTGGTAAACTCCAGATTGAAGAAATATTATCAGAATATACAGTCACTTTTGTCTTTAGTAGAGTAAAATAATATTTTAATAGGGGGACTTGGAATTCTCTCTCTTAAGTTCTTTTCATTTACAGCAAGTGCTCTCGCACTCATAGTCAACAGAACTATATTTTCTACAGGTATATTTTTCATCAGGCATGCGACATTATCTAATTTCGCCGTCTTTAAGGAAAGAATGGCAAATTAATTTGATCAAGATATTTATCATTAAGTTTTTTAAATCGAATTCATTCTTCCTTAAAAATTACATTTTGTGGCACGTCTAACAATAAAAGAACTTGCTTTGAAATTGGAGGTCCTTAGTGCAGACCTACAAAGTTAACCAATTACCATTTTAAAATATAGTAAATCAATTTGCATTTATTTTTAAAGAAAATAATTTTTTTCAATAAACTTTTAACATGTATAATCAGTTGTTTAAATATAGCTTCAACTCTTAAAGTAATCCATTTCGACCTTCTGTCATTATGACAAAGAATCTTAATATTTCAAAAGTTCTAGTTAGTAATTTTTAACATTATTATTTTCAATAAAAGGCAAATTTCCATCTAAAATTTGCTTTATTTTGACTTAGCTGCCATTTTAAATTGAATATTTTGTGGTCGTGTTGAATGTGATGAAAAGGAAATGCAATTTATTAAAATAATAAATATATAAAACAGAAAACAGCGAAAAAAGCTGTTATAAATACATTAATTCATGATTCTTTTTATCTCTTGATTTCGCAGAGTTGTCACGACTTAAAACTAATAAGTGCACAAAATTTAGAAATGCGAAATTAATTTAGAGCAAAAGAAACAGAAATTATCACTGCATGTGATCAACCAACATATGTTTCCGTTTCGTTCCTGTTTGTTGAAAACATCGTTTGTCCCAAATATTCGAACATCGTTTAAACAAAGATAAAAAGAACAAAAATACGATTAAAGAACAAAAATAAGACTCATGAGAAATAAAGTATCAAAGCTGAAATTCTATAAAAAAAATTATTTTTGAAAAATAATTGCCTTTTTAGCAGTACCCATAAAACAATCCAATTAATCGTAATATTGAATATACATTCCGTATTTTCCAAAATTACTAAATTATGGTCGATTTAAGTATATTTATTATTGACAACTTGGTATTAAGTATACTTGGATATTTCAGCATGAAACTTATCCAAATATGTGAACGAAGAAGAGTTCAATGTTGCATTCATTAAACGAAAATATGATGTATAAAATAAAGAACATTGTATTGAAATATATGAAATAAAATTTATGTGATACCTGTACAAAAACACAGATAGAAAATGAGCCATAGAACGGGAAGACGAACGGATAGACATGTATGAAGTACTCACAGTATGCGAACTTTCATGAAAATATATTCAATCGTTTGGGCGTGGTATGGGTATATACATACAGACAGACGGGTAGACAGACATCAAACGCGCAACAGAAAGATTTTGCATCAGGATCGAAAACTTGAAATGGGTCTAAAATATTCAATGTACAAACAAACACAATTCTTATTCATATCCATATATATAAAAGCATGTGTGTATATTTTCTATACAAATCTACACCGTTAGGCCAATCCACGTCAAATTTGGTATACTTATACTTTAGAACACTGCGGAAACAATAGGCTACTACTTTCCTGTTTTCAGACCAACCTGTAGCACTTGAGAACATGACAATTGGCACACAGGTAGTTCTATAAGTGTCCATCAAAGCCCCAATTTAAAAATCTAGAGTTTGTTTTCCTGTAAAAATTGAATATTGACAAGGAAACACGTTCTACAGGGTTTGTGTATTTGAGTTGACACTAGGAAATATCGCGGTCATATTTGAGCATTACTTAATTTCATAAATCATTGCTGTCTTTGTCAATATATTTCTAATGTCTTTTTTCAAATTGCTCTATTTCAGCTCAGGAAGTCGAAATTTAACTCTTAGCACATCTTTCGTTTTTCAGAATTCTGCATTTTTTCATCGATATTTCGTTTCTGTTTGAATATTTCTTAAGTCTTTTGCACATAGAAATACATAATTCAGGAATTAAATGTATATACAGATATTTACATCCGAAAAGTTCAAACGAAGTTAAAAAGTATATTCGTACAACTTAATCGATTTAAGTTAAAATGTATTTTCTGTACAACTTAAATTATTGCATTTTTCTAAGTAAGAAAAGTGATTATTCTAATTCACACTTTTCAATCAACATTTAACCATTTCAACCCGGGTAATTCAGTTAGTATTAGATAAAATGCATGGCAAAAAGCACACCTCAGTCTCTCGTGTTACCACACTTAAATTCTGAACGTCTTCAATTTCTACTACCCTGTACAGCGGCGATTTGGTATTTTTTGACGCAAAAAATAATTGCACTCATATTTTTCTCATCTGCGTTGATTTCAACCATCCAGACTGCTCATTACTTTGTTAATATGGACTGCTAAGTCAATTCATCAGAGTCGCAAGAAGCTCTTCCGTGCAGCTTTAACAATATCATGCAGTTTCGTAGCTCCAAATCAAGCACATTTGATCTCCAAAGAGATTCCAAGGACATATCTGACCAATTTTGCAAATGACAAGATATCTCGTCATCAAGATATTGCTAATTTTTTTAATGTTGACGCGATCAAATTCTGATGAGTTTTCTTCTGATGATGTCACGTCCATCCAGATTTAAACAGTTTTGCTTACGAGACGAGTTACCTCGTCGACACGACACACCGAGAGGTTTAAGCTGAGCGGCGAAAATGGCGAATGATTATCGTTTGATTCCTTATATTGCTTACATCCGTTGTTGCCGTGCTCAACGGTACATCTTTATGTGGGTACGTTCAATGGGACAATAAAAGGCAAATAACGGGCATCACACCTCCGAAGTACCCGAAATGATCGTTCCTCCCTTTCATTTTTACTCTCACCTACTCTTCTACCTTTTCTACCTCCCTCATTCTGTTGTCTGTCTTGTGCTTGGTACAGCTTAACAAATATGACCCTCGAGCCACAAAACCCGAAAGCAACCGACCAAACGTTACTGAAATTCGACAGTTAACATAATCTAAATTTGAATTCGGAGGCTATCTTCGCGAGAAGGCACCACACGTTACTTCACGGATATAACCAACACAACTCGAAGTAATTAAAAAACTCCACACCGTTTCTTTTATTCGTAAATTAAATACTCGTCACTCCCAGAAGGAGAAAAAAAATCACGGGAACTGAAAACTAACCGCGCATTAAAGAAGCCCGAAAGGATTGATTATTGCGCAAGTAAAAGCGAGTGAGAGAGGAGGTAAAAAAATATATAAATCGGCTCCGACCTCAAAATAATGGCCCAGTTTGTTCCCGTACGATTCCCATCCATAAGAAAAAAAGTTTAAAATTTAGAACCGAATGAAATATACGAAGGGAGAAGTCTGCAGAAAGAAGAAGGAAAAAAATAGCGTTCCGGGCCGTACTAATGACAAAATCGATAGCTTTGATCTCTGCTGACTTGCGTTATTTATTTCCATTATCGCTTCGCTTCACAGTAAACTTCGAAAATAATTTATGAGACACGCCAGAAGAGGGCGCTTCATCGTTAAGTTTTCGAGAAGAGAGGAAAGAAATAATATCCGCTCTCTCTTTTTCCCTCATCTTTTTTGTGCTCGCTTTTTATACATGCGATCTCCCTTTATTTTCAACTTTTCCTCGAGTCGTGCGGGAAAGAAGAAAAAAAAGTACGCCGCACTCTGAACGGGCCATAGGAGTGGAATCGAAAGTGAATCTCTTACGCTCAACGTGCGAATTTTTATGACGCGTTTACTCCCTTGGATTATGAGATCGGGTAAACAGTTAAGTTCCGTCCGCTGGCGTTCAAGTTAATTAAAATTTTATGTCCCGGGCTTTTAAAGGTATTTTCAAGCAAGTAGGAAAGCTCGCAGAGAGGCGTACGCTTTAAGGGGTCCTGAAAATATAATTTATCGCTAGGAATGAAATTTTTTTAAATCATTTGTTAATTAGAAACATAGTGGCAGGTTGTAAAGCATATGGGTTTCCGGATGGGACAGTCTTTCTTGTGTGTCATGGGACAATAAAAGTTTTTGTTCGCTGTTAATAAACTCTAGGGTTTATTAATTATGAACGAAATTTCCTACTGTAGCTAGTTTTTAATGAAATTGTCTACTTCCTTAAATAAAATGGTGATAATCTGAAAGAAGAAAGCTGGTTTTGTTATGCATTTGCAAACACTTTTATAGTTTTTTCCGTGTAAAAACACGTTTTAGCAAAAAAGTTGTATCAAACACCGATTTTTTTCAAAGTTTTTACTATGAATATAAATCTTAGTTTTTAAAAAGCATTTTTGTTAAATGTTAGCTGAGTTACAGGAATTTAATAAATGGACAATTTTAAAAAATGGAGGGAATTTCGGATATGCAACACTGTACCATAAATGACACTAACTTCAGAACTAATAATTAAAAAACTAATAATTATTGTACCAAGTAGTTTATTGTGGCAGTGTATATCAAATACAAAAGCCATGGTAATTTTACATTTTACTGAAGTGTTTTAACAATCAAAGTAAAACAAATCACTTTTAAAACAGTCGACATAGGGCTGTAGAAAAAATTTTCAGTGTCCAGAAAGTTTAAAAAGCTACGTAAACAATGTATTGAATCGCATCGAGTAATTTTAAAAAGTCAAATATTGAGTATTAATATAAAGGAATCATATTATGTTGAAACTTCCTTAAATTAGTTTTTCAGTAAAAGTTAAAATCATCGTTATTTTATGATTCCATTTATCTAGTAGTTTTGAAACAACGCTTCAATTTATTTATTTTATTCAAGAGCAACGTGGCTGGTACTGCCAATTATAGTTATCGGAGAAGATTCAATTTTTATTATGTATTCGTTAGGAATACAATATGCGTCTAAATTCAATGGCCACATACAGGATTAAATTAGTCCAGGAGAGAGGATCCATGACCAAAATTTTATAGTCATTATATTCCTCATAATAATCCAAAACCTTTCCAATCCACCAATTAAATACCAAACACATATCCAACGTAGTGGTCATATTTGAATGGTGTTTCGAATATTTTCTGAAATCCCAGGATAGCAATGACTATATATATATATATATATATATATATATATATATATATATATATATATATATATATATATATATATATTGTTGAGGAACCTGAAACTCTAGAAACCAATGTTTGACATATCATTGGTACAAAGCAACAATTTGTCTTTGTTCCTGTGATTAGTTTAGGGAAATCAGGTAGGGCAATTATCCCACTTGCCCCCCCCCCCCCGAATGGCGCCATGTTTTTAAAATTAGGAATGGATAATATACCTCCAGTTGAACTTTTAATTCTCTTGCTACTTTCACTAAAGGTTCGGTGGTAACTCAATAAGTATTTGCTGGAATGTACAAATCCAATTATCAATGTAAAATTTTGAATATATATATTTCTTTAAATGAAGTATTTAAAAACTTATAAATTAATATTTCAATCATAGATTTGCAAGTATGGACAAGTAGTGTCTTGAATTTTTTGCTTACTTATTAGGAGTGATTTCAACTAAATGCTTGTTATGAGTCACAGAAAAGTAAAAGTACACTCTATAACAAAAAAATCGACGCACCAAGAAGAAGTTGTCCGATGGAGACAAAAATTGGTGGATAGGAAAATTATGTACAGAATAGAGAATGATTAAAATTTCAGAACAATTGAATGATTTATTTCAGAGTTACAATAACGAGCTCAATAAGGTGTTGACCCGCCTCTAGCCTGGATGCAAGCTGCCACACGGCGTGACATAGACCGATAAAGCTCCCGGATGGTCTCCTGCGGTATTTCTTGCCAAATTTGCTCCAATTGTCGATATACGTCATCAACATTCCCTACCTGATGCAGTCGCCTTCCCATCATATCCCAGACATGCTCGATGGGAGAGAGATCTAGTGATCTGGCTGTCCAAGGAAGTGTTTGACAAGCTTGAAGACAGTTCATAGCAACACGTGCCGTATGTGGTCTGGCATTGTCTTGCTGAAAAATAAGCCCAGGGTATTGCGAAAGGAACGGTAGCAAAACAGGTCTCGGAATGTCGTCAACGTACCGCTGTGCAGTAAGTGTACCTCTAATGACGACCCAAGGGGTCCGGTTATCAAGGGAAATGGCACCCCAGACCATAACTCCTTGTTGAGGGCCAGTGTGGCGTGAAATAGTGAAAGCAGGATCGGCACTCTGCCCTGGGCGTCTCCAGACACGTCTTCGATGATCGTCAGGACACAGTTGGAAGCGGGATTCGTCTCTAAAGACTATACGTCCCCAGTCAACATCATTCCAGCCTGATAAAACCAAGCACCAATTTAATCTGTCTCGACAGTGTGCAGGCGTGAGTGGCTGGTGGCGTAACGGTCTGTACGAGCGTAGATTTCGCTCTCTCAGCCGTCTGTGAATGGTCATGGTGGACACTCGTGTGTTGGTCGTACGACTGATGGCTGATAGCAATGAATCAGGCGCTGTGACAGCTGATCTGACAATCACTCTGTCCTCGCGATCTGTTGTGGCCCTACGTCGACCGCAACCATCATGACGCTGAAATCTGACATTGTCCACCCACTCTTGACAGCATCTTCTAATCGCCGCATCGCTTCGACTCACATGACGAGCGATTCTCAGATTTGCCCAACCTGCCTCTTTCAATCCAATGATACCACCTCTTTCAAACTCTGAAAGTTGCTCGTAATGAGCTCGAATCCTGCGGTGAGGCATTTTTTAGTCGTTGAAAGGTATCCTAAATCGCAATGCAGCAGAAATTTTTAACAACAGTTCAAGAACATCTTCTTATATACATCTGCTGGATGCGCAGTTCCGATGCGCTGGAGATAGCACTATTCATTCATTGGACACCAAATTTTAATCATTTGCATATTTGGTGAAAACATTTTTGCATACGAAATTTCAAAGTAATCGGATGATTCCTTCTTGGTGCGTCGATTTTTTTTTGTTATAGCGTGTATATGATGTCTGCCAAAGCTATTGATGTCAACAAAAGAGGTCAAAGATGCAACCCAATCCAGGCGTCGCTATATCGAAATATGGCTTGCGAATTCAAAACTCGATCCAACCAAAGACCATCGTGAACTTGGTGGCCTCGCGTTGGCGTGGTGTGGAAATTTGGAGAGTGGGGTGCCAGCTCAGGTGTTCCCCTCGTCATCTTACTTCAAAACGACTAGATGTTGTTATTGGATCTTTGCCTATCGTCAATAGCCCTTTGCGTTGCCACCAACTACCTACCAAACTTATACATTCAATATCACGAAAACAAATAATTTATTTAAAATTTCACTACAATGCCATAGCTAAGCGAATGAAGCGAAATGTCTTGACATAAACGCGCATAGCAAAATGTAAAAAGCAAACGGGTTGCACACTTTTTCTCTCGATAACCAGTCGCACAAAAAATCAAATGCAAGGAAACGAAAATTTAAATCCCGAAATATTCAAAGAGAATTAATCAAATCTACATCAAATGTCTTCTTTCCAATAGAGTAGAAAAGAGAAGAAAACCTAACATTCTCTCTGCAGGAATTTAAAATCGCGTTCTTCGTACACTTGGTAAGGAAAAAACGAGCATTAAGATTATAATCTTTTTTTTTTGTCGAACCGAAAAGAATTCGTAGAATTTTCTAGAGGGAATTCTGCGCGCGCTCGAACATTTCTCAATCGTCCGACTCCGAGGACACAAATTCTGTTGATAAATGTCTTCTGCTTCGTTACAACAAACGCGCCTGCATCGGGAGAATTCCCGTTCTGTCTCCAATATTCATACGCCATTTTTCCTCCAACTATTCGCTCATTCTGCAAATTCTTCGTGGAATTCTGCTTCTTTTTTTTTTAAAGTAGGAGAAAAGAATTATGTCATTCCTCTCAAAAAATACATTATTGCGAAAGCGTATCGTTATTTTTCGAGAGATTTAATCGGTCGTATTTCATCTGGCGTTACCGCAGAGCTCGACATTCAGGAATTTGTAATGCACAGGAACTGTAATTTAAAAGCTAGTATAAATGTTAATCTTCTCCTGTAGTGTTTTATATTAGTGTTTTTCTCATTCTTAAAATGTAGTGTTCAAAATTCGAAATGCGAAGAGGGTGGAGGGATAATTCTTCCTTCCTATGAGATAGGGACGGAATCGAACATTTCTCTTTCATATAGAGATTCCTGTGTTGATATTTTATCGAAATTATTCGGTTTATTCAGTGGGGATCTTTTTTTAATGTTTCAGGTATACCTTTAGGGTAATGATCTATCCGATTTAAGGTTTAAGCCATTAATGCACACGATAAAGATGTATTATCATGTATTGGAAGACGAAGTTTCATCTGAAAGTATACTCCTAGGAAAATTTTCTCGTCACAAATGTTGGACCGTTGTCACCAGCCAGTTCTGTTGCTCCAGTGAGATGTTAAAAAAAATACATGCCAGATACAAATACAAATAAAATACAAATAAATGCTCACCAGAAAACTATAGGTGGGCTAAAAAAAATGCTTATTTAAAACATGCATTATTATACTGCATTTCGTAGAGCAAAAAACTAGTTCCGAATTCGTATGCACACATTTTGTACTCAGCAATAGGATATAACAATAGAACGTTAAATATTTTGAGGTGTACAGTTTGAGTTAAGTAATTACTATTACGATTTCATACATTTCACCATCAGGTGTTGACTTCATCATCTGACTGTGATTCAAAATTATGCGATATGCTTCTTAGATATTTCATTTTCAGAGATTTGCTTGAACAGCGCCTAGTAACTTTTTCAAATAAGTTAATCACTTTTCTTACGGATTAACCCTCGGGGGATACCCTCTCATGTATCTGTTTGTTATGCAACATGCAGTTTTTCCTGCTATGACGTCGAACCATTTTAAACCTTCTTGACCTATAGTCTTTCCCATGAATCTTAGTCATTAGACGAGTTGTGTTACCTACACTACTTGGAAATGTCGTGACTTTCAGAGGGTAAAGTATTGATACCAGAAAAGGTTAGTGCTATTTATATACGAATAGCTCATCCCTTCCAAAGTGCTCTCCAGTTGGCAAAAGGGGATCGGTATCAAATTCTGAAGACGTTGTTTTCATGTCCATTACTTTTAACCCGAGAACTATTGATCAGGAAGTAAAATCTTTTTACTATCCGAGGGGCTCACAAACATGCATCCGTTCTACAATCTGCAATCTTCCATGAATGACTTCTAACCTTTTTTTGACCTTTTTGCCTTATAGATTCTTTTTAACTGACAGATAGGGTACTTTAGTTATCAGATGAACTATGGGGTAAAAACAATTCTCGGAGATGTTGCGCTCAGAGGGTCAGAACTGAGTACATTACTCGGCACTTTCGAGTTTTAAGTACTGAAATGGTAATCTTAAGAAAAGTGAGTACTCAACTTAAGTACTAAGTACCTAAGATTAGTGAGTAATGTACTTAGTACTTATGCACTCTAAGATCAGTGAGTACTGTATTTAGTACTTAAGCACTCTAAGACTAGTGAGTATTATACTTAGTACTAAAGTATTTTAAGACGAGTGAGTACTGTATTTAATACTTAAGAACTCTAAAATTAGTGCGTATTGCACTTGGTACTCAAGTACTCTAAGATTAGTGAGTACTGTAAGTGATATTAAAGTACTCTAAGATTAGTGAGTAATGTACTTAGTACTTAAGCACTCTAAGATATATGAGTACTGTATTTAGTACTTAAGCACTCTAAGACTAGTGAGTATTATACTTAGTACTAAAGTATTTTAAGATGAGTGAGTATTGTACTTAGTACTTAAGTATCCTAAGACTAGTGAGTACTGTATTTAATACTTAAGAACTCTAAAATTAGTGCGTATTGCACTTGGTACTCAAGTACTCTAAGATTAGTGAGTACTGTGTACGTGATATTAAAGTACTCTAAGATTAGTGAGTAATGTACTTAGTACTTAAGCACTCTAAGATAAATGAGTACTGTATTTAGTACTTAAGCACTCTAAGACTAGTGAGTATTATACTTAGTACTAAAGTATTTTAAGATGAGTGAGTATTGTACTTAGTACTTAAGTATCCTAAGACTAGTGAGTACTGTATTTAATACTTAAGAACTCTAAAATTAGTGCGTATTGCACTTGGTACTCAAGTACTCTAAGATTAGTGAGTACTGTACGTGATATTAAAGTACTCTAAGATTAGTGAGTAATGTACTTAGTACTTAAGCACTCTAAGATAAATGAGTACTGTATTTAGTACTTAAGCACTCTAAGACTAGTGAGTATTATACTTAGTACTAAAGTATTTTAAGATGAGTGAGTATTGTACTTAGTACTTAAGTATCCTAAGACTAGTGAGTACTGTATTTAATACTTAAGAACTCTAAAATTAGTGCGTATTGCACTTGGTACTCAAGTACTGTAAGATTAGTGAGTACTGTGTACGTGATATTAAAGTACTCTAAGATTAGTGAGTAATGTACTTAGTACTTAAGCACTCTAAGATAAATGAGTACTGTATTTAGTACTTAAGCACTCTAAGACTAGTGAGTATTATACTTAGTACTAAAGTATTTTAAGATGAGTGAGTATTGTACTTAGTACTTAAGTATCCTAAGACTAGTGAGTACTGTATTTAATACTTAAGAACTCTAAAATTAGTGCGTATTGCACTTGGTACTCAAGTACTCTAAGATTAGTGAGTACTGTAAGTGCTATTAAAGTACTCTAAGATTAGTGAGTAATGTACTTAGTACTTAAGCACTAAGATAAATGAGTACTGTATTTAGTACTTAAGCACTCTAAGACTAGTGAGTATTATACTTAGTACTAAAGTATTTTAGGATGAGTGAGTATTGTACTTAGTACTTAAGTATCCTAAGACTAGTGAGTACTGTATTTAATACTTAAGAACTCTAAAATTAGTGCGTATTGCACTTGGTACTCAAGTACTCTAAGATTAGTGAGTACTGTACGTGATATTAAAGTACTCTAAGATTAGTGAGTAATGTACTTAGTACTTAAGCACTCTAAGATAAATGAGTACTGTATTTAGTACTTAAGCACTCTAAGACTAGTGAGTATTATACTTAGTACTAAAGTATTTTAAGATGAGTGAGTATTGTACTTAGTACTTAAGTATCCTAAGACTAGTGAGTACTGTATTTAATACTTAAGAACTCTAAAATTAGTGCGTATTGCACTTGGTACTCAAGTACTCTAAGATTAGTGAGTACTGTACGTGATATTAAAGTACTCTAAGATTAGTGAGTATTGTACTTAGTACTTAAGTACTTTAAGATTAGTGATTTTTAAATACGATTTGTTGGTTAAATTTTTTACTCATGGCACAAATATAACTTTATTCATCGTGAACAATTACTTTTTTAACCACCATTTAATACAAATTTTAGTTTCCGAAAAAGATAACTTATTTCTAAAAAAAAATATGTCATTTAGTTCTTTCGGTTTACAATCAGAAAATTCACGTCTGTGCGAGCAAAGTACTACCCTCCCCAATCTCATTCATCATCATATGCAGCATGCCACCTCGTAGCTCGGAACCGTAAAAAAAGAAACTCATCCCAGCACCTAAAAGAATCACTTACTAGAGCCAAACAGTTACTCGAGTGAAAAGATCACCTTGAAACTTTTAAGAACCCCTTCTCTTTCAAAAAGCCCTTTGCTTCGTACACTGTATTCGTTCATACATCTAACTCCGAAGGAATGGGGGCGAGAGAGGTAGAAAATGAAACAAAAAGAAAGGACCTCCACTCTATATGATTCAGGAAACGAGATTTCACAGAGACGTTGGAGGGATCATCAAATGCAAGTTTGAGGACAAAAAGGCAACGAGGAAAAACCGAAAGAAGAGCTGGAGACTGGGAAATTTCTCCAAATGGTTCTCTTTCTTTTCAAAGGGAAGGAAATTACATGGACACTAAAAGTACGAGAGGTCGTTTTTTCCCCCTGCTTTCTTCGGGAGTAATTTTAAGTCGGGGTTTCATTAAGTATGGCGAATATCCATCAAGTAGTTAAAAAAACTTCGATAAAGTTTTTGTAAGGCAAGACCACTGGCGAAATTCTGACGAGGCTGAATAAACAGGATTATCTCTGTCTGCATATTAAATAGTATCGCTAAATTTCTGAGCATCCTCTGAGCTCAAATCCAGCCAAAGACCGTCGTGTACAAGGGGGGGGGGGGGCACGTTAAATCTGTAGTGGCCTCAAATGTCCTCACGTTGACGTAGTGGAGAAGTTTGGAGAGTGTAGTTCCAGCTCAAGTGTGACCTCGTCATCTGACCGTGGTTCAAAATTACATGGTGGTGACCTCGGATATTTCCCTTCGAGGGTTGATCTCGGACCGTCACCAATAGCCCGTTGTGTTTCTCCAGTGTGACGTTAATTAAAAATACCAAATACCTGAGCATCCAATTTGCGAGTGTTGTAGCGGTTTTTTTTCTCTCAGCACACTGAATGACTGAATAATCGAATCTTTTGTGATTGAGGAAATCTATAAATTCTTTCAAACTTTATAAAATATACTGTTGCTCCTTTCCTCAGAAGAGAATCCTTTGGAATGATTCCATTGATCGATTCTGCGCAATAGAATTATTTGGAACAATTCTATTGCCCTTATTCTCAGAATAGAATCCTTGTTATCGATTCTATTGATTCTTGCATTGGAATCAAACCGTGTTCAAAAATTTAATTTCCCCATTATTTCAAATAGAATCCTTTTTTTGGGGGGTGGGGGTATAGATCCTATTGCTCACCTCATTAGAATAGAATCCCCTAAAAATATGATATTTATAATCATCATACTCCTCATAATAGAATCCTTAAAAAAGATTTTATTGCTAATTTTTTTTTAATATAATTCTTTTGTCTATAATATTATTCATTTCCTTAGAATATAATATTTCGGAAAGATTTAATGTTCCTTTCCTTAGAATAGAATCATGAGAAAAGATTATATTATTCCTGTAGAATAGAATCCTTTGAAATGATTCTATTCATCAATTTCTTAATAATCTAATTCTTTAGGAAAACTATGGTTCATTTCCTTACAATTGAATCCTTTGGAAAGATCACATTTCTCATTTCCTTATAATAGAATCCTTTGGAAAGATTATTAACCAAGAAGGTTATCATAAGATAAAAAGCCGTGCAGAGAATACTGCTGGTTGCGAGTTGGAATTATGGATGTGAACCCCTTAGAGGGTTAATGTTTGCTAAAGCGTATTAAGTGGAATTTCACTAAGAAATTGAAATGCCATTGTTATGGAAGAAAACTTCTGAATTTCTATAATGTGTATTTAATATATTTCTTCAAACCACAAAGGTATCAAATTATAATTCATTAATTATATCACTGTTTGAATGTCTCAGATGTTCATTGTGCATCTCTCCAACCTTTTACAGTGTATTATGAAAATTACAACAAGGTTACATGAGTCTTATGAATAAAATATCCTTTGAGTCTAGTTACTAACGAATCTCTAGCTTAAAGTATATCCAAATTAAGTTAATTACAAAGAGAAATGCAATATTTGTTATGCGATATTTTATTATGATACTGATTTGAGGGTTTGGATGCCCATAATTGATAGAAATGTTCATTTTATGCACACAAAATGCCAATAGACGCCATTACTTTATCCTTTAATGATCTAAAATAATTATTTTGTCAAAGGCTTAAATTTTAAATGGATTTCTACTCAATTGCATAACAATGTGTAATGCTAGAATATCTAAAGTTTTTTTTTTTTTTTTTTTTGCAATTTATATTCATTTGCTTACAACTTTTCCTAAATGTAGATAAGCGGAGTTTACTTATTCTTCTGAAACGTGTTTAAGATAGGTAGATAATTATGTATTTAAGTATAAATTAATATCGACACACTGGAGAAACACAGAGGGCTGGTAACAACTCCGAAGAGAAAGATCCGAGAACAAAACTTCGCCATTTTCAACCACGGTCAGATGACGATGTCAACAACAATGCTCCAAACATCTACACCACATTAAAGCGATGAAAACATTTGAAGCCACGATAGATCTAACGTGCATTAGCCCACATGTACATGATGGTCTTTGACTGGTCCGAGTTTCAAACTGGCAAACCTCAAGTTGTTAATCCGTTAATCTTGCAACCGGGCTACCGCTACCCCGAAACTGGTTTAAGAAAGTGACTTTAAATTCTGTTTTGAATTTAAGTCATATTTTACCTCATGAGCGCGAATATTCTGAGATCGAATCAGCAGTTTGAAGATCGAATCTTTTTATGTAATTCCATTTTTTATCTTTGTCCTTATTCAACTGCCTATCTTGATTTTATTGATTGGTAAAATACAAATTACTAAGATTTAACAAAGAATGTTATTAATGCTCATTGATCTTGCGCTGACGTCATCGGCTGATGCAATCGCAGAGCAAAGTTCAGTCACGAAAATGAGCACTGAGCTCACATTAATTTAGTCTTGCTCCGGCCTCCTTTCAGTGAACACGACGTTTGAGGTGCCATTTGTCTCGTCTCTTTGCCTTTTATAAATATTAATAGAAATAAAACTTAAATATTTAATACTTGTTTAGATATCGGACATCAAAATGTGGAAATTTCGCAAAAATTTCAAAATGTTCAAATATATGCACAAAAAACCACACAAACGTCAACAGGGAGATAGATCGAGAGATAGGGAATCCAAGAAGACCCAGACATCCGATGCCGAGTGTCAACAGGCTTGCCGAGCGCGCCTCAATGTTGAAGCGTGGTTGGAAGAAAGTTGGGGCCCTTCAACATCAACTGCGAGTACATCATTTGCGATGTATGAACATTTGATGTGTAAAATCTTAACATTCTAGTACTAATTCCTTGCACTATCATTCACTGTATGGTCTCATTGACGTATTATACGCCTTAAACCTAGCGGCCGTGTCAAGTAGGGATGCGACATCGACAGCAAAACATCGATGTTTTGAAGCATCGATGTTCAAAATTAAAACATCGATGTTGATGATACATCGCCCCCAAAACATCGATGTTTTTAAAATTCAGTGTATTTAAATTTTTCCCCCATTTCTTAAAACTGGTTTAGCAACTAGTGATGCTACATTGACAACAAACGATATTTTGAAACTTTGATGTTCAAAATTAAAACATCATTGTTGATAAATCGTCCCAAAAGCATCGATGGTTTTAAAATTCAGCGTATTTAAACTTTTTTACCCATTTCTTAAAACTGATTTTGCACCTAGTGATGCAACATCGACAGCAAAACATCGATGTTCAAAATTGAAACATCGATGTTGATAATACATGCTCGAAAACCATTGATGTTTTTAAAATTCAGCGTATTTAAACTTTTTCCTCCATTTCTTAAAACTGGTTTAGCAACTGGTGATGCTACATCGGCTCCAATACATCGATGTTTACTATAGAACGTTAATGTTTTGAAAACATCGACATCTATGTCGCATCCCTACTTTTCAGACCCTTCACCCTTGGCCACTTTGGTCTAAAAGTATGTTTAATTTGCTGTTCATGAAAATTATGCTACTAGGTTATTTTTAAAACTGTACTTTTTTTTTCATTTAAAAATAAAACATCGACAACGTAAAAACATCAACTCCTATAAAAACATCGACATCGATGTCGCATCCCTAGTGTCAAGACACAGTCCCGTCCGTGTTTGTCCCTTTTTAATAAAAAGGGGAGCTCTTAGACCACGAATACCCTCATCTCTAAAACGCTGTCGAAAACTGCGAAGGCATAATGAAATCGCGTAACTGCCTCGACTGATGGGAGTTAAGGGTCGTTAAGTACCAATTTTCTGTCCCTTCCAGACTAGGAGGAATTAAATAAAAAATTATATATAAAACGGTTACTTAGCAGTGGAATCGTTTACATAAAGAATATGGTGTGTCAGCTGTTAACACACCAGAAACCGACTGCGGAGCAATAACTCGTCCGTTTCAGGGGCTTACACCTACGGCTCAACTCAGAGGGAACTTCTTTATGCTAATTGTGGTAGAGCAAAGTGTGGCGTTGATTTGATTTCCACTAATTATGTGTGCAATTTTCTTTAACGGGCACATGGAGAATAGAATATTAAAATCTGAATTCATAGACGAAATCTGAATTCAGAAAGAATGCTTGAACTATTTATTTGGTTTCAATTTGCGATTTTGTTGCATATTTCCTTCGAGTATTTATATCAATGATTCGTAAACCACTGGTGTTTAATATTGCTCTTTCCTGCTTTTAGATTTACGAGTTTCTGTGTTTACATTACTGTCTCTTGTATACATATTCTTATCCCTTCATTTGGCTAATGGAATCATTTTTAGAGGCAGTGCGTTAGTTGCCTCTGAGTCTTTATGCTGCTCCTATCGTTTTGTAAGCTTTTCTGTTGCTCTTTCTCTTATAGTTATTACTAGGGCAACTTTTTGCAACAAATGCAACTTTTTTTCACGCGTTCTACGCTGCATGTAAAGTACTAAAACCAAAATTCCTCCTACATGGGGAGTATAGTAAGCGAGTTATAACCGCAACATAAATGCAACTTTTTGCATAAATCCAACTACCTGCAATTTTTTAAAATATAGCTTAAAATTAATTAATATCAAATTACTATTTTTTTTTTTTTGCTCTCTGAATCCACCCTTTGATCACGTGTGCCTGATCTTACGAACGCCGAAGTATTGCGGATCAAACAAGTTCAACCACCTGCAATTTTTTAAAATATAGCTTAAAATTAATTAATATCAAATTACTATTTTTTTTTTTTTTTTTTGCTCTCTGAATCCACCCTTCGATCACGTGTGCCTGATCTTACGAACGCCGAAGTATTGCGGATCAAACAAGTTCATGGTAAAAAGGCGTTCGTCCTAAGACAAAAGTGAAATAAATGGCAAGAAGTAATTTAACACATTGGTCGGCACCATTGATAATCCAGAGGAAACTTGCGTAATCGACTGCAGAGTTTACGAGGTGAGTGTCGATCATCAATATGTTGTTCGCCTTGTAGATGACGTTTCAAAATCTCTGAATGTGGAGCGAAAGGATTTTGCCGTTCTACTGTCCGATATAGCACATTATATGACTGCGGCTGGCGCAGGTTTTCAATGTTAAAGAAATTACTGGCCAAGAATCGGTTCAACATTCGAAGATCAACTTTCTTCTGTTTTTCAGTATGTATTATAATACAGTTGTACACGACTAAAATTGACAGTATATTTTGAATTTTTTTCATTTGTTACGAATAATTTACTTTAGAATTTGGTGTATCAAATATAAATGCAACTTTATTTCCATAAATACAACTTTAGGGAATGATAAATGCAACTTTTCCCATTTTTACTGCAACAAAAAAGTTGCCCTAGTTATTACATATCGTGTTGCACTCTTATTTCAGTTTTACAAGACGTAACAGATTTGTTACACAGAATCAGTACAAATTAGCGAATTGGTATTTATGATAAAATCGGCTCGGATAATTTGAAATTCCATATACATGGAAATGTTAAAAAAAACTATTTAGTTTGATTAGCCATTTATTGTATACTATTCTTTCAGAATCAGTAAATAGTAGTGAACTGACATTTGTCACAAATATATAAAAATGGCTAAAACGATTTGAACTTTTAAGAAATGCTAAGACTTTAGTTGAGAAAAGCGTGATTCATAACACAATTCTTTGAGAATCACTACGTGAACTGATATTTATGATAAAAAATATAACCAAATAAAATAATTTTTACATAAAAAAAAAAAAATAACAATAACAATAACGTAAAAAATATAAAGAAATAAAATAACGATAACAAAAAATACTAAATATAAATATAATAATTATATTTGACCATGACACAATTAGTTTTGCGCTTTAAATAACAACTAGGGGGCCTGCCCCCTGCTCGCTAACGCTCGCCATCCCCCGGAGGATTGCTTCGCAATCCTCATTGGTTCGCTGCACGAACCTATACTCGCTTCGCTCGCCTCAATGAAGACATGTGTCCTAGCAGAAGGGATTGTTTACAAAATATGTTTAAAAAAATGTTTTTCAAATCTAAATTTGCTGTATTACAGAAAAAATATATACAGTATCTCTAAAATCAGAATTCAAATGAAAACTTTGTGAAAATTTTGACTCGAAATGTGAGCGGTGCTTTGGAAATTAAATACCCAGCATGTTGTTTGTGTGTACATTTTCCCAGCACTCAAACGACCCACACTCTTTCATTGAGTTTGTTGCCGAAAGTTGTAGTGCAAGCGTCTTGTTGAACTATAATTGTTGGCCCTGAAAAGGACCATTTTTTAAATGACCCTGAAAAGATCCTCCGTTTTCTTTGATTTCTATTACAAACTAACTGCAACAGCTCATTAAAATTTCCCTTTTTTTTTCAATAAAACTTCATCCGATAACGCTATAAATTCAATCGATGCGCAAGACTTCGCGATAAACAAACAATCGTACAGTATTGCCAAAACGCGATAACAAATAACGTCTTTTTTGCGTGCCACGTAGGAGAATTATATATATAGATAACTAGGTGGTGTATGTTTTCTTAGTTTAATTTGATTTAGTAATAATAATGTGATGTAAATTTTAATGGTAATACTAAAATTAAAGATTTACCAAAATTCTCACTTGCAGTAATATAGCCCTGTCAATTTTATTTGTAAAGTACAATTTAAAATATTACACCTGTAAGATTGGACTCAAAAAGCGAATCCATTTGTTCACATGTAATATTCTGATTGATGAATTATTATTTACTTAGAATAAAGAAACGTGTGCTTCACTTTAAATTTGAGGAGAAAAAATTTTTAAACCATACAACACAATTTTATGGTCTTAAAATATTTTTTATAGAACAGAAACCAACTTATCTTTATTTATAGAGATCAGATCATATACTTTTACACTTTCGAATATATTTTCAAGTCAATTATGCTATTTATATGAATAATTTTTCCTTACACTTTGAGCCGTGGTCGTGCATAATTTTCCCTAACATTTTTTCCTGTTGGAAGAGCAGCTATTAGCAACTGGAGGGTTGCGAGTTCGAATCCAATCAAAGACCATCCTTTTGAAATATTTATCGGTCTAAAGGTGTTTTTTTTTCTCGTCGTACTGGAGCAACACAGTGGGCTATTGACGATATTATATTCCGGGATGTATCCCAACATGAAGGAACCTAGGACAACACATAATTTTGAACCACGTACAGATGACGAGGTCAACACCCGAGTTGGCACCTCACTCTCCAAACTTCCACAACACGCCAACGTGAGGACATCTGAGACCACGACAGATTTAACGGTTCACCAGCCCCCTTTGTATCCGACTGTCTTAGGTTGGATTCGAACTCGCAACTCTCCATATATTAATCCGTTTATCTTCCAACCGGGTTATTACGTTGGGTTGTTGTGGAAGTTTGGAGAGTGGGGTGCAAGCTCAGGTGTTGCCTCGTCATCTGACCGTGGTTCAAAATTACGAGGAGTTGTCCTCAAATCTTTCCCCTAAGAGATTGATCCCGGACCGTCGTCAATAGCCCGTTGTGTTGCTCTAGTACGACGTTAACTAAAAATTACCAAATTACTATTTAACCGAGTTATCGCGGCCCGAAATATTTATTGGTTGATATAATTTGTTAATTTTTAATTAGCGTCGTACTAGAGCAACACAGAGTGCTATTGACGACGGTCCGGGCTTAATCCCTTAAGTGAAAGATACGAGGACAACACCTCGTAATTTTAAACCACGGTCAGATGTCGAGACAACATCTGAGCTGGTACCCCCACTCTCCAAACTTCCACACCAACCCAACGTGAGGACTTTCGGCCACGACAGATGTAAGGTGCACCAGCCGCCTCTAGACCATACGCTTACAAACATCCATGCACTGACCCGGATTCGAACCAGGAACCTACCTATCTAGAGGCTAACATCTTAGCCATTACACCGGTTGGTCTGGTCGGCTTATTGGCAAAGAAGATTAAAACTTGAAATCTTGCAGGTAATACTGCAGGTTGGAAGTTGGGTTACGTGTGTGAACCACCTCAGGGGCTTGATAAACATAATTCTCGCAAACATTTTGAGAAACACCATCACATATTCCATCGCTTTTACAAGAGAACCTTCCTGGAAGAGCCGCTTCTTCTGCCGACACCGTGGACGAATTCCAGATAGAGCCCATTATTCTCATTTTAAATGAGGACGGCTCCGCTCGTTCATCATCTGCCGCACACAGCGTGAGCGGTGTTTGAATATCGGGGTCATCTTCGAGTGGGGGAACTTCTTTTTAGAGTAAGATTTATTGCCCGTCCCTCCCGTTTTCGAACCAAATTCTCCCATTCCGTCTTAAAAACGAAAAAGAAAGCGGAAACAAAAGGATATCCCCAAGATTTCATCCACCCATTCGGATGCGTAAACCAAACTTTTCCTTTCTTCCCCTTTTCATCGCTGCGGCTTTCGGAAACGGTTTCCCTTGAATGAATGCAGCTGCGGGTTTTAAAGAGATGCCCTTGCATTATAGTATTGTAGGGAGGAATTGAATACTTCATTACATAATTCTCGGAAATTCGGAGTTTACGGCACCGATAATTCATACAACGTCGCGTTATCACACCATAGATGAAATGTGACGAGTAAATGATGCATTTCTAATGTGAAGTTATGGGAGAACATCTAGTTTAATATGCTATTTTTCAAAGCGAATTTATTTAAAACTAGCGAAATTACTCTGTTTACTTAGGTTAAACTATAGAATGAAGAAATGATCAGAATATGTAACCCTTTCAGTCTTCTGTAGAATAAAATAATATTTTAACACTTTTCGACATTTTTGTAATTTGTACAACTTACTTTGGACACAAGCTACGCATGCATATTCGTTCATGCAATACATTTCACATGCATCGCATCCTTGTTGTATGACAAAGCTACGAAATGACGAAAGGGAACACTAAGGCCCGGTGCACACATCTGGTTTTTCAACGTGTGGCGCCACAGCGGCACCGAAGCCCAACTATGCACACATAACCGTGAAATGACGCGCAAGTACTCATTTCGCGCCATTTACGATAAATATTCTATCGAAGAAAACGTGTTTATTTCGCTAAATTGGCGTACAGTCGGCTCAAAAAATATAAAACACCGGTGCTTATATATTTTTTGAACTATAGAAATACCGGATGTGTGCACTTGGCCTAAGATTGCTACTGCCAAAGTCGATTTTGAGGGGTTTTGGAATTCCCTTTCTTAAGTTCTTTTCGTGCTCAATTCATACAAATGATAAATTTACAAGAAAGTGCTCAAGCACTCATAGTCAACAAAACAATATTTTTCCACTAGGGAACTTGCATACGGCATGCGACTTTATCTAATTTCGCCGTCTTTGAGAAAAGATGGCTAATTAATTTTACTAGGGGGCCCGCCCCCTGCTCGCTAACGCTCGCCAACCCCCAGAGGATTGCTTCGCAGTCCTCATTGGTTCGCTGCTCGAACCTATGCCTCGCTTCGCTCGCATCAATGAAGACATGTGTCCCTAGCATGAAGGAATTGTTACAAAATATGATATTCCAAAAAAATATTTTTCAAATCTAAATTTTATGCTGTTTTCAGAAAAGATATTGACAGTACCTCTGAAATCAGAATTCAAATGGAAACTGAGCAAATTTTGACTCGAAATGTGAGCGTTGATTTGGAAATTGAAAACCCAGCATGTTGGTTGTGTGTAACATTTACCCAGCACTCGAGCCACCCACGCTGTTTCATTGAGTTTGTTGTCGAAAGTTGTAATGCAAGCGTCTTGTTGAACTATAATAGTTTGCCCCGAAACGGACCTTTTTTTTAAATGACCCTGAAAAGATCCTCCGTTTTCTTTGATTTCTATTATTTACTGCAACAGCTCGACTAAAATTCTTTTTTTTTTCAATAAAATTTCATCCGATAACGCTATAAATTCAATTGAAGCGCGAGGCTTTGGGATAAACAAAGAATTGTACAATGTTGCCAAAACGTGAAAATAAATAACGTCTTTTTGCGTGCCGCGTAAGAGAATTATATATATAGATGATATTTATCACTATGTGTTTTCTTTAATCGAATTCATTCTTTCTTAAAAATCACATTTTACTTTAAAATTTAATGTATTTAGTGCAGACCTACAATAGTAACCTATAATCATATAAAAAATTGTAAATCAATTTTTACATAGTTTTTTTTTAAGAAAATAATAGTTTTCAGTAAACTTTTAACATATAATAAGTTGCTTAAATATTGCTTCAACTGGTAAAATAATCCACCTTAAATTCCTGTCATTATGAATAAAAAACCTTTTAATATTAAGTTATAGTTTGGAATTTTTAACATTATTAATTTCAATAACGGCAAAATTAGGCTTAAAATTTGCTTTGTTCCAACTTATCTGACGCTTTTAATCAAATAATTTGTGATTGTGTTACGTGTGATGAAAAGAAAATGCAATTTATTAAAATAATAACTATTCGAAACAGAAAACCTCAAAATTAAACAAAATAAAAGGTGTCGGAAAAAAGTTCTGAAGGTATAAATTTCTGATTCGTTTTTATATCTTGATCTGGCAGTTGCCACAACTTACAACTAAAAATTACAGAAAATTTTGAAATGCGAAATTAATTCAGAGCGAAAGAAACAGAAAATATCACTGCAGGTGACAAACCAACACGCGCTTCCGTTTCGTTCCCGTTCGTTGAAAAATATCGTCTGTCCGAAATAGTTCATATTTTGTAAAGAACAAAAATGCGCCTCAAAATAAATGAATGTATCAGAGTTAAAATTCTAAAACAAAATAATTTTTGGAAAAATAATTGCTTTTTCAGCAGCACTGGCAAACACAATCCAAGTAATCTAAATACTTAATAAACATTCCAAATTTTCGAAAACTACCAAATTATGGTTGATTTAAGTATACTATGAGATGTTTTAGGATAAATCTTACCTAAATATGTAAGCAAAAATTTTTTGAATAGTGTATTTACTAAACTAAAATATGTGATGTACAGTAGAACTTCATTATAACGAACTAGTAGGGGCTAAAGATTGTCCATTTTAATGAAAGTCCAATTTATAATAAACAATTCTTATAGGGGTGTAATGCAACAGGGTGTACAACTGTACATCAATGACAGTACAGTAGTTAGGTATAAAAAGTGCTTATTATGTATCAAATAAAAAACGGCTTTCTGCACAGGTTGAATTGAAAAAGATGTATACGTATAGACTGCTTTAATCTTTTTATAACAAACAGGTTGATTGCTGTTGGTTGTTGATTGTTTGTATTCTTTGGTTTGTAAAACTAATTTATTTTCTGCTGGGTTTGTTTGCTGCTAATTTCTTCAGTTAATAACTGACGAAAGTGCCGTAAAGGTGTTCATAATATGCAAAACACATTTTCATTTGCCGAATAACAAAACTTACATGGTCTTTCACTTTGCTCACTGTCCGTTATAAGCGACGTCTGTTATAATAGGGTCCGTTCGAATGAGGTTCTACTGTATCAAAGATAGAGCACCTGCATTAAATGAGTTTAATAAATTTTATGCGATACTACTATAAACACACAGGCACACTATCGAACATAGAACGGGAAGACGGACAGTCAGGTTTACGCAACCAACTTCAATCACTAAATGAAGATAAGTACTCACAGTATGCAAAGTTACAAGAAAATATATTTAACCGTTTGGACGAAGCACGGGCACATGCAGACAAACAGATGAACAGACACCAAACACTCAAGAGACGGATTTTGCATCAGAAGGGCCAAAACGGATAGAAAACTTGAAAAGGTCGATAATATTCAATGTACAAATAAACACTCCATTCCTATTTATATAGATTTATTTTGAAAGAAAAAAAGCATTCATTTCTACTCATACAGTACACAGCACTCTTCCAAAATCTTGAGTAATGAAAAAATATAACTGTCGGCATCTAGTTCTAAAGACACGTTTTCGTGTCCAATATTCTAATTCCACTTTTAATACGGGCACTAACTTTTTTTATGAGGGGGTTCACAAGCGTACGCGCTCTCCTCTATGCATGACTTCCAATAAGTTGGGACCTTCTCAACCAATAGTCTTTTGGAGCCACGGAATCCCAGTTGGAAGATCAACGGATTAACAACCAGAGAGTCGCGAGTTCGAGACTCAATCCAACCGAAGAGCATCGCGTACACAAGCGGGGGGGGGGATGCATGTTCAATCTGTTATGGCCTCTAATGCCATCACGTTAACTACGTGTGGAAGTTTGGAGAGTAGGGTGCCAGCTCAGATCTGACCGTGGTTCAAAATTACGTGGTGTTTCCCACGAATCTTTCCTTTTGGGATCTTAACTCGGTGGTCGCTAACAGCCCGTTGTGTTGCTCCAGTGCCCAAAGCCAATTAAAAAATACTAAATACTACAATTCTTAGGGATAAAATGACATCAAGAATATTGCCAGACTGTTATTTTTGACAGTGAGAAGCTGTTACGTGAATGTAGCAACACCTAGCCGGATGCATCCGATAACAGCTTGAAACACAAAAAGTCGCACGTATTAGTATGGGCTCCGCACTGCGTCTTTTGTCTTTTGCTCACTTAATCCCATCAAAATAAAGTAATACTTGAAAAGGATCGAGGTTGGATTTTTGGAAAAAATCGCAGATAAAGATAGCGATACTTGCCAATCCATCACGATGACGGATTGTTAGCTTCTGAAGCGATTCAATTACGCCGCGGCATCTCCAAATGCGGATGATAAATAACAGGGTTCACGGTCATTTTTCTCGATCATTCCTGGCCTCGGACATTAGATAGAACAATATCCCATCGCCGTTTGACATTCCGATATTATGTATCTAAACATGTCATCCGTGCTTTGAAAATTGTATTTAAACTAATTTCTGTGAAAGCAGCAGCGTCGTTGGATGAGGATTTATGTCGGTAACTGGACCCTGTAGCCCTGAAGAATTTCGCTTTGGTTGTATGGGAGGTATAGCTTCTCAATAGGGAAATAATTTTTTGCCGAATTTTATATATAATCGAAGAGATATCGTCAATCTCTTGTATATCTTGTGATTCTATTGCCCGCGTTATGAGATGCTCATGTCATGTCCATCTAGTGTAAATGTAAGGAAACTGGTAATAATTATACAAAATACAATAGCTAACGTAATCTGTTTTCGTCTAATATTTCATTTATTACAAAAAGTAATGTTAGCGTGGTATGGAAGTAGGGAAGTAGACTGCCTACTATCCAGCCTATAAGATGTGGCCAAGTCATCCGACCGCGATTCAACATTACGTGGCGTTGTCCTCGGGTCTTTCCATTCGAGGGTTGATCCCGGACCGTCACCAATAGCCCGTCGTGTCTCCCTAGTGCGACGTTAATTCAAAATACCAATACTGTACTGGCCACGTAGCACCGCTTCGGTTTTAAAAACGCAATCATCTTCAAAAATCCGTCCCATCAAAGCATTTTAAAACCTCAAAGAATGGTTCGTGAAGATCAATAAACTTTAATCCAACCATCTCGTAAGAGTAGAAGAAATACACCTACAATATTTCCAATCCCGTCGTTCGATCCCTTCCGATGATTAGCGCTCGCGTCCCTGGTCCAAGAAAAAAAAATTAATTCCGCGAACGGACATGATTTCAATTTCTGTCTCTTTCTTTTTCCGAACCGGAGCCGGATTGTGGAAAAGCGCGACCTCAGACGCACCTCAATTACACACACACACACACGTGGGGTAGAGCAGAGGGCGGACATTGCGCAAAAGGGAGGTCTTTCCGTGACAAGGGGCTTCGTCGGACCAACTGTCATTAGTCATCGTAATCGATTATGGATGAGACTTGACCTTTACTCAATGCCCGAGACGACTTGAGGCCGAGAAGAGAGAGAGAGAGAATTATCTTTTGGGGATGAATAAGACGGGGACTTTGGGGAGGATTTATGGTGGAATCAAAGGCCTGCCACCTCCTGCACTGTGTCGGGTTGTATGGGACACGAGCGTTGATAAGTGAATTATGACATGTTTCCGAATACATGATCTTCAGTGAAACAGGCATGCATTGTTACAGTTAACTACCAATCTATTCATTCATTTGCAGGTTATGTTCATATGTAGCACCCCGGCAAGTAAAGTGACACAACTCAAAATTGCAGAATCTGAGAAAAAAACATCAACTTAAAAAGGATACTATAAAACTCATATTGAAATAGCATTAAGCTTCTTTTAAATTTGAGGTAAGTATTTATAGCGGTAACGTCCATTATATTCTATAAAATAGTAATATAACACGCTGGGGAACCTTATACATATTTTTCAATGACATGACATCGAAATTTTAATTTTGACTTGTGTCACTTTTCTTGCTGGGGTGCGATATGTTGTGGCGTTTTTGGCACCACAGTAATACAGTCGTACTCAGCTGGTTACCTATACAAGTTCTTTTATTATCACTTGAAAAGTCTCGTTTTACCAATAGGAAGATTATAAACGCCATATACATTGAACAATCCATGATCGAATGTTCATAAAAAAACAGCAAGTTTTGAACTACTGGTCGTTTGTTTTTTTGTTCCCCGGTGTTTAACTTCACCGTATAGCTGTCTAAACGAGAGTTCTTCCTTCCACCACTTTCCCCAGTGGCTGCTTTCTCTCGTCTTCCCATTCGTTTTTCGTGAAAGTCCGCCTTCATCTTGGAATGCTCCACAGCTCTGCTTGGACTCATTTGAAAATGACGTGTGTGACAAGCAGTTGAAAAAGGTCGGATTAACATGCCGAATCTACGGCAGATTTGATGCCTTTCTGGCCTGAGTTATTACAGAACTGTAAGACACGTGGTCTTTTTGGGTGACCGTATGCTCCCCTCTCGTGGAAGGCCCACGATGATCCAGGTGTTAAAATCGTTTTTTTCCCCCAGCCGTCACAATGTACCGTACGAAAGTCAATATCACATTGTTAAGGTAATTGAATTAACGTTATAGAAATAATTGAATTAACGTTATCGAATTAATTGAACATCCCAACGGGTTGTTGGCGACAGTCCGAGATCCATCA
Source organism: Metellina segmentata (assembly GCA_947359465.1). Taxonomy (NCBI): domain Eukaryota; kingdom Metazoa; phylum Arthropoda; class Arachnida; order Araneae; family Tetragnathidae; genus Metellina; species Metellina segmentata. Next base: position 40,597,437 of record OX375876.1, on the reverse strand, counting down.
CGAATAGACAGATCACATGACAAAACCTCGTAATTTTGAATTAAGGTCGTTTGATGAGATCAACACCTTAGCTGGCACCCCCACTCTAAAGTTCCACACAACGCCAACGTTAGGATATTTGAGGCTGCGACATATTTAACGCGCAGCAGTCAGGTTTTGAACTCGCAACCCACCGGTTGCTAATCCGCTAGTCTTTCAAACTGCGATAAAAGGTACCGTACGCAAATCTAGTTTGATAGAGTTCCACACTGTGATCGTGAAAGCACCGAGTTCATGAATAGTTCATGCTATCTGTCGTATTGACGTCGCGTCAGCATCACAGTTATAGATTGGTATGGTAAGGGATCAGAGATGAATAGATGAGAAGTTCAATATAGTGGTACTCATCGAGTGAGTTGTATAATAGTAATGATCTTTGAATCAATAATGTCCCGCATCACAGTTGCCCAGTACCAACTGATGGTAATTGATCTCTATCCCCAACTTGAAGCAACGCTGTATCAGATGGCAAGGCTTTGAGTTCAGAACTAAGGGGCACCCCCGGAGGATTGTTTTGCAATCCTCATTGGTTCGCTGCGCGAACCTTACTCGCTTCGCTTACATCAATGAAGACATTTGTTCAAGCAGAAGGGACTGTTTACAAAATATGATAGTACCTCTGGAATCAGAACTCGAACAATTTAGAATTTAAATGAAAACATTTAGCAAATTTTGACCCGAAATGTGAGCGCTGCTTTGGAAAACCATGTTGCTTGTAAACTACAACAGCTCGACTAACAGGTTTTTTTTTCAATAAAATTTCATCTGATAACGCTATAAATTCAATTGAGGCGAGTCTTCGTGTTAAACAAACAATCGTACAGTGTTACCAAAACGCGATAAAAAAAAATAACGGGTTTTTGTGTGCCACGTAAGCGTTTAGGTGCTCTGGCCAATAGGGGCACATAATATAATATTTAATTCTCTGATTCAAGTGTTTTCAATAGTGTTTGGATTAAAGTAGTTTTACCTGTACCTTGACCATCAGTAATTGGCATTAATTTATTTTCTAATGGTTTGTTTATTGCTGTTTTTTTGCCTTTCGGCTAATTGAATATCCAGTTGTTTTTTCTATCATTGACACAATTCTAATTCAACTGGTCTCTGGCATTAGAGCTGGGGTGTCCTTGACTCGGAGCACGATGTGACCAAGATAATTCTAGGGGGCTCCTGATAATTTTGGACGGTTTCACTTCTGGGTTGTCAGAGCTCGCTCCCTACTCGTCTCCTACTCTCAGTTATTTTCAGACCTCTGTTCTAGCCGAGGTATTCCCAGATTCTGACCTTATCTCGGTTGCTTAAACCTCAATAAATTCAGCTGAATACCCAATGCTCCATCCAATGACAGCAAGTTCACTCATAGCATATTCCATCACTGGCTGCTTGACCCCTTCCAATTCCTCACGCTCACAGAAACGTAAGTCGTTCCATTGGACTTTGGTTTGTACTTCTGTCACCTTTCAACTTGTCACGCTAGGGTGACAAAAACAAACATTGGGTGGTGCATCTGGGTTTTTTTTTAATAGATCATTTAAAAAAGTAACACTTTTTTAAATGATATACATTGGATGCTTACAAATGTATGGAGGACTCTAAAATGAAATTGTATTATGATACATTAAATATATAAACCGTTAAGAGATTTCCGAGAATTGCAGTGCTGCTTTTAACCTATAAAATACGTAATTACTAAATAGCTACTTATATGAGAGGGAATTCCATTGTAAACAAACAAACCAAACGGAACTCAAAGATATTATACCCGTTCTCTCACATGATACATATTACCTTACCAATGAGTTAGCCGCCGTTTTAGCGACGTTTAATACGATGGGCGTCCATCAATCAGCTATCTATATTAATTCATAATTCATTCTTTGATTTTTTTTTCATTATTGGCAAAGTTAAAAAGCGCACTTACACAATCAAAGTGATGCCATGGTCAAAATAAGTACAGGAAACAACGGTCGCCGCAGAAATACTACTGACATCTATATTTAGCTTGACAGTAAAAGCCTCTCATTGGTTGAAGTTGTAACAGAAAGGATTTTCCATTGGGCAAGATGTCTAAAACTTGTTATGTCATGTAAGGAAAACTTTAGATTCGATAGGGAATAATGCGTGCACTAACCATAGAATTGTAGAAAGGTGCATGCCATCTCTATGATGCTAACATTGCCTCAAATATTTTTTTCAGAAATATTCAGATGTATATTAAATCTAATGCATGTTATGTCATGCGCATTCGTTTACAAACGTGGCAAAATTTTTAAATATCCTTTTCTTTCTATTTCACTTTACTTTCTTCACCCGATACCAGAATTATTTCCATCTTTATGAATAAAAATATGATAGAATATTATATTTTTAGTTATTGAGTTTAACTTTTTAACCACTAGTATCTAAATAATAATTGCCTCGGAAGAATGCGCATAAATATCGGGAAAATATTTAATGGCGTGTAATTACTTATCTCCCAGTCAAACAAAAGAGTTGTTTTATTACTCTGGGCAATAATATTTCGTTCTTGTTTTATTCATCTTATTTTTCAATTCTTTTTCAATCTTCACAGGTTGCAAAACTTCTCAACGTTCCATCAAATAAGGAAGATCAAAAAATGCCTAAGCACATAAACACGTGTCTTTCTCCAAACTACATAGACTTTCGTCGGATAAAATAGCGTTCAACGTTAGTACCGCAGCTTGTAAATCATAGAGACTGAATTTAGAAAACTTCCGAATCCATACTCTTGTCTACAAAACAGGTTACTGCTCCATGGAAGCGATGGTTTGATTAATTATACAGAGAGAATTACGCAATTGTTAGGACACACGGGACCAATTTTCGCCACCATTCGGAAGAACGCTTTTGCTTCGACAATACTCCAATTAAATTCGGAGTTGGTCACTGTAAAGAACAAAAGAGGCAGCGACGACGAAAGACGCCAAGAAACGAGTGACTAACAGCGGGAAGAAGAAAGAGAACACAAGTTCCTTCAATACCTTTTATCTCAACGTCGAGTTTCGGAAAACCACCGAAAGGAAACTATGCCATAATCTCTATGGAAACCATTCAGAGTTTCAAGGTAGACAATGACATGGAAGGTGATGGTCGGATGGTAAAAAAGAGGTACAAAACGTCCACTGAGAGCTTCAAAATTAAATGGAAATGTGGCTAGACACTTCCCTCCCCCCCCTTCTGGTTCCTCTGCTCTATCCCCAGGCCACACTAACTTTTTATGCGTCTTCAGTATTCGCCCCATCTTAGTGCATCATCCGGTAACTGGCGGATCGAAGAAGAGTTCAAAAATACGAGTGAAAAATTTCACGAAAGGCGAAAAATTTCAAACTTTTTTTTTCCGTCGGTCGGAAATGACTTCGGAAGAGCCCCCGACCGAGAAACGTTTGAGGTGAGAGGAGCAAAACCCACCCCCTGCCACCGAGAAATAGAAAAACGGGCTTATGGAATTTAGGTTGGATTCTCCAAGTCGCGAGGATGTCAGAGATAAGGTGAGATGGGTATGAGCCCACTTTTTCATTTTTTCGGCCTCCGGATTTCTGCTGAGACGACTAGATTACGACCCAATTTAAAATTTATTCTGTCAAAGTAAGGGTATCGTAAATTGGGAGCCAAGTTGAACTAGCCCCTTCCGTGCAACTAAATACTTTCATATTCTAGTTGGTTGGATTTTATGGCAAAAGGGCTATATTTGGCCAAATTGCGCCAAAGAACCTCAAGTGAATTTTGAATTTTATGACGTAAGTTCCCAAGCAGGACAGGGGCTGTCGTGTCTCAGTAGGAATGCCTACTGCGTTAGTAACCTGCGAGTTGTAGGTGGCACAGGTTCGATTCCTGTCAGGTGCATTTCTCTCTTCTGTGTCAGCAAAACTTTCACTGTGTGTGATGTCTACTACTTGAAATTGCACGTCTAGTGTCTGGCGCAGCAGGTCCAAATATGGCCCTTGCGCCATAAAACCCCTAAAGCCAACCTGCAGAAGCTTCGTCATCGAGTACATCATATATGGGCAACCCACGGCCCGAGGGCGGATGTGGCCCGCCCCGGTTTTTGATCCGGACCGTGGAACATTTTAAAAATTGTGCTCGAAAAAATGTATATATTCTGGGTTCTCGCCAACAAGAGAGTGAGGGGGGGAAACAAAAGCCTGAACTACGTGGGTCAGTGTTTCTCAACCTTTATTAGTTGCCGGCACACACTAAAAATAACTTGAATTATTTGCGGCACACCTGAATGTAAAAATGTAAAAGTAGTTATGTCCAATACTACCTTATATAGTTATTATTACTAATAAAATTAGTATTGGATATAGGAGATGGCTAAGTCTACTATCTTGAACAAATTAAATCAAAACGAGTTTTCAAAGTCGCCAGACAAGTTATCGGCGACACATCGGGCTACTCAATTCCATGGATAATCGGGAATGATAATTACAAATTTTGTTATTAATTGTATCTGAGAAATGGCATTGCTCTTCCTAATTCCTATCCTTACTTGCGGATGTGATTGCTATAAAAACTCTGTTACAAATCAACAATACTCGGATAGTTCTTTTCCATGATGAAAACTAATAAATCGAAGTATCGAACCAAGCTTACAGATGAAAATTTGGAAAACACTCTGTACCTGTGGATTAGTGGGATTGATCCTTACATTGTTATCTTTTTTCTCAAGTTCAAGGTCAAACTTCTCATTAATTTTTGGTAATTGTAAGTAAATACTTAATCAATACGATATTATTCTGTTCATCTAAATTTAACATTCTACTTTATAAATATATAAAATAAAATAAACCTTATCATTATTACTTTTTCACAACTACCTATTATCTACGGCCCGCGACTTCATTAATATCCTAAAGTTCAGCCCGTAACTTTCCAATAGTTGCCCATACCTGGAGTACATGGTAGTAAGGTGAGGTAATTTTAACTAACGTCATACTAGAGCAGCACAACGGGAAGTAGTAATATTGGTAAAACTATTGTAAATATTGGTAGGTAGGTATTTTAATTAACGTCGTCCTGGAGCAACACAACGGGCTATTTGACGACGGTCCGGGATCAATCCCCTATGGGAAAGATCCGAGGAGAATACAACGTAATTTTGAACCACGGTCAGATGACGATTCAACACCTGAGGTGAAACCCCACTCTCCAAACTTCCACACCAACCCAATGTGATCGAGTACATGGATATACGCTCATATAGAAAGTGTTTACAGTGACAGAAGAGGGAAAACATATCGAGGGAGGAATTAATCGAACTTGCACCGCCTACAAATCGCCCATTGCTTGGTGCAATGTACAAACCCTCTGATTTTTTCAATAAGTTTGTCCGGCCACCCCTGAATGTTTTAGAAATGCAGAGGAAATAAATATATTCATATTCTAATTTGATAAATGGACATCTTAAGTGAAATATCAATGTCCAGAGGAGACGCAATAATTTGTTTCACGATACTTACACTGCACGAGCTGAGACAAAAAGAATACAAAAATGCATTGAAGTGTGATGTCAATGAATCTAAGAGAAGTGGTTCGTTTTGAGAAATATTGCAGAACGTCGTAAGCTGGATTTCTGGAAATGCTAAATTGCTTAAAAATCGAAAGGAAAAGTGGTCAGGATTCAGACGAATAGATACATAAGGTATTCACAATAAAAACACTAAGCGCTGCAAATACCAACATATGTGGAAAAGATATCAAAAGAAAACTTTTAGATGACTTTTACTTCATCCAATTTTCTTCTTAGTATTTTAGAAATAAATTATTATTTGATTAATTTACTGTTTTAGGACACTGCAGTACAGTTGAATTGGTTTTAGATAAAACTGGAAAATGTTTCTTGGATTAATCATACAAATGTCACACAACTATAACTTTTCTAATCGACGATTTCTATTGTTAATGCATATACATAAAACTCCGAGAACTATAAGAAAGACTTCTAATCACATTCCATTCTATTCCATTTTCTACTCTTTAAATTCATGCGTTTTATTTCTACATTTTCTACATCTGTGTTACATTCAAATATCCAGACTGATTTCCAGATTATGTTGGTTTCCTTTCTATTATTGTGTAATGACGGTTGTGTGGGTATAACATTTTGTTCTATAATTTTACTGAAACCATTACACGTGTTTACCCTTTTGTATTTTACCCATTGTTCCGTTAGACAAAGGATCTCATGCTTTTGTTTAATATAAAATGAAGATACTATAAATTAAGAGTTATATCTGGAAATTTCATTATAACACAGAATTGGATGGCATTATGCAGAATTATCAGTTTTTCCATTATTGTTGGTTTTAATATATGAAACATTCGATTTTATGTTATTACTTGTTTGCAACATTAAAAATAGGGAGTATTTTGTTTTAAAATATTTTCAAATTATTATGTATTGATTTTATTGTAACCTAATCACCTTTTCTCACAAGCAATCGTATTCTATTCATCGGTCATCACAGTGAAATTTCCCAATTGTAAGGTAATTTTTTAAAGGAACTAACTTAAATGATTTGAGGTTTTTGAAGATAGCCAACATTTAACTTAATTTACACATGACCTGAATCTTAAATAGTTTTTAAGAGGCCTGGCAATAAAAGTTATCAGCTTATATTAAAATAAAATTTAATATTTAGGAATTATTTTATGGAATAGAGAATTTGTTATGAAAAATTGCAAGTGATTCCTGTAAAGTTCGTAGTAGTTTTTTTTTATCCAAATTTATTTTTATCTATAACGTAAATTTTTATCTATATTCGAAAGTTCTAAGCTTATTTACCAAAATCATATTAAAATTAAATTAAAAATATGAATTTCAGTGTCACTATGCTCGTTTAAAAAAGTTTCCTGATTTAAAAATAAAGCAAACACGATATTATTTAAATATTTCTTTTGCAATTATATTCGTTAGAATTGCTTATTGATCATTTATTGATGCCAGATTTAAAAAAAAGGTTTTATGTCATTTTATTTCTTTTTGGTTGCAATGAGGTAAATATTTTTTTAAATATGACTCATAAACTCCCTTCTTTCCATCTTTTACTTTCCAACCGATTATATTAATGTGCGTATATTTCGCAGATCATGAAATAAGTCAGACCTCTTTCCTCTTGACGAGTTCTCTCGTCATTAGAAAAGCTGACCGGATCTTGATTGACGAGATACCTCATCACTAACAAAACTGGCCAGATCATGATGTACCAGATATCTCGTGATTGGAAGAAAAAGCTAACCCGATTTTTATCTCGTAATCATAAAAAAAACAGGCAATATGTATGTGACGAGGTATCTCGTCATTGGTAAAATTGGTCAGATCTTGATGGACGAAATATCTCGTCGAGACCACTTGAAGGGTTAAAGGGAGGGGAGGGTATGTATAACAGCAAACCATTCTACAGCATGAACGCGAATGCAATGAGTTTTCTGCCTTCTGCATACAGACACTAAATCTGTTTAAAAAGTATTCAAAAGTACGTTGGTGAGCGTTTGAACGCGAGTTGTGAAGTGCATGAAACGCGCGTTGTGTTCGTTGGAGGAATCCTGCATAATACCACCCAAGCAAATCTAAGAAAACTTACGCTAGGTACCAAATGATCTTTGCTGCCGACCCTGGTGAACTTATTCCTATCGACCAGCTTCCTGACCGCCTTCTCCGTGGGCTCGTTGTACTTCATGAAGATGACGTAGGCAGCGTAACAGGTGAGCAGAACGGTGGCCTCGTACCAGTGGATGGTATTGTCCTGGAAGCAGACGATCAGCACCATCAGGCTGATCGAGTAAAAAGTGACGTCTCGGAACAGCGGCCACCAGGTCAGGCTGAGCACAGTCTTGCTGAAGATGGCACACATCGATATGACGAAGAGGATGTTGAAGACGGCCGATCCGACGATCGTGCCGATGCCAACGTCGTCGTACGAAATGAACACCCCGATGACGCTCGTGAAGAGCTCCGGGGCGCTGCCGCCGGCCGCCATGAAGGTGGCGCCGGCCACGTCCTCAGAGATGTCCAGCTTGACCGTGATCACGTCCAGCGCGGGGACGAAGAACTCGTCGCACACGATGGCCAGCGCGACGAACATGTACACCAGTCCGAAGACGTGCAGGATGACGGCTCCGTGCTTCCGCTGGTGCTCCGTGAACAGGTCGTCCGGGAATTGGGCCTGGGGGTGGTCTTGGGTGGCGTTGCTGGACTCGTTGCCCGGGTCCTGCAACAGGTGCCTCGAGGAGGAAGCGGCCGCCTCGAACCGGAGGTCGTGTCTCTCCAACGATCCGCATTTATCGCCCGGCAGGTGTCCCTTCGAGATAGCCAGGAAGGTGATGACCAGCAGGACAGACACGAGGACGAGCAGGGGGTCTCGCCATCTCGGACGAGAGCGATGGAGCCGACCGCTCATGTTGCCTGGCGTGTTTGCGTGCCGGGGTTGGAGCTAGTTGGGAACCAGTGGTGCTACGTTTCGATGTCGTAGCTTCCTAAGCGGGATGCCCTTGCTTCGAACGACTTGGCTTGACTTGACACTTGTGCGTATGTCATCTGCGAGGGGTGCTCCATAGTCACCGGTCGTCTTTCTCACCAGTCAGTATTTGGAGCTGTGGGAAGGAACAAAATCTGTCGTTAGAATGGAAGTAACATAATCTCTGATGCTGAACAATACCAGCAAAAGGAATGAATGAACTAACATTTACGATTTCAACAATGCTGGCATAACAGAAGACTTTTTAATTTTTTTTTCCTAGCGAAGTATGTGTATGAAATTATTTGAGGTCTCAAGGGACTTTTAAAGGACATTTTGTGTGATGTAGTTAACCCTCCAAGTGTTTTTGATAATATATCTTGTCCATCAAAATCTGGCCAATTTTTCTCATGGCAAGATACCTCGTCATTAAGATATTGTAAGTTTTTATGATCACTAGATCCAGATCTGGTCAGTTTTCTACTTTTGACGAGACATCTCGTCCATCAATACTTGGTCCATTTAGGTAATGGCGATTTACCGTGTCGAAACAACCACCAGGAGGGTTAAGAAACAATGCATTATCATTTTATACACACTAAGACAGAAAAAGGGTTGTACCTGGAAGGAGTAGACCGGTATAAATGAAATTTGGAGGAGTTGTACATCTGGGTTGAAGATACAAATGATCCAATTTTCATAATAGTTTGAGCATGCGCCACGCGCAGGGCAGCTCGCAAACCCGCTGCATACCGGGACATGAAGGGACATCCAGAAGCGCAACGAATTCATTTTAACTCAGGTTGTTGTGTTGGTTACAACGTTTCTCATTGAATTATGCCTCGGAAAAAAGTTCGCAAGCAATTTAAGCAACTGGGAGAGTTAGACAGAGGCCTAGTAATTGTCCTCCGAGAAGGTGAATGGTCTAATCGACGGATTGCTCAACAAACTGGTTGTAGTGATGTTTCTGTTGCACGCTGTTAGCACTGCTGGATACAACAAGGGACATGCCACCGTCAATCAGGCTCAGGAATGCCTAGAGAAACCGAACCGAGGGAGGATCGACGTGTTGTAAGACATGCGAGTATTGATCCAACAACCACTGTTGCAGACATCCAACGGACAGTGGGAACCTCTATCGATCATCCAATAAGTGATCGCACCATTTGACGACGGCTTCACGACGTAAGACTAAACTCACGACTAAATTACGACGACTGCCTTTAACAGCATTGCGTCGCCGTCAAAGACTAGAATGGTGTCATGCCAGACGGACATTGGGCGTCGAAGGGCAAAGTAGTCTTCACTGACGAATCCAGCTTCTGTCTGTGTGTGGAAGCAACGTGGTCAGAGCCAAGATTCACGGTTTGCTGTGCAGCGTCACACGACTAGAAGACCTGGTGTCATAGTGTGATGCCAAATCAACTTTGGTATTCGTTAATTGGCAGGCCAGCGTTACGAACAAGATATTTTACAGTAAGTTACGCTACCATTCCTGAACTCCCAAGTTCACCCAGTTTTTCAACAAGATTATTTGACCTCATATTGCTACCGTCTCTATAATTTGTCTACGACACAACTATAAGATACCATGACCGGAATACTCACCGGACCTGTCCCCGATTAAGAATGTATGGCATGCCATTGAACAATATGTTACCACTCCATCCGTACCATGTAATCTGCTGGAACTACGTGACAGGAATCAAGCAGCATGGGATGGACTGTCGCAGGTCTTCATAAACAGCCTGAATGACTCACTAGCAAGGCGCTTGGCATGCTGCATTAGGAATAATGGCGGTCATACACCATACTGTATGATACCTTTTGAATTTTCCTCAATAAAGTTTGCGTATTTCAGTCTCAAATTTTAATCATTTACTCATTCATGAGCACCTTACCAACCTGTAAATTTCGTTGCATTCTGACAATTCCTTCTAGTTGCTGCCTTTTTTTGTCTTAAAGTGTATTTTATATTCAATGATGCGTAGTAAAAACTTTCAGTTAAAAAAAATTACCTATCTAGGTCAATATTTTAAGACTGAATCAAAAATGTGTAGAAATATATCAAGTACACACAAAACGCGAAAACATGTTTTCGCTAAATATGTAAATTGAAAGTATTAAGCCAGAAATAGCAAACGGTATATATAGAATTGTATATATATTGTATTCATAATTATTCTAAGATTCATAGAAAGATCTACCAGCTTTCTATTGAATATCCCCGGATATGCAAATTGCTATGGGTATGATTTAATTTTGAGGTTGTAACCTTTAAAAATAATGGTGTTCCTCAAATTTTTGTCAGAGTATAAATATTTGAAATAAAGATATGTAAATGTGAGACTGACTTTGAGACAAAGGGGATAGTTAGTAAATCTACCCTATAATTCAAAAATCTTTTAACATATTGTAAGCAAATGTTTGAAAACCTTCTTTACAAATAAAGACGGAATTAAAGTCACTTCCTGTAAACGATAGTCTACAGAAGTAATTTGAAGACTTAGCATATGGCCTACAACCTTCTAGAGAGTCCATGATAAAAACTAAAGACAAGCATTTAATTTAGGTGTCTCTAATTACATAATCAACTAAAAACTCGTGATACTTTTGAGCACGCACGCTTTTTTATCTGATGTCTCAAGATGATAATGTTTGAATACTTTGAAACTTTTATGTAAACAAAAACCTAACTTCTCTTCTATTGGTAACGAACGATTCTACGAAAAAGTAAAAATACTTTTTGAGCCTCATAATAATTAGAAAATGTGGGATATGTTAAATGGACTTTCAAAAATCAATTTTTTTAAATCTTATAGCTAAAAATTAATTTGATATCAATTAATTTTTAATTTGGGTTTAAAAAATTGATAAAAATAAAACCTAAGTACTTTTTTTATCGCAATTTTTACGGTTACATATACAACAACACAAAACACATAAGAATATTTTGTAAGTTGCAGTCTTCCTTGATCAACATTTAAGCCATTTTTGACCTCCTTGATCAATTCAATTCTTATATTATTCTTCCAATCAATTTTAATGTAAAGAAAGGAACATTAAAATGATTCTATTCTAGGGAAAGGACTGACAAAACTATTCCGAGGGATTGTATTCTTTAAACCAATAGAATATCGCTTAAGGATTTTTTTTTTATGAATAGAATATTTTTAAGAGTGAAGGAATCCATGGGATTCATTAACCAATAGATGTGCTTATTGAGTCCTTATGAGTGCTGTGGGGGAAAACTAACACTACACTAATAGGAAATTTCGCGATTCTAAGAGGATTAACCCTCCAAGTGGTTTCGACGAGATATCTCGTCCATCAAGATCTCGCCAATCGTTTTAATGACGAGATATCTCGTTATAAAGACATTGAAAAAATTATTAAACCGACGAGATATATCTGATCATGACGAGATCAAGATATCTTCTAATCGTCGACTATCTTGTAATGACAAGATATCTCGTTCTTCAAGATATGATCAGTTTTCTTTTAATGACGAGATAACTCGTCGAGTAACTAACTTCCTCCACGAGGTTTAAATCTTTTTCCAGATCGACTCAGATAGAGCTAATTTGCATTAGAATACCGACACACTAGGAGGTTTGTTTTGGTTTGACAACAAATTTAGTAGGGCTGGAATCAAAGGCAGAAATAAATACAATATCGATACACAATCTCTTTTTTCCCCTTCTCCTGTGTACCACACGCACATTTGTACGTTTCGGAATTCCCAAAATAATCCCCCTTCACAGGTTGGAGCCTTCCCATCGCAACGAACGTTTCGAACATCTCCGAATCATGGCCTGGGATGCAGGAGAAATTCGAACTTTTGATCTGAGAGCGGCAGATGTTCCCCCGCAACAGGAATGCGAGAGTTGAGCACCGAAAGCAATTCGTTAATTACATTAGTCCTCCCAAGGAATCGGAGGAACAGAGATTTTTCCTCATTAAATTACTTTTAAATGGAATTTCTGATGCCCCCGAATATTCTCGTCGGTTTCTTTGTTCCAGGAATTGCCGTTGGAATTGGTGGAGATTTACGGGGAAATCATCAAAGAGGATTAAATGGGTGAAATCTGGAAGGCTCTCGGGCAGGTGGTGTCTGGTGATTCCGTTTAAATGGATTTTCTCTCCAATTTCATTGAATTACGTCGGGTTGCTCTTTTAATTACCTTTAACACCCTTGTTAATTGAATTGATAGCGCGACGTGTTCGATCGCTATCTGCACCGTGGATAAAAATCAACATTAAAACTGGAAGATGGTGGTAAAGCTTGGCTTCTTATTCATTGGTATCGTAAATGCAGATATAAAACTATTAGGTATTTTCGATATTTTCAAACATCAAACGTAACGGCAAAGGGACACTTAAAATATGACTTGACCTGGATGTGTTTTGATACGTGTGGGACAAAAATTGGGGAGGCTAATTTTATTCTTTGAACATTTGTTTTAAAATTGACTTTCTTGAGCATTATCTTGAAAATAGTGTAGTTTGGAGATTCTATTCACTTGTTTTATTTTGTTTACCTTTTTACATTCGCTTTTTTTCTGAGTAACATTTGCAAGAACATAGCTGCAATCAATTTCAATCTTACAACTCTTGTAAATAGCATAGCTAACGCATATTCTTATACAATCTGAAGAACTGTACTTTTCTCTTCAACTTTGAACTTTTTATTTAGAATATATTATAATATTCAACAATTGTGTCCTGAAGGAATGCTAAATTGTAACGAATGTTTTGTACTAAACTAAATTTTATGTAATTTCAAGTTCTGCATTCAGCTTTCATGTCTTCGTGTATGAGCAATTGTATCCTATTTTTAGGTAAAATTCAAAGACGAAAGGTGACGCATTCTAGTGACTAAATTTATCATTCTTAAGTGAGATATATGCTTTCAAGATTCAATAGTTTAACAGAAGAGATATTTTAGAGCCGCGGTAGCTCAGTCAGTAGAGCGTCGGACTCGCATCATAAAGGTTGTGGGTTGTGTCCTCAGAAGAGCCTGGAATTCTGATGGTTGCGAGATCGGTACTTAGACCTGGCTAAAGACCGTCGTGTTCGCTAATGATGGCTGGGTACGTTAAATAGGTCGTGGTCACAAAGTCCCTCATGTTCCCATACCAAATCAATACCTCTGGGGGTACCTGTTCAGGGGGTTATCGGCTTCTGATTTGGATCTAAATTACGATATGTGTGAGTGAATGGATGTGTGAAAGGGATCTTCCTGTAAAACGGATAAGTCATGTATGAAGAAGTCCAACCCTCCGAGGCAATGGCACCCCCAATTGGGCCATATATGCCCCGCACGACGACAACAACAAGGGATATTTAAAGCTATAATTTGCGTTGAACATTTTTCTTCATTACATCATAGTTAGAATATGCTAAATTTGAAATAAATATTTGAACTAATACCGTACACCGACCTTTCGGAGATTAACCCACCTGCCTGTAGCAGGAAAAAGTGGTGTTTAAGTCATAAAGCCTGGACTATGAAGCAATGGAAGACAGTAATTTGGTCGGATGAGACTTTTTTCCAACTTCTGGCCGAGTTTACGTCTGGCGAACGCCATCCAAAGCCTCTAATACAGACTGCTTGTTGCCAAGAGTGAAACATGACAGGAGTTCTGTGATGGTTTGGGCAGCCATATCATGGTTTTCTGTGAGCCCCATGATTACTCTGCAAGGGCACAATAAGGCCAAGGATTATGTGAATATTTTGGCCGACCAAGTCCATCCCATGGTACAAACTTTGTTCCCCAATGGTGATGGTGTCTTGCAAGACGACAAAGCTCCTGTTCACACAGCTCACATCCTCCAGGACTAGTTTTCTGAGCACGAAGATGATTTATCACATCTCCCCTGGCCATCACAGTCACCAGAACTCAATAGTATTAAATCTTTGTGATCTACATTGGAGTGGAAAGTGCGTGATCGCTATTCACCACCATCATAGGTATCTAAACCTGCCACCGTTTTGCAGGAAGAAGGGCACTGTATTTATCCATTCCGAGAAGACTGCAAGCTGTTTTCAATACCAACGGTTTTTCTACACCATATTAGGCAAGGTTACATGTTTTTTTTTAATGTGTTTCCATATTTTTGTCCAACTACTGTATTATTTATAGAAGTACGTGCAGTAAAAGTACTTTAAATAATTTTTTTTAAATACCTCTATCTACCTAAAGTCAGATCAGTTTTATGGTTTAAACCTCGATACCTCAAAACGTGTGTTTTTTGCATAAAAGAAACATTTTTTCAAAGTCTATTCAAGCAAATGTAATAAAAAAATTTAATTTAATTCATTTAATTGTTCGTTCATTTTAATTGTTGAAAAGGATAAAAATTGGTTATTTTTCAACAACAAAAAAATATGAGTTGAAGGGAAAAAATCTAAAAACTTAAAATTTTTAATAATTTATTTCAATGCACATAAAAGAAAGAAAGAAAGTGTTCCTTAAAATTTGATCATTTTAACGTTATGGAGATAGGACTGCAATGGTCCTTTTAACTGGTACGGGGAAACTCGATGTTAAAATTGGAACAATAACGAAATAAAATAATGCTGACGATTAGACAAAGAAAGCAAATTAGTTCAGAAACACACATACCACTAAACGATTGCTGCTTAAAATAACTTGAACCTGCACATAAATTCAAAACTAAATTATTTTTAAACGTTTTGGTACAGGTACACTATACGTTTATGAGCGGTGGCAACGGCATTGGCGTTTTTTTTTGTTTTTTTTTGGCACACTTCTAGTAACGAGTTACGGTAGATTAAGGCAACCCATTTGTCTTTACGGTTGCTGTGGTTTTCATAGCAACCTCAGCAAACGGTAACTTTCAATTTTGATTTTGAATATTCTAGAAAGTTCTTCCGAAATCCGTTAAAGTCGTTTGATTTCATTGGTTCGTTTGAAATGTTTTCTTTGCTTCCATTGGTTATTTTTATTTTAAAATATCCTTTGATTGCATTGGTCCTTTTAAATTTTTCTTCGTTGATACCATTGGTTCATTTATTTGTATTTCTACAGTAGTGGAATTTTTAATTTATTGTAATTTTTTTTCACGGCAGAGTTCTGACATGTTTGTTTTTTCGCCATATGTTGAATATTCTTGTTCAATTATTATTTTTTTTTTTTACTTGGAACAGTTCTGTTGTATCCGGTTGTATTATTTCTTACTTTTTTCTTTTAAAAATATTTTTCATTTTCAACATGCCCACTGTATTTAGAGTATTTGATGTTTCAGGGTTTTCTTACCCAACATTTGCAGTTTAGTTTTTCTGCTGGTTAACAATTGTGTTTTGAAATGTGTTCAAACTTATTACGTTTTGTGAAAGTTTTCAAAAAATATATTATTTTCAAAGCGTTCTCATATGTGTTTTCAAACTTTCCTTTTCCGTTGTGAAAAGAAATATTTTTGTAAGAAAAATATTTTTGAAATAATTCTTTCCTTGGCGACTTTAGAAGTGCGTCAAAAAAAAAAATCGCCAAGGCCGTTGCCACCGCTCATAAACGTAGACTGTAGCTGTACCAACGTTGTAAGGGCACTGGGAAGTCACAATTCTTCAAAAAATCGAATTTTTTATTTCAATTGCATTTAATAGAGGGCATCAATACGAATCGATTGATATATCACTTATTATGTAAAATGCATTTTAAGTTACTAAAATTTAATTTTGAAATTATTCTTTTTGATTTCGGTTTCAGGTTTGAAGTTTCGGTTTTGCCGACAATGGATTATATATTTTTTTTTAATATTTTATATTTTTAGTATATTTTTGTATAAATATACATTTTAATCGATTGGTGACAGGTTTAAATGCGACCGTTATTATATTTAATCGCAAATTTTGTTTACTTGTGCTTTGAAAAGTTCTTATCGATAAGGTAAGGATATGCTATTTTGTAGTTTTTTGTCGTTTTCTCAAAATGATAAATTTTCATCTTCAGGTGCGCTCTGTGAAAAAACTATTAAAGCTATCAGTCTGAAATTTTGCATACACATGTATTTCTATTAGGCAACTATGTTAAAATATAAACTATTGAGGAAATATGAACATAATTTTTTAATGGGTGATTAGTAGGTATAAAATCACAAAATTTTCATAAGCTGATTTAAATTGTGTCTAAAAATTTTTTTTCCAGGTTATTTTCAGCAAAAAATATTTTAATGAATTAAAAAAACATTTCTAGTGATAGGGAAAAAAGTTGCAACTCAATATATATTAAAGTTTTTTTACAGAGCGCACCCAAAGTGAACTCACTGTAGTGAATTTTTTTTCACCGAGTTCTATATAAATGCTCTCTACAAAATAATTATTTTTTAATTTTTATTTTTAGCTTGAATTAGTTTTAAAAAGCATTACAAAAATTTATATTGGTACTTATAATAGATTAAATTTTATATGCATTCAAATATTGGTCACATTTTCATGATTTCTGGCCTTTGATGACTTCCCGGTGCCCTTAAAGTAAAATCTCACTGATAAACCTAATTTGTTCTAAAACGCACAGTCTATTTGATGCATTTTTTACCCAAATCTTTATTTTCATAGCTTATTTATTCCGAAAACAACAACGTAGCCACTAAACATATGTCACACTCGGGCATACCAAAAAAAAACACTTTAAAAATCAAGATTTCGATCTGAAACACAAACTGCGCTTTTCCAATCACAAGCTGACAGTTACCTTCAGAGAAAAAAGATTAAGCACGATGTTAAATGGCATTGATTCAATTCATTGAAGCGGAAAATTGCAACCCTTTCAAGCTCCCACACCATCCCTCGAGATGCACACCACAAAAATTCTGAGTTAATTCCTCTATTGTCACAACGATCGAACTCGATGTGAGGTAAGGTACAATTAGGAAAAGGAAAGAATGGTAATTTTTAATTTACTTAATACAGAGACTACAAGATCAAACTCGTGTTTGTGGAAGATCTCTTGTGAATAAAGAATTTAAAAAAGAGGCTAATATTAGCATTTAACTAGAAGCTTTAGCTTCACACGGATTCGATTCAATTTTTGAAAACGGTACATAGAAAATTTAATTTGAATGTTATACGTCATGCGAATGCTGTAGTAACTCAGTCCTCCCTTTTCATGAAGTACAGTGCTTAACTTTATTTTCCGAGTCAACGTTTTAAAATTAAATTCTGTCAGAAAAGTTTGGGAGTTTTACTGTGTGGGTAGTTAAATAAATGACCAGTTAACTAAGTAAACAGATAATGTTGAGCTTTATCTATTTACTTTATAGTACTTATTCGTTCCCTTTAAAAGATTGTGAACACTCAACCTAGTCTGTAATACTGATGTTATGATTAAATATTTATTCTTGAACAACTAGAACAGTTTTGGCTAAGTAAAGCATATGTTTTTTTTTTTACTAAGTGAAGCATAAGGCGTATACAGAAACAAAATGTTTCAGACTCTATACGATTTCTTATGTCTGAGAAAACTAATTTCTTGTTGTATGGACATGGTGTACATGACATGGTGTAAATTTATTTAAATGTGAGATCAAACTATGATTTTGTGATCTGTGTTAGCTAAAGTGCTATTGATATAACATCTGGATCACGTTTAACACTGTGTAAAAAACGCGGTGGAGTTGTCGTTCACGGTAAGACGTTTGTCGCCAACTAATTTTTGTCGCCAATGAAACAACGCAAAAAAAACCATTCAGAGAGTGGAGTGCGAGAAATTTTTCAGATAAGGTTGCCATAACAAAAACGACAGACGTGAAGAAAAACCGCAAAAGGTGAAGGTTACCATATTTGGCGACAAATCTCCTTCTTACCGTAAACGACAGTTCCACCAAAAACGCTTTTGGTACAGCTACAGTCTACATTTATAGCGGTAGCAACTGCTTTGGCGGATTTGTTTTGGCACACTTCTAAAGTCGCCAAGGAAAGTATAAAATTAAAGTTTCCGTTTAACGAGGTTGCCATGAAAACCACTACTGGCCACGAGGTTGCCATTAAACTGAAAAAACAAATGGGTGCCTTAATCTACCGTAACTCGCTACTAGAAGTGTGCCAAAAAGAGTTGCCAATGCCGTTGCCATCGCTCATAAACGTAGAGTGTAGCTGTACCCCGCTTCTAAAATTTTAGAAATTACTCAATTTTTTTTCTTTAGAAAAGTGCAATTTAAGTTTAGCTAACTGAAGTGAGATAAATATTGCTTACCTTCCAAACACTCCAATTCTCCACAAAATTTCATGTTTACACTTTTTTTTAATAGCATATATGTTTCTTCTGCTTCGTAATATTAAATACTGAAAACGTATTTCTGTGTCCATGGATACACTGAGATTTGCGTTTTTGAAACCTGATTTAATTACAAACTGATGTGAGCTTTAACTTTGCACCATTGGCTTTTACCGGTAATGTATCATTTTTCAGTAATCCAGGTGCGAAATATTTTCAGAGCCATTGAGAATGATTTCTTCTGGCATATTAATATATCATCACTTTTTTCTGCAAAGCAAAATTTCGATGACATTCGTATTTTTGTGTTTCGGAAAGTTTATTTTATAGAAAAATATCCACTACCTTTCTAATGGCGTATCATAGGACCCTTTCTATTTCAAGATCATTCAATTTGACTTACAATTACAAAAGAAAAAGTACTTTTAAATTTTTCTAAAAACTATATGTTAAAGCTTCACTGTTTATCTTTGCTTCCTGAAAGTTTCAGAGTGGGACACGCATGTGTTCAAGTTAAACAATACTCGAAGTATGTAATCAGCGCCCATAAAGACCTTTACCTTTTGACCTGTTTATCCAACAAAGATGAAAGATGGCTTATTTTAAAGAATATTATAACCCTGAATTTCAAAAAATATTTAAACTATATTTTTACTTAGGTTATCCTTTTTCTATGAAATAAGCCATCTATCATCTTGACTAGACAAACATGTCAAAAGGTACAGGTGTTTACGGGTACTGATTACATGTTTCTAATTATTTAGAATATTTTGTAGCTACGAACCCGTGTCCCACTGTGAAACTTTCAGAAAGTATGGATAAATAGTGTACCTTTAACATATATTTTTAGAAAAAGTATACTTCTTTTGTAATTGTAGGTTTAAAGTCACAAATTGAATTACTCTGAAATTGTAAAGGATCTTAAAAGATTACATGATACGCCGTTAGAAAGGTTGCAAAATTTTTCTACAAAATAGGCTTTCATGATATGACAATTATATACGCCGTTAGAAAGGTTGCAAAATGTTTCTACAAAATAGGCTTTCATGATATGACAATTAGGTCCAGAGGTACAGAGGATTTATAAAATCAAAAATCATGAAAAATTGTCCGATTTTGAAAATTTAAAATTAACATACATAAAAAATTGTTGGAAGTTGGAAGCTAAAAAATTAGCAGAATCCAACAAAAATCGGAGGGGGTCGGGTCCAAAATGACCCTTTTCTGCGCGGTTTCACATGGAATGACTCATATATCCCTTTCACTGCAAACAAATGTTTGATACCTTTTCTTAGATTATTTTTAAAGAATGGTCATTAGCTTTTTTATTTAAGGTTTTAAACGATTGTATATATTTAATTTAAATAAATACTTATAATATAACTGTTTTTATAATTATTCAGATGCATAAAAGATGCAAGGGATACGGGATTGTAGATAATACACATCGTCAGCTTAGAACAGAAACTCATTAACTGACATTTCGTAGGTAGGTAACACTGGAACAACACAGCGAGCTATTAACATTTTTAGGAAAGTCATTTTTTTGCACTAAATTGTAATTTTCAGGAAGAGAAATAAATTGTCATGTTTTATTTGATTTAAACAAACTATGCCACTATCAAAAGGTTTGCAATTTTTATTTCTGACCTAAAAAGTAATAGTTTGACTTTAATCGGCAGTAATGTAAAGTTTAATTTTTTCTGTTCGTGATTTTCTACTCTATGCCGTCGATATAAGAGGTTATCTGTTTTCATTATCTAAAATGTACAAGGAAGTAACCCACAGAAGTTCTACAGTTTACAGTATCTGTACATCTACAGGGTGGTCCCGAATTCATGGTACAAACTTTAATGGTAGGTACAGGACATTGTAACAATGATTTATTGTATAGGAATGTATAGTCGCAAGTGACGCGGTGAGGCGAAAACAGGGGAAATAACGGCCGAAAGGAAAAACAAAGATTTTATTGAAAGCGTTGTTGACAAGTGTCATGTTTACAGTAATTGTTCAAAATTGCGTCCACCAGTATCGATACATGCTTGACAGCGTCGGTGGAGCGATTGGCGTACACGTTCAAAGATGCCTGGTATTTCACGCACACCTGCAGCAGCTACAGATAAGCGAGCGACGAGATCCTCATCTGAGTCAACTGGAGTCTCATAAACAAGATGCTTTAGATGTCCCCATAAAAAGTAATCGAGGCTCGATAAATCGGGAGATCGGGGTGGCCAAGGGACTGGTCCACCACGCCCAATCCATCGAGTACCAAACGTGGTATTCAGGTAATTCCGTACATCAATGCTGAAGTGTGCTGGCGCCCCATCGTGCTGAAACCACATGCGGTTACGAATGGCGATCGGAACATCATGCAGCAGTTGTGGTAACACTTCTTTCAGAAAAATAAGATAGCTTCCGCCAGTGAGTCGCGTGGGTAGTAAGTATGGGCCAATCAAAAAGTCGTTCACAATACCAGCCCACACATTAATACTGAAACGTTGTTGAAACGCATGTCGACGCGACTCCATTTCTCTTTCCTTTTATTTCCCCTGTTTACGCCTCACCGCGTCACTTGCGACTATACATTCCTATACAATAAATCATTGTTACAATGTCCTGTACCTACCATTAAAGTTTGTACCATGAATTCGGGACCACCCTGTATTATCCTTTTAAACTAAAAATTTAAAAATGCAGACGGAGATTTTTCTTCGCATTCTAAATCTAGAAAAGATAGGAGGTATATCATCATTAAAACCTAACATTTCGCATTATCTATGATTGTATAGGGACATTTCCGTAATGAGAACTTTAAACCACTTTCGAGAAGTTGACACTCCCTTTGCTCTTAGTAGAAAACTAAAAGATGTTATTTACGGTATTGAATGAAGGGCGTTTCACAAAGCACTTTACCAAATGGAAATAAAGCGCCCAAAGCAAAAGCAGTGAAGTAAAACAAAGTTTAAGGGTAAGAAAGAGAAATGTTGTGGGGTTGTGCATTTAAGTTATTGTGTCCCGTTTCAAGCAGTAATCACAAGAGCAAGACTTTTTTGGAAACAATAAAATTCAAATGAAATAGAACTTTCGAAAGCACATCACAATTTAGAGACAGTACAACATGATGCTAAACGTGGTCGCAAACCAGTTTTTAAAATGTAATATACAATTACTTTTAAATAAACAGAACTTTTAGGAGCAAATTTGAATTCCACTTCATCAAAATAAGATAAAATATAGTTGCAAAAATTGACTTCAATCAATTCAAGCATATGTTATATTCATATTAAAGCGTAAGATATCTTTTAAATTCCGAGTCTTCTCGCAATTTCGATTTTATATGTTTTTCAATTATAGAAAATATAAATCCCCGCATCTAAGCAAAAAATGTAAAAAAGATTTTATAAGTATTTCTCGGTTAGAGAAATAAAATTAAATAATAATCCAATTTTTTCCCGTGACAAAATTTAAGCTATCTTGTGCAATCCCATTTAATTCTATATTTTTTATCCTATTTAATTTAAGTATAAGGAACATACTAAAAAGAGCTTCTGTTCAAAAGAACTTATTTTTATACATTTAATGAAAATTTCTAAATGGTTTCTTTTTTTTTGAAAGACTATTTGATTTTCTAAAGCTTCAGAGGGGGGATTGTAATTCCTTGTTATTTAATGATAAGATCATTAACCGAAGTTCTTTTATTCTCTTTTCAAAGTTCAATAATTTATTATATCTTAAACTATTTTCTTTCTGATACGAAAGAATAGCAAATATTTTCGTACTCCTTTAGCATACAAAATTAATGAACAGTTAAACAGCTTATTTGTCATGAAAGTTAATTTTAATTGTTTCCGTAAAGCTGCCATTTCTAACATTTCACATCGCATACTACACATAAGGGCAGTGGGTAAAGCCACTGCTCTAGCAACCTACGAGTTATAGACGGTGAAGGTTCGACTACTGCCAGATTACAATCCTCTCAGAGTGTTTTCTATCTTCTGTGTCAGCAAAACCTTCCTTGTGTGGGTATTAGTTGGTGTTCTAAATGTTGTGCTTGATGTATAATGACCAAATATGGCTTTATTGCCATAAAACCCAATCACCACCACCATGGCATACATAAACGAATTACTGAAATTCTGTATGAGGGCCGCGGTTGCCCGGTTGTACGAGTAGTGGAATAGTAACCGGAGGGTTGCGAATTCGAACCTCGATCCAACCAAAGACCGATGAATACGTGGAGGCTAGTGCACGTTAAATCAGTCGTGACCTTAGATGTCCTCGCGTTGGCGTAGTGTAAGTTCAGATGAAAGGTTAACCTCGCACTCTGACATAGTTCAAAATGACGAGGTGTAGTCCTCTGATCCTTCCCTGTATAATTGATCCCCGACCGTCAGCAATACCCCTTTTTTTTGTTCCAGTGCGACGTTAATTAATTTTTTCGCCAAGGTTTGTTATCAAAATGTTGTTTCTTTACAATTTATATATATATATATATATATATATATATATATATATATATATATATATATATATATATATATATATATATATATATATATATATATATATATATATATATACAAATGATACTTAGTAAAAAAAATATTACAGCAAACTAATATTACTTGAAACTATTTGTGAAGTGTGTGGTTCGTTCTAAAATGTTAAAATGAAGCGAATATTACGCAATTTAATTGAATCAACGTCCCAATGGAGTAACACAACACGCGACGCTTCGGGATCAATCTCAAAACGAATGAAGATCCGAGGAAACACCACTGTCGGGTGATGAGGTCACACCTGAACTGGCACCCCATCACGACAACGTGAGGACATTGAGACTTAACTTGCATCAGCCCCCACGTACACCACGGTTCATATTTTGGATCCATACCTACAATACGATCCTGCATAAGGTTAATGAATTATACTCACTGCCAAAAGTTAATCACGGAGAGGAAAATGTTAATTTCCAGAAGTCAATCTGGATTTGAGAGGCTGCAATTTGCTGAAGAGGTACATGGAAGTATGCAAATGTGTTATGCAACACCCAATCACCTTTTCGTGTCAAGAAATATGCAAAAAAGGTAGTCGTATAGGTAGCCAGAATTGTGAAGGGTTAGAGGAGTTACATGTAAGTGCTGATAAAAAGTGTTTAGAACTTTCGAACGATTAGTTTTCAAGACAAACGTGTTTCTATGACTGACGAATGGCATATAGTGAGCGCTGGCGTTCTTTGGGACGCCTTGAAGCACGGAAATCGATCACTGATGTTGCTCTTTTCTTCGGCGTTCATCGTTTCCGTCATTTCACGATTATGAAAACAATTCCAAACAAGCCAAACAGTTGTCCGAAGACCTGTGGCCGGCCGCTCAAGGGTTATGACCCCCACGAAGATCGATATATTGGAGTTGTAGCGAAGCCGAATCGAAGAGGGGCCTACACACGTGTGACATCTATGGTTGCAGCCTCCATTGGTAAGACTATACCTGCCACTACTGTGCTCCGAAGGCTACACATGAATAGACTGTACGCCCGGGTAACACGAGTTTGTGTTCCTCTATCCATCCAATCAAAAGGGGCACGATTAAAGTGGTGTCGGCAACATGTAAATTGGACTGTGTCTGATTGGGCTAACGTTATGTTCACGGATGAGTCGAGATTTGCCCTGGAGCCAGATGACAAATGTGTATGAGTCTGGAGAGAACAAGGCACACGAATTAGGCCCTAGAATATCATCGAGCATCACGCTTTCCGAGGTGGAAGCATCATGTGTGGGCCGGGATTTCGTTGGGATATTGCACCGACCTGTATATCTATAGACGGGGTTCTGTGACAACTGTCTGGTATCGGAATGATGTCCTGGAACCCTGTGATATTGTACACTGCAGCAGTTGGCTCTTCTATCGTTTTAATGTATGATAATGCGCGTCCCCATAGAGCTGCTATCGTTAACGACTACCTGGAGAGTGAAGGAAATGCACGTATTGTTTGGCCGGCGTACTCGCCCGACCTTAACCCCATTGAAAATCTTTGGGATGCCCTCGGCCGTGCTGTGTCTGCACGTTTCCCAATCCCCATCTACTCTCGTAGAGTTGCACTGGCGATTACTTGACTCTGAGGTGGTTGATCACCTCATGGAAAGCGTGGTGACACGCTGTAAACTTTGTATGAGGATGCGAGTTGGTCACATACCCTATTAATGTCAGTTTTGTTTATTTGTTTTGGATTTAAACATCATTTTGTTAATGACTCCAATATGATTTCATCTTATAATTTATGAAAATTCAATATTGTTTTTGTCTATGTATTTAATTATTTGTTTTGTTTCATGCATAAACCTATTTGCTACTTTCCTGTAGCATTTCGTGTCAATCATAGCTGTACTTGTCGTTTTTTTCGCATTTTACCTTTGGTGCTTAACTTTTGGTAGTATACTTTTTAATGAAATAAACCTCTTAACTTTTTTTTTGCGAAACTAAATTTCATAAGTTACTCATATTTTCCCGTTTCAAAGCCCATCTTGAATTGTAAATAAACGATCTTCTATCGCGCATGTGCAGAAAGGACTTGGTTCTTACTATCATTAGTGTATTTTTCCGAAGACCGCATACGTACCATTGGATGCTGCTTGCTCCCGTTTCGCTTACACGTGTTACTCGCTAAAATATTTATTTTTTTATCCCATTTACTCAAGTTTTCAGGTGATAGGCTTGACTAAAAGTGGTGGAAGGGCAAAAAGAAACCCAGTGTGGAAAACGTGACCCATTAAAAGAAACGCTTTTTTCTCTTTTACGAGTACACCGCTCGAATTTGGTACTTGTGCCTACATTTTTAATGGGAAACCCGCTGATGCATGAAAGGGGAAAATATACTCTTGTATAAAATTAATCCATTTTTACGATTCAAAAAAGCGCGTTTTGAGGTTCGTTTCATTGTGCGTTTCTAAAGATTTTAGTTACGTTTGTAAAAAAGATTGAATGGAAGTAAATGAATCGTATTGAATAAGATAATCACAAATGCTCAAGTCTTTACAAAAACTGCCTAGTACAGGGTGATGATAATTTGAGTTCGCATTTATTCACTCTGTCGTATGAACTTTTTATCAGATTGCTTTTAAATTTTCCATGAATAGCCTTGAAAAGCTGGAATTTTTAAGGCAGTTGGGAAAAGTTCCAAATCTGTCGGTAGATGGCGCAGTGAGATACACTGCCGTTAAGAGACATGCAGATTACGTATATAATGTGGCTCCCACAAGAAGGTAGATTTTTGAAAATCTGTGAAAGCTCGTTAGGCCCTTGCAGAAGCTTCTCCCGAGGGATATTTCATTTTTCTTCCATTTGCCAGTTGCTCCACCCCAATTGAAAGAGTTCAGCACAGAGCTACAAAAATAATAAAAGGGATAGCAAATCTCGACTACAATAAACGTTTAAGTAAGCTAAACATGTATACACTGGAGAGAAGAAGAAGGAGGGGGGATTTGATTCAGCTTTTCAAGTTGGTAAAACAAGGGGGCACAGAGGGCTTAAATTTCAATAGGGATAACAGAACAAGGGGCCATGAGTATAAATTGAATAAGACACATTTTAATCGGGATTTAAGGAAAAACTACTACTTTTATAGGGTAATAGACAAATGGAACGCGTTGCCAGAAAATATAGTTAATTCAAAGGGAGTGTACGAATTTAAGACACAATTGGATAGTCAGTGGGAATTGGGGTATTCATAAACAAAGGACCAGCCTTGTTGGGCGTGAGCCTGTAGCTGGTCGTCAATATTTGTATTTGTGATAAAATCCAAATTCAAACCGTATTTTCTGACCAATGCCAGCAAGTCCACTCATAGCATATTCAATCACTGTTGTTTGTTTGCCCCTCCCAAGTTCTTATGTTCCCAATGATGTAAGTCGTTCCATTCGATATTGGCTGCTAAGTTATGAGTTGTCCTTCAATTTTCAACTCGTCACCCCATGGTGACAATTACTCTTGCAATTACAGGAGGCATTTAAACCTATTCTCCTTTAAAACTGTTTTTGTTATTCAAAATTACTTTTATTGTTATTTCTTTCAGAGTGTGAATTATTTTGAGAAATTAATGCCAAATTTGTCACTACATACCTCTAAATGTGGTTTAAATTGTACTATCTTCTCTCCCTCTAAACGCACATAAAATTCCTCTGTACAGTTGGGTTCGGTAAAGCTTGAAATCAAACATTGAGTCCTAGAAAGCGAGCGCTACGAAAAAGAGTAAATCAAGTTATACGGAGGTCTTCGTGAGCATTGATTTTTCAACAGGCGACATTTAAAAAGTATCTAACGGTGGATAAAACAACACCGCGCGCACTCCTTCCATGAATATTAGATTTGGAAGGAAAGATTGGAGTAAAATTGGTTATCTACACCGGAATGTGCTGTGGAAGCTACAGAGAAAAGAAAAGGTGTTACCATGCCAACAAGAAGCCATCGTGCTCTCACATACTATGCAATGACTTTCTTTGACAATCTCAGCCGAGAGCTGATGATTAAAAAAAGCTTTCATCCTATTTTTGCTCCTTTCGTAAAAAACGAACAGCGTTCGTTTAACATAAGGAAGTGTACTTTCAAAGAATAGAGGTTTTAAGATAGTGGTTCTAAATACTAAAACTGAATTACTTAAGATTCATACAGAACATATATGTGATTTAATTTCAACAAGATTTCCATGAAATACGTGCCCAAATTTTAGTTTATATGAACTAGTTTAAACCAAACCAGAACCTAGAACCAAAAACTAGTTTAAATGAAATAATCATTCTCTGGAAACATAGAAAACTGAAAAGGGGAAAAACTGAAATCTTAAAAATGTGAATACAGATAAAGGATAGTAAATATTATGCGTTTCTATTTCTATCAAATTCAAGAATCGAAGAGTTTTAATATACTTTTATAAAATATTTACAATTCAATATTTATGTGCATTTCTCATATTATAAAATACCTAGATTACTTCTGAGAATTTTTTGAAAATGCCTGTATTACTTCTCAAACACACTAGCAGTTTTCAGTGAACAAGATTTGACATGACAGTTTAAGAAGTTAACAAATTGTATTTATTTATGTTCTTTTACTTATAATGCACGTGGTTTTACGCATCCTAATTTTCTTAATTATTTGTCTGATTTCAAATAAGTGCCGACTTAGTACAATATTCGCTGAAATACGTCTACAGTCGCTACGATGGAAATATTTGGAGGGAAAGTCACTAAATAAAATAAGCAGTGTTTATTTTTATCTTTACATGAAGTGTGAGACAACACCGAAATTTGTTCAACTCTGCAACTAATACACCATGAAAGCGAACTTATATCAAATTCACACGTGGTGCTCCAAGTTGATGCATGTAAAAAAGATACATTCTGCCAAAATATCCGAAAACTCCTGAAGCCTGTGTTCGATCTCAGTGAAACTTGGCTTCTCCGTGATGTAGAGGTACGGAATTTATCACACAATATCAAATCTAGAGGTAGGTAGATGTCATGTAATACTGAAATAAGAGGGTAACTCTAAGTCCAACAAAACGTTTAATAATTATAGAGACATCGCAACAGATAAGAACTATGCGAACAGCGTAAAGACTCAGAGGCAACTGGCTCACTGCATATCATAAAAGATTGCATCAGACAAATGAATTGACAAGAATACGTGTATAGGAAACAGTAATGTATAAACGCAGGAAAGAGTAATATTAACAAACGACTCATTAATATAAACACTCGAAGGAAATGTGCAACAGTAGTAGAATTAACGTTACACTAGAACAACATGAAACATCTGAACAGATGAAAGATCTGATGACAACATGTCGTCATTTTGATCCATGATCAGACAACGAGGTCAGCATCTGTGCTGACACCCAACTCTTTAAACTTCCACACCACGATAGCGTGAAGACATTTGAGGCTACGACAGATTTCACTTGCACCACGACATTCTTTGGTAGGTCCTAGTTTCGAACTCGCAACCCTCCGGTTGTATATGTGCTACTCGTCCAATCGGGCTACCAATCCCCTTCAAAACCCTATAGGACTCTAGTCACAGGTCATTTATAACTGTGTTGCAAGGCTCCCTCTGGTAGCAACCCTTTCTGTAATACGGAGAGTCACGGCGTAATTATATTATGCTACCCTGTGGTAAGTCATGCCAAGCACTCCGAAGCTGCTGCTCAACATCTCTTATATCGGGGGTTGCAATTGTCCACTTAGCATCTCCCATACTCGCTCAATGGGAGACGAAAGATCTGGGGATCTCGATAGCCAAGGATTCCCTCTTAAATGGTCGGAATTCTATGCTTTCTATTGATAATAAACTGCTCAATTGCCAAACCATACTCAGACCAATAATCAGCTACGACAGTCATGTCTGGGGAGATATGCAGCTAAGACTAAATTAATAAACTTGAAAGTATTCAAATTCAGCCCTACGTACACTCAGTGATTATCCCTGGTACTAAAGAAACGATAAAATCCATGAAGACCTCGAAATAGTCGAACTAAAAAAAAATCTTCATTAAGGTATTCGAACACGTAGGAGGCTCTAATTTTTTAAATGTGGTAAAAGACACATTTCAATGATATTTTTCATGTTTTGTGTTATTAAAAAATTGCATTGGGCTATAATTATTAAAATTATGTATTATAATTTCGTAAAACTGATAATTATGTATGGAATTTTAACGAAATTTGTCAAAAACTTCAAATGTGCTACATGAAAATCTATTCAACCAATTTGAAAAAAGATGCTTCCAAAATAAACTACATGCATCTGTCTAGTGAATTAAATACAATCAAAAGGGTATTTAGATAAACAAAAATTCGACAAGCGATCGAAAAATGAATGTGGGATTTTTGATAATTTTACAGTCATATTTCTTAAATAAATGGCCATAATTTGAAACCTGTTCAAATCCTAATTATTCTTGTTCATTCACTAGACAACATTATAAAGAACAAGTTCTTAAAGTTTTACGAGAATCCATCTATAACTTTTTGCGTTACAACATTTGAAGTGAGAAAATAATGCAAAAATATTAATTTAGAGTAAAAGCAGTTTGAAGCGTATCGTTTGCTCTCTCTCTCTCTCTCTCTCTCTTGCTTTTACTGTTTGTGTAAGCAATTTTGTTCTTCACTTCTTTCTAAAATTATTCACAATATTTCCATTCTAAACCATTCTAAAATTATGTTTGCAAAAAAAAGTAAGTTTTAAATTTAAATTTTGACAGGTTTTTGTTCTTTTAATGACCATTTCCGGTGGTTTCCAAACCTGCTTCCGGTTTTCCCCATTTGATTAAAATCGTAATATCTCTTCAACTAATTAACTTGAGAAAGAATTAAATATGCTTTGTGGGGAAAGACAAATAAATACTCTATCAAATAAGATCAAAAGCTGCTTTTAGAATATTTGGTCAAAAATGACATTTTCAACGTGTTCGGGTACCTTAAAACCGCAATTAAATTCTACGCGAAACTGGACAGTATTGATAATCCAGTTATTCAGTGTATCCCCAGATGTGACTTTCGTCAACCTTGATTTCAGTAAAAACCAAGGTCCCCATTCTTAATTCGTAATTATTTTTTGGGTTTTTAATCTTTCCTTTTTTTTTTTTGTTTCTCTTTTCCCTGCTTTAATTATGTCATCACAGCATCAGCTGTACAGCCAATGGTGCCAGATTTTCAGAACAAATTACCTCTGTTTTGCAGGCGTAAACCTCTAGAAAACCTCTGATTTAGAGATCTGGAATATATCAACATATCTAATGACGCGATATTATCGACGTTATTTTAACGACGCCGATATATATCGATGTTTTTATACGTGCCATGTGCTAAGCACACACATGTCCAGTGGCCAGCAAGCCAGTGTTGCCAACTCAAAACATCAAAAATCCCCTAGGCTAGTTTACAAACGGCGTATTAACGGCAATTATACTTCAGACCTCTACATAAACCTGTGTTCTTTTTTCCAAACCTCTGTTTTTACCTCTGAGAAATTTGTATCTCTGTTTTTACCTCTGAAGTGAATTGAAACCTCTACATCTATAGGTAAAACCTCTGAAACGGCACCCCTGTGTACAGCTGAAATTTGACTCACTTTGTGACTCCTCCTACATGACTTATCCAGCCATTCTCATTGGATGACAACCTCTCCACTTTACTGCCATATATATAGTCATGTCTAGTCAGGACTCCTAATTGTATTAGTTACTAAATTCTATCTTCTATCTCAATTATTCACCTTTCACTAAGTGCATTGTCACTTCCTTTAACTTTCTTCCCTCATTTGCTCATTTACAATAAACAAACTTTTTATTAATTCTGATGTGGATGTTCGCAGTTTTCTGCAAGGCACTCCGTAATTGATACGTCCGTTCCGTTCTAATCAAGATTCAGAAGGATATGATGTCTTCGGCCTAGGTTCTCCGGCTCACTTATAATTTCGATTCGATAACTAAGGAAGGGTTTGAGAACAATGAAAGTACTCCTGGGAGAGGCAATCCTTATGTATCTGTGTGTTATTGTGTTGGTAAATAGCCCCATTGGAACATAAAAGGCAAAATAATGGGCTGTAAGATTTGATGGACACATTACTACAAACTACTTCGTACCACTACTTTTAGTGGACCTACTGCCATAATGATGGCACCCACACACTAATTATATCGAGACAAGCATAAGAACGATATGAACAGCGTAAAGAATCAGAGGCAACTAACTCACTGCATATCAAGAATAGGATTGCACCAGATAAATGAACTAACAAAAATTCGTTTTCCAGAAAAGAGTAATGTAAACACAGGAACTCGTAAATCTAAAAGGAGGGGAGAGAGCAATATTAAACGCCAGTGATTTACGACTCATTACCATAAACACTGAAAGGAAATATGCAATTAAATTCATATCGATCTAAAGTAAACGATGTTACTTCGGCGTGTAAATAACGAAAATTTAACTATTCAAACTGGCAGATACTAAGCTTTAAGAATTAATTTGGGATTTGCACCGTACGCTAACACTGTTTCATCAGTGCGGCTTTCAGCTAGTCGATTGAGTTCAAAATAATCGATTCATATTCTGTGACGATCACGTTGAAAGTCACTTCGTTTTAATAATATGACGCCAAATATTTGTATTCTCTGAAGCGTTAGTTAATATGATTGGCTTTCAGTGAGTAAACAAGTTGATACTCTGAGATGCGTTTCTTTCTTCGTGTTGGTAAACTTTTTCTCCTAAACTAAGGACTACAGTAGCTTACGTGTACATAGTGTCTATGTGAAATTAATCATTCAACTCTATAAAGGGAAAATAAGTAAAATCCAGTAACTGTCTTTTCAACTGTATCGTTCTACTCTATAAAGAGAAAATAAGTAAATTACAGTAACTGTCTTTTCAACTGTATCATTCTACTCTCTATAAGTAAAATCTATGTTCAATGAAATATTGGTTAGCAGTAAAGAGAGATAGTAACATTTGAATTTTTGAATGTTTTATACAAATTTTCAAAACTAGTTGGGAGTAACCAAACAGTACGTATTTGTGTACTTATATTCATTGAAAACGCTGGCCCCCTCCCTTGTTTTCAATGTTTCTCATCAGAAATTTATATTAATCAAATTAAATTGCATTTTTATTTTTGTTTTTACTTTTTAAAAAGAATTTATTTCGTTATCCTTATTTAATCTCTTCTGAGAAATTAAATTATTCTTATTTATCATTACGCAATTCTTTGTGGATTTATTTTTTCTTTGTTTTATTTTTAAACTATATGAATATATATATATATATATTAGCAATTTATTCCATAGCCATTTCGAGTAATAAATTGCGATGAATATTTTATTCCATTTTCATGCGCATCGATTCATTTGTATTCTGTTTATGACACAATTTATTGAGTAGCTAAATTCATAGCGGAGAGAATGGCAATTTATAATTCAGTTTTCCTCGGATTCTTATTACAATTTCCCTATCTATCCGATTCATGAATATTCATTATGAATTTAATTTTGAAATGTGTTTCGACTTCATACGTATCTTCAAACAAATAAAATTCTTGTTTTCTAGTCCGCCTCATACCCAAATCAAAAACAATCCTCACATCCTCTTAAATTTAATAATTTACTACTACGATAGTTAGATATTTATATGGTATAGCTATATACGGTGGCTTTATTATTGCATTTTTTCAACAGTTACTTATATTCGATTTCTTTTACAACGTAACTCAGTAACTTAATATAAGTAAACATTATTCTAAATATATCTAATCACAGGAAGTAAGGTAAATTTAAAGACGAGAACAGCTAATTTGAAAGTTAAATTAATAAGTAGAAGCGCTAATGTATTAAAATAATTTTTAATCCAAAATTTTTTCTAATCACAATCATCGCCTATTTTATTAAATAAAGCAAACGTTGGTTACTCATTTATTTACTCAATTCACTTGCAATAGTTAAATGTACGTTTAAAATAATAATTCACACGTGTCAACTAATAAAACGATAAATAACTTAAATAAATTTAAATAAGGCTTTTTAGGTATTACTTCTTGACTACTGGCTTGTTAAAAGGTAAATAATTCATTCTAGAAACTAAATGACATATATCAAAAACAAATTTCAAAACTGAATCTACAATTTATTTTAAAATTTTAAATACCTATTCTAGGGTAAAGGAGTGATAAAATTATGTTCACGGCTCATTATTCCTTCAAAACAATTTTAAACTAGATATTTATGGATGCATGTTATTTCTTGTGATAGTTCGTACAAATGCAAAAGTCGGTAGAAATTATCATTTTTTTTCGGACCCTAAATGCTAAATTCTATGATGATGAAAAATGCATAATCGCGTTAGAATCCGTAAAAAAATATGTTTACGATCATCAAAATGCTCTTACAGGTTTCATTTATTTTTTAACCTAAAAAACACGCGTGTCTACATCTCTACAGTAAAAATATTTTTGTTAGTTAGTGAGTTTCTGCTCCATTCTAACGATATGTAAGTGGATTTTAAGGAAGGAAATTAGCCTTTTTCTTTTTTTTTAATTACGTTGAGGAATGGGTCGTATTGACCATTTCCCTTCGTGCAGCCCAATATAAACCAGCCTTTGAAACATAGTTGTCAAGAGGTAGAACATTAAAATCTGAGTTGGACATAGTAGCACAAACTTTCAAGTGGCTAAAATTCATAGTCTCTCCAGTGGAACACAAAGGGCATTCAGGAATGTCTTTCACACCAATCCGGTGGAAATGTCCTTGGAGATAGTCATGTCCGTTTTTTTTTTCCTTTCTGAGGATTGCCGCTGTTACCAGTCTTATAAACAAAAGTTGGCATTGTTTGAAAACCTAATTTAATTGAGGCTAAATAGAATAAGCTAAAGTAGACTCCAAAACAAGTCAAGACGCATCGTTAACCCTCCTCGTAGTGGTCTATACGAGGTACCTCGTCATTAGCAAAACTGACCAGATCTTGATCTACTAGATATTTTGTCGGTCGTAAGAAAAAAACTGACCAGATCTTGATCTTGTCATCGTCAAAAACCGACAGTATCTTGATCACGATGTACCTCGTCATTAGAACAATTGGCCAGATCATGACGGATCTTGTAGAATTCCCTTGGAGGTCCAACACCAACAATGCATATAAAATCACATCCTATTCTAAGGCAGAAACACGCGTTCAATACACCACTGGTATCTTGCTTAAAAATGTGCCCCACTACGCTTTTCCTTCTCCGAAAAAGTAAGGGAAAATCCCAATAAACTGTATTCACCGCCTGAACGGATACACCCCCATCGCCTGTAACCATTTCTGCC
This sequence comes from Metellina segmentata, assembly GCA_947359465.1. NCBI lineage: Eukaryota > Metazoa > Arthropoda > Arachnida > Araneae > Tetragnathidae > Metellina > Metellina segmentata. Next base: position 40,562,834 of record OX375876.1, on the reverse strand, counting down.
TTTGCCACGCATTGATCACATTGCATATGCTTCCTTATATAGACATAAAAAAAGACTTTCTTCCCAACAAAATTTGACAAAAAAAGAGGATGGCTTTTTTCCCTCCCCTGCAAACTTCTTGTAGGGAAAGGAGTTCGCCTCGTCTAAGTCAACAAGCGGACGCACCCAGGCAGAAATCTCTCGTGCAAGTAATATCGGTGGAAGTGTCAGGCGCACGCCGGGCTGCTCTTTTGTGCAAATTCTATGAGCAATTTTATCCTGCCACCAGCAGCTGCACCCTTGAGAACACCCCCTTACTCCTCCCGAGCCGAGACACAGGTAAACGCAATCGAATGTGCTCGGTAGCTATTGGGGAAGGGGGTGACCGGAGCCGTTCGCGCGTTCGAAAACAAAATCCATTCGTTATTAAAATGTGGCTCAGGGCTTTATCTACCAAGGCGTTTAAATGGTGTTGATAGTTGCTCTAAAATAAACTGTAGGCCGTGATAGCTTGATGTCCGCACCCGGATATGCTGAGGTGATGTACACTGAGGTGATGAGTGGGACGGTATGTGTGTAAACGACGTTTTCACTAGCTGCGATTTATAAGGTGTGTACGAGCTTCACGAACCCGAGGTACTGATCTTTCTTTTACCATGAAGTTTTCCTCTGTCTTTAGAAAACACAGAAGTCGCGTTCCCGTGATAACCGAGTGATCTTTTTCTGCTTTCATCGCACTGTTCTGTATCCTGATAAAACTTTGTTTCCCCTTCCACTACATTTTGATTGAAGTAAGTTTGTGTTTGGAGCAGTTTCGCCAAATATGACCATGGCGCCATGGAAACTCCAAAATAGTCAACATTCTTCCCTGGGTGTATTTCTCTCTTGTTAGTAAGGCTTTCGTTGTGTGTGTCTCTTACTTGATATAGTATGCCTTGTTCCTGGCGCAGCATGGCCAAATATGGCCTTTATGCCCACAAAAACCCCGAACCCACCAACCAAAATAATCAACCCCTTAAAGTTTATGCAGGGTGTTTGGAAGCATCTCGAGAAAAGTAGCAACTGATAAATTATTTTATTTTGTAATAAATTATTTTATTTTATAACAAATTATTTTATTTTATAATAAATTATTATATTCTACAATAAATGTTTTATTTTACAATAAAGTATTTTATTTTATAATAAATTATTTTATTTCATATTAAATAATTTTATTAGCTTCACTAAACAATTGTAATTAAATGTTGAAGTGTATGCTCTACAAACATTTGATAAGGATATCAACGAATTTTATAAATTTCAAAATGGCAAGTATAAAAGTTTCAGCTTGAAATATCAAACTTCATAACGTAACTCCTTATGTAATTGAATGTCTATTAAAAAATATACCAAATTTAAAAAAAAAAAGACGTTTCAATCTACAATAGAAATAAAGTCTATATCCCGTATTCGTCGTTGACTGGTATCAACTACAAATTGGGCCGCCGTAGCCCAGTTGTAAGGACAACGGATTAGAAAACGGAGGGTTGCGAGTTCGAAACTCGATTCAGCCAAAGACCGTCGTGTACACGGGAGGTGCCGCACGTTAAATCTGTCGTGGCCTAAAATTTTCTCGTTGTGGAGTTTTGGCACCACAGCAATACAATGGAATAAAACTCAGCTGTCTACCTTTCTAAGCTATTTATTTTACTTAAAAGGTTTCAATGACTTGGAAAAATATCCACATATTTACAAAGAATAATCACTGAACAACTGTTCATGCAGAAACAATTGTTTCTCTTCACAGTTTCTGTTCTGTTCCTCTGTGTTTGACTTCACCGTATAGCTGTCTAACTACAGCTCTATCATCCACCACTTGCTCCAGTTAATTGTGTTCCTCTTCCCCTTTCCTTTTGCCGGGGGAGTCCGCCTCCATCCTGGAATGTCGAAAGGATGTTTTCCAATGACACGTGCAGCACTCCAGGAGTGTCAAAATCCACACATTCGAGTTCCCTCTTTGGATCTTGGAACCGTTAAAAATTGATGTGCGAGAGGAAATGCCAGTTGCTAAAAATCGGCACCGACTAAACGTACGTGTTTTTTTTTTTTTTGGGGGGGGGGTAGGGGTCGTCTGCTCCCCTCTCGTGGCCGGCCCACGATGATCTGGGTGTCGAAAATGTCGTTTTTTCCAAACGTCACAACGTGTAGTGGTTTGGAAGTTTGAAGAGTGGGTGCCAGCTCGGGTCAGCTCTTAATCTGACCGTGATTCAAAAAAAAGAGACGTTGTCCTTGGATCTTACCTTTGTTGATTTATTCCTGACCATCGCCAATAGACCGCCAAATTATTAAATAACTCAAACAAATAAGGGGCCGTCTTCATGTTTCAAATTTGTATGAACTCAATTTTTTAAGTCATAACCCTACATTTTTTATTACATATTTTTATTTTTCTGGATCAAATTCGTCTGAATTCAAAACGTTATTTTATTAACGTCTGCATTTATTTTCGTCAAATCTGGGAGTAATGAGTGTTTGAAAAAGGAGCTCGCATTGTTAAATTAATGTTTCTGTTTATTGTACCTTCAAAAATAATCAGACCTGATGTGACCAAAGAATTGTTTTCAGAACGCAAAATTAATAAATAACTCAAACAAGATTACAACCGTTTTCATGTTTCAATTTCCAATTGTTATTAATTTCGTAATTTAAAAAAAATATGAATTAAAACTAATATAAATTTTGGATACAACTCACTCAGCGTTATCTTAAATATTATGAATTTTAGTTATTTCCTTATAGTAGGTTTTGATAACAGCTATTTATTGAAAATTGACGTATTTAGTGGGTCGTCTAAAACGTAATTTAAATTGATTTGGAAGACTATTTTTATACGAATTTTATGTTTAAAAATTTCAAACGTCTAGCAATTTTGCAAGGTCATGTTCTATAAAATTCCAATGCCCTTTGCAAACTCTAAGCCCTTTGCAAAAATGAGACACCAAGATGCCAAATTGTCGGACAAGCGTACATTTACGAAACTTCAGACCAAATAGCCATGTACGTACTTCAGTACAACACAGCCGAATCGAAAACCTTTGAGCAATGATCGACTCGCATATTTATTTGACGACCTTTGGGAGCAGATATCCTATGACAAGCTAGCTCCTACATATTACGTGAAAGAATATACGCCAGGGCTCGAAATACCCGGATGCACAGGTGCACTATGCACCTGAAAATAAAATTGTGCACCTAATTTTTTCCATCTAGGTGCACCCAATGCACCTATCCTTATAAAAAAAGTGGGGGAAACGTATTTTATGTTATTTTGATGTTTGAACAAAATATTAATATCGACTTTTCACGCTCTAAGGAACGTAATTAAAATTCCTAAATACACACTATGCGGAAACTTTAATTCAGAAAATGCTATGTTGCAATGAAGGAAAAATACAAAAATAAGAATGGACACTAAACCTTATGGGTAAAGATCTGCCAAAAACGTAGACGTTTCTGATTGCCCACCAATGTCTGATGATGACTAAATATTTGTAAGTAATAATTTCGCAGATAAAAAAAATGTTTAAATATTTTTATTTACTATCTACTTGTAACATACCCAACTAATAAAGTAGTTTACATTACATAAATGCTCTTATAATACGGTTTTTTAAATCTGCACCTAAAATATAATCTGTGCACCTAATTTAAATACGTAGGTGCGCAAGGTGCACCTGTATTAAAAAATCCATTTCGAGGCCTGATATACGCAATGAAAATTATTTTTGTAGTTTGACACATAGTATACCGTCAACTTAAAACTAAAACTCACCAAATCAAAATTTTAAGAAGAGTTTTTAGATGTCTAGTCCAAAATGTGATCTTTAGACTGAAGATACGTGTGAATGAACTAAGTAATTTTTTCATTGCAAAAGATGAGAGAGTTATTTCTTGCGAAACTCTTCCAACGGATATTTTTATTTAGAAAGTATTCGGAAATCCTAAAAATGCTTAGTGAGTAAAGCTTAGGGAGCCGAATTTTTCTCCCTTCGTTTCCTCTGAACTGTTTTTTACGTAGTGTGCTTCACTCATAAATCGACGAAATATAACATAAAAACAAAAGATTAAGATGTGCTGAAATAAGTACCTACAATCGTAGAACATGGAACACGCAATTGCTCATCATAACCACGTTCACGCAAAACTAAATTTATGACACTTAAGCACGCGCTTATTGTTCTTTAATTCATTCCATATACACTGACTAGATACGCGGAAAGCCAGGTAGGAAGTTTTTCGTTGCGAATCGTTTCAAAACAGGTTTGTTATTTTGTGTTTGTTTGCTGCATGACTTTGAAACTTCCAAGTCTGGAAGAATGGAAACAGCATTTCGATTTTTGCTATGCGACATTCTTTGTACTTACGCATAAGCAAGACAATCTGGGTTTTGACGTAAACCTGTAATTTTTTTTATTTACTTCAAGAATGTGACAAACGTATCTGGTAATATCTGACACATTGATTATAATAGTTGCAAATACTCGCAGTAAAGAAACACAGACGTGGGGTTAAATAGTTTCGAAAGAACTTTTTTTTATAATCTTTTCTTTATATAAACATTTTATATCCGGAAATTGTATATACATATCCGTAAATTGGAAAATAAATAATGTAAAATCTGGAAACATATCCTAAAATTGTAAAAAATACAAAAACTGCAAATTGCTTCAAATCTCCTCAAAATAAATAATTATGATAAGCGGATATTAATTTCTTTCAATTCTTGAAAGGGTGCATTGTTTCTCGATAGTTTAAATACTTTGGAGTCATAACATATATTTCGAAACTCAATCCAATCAGACTATCGTGTACGTGTACGCTGATTCGCGTTAAATCAGTCGTGGCCTCAAGTAGTCTCACGTTGGCGTGTTGTAGACATATATTTCGAAACTCAAAATCCAATCAGACTATCGTGTACGTGTACGCTGATTCGCGTTAAATCAGTCGTGGCCTCAAGTAGTCTCACGTTGGCGTGGTGTAGACATATATTTCGAAACTCAAAATCCAATCAGACTATCGTGTACGTGTACGCTGATTCGCGTTAAATCAGTCGTGGCCTCAAGTAGTCTCACGTTGGCGTGTTGTAGACATATATTTCGAAACTCAAAATCCAATCAGACTATCGTGTACGTGTACGCTGATTCGCGTTAAATCAGTCGTGGCCTCAAGTAGTCTCACGTTGGCGTGGTGTAGACACATATTTCGAAACTCAAAATCCAATCATACTATCGTGTACGTGTACGCTGATTCGCGTTAAATCAGTCGTGGCCTCAAGTAGTCTCACGTTGGCGTGGTGTAGAATTTTCCGAGTATGGGAAGCCAACTCAGGTGTTGGCTTCGTCATTTGAACTGTGGTTCAAAATAAGGAGGTGTTGTTTTCGGATCTTTCCCTTCTGGATTCATACCGGACCGTCTCAGTGGGATGTTAATTCAACTACCTGCCTACCCATGCCATCGTCTTATAGTCCATCTAAAGCATTGAATATTCCAATTCTTTTAAACATTTTGTTCGCCATTTCAGGAGTTATGAATGCCCACGCTTGCTCAGTCCATTCACACTTGGTTTCAAGAGATGGCTTTGTCCGGTTCGTGCGAAAATGTGTGCTTGAAATATATACTCCATTTATATATATATATATATATATATATATTATATGGTAATGGTAATTTTAGTTAACGTCGTACTAGAGCAACACAACGGGCTATTGACGACGGTCCTGGATCAGTCCTTTAAGGGAAAGATCCGAGGACAACACCTCGTAATTTTGAACCACGGTCAGATGACGAAGCAACACCTGAGCTGGCACCCCACTCTCCAAACTTCCACGCCAACCTAACGTGAGGACTTTTGGCCACGACAGATTTAAGGTGCACCAGCCCCGCCTCTACACCATACGTTTACAAACATCCATGCCCGAACCCGAATTCGAACCAGGAACCTTCCGATCCAGAGGCTAACACCTTAACCACTATACCGGTTGGTCGGCTATATATATATATAACTAGGGTTGCCAGAAGATAAATATCAGAAAAGAGAACATTTGATAAAAAATAATTTTAAGAGGACAGAAAAGCACGCGTTTTTAGTATATAATTGTTAGGTATCTAATAAAAAAGAATCATCTTTGACGAATCTTAAATAGATAAACCACTGAAAGAAAATCTTCTAAACATATTGCTTATATATTTTCAAAACAATTAGTAAATGCGAGAACGAATTTAAAATGAAAACACTGAACACATTTATTTAAGCCCAACCATGCACACATAACCGTGAAATGACGCAAGTACTCATTTCGCGCCACTTGCTATGGATATCTATCGAAAAAAACGTTTATTTCACTTGGTGTACAAAAAAAATTTAACAAAATAGACGTTACAGGATACATCCATTTCCTTATTTCAGACTTATAAGAGGTAGATTTTATACATGTCTTGAGGATTACCGTGAAAATCAAGGGAAGTTTTTTAATAACTTCCGAATAAGTGTTCGATCATTTGACAAACTTGCGGAAAAAATTACCGACAAGATTACGTCTCAAACTACATGAATGAGGCTATGCCTCCTATACAATTCTAGTATATCCAAATGTAAATGTTACAATTAATTCTGATATAATAATAACAATATTTCTTATTCTTGTTATTACTATTATACATAGAGCTCGATCTGCACTGGAGTTTGAACTTCTTACTACACATTGATGCGTTTTCTTAATACGTACGATTTTCGCACAATGTACTAGATCTAGTAAGCATTTGAGTAGCTGTGGTTTACATAACGATATAATAGGCAATTTTAATGCATTAGCGGGTAAAGTTTGGAATGTGAAATATATTTTTTAACAAATCCGAAATGATGAACAAAGAGTACAAAAAGTGAACAACCGAAAAAAAGAGGACAAAAAAAGATCCGACCTAAAAAAGGGAGTGAAAAAAAGATCTGATCGGAAGAATAGGACAAGATCTCTTTTAAAGAGATGTTCTGGTAACCTTATATATAACCGATGTGTGCGCATGTGTGCCTATTTTTATACAAATCTACACCGTTAGACCAATCTACGCCAAATTTGGTACACTTATAATTTCGAACACTGCGGAAAACATAGACTTTGACTTTCCTGTCTACAGACCAATCTATTGCATTTACAACCATGAAAATTGTAACACGGGTAGTTCTAGAAGTTCCCCACAAAGACCCAATTTTAAAATCTTAAGTTTATTTTTAGGCAATAAATGAATAGTGACACAAGGAAACACGGTCTACAGGGTTTGTGTATTTGAGTTAATACAGGTAAATGTCACAGACATATTAACATTACTAAATTTCATAAATCATTATCGTCTTTATCAATATGTTTCTGTCTTTTTTTCGAATTGCTTTATTTCAGCTCAGGAAGTCGACACTTTGCACATCTTTCGCTTTTGAGAATTCTGCATTTTTTTATATGGCTTAATTATCTATATATATATAATTCTCTTACGTGGCACGCAAAAAAGACATTATTTGTTATCGCGTTTTGGCAACATTGTACGATTGTTTGTTTATCACAAAGCCTCGCGCTTCAATTGAATTTATAGCGTCATCGGATGAAATTTTATTCAAAGAAAATGAATTTTAGTCGAGCTGTTGCAGTTAATAATAGATAGCAAAGAAAGCGGAGGATCTTTTCAGGGCCATTTAAAAAAAGGTCCTTTCCATGGCCAACAATTATAGTTCAACAAGACGCTTGCACTAAAACTTTTGACAATAAACTCAATGAAAATGCGTGGGTGGCTCGAGTGCAGGAGTAAATGTATACACAAACAACATGTTGTGTATTCAATTTCCAAATCAGCGCTCACATTTCGAGACAAAAATTGCTCAAAGTTTTCATTTGAATCCTGATTCCAGAGGTACTGTAAATATCTTTTCTGAAAAACAGCAAAAAATTTAGATTTGAAAAATATTTTTTTGGAATATCGTATTTTGTAAACAATCCCTTCTGCTAGGACACATGTCTTCATTGATGCGAGCGAAGCGACCATATGTTCGCGTAGCGAACCAATGAGGATTGCGGAAGTAATCCTCCGAGGGTTGGCGAGCGTGAGCGAGCAGGGGGCAGGCCCCCTAGTAATATTATATTGCAATATATTATTCAGTAATTAAATGTATATATTTGCATCCGAAGTAAATTGTAGAATCTATAAAAAAGTTAAAACGAAGCTAAAAGTTATTTTCCGTACAACTTAAATGATTGCATTTTTCTAAGTAAGAAAATCGATTATTCTGATTCACTTTTCAATCAACATTTGATCATTTCAACAAGAGGAACTCCCGGTTATCCAGCTAGTACTGTATAAAATGTGGGCTAATTAGCTTTAAGGGGATTGTCATGTATGATGGGTTGTCAATCGGCCGAAATACTAAGAGGCCTTATATGGGGATCTTTTTCCTTTCGGTTTTTTCTCATCATGGGCACAAATTTAGGCGTGTATAGGCTTCCCAAGCCCGAAGTGCATTAGTGATCTCTATTTTTTCCTACGGGGTTTTTTACCTCTGGTATACATGGGGGTTGCGATCTGTCTCTACTTTCCCGGTCCATCCTTTCTTTTCAGAACTACTTGACATTATCTGTCTTGTGTTTATCGCAGCTTCTCCAAATACGGTTCTTGCGCCGTAAAACAATAAAACATCCAACCCTTCGTTTTTTAATTGGAGGAAAAGGGACACGCTTGTAAGGGTCGTATCCACAAAAAAAAATACGTAACAAAAAGTTGTACATGAATGGGAAAGGGGAAAATAAGTGTATTTATGCAAGTTGAATAGAGTAGGTGTTCCAAATATCGTCCCCGTGCTTAATATCGCCTACTCGTGTTTGCAAGCTACTATGCGAGACCTCTATGAGATTATGAATTACCTTGACGGTCTAGGTTTTGCCACACGTAGCGTCCCCGGCAAGTTTCTTATCAGTTATATCAACAACACTATTGCATCTGAAGTATTTCAGGTGTTTATGCGTCCAATCGCTTCAGGGAATATCCAGGTAAGTGTTTCCAAATCAAATTGTCATTTATATGACTTAAAAGTACATTGAATACTAAAGGTAGGTATGTATGCTCTACTAGCAACTCATTTTTTAATAGTAGCTCCTAATTTTACCTGGTGGGTGGTAATAGGAACAGGGGTAAGCGATATTAGGAACCCACTCTTGTAAATTCTCTTGGGAAACTCTTTGAAGTTTTACTAGCTAATTTAAATTGATATACTTAAAGAAGGCATGGGATCTCTTGAAACGGAAGGAGAATAGTTCCTAGTGATATTCATTTAGTTTCCAGCTTGATTTCCCTACCCAGGTGACTGAGATTCAGATAAATAGTTAGGATAGGCGATATTTGGAACACCTACCCTACACTGAACACATTTTAAAAGCATAAGAGACCGTTAATCTGTTCTTGTACTAGGACTTCAGTACAGTATTGGATCTAGGTAAAGCTTATTTAATAGATGAGGAATCACCAAGTATGTTGCGGTATTAAACTACCAAGAAACACTTTGACTTTGAAAAGAGATGTTTTTCCCCAAGAATCCCGCATGTCCTAATTACCCTTCAGGATTTGAATACAGACACTTCTCTCTCAGTCTCCCCGGGTTGCCAAAGGTTTCACAAAACATTGCGTAACTATGTTACCGGGTGCAAACGATCCCCCTCCTCATCCGTATGCTACACTAAGCCCGAAAGGGAATCTCCCGCTAATCGTCGACTGGATCCCCACTGTCGAGGAATGCGCAGTGCACTTTCTGTCGTTAGTTATTCAAATTGCCAGATGCCATGCTTGGTGTGTAATCGGAAGAAGTAAAAACGCCAGTGCTAATGATCATTCCGCGAAAAATGGTAAATTCGAATAAACCATGCGCGCCGGTAACGAATGCTCCGCGGCACACAAAGGGACCGGGACAAAAGGAACGGCGGAAATGAAATGGGTAATTATCGTCTGAACCTGGAAAAGGAATAAAATCCAAAGATGAAGTTATTGAATGGAGGGGGCATTCGAACAACGGCAGGAAGGTAATGAAATGGGTGGGTTTTAATTGAGGCCCGTGACGGGAACTGTGGTCGTATTATGTGTGAAAAAAAATCCACTTTTTTTAAGTGATTTAAACAGTTGGAGATTTAATTGCTGAGGAACACCGCAAAAAAAATATCTTGTTCTTAACTGTTTTAAAGGTTGGACTTTTATGTCCCATTTTTGAATTTGGTGTGTTATAAATTAATGTAAAAAACCAAGGTCAGGCAGACATTTTCTTTTGTCTCGAGTAATTGCTCGATTATTTGAAGCTCGAAATTTCAACGACATCGTGTTCTGAAAATTGTCTCACAACATAGGCAAGATTTTGCATCTACTTAAATGTTGCAATGATTTTTTTTAGAGGGATTAAGGGGGTCCGGGACACATTAAAATTTTTTTTTTATTAATTAATTTAGAATTTTGAATTTTTTTTTGTACTGATTACCCATCTAACTAATCAGCTAAAGCACAACACAAAATTTTTCGAAAAGTTTTTTAAAAATTTTAAATTTAATTTTTTTGAAAAAAAGAGGGGTTTTTTTAAATTGATAAAACTCAAAATATTCTTAATCAATTTTCAAAATTCTTGCAGTAAATTATTCACAAATTTATAAACTTTAATTTTGATTCAGGAATTTAAAAAATATTAATTTAATAAAAAACAAAAAAAATTTGAATGAAATTTTTTTTTAATTTTAAGGTACTTTTTTTTTAAGTCATATTTTTAAAAGTAAATATTTGTTTCGAATTTTCTAAATCAAAATTAAAGTATAATGTTTGAAAAAGATATATTCCCAATTTCAACCCTTAAACTTTATCGGTTTTCGACTTATAGCAATTTGAATACAGGAAATCTTGGAAAAAAAGTATCATGGAGAAAAACGCATTTAAAGTTTTAAAGACACATGTTGTTGCCATGACAACAACTGTCAAGAGTGTTAGATTTTCAAAACGACGCACCACAAAAATTATTATATCTCTAGTTCTAATTAAGATAGAAACATGATTTAGACGTCATTTTAAGCAGAAAAACACAGAGAATTTCTTAAAATAATAAAAAAAAATTTCGAAAAATTGACGATTTTTGTGTCCCGGACCCCCTTAAATTATATTTAAAAATATAGTTACACTTGGCTGCGATTCTAGAATACTGAATAATAAAAGGTGTACGGATACTTTTTGAAAGACAAGTACAATTCGAGGATGGAGGGGGGGGGGGTCTGAGTCATACACGAAAATATTTACTTGTGTGTAAGTTTGGTAGCAATTTACTTTCTAAAGTATTCTAGAAAAACATCGGAATATAATTTTTAAACGTTTTAAAGTATATGTATCATAGTGTTAGTTTTAAGTATAACAAATGTCTGAAAGCCTTCTTTCAATTGCTAGTTAAAAGGGACCGTATCTAAACAGAAAAATTGACATTCTTAGGGTTAAGCGAACGTTTAAGATTCATGACACATATCACTCCACTCTGTATTTTCGTTATTCAACTCAATAAATGAATTTATATATCGACGCGAAACTCGAGATAGTAACTAAGCGATATCTCGTCACCAAGATACTGCCGATTATTTAATGACGAAATATCTTGTTCATCAAGATCTAGTCGGTGTTATGCTGGCGAGATATGCACCTCGTCGAAACAGCCACCAGAAGGGTTAACATATACGATTCTTTGAAGAAGAAAAAAATTGATTTTTTCATGCATCTTTTTTGAAATCAATCAAGATATATTCCATCACATAATCAAATTTCGCCATTTCGAGAAGACTGTCGTAGCCCAGTTGGAAGAGCTACGGACTTGCAAACGTAAGGTTGCTAGTTCGAATCCAACCATGGACCGTCGTGTACAAAGGGGGCTGGCTCAAGTTAAATCTGTCGTGGCCTCAAATGTCCTCACGTTGGCGAGGCGTGGAAGTGTGCGGTGCCAGCTCAGGTGTTGCCTCATCATCTGACGTGGATCAAAATTACGTGTTGTCCTCGGATCTTTCCGTTCGAGAATTGATCCCGGATCGTCACCCATGGCATTGCTCCAGGGCGAAGTAATTAAAATACCTGCCAACCTTTTTTTTAATCGATCTCTACTTCACAGTAAAGAGTGGTAGAGCGTTTCTTATGTTTGTTTACAGTATGCACACAAAACGCTTGTTACTAAAGTGCTTTGGTAGGTATGGTAGGCAGGGATAGGTATTTTAATTAATATTGTACTGGATTAAAATACACTACCCTACAATAATGGACCGGACATCAAGATGTGATGGTATAAAGCAGGGCTCGAAATACCCGGGTGCACAGGTGCACTGTGCACCTGAAAATAAAATTGTGCACCTAATATTTTCCCTCTACGCGCACGCAGTGCACCTATAGTTAAAAAAGTGGGGAAACATATGTTATTTTGATGTCTGAACAAAATATTAGTATCGACCTCTCTCCCTCTAAAGGAACGTAATTAAAATTCCTAAATACACACTATGCGGAAACTTTAATTCAGAAAATGCTATGTTGCAATGAAGGAAAAATTCAAAAAGAAGGATGGACACTAAACCTTATGGGTAAAGATCTGCCAAAAACGTAAACGTTTCTGATTGCCCACCAATGTCTGATGATGACTGAATACTTGTAAGTAATAATTTCGCAAATAAAAAAAAATGTTTAAATATTTTTATTTACTATCTACTTGTAACATATCCAAACATACCCAATTAATGAAGTAGTTTACATTGCATGAATGCTCTTATATTACGTTTTTTTTAAATGTGCACCTAAAATATAATCTGTGCACCTGATTTAAAAACTTAGGTGCTCAAGGTGCACCTGTATTAAAAAATATATTTCGAGGCCTGGTATAAAGGAAAGAATACATGCTTTAGGAGGGTAGTCCCTCACGTGCTGCAATTACACTAGCAATCCTTCTGGACATACTTTCGACAAGGTTTTGATACACAGGTGCGAGTATTTTTGTCCATTCCTGCTGCAAGAATGTCGCCAGCTCAACTGTAGATTTCGGACGGGATTCCCTGGTCCGTAAGCGTTGCTCTAACTCGTTCCGCAAATGTTCTATCAGGTTTAGGTCGGGACTCTCTGAGCAGGCCAGGGAAAACGTTTTACATCCGTATCTCGATACCACTGCTTGGCAGAGGCTGCAACACTTCATGCAGCGTTGTCATCCTGGAACTAACATTGGTCTATTCCGTAAAACTGCCAAAGCGTAGGAAGAACATGATGGTCCAAAATGTTCATGCAGGCGTCGGCGTTCAATTTACCAGGAACAACATGCAAAGATCCATACCACGAAAAACACCCCCAAACAAGTAGTCGGACTTTATGCAAATCCGCGGGCGTACGGTCCATTATTGTAGGGTACTGTATACAAATTTCGGAATGAGTTCCAAATTCATGAATCATGTCTTATCCGTATTAACGAGAAAATAATTTTCTTCTCAAACCCGTTCGTGCCTCCTGCAAGAGAGTGGTAAAATATGGTGGATGAATTTTAGCACCGCAACTCCTGCACTAGGGATAAGGATAACCTGTACTGGTCTCTCTCGGTGGTGAGAAAATATTTCTTGGAAAAGTTCTTCGCTAATGGATGGCGAAATATTACCATAATTTCTTGGAGAATTTCCGTTAGCTCGACTAAATGGATAATAAAGATGGAGAGTATTCCTCCCACGGACCGTGGGAGAGGAAGTTGTGTACACCATATTTAGCATAATTCAAAACGAGTCTCTTCCATTGTTCGAGTTATTAATTCCTGAGTTGGATTTTTCAGTTTTTGGGATGCTTCTGGTGTGAGAGGTGAAAAATTTATTTTAGAATGCTCCCGATGTGGATTTTGTTTTGAACGATGTCCTCAGTAAAGATCTGACTTTTACTATGTTTGTAAAATTTATTGCTTATTATGTATCACTTATTTTCTTACACGTCGCTTGTGGTGAATGTTTTAGCTCTTTATTTGTACCTGGGCGAGATATCTTTATTAAATAATGTTATGAATAAATATTTGTGATTTCTTCGACTTTGGCATTTGTGGCAAGGGATGTATTTGGCTAAGCTGTGCTTAGCAATGTCGAATAAATGGACGTACACAAAAAAAACTTTACTAATACAGAAAAAAGTAAAAAATTCAGGAAGAAAGTATCGCCTACAACTCACAGGTTTGTAGCCCAGCGTTCAATCCTATTGAGCAACGGTAATCACCGAATTATTCAGGTGGTTTTGGGGGTTTGATGGCGCAAAGGCCATATTTGGCCAAACTGCGCCATACACAAGACAGACACCACAATGACGATGGAAGAAAAGCAAAAAAGCAGCAGTGTAAGCTAAAAAAAGGAGAAGGGAAGGGTAAATGAAAGGGAGGAAAGACCACTCAGGTTCTTCAGGGTTGTAATGATAGAACACACCAGAAAAACACGTGCCCCTGATGTCCCCAATTCTTTGGGATTCTCATTTTCTAATAATTAAATACAATAGGTTCTGGAAGTGATTTTATTGAAATTAACATTTTAAGTAAAAAATCAATACAATTATTATTATTTTACAATTAATGAATTATTGCGATATAAATAGGCTTTTATTTCTATTGGTACTAATGTCAGAATTCGTGCAGTCACGGCATGTACCGTTGAAATGAATGTAGGCGAAAATCTAACCTTCTTCTCTACCTTCGAAAAATGCCGATACATCTAGCGAGCTCTAAATATGAAACCACTTTGAAAATTGCTTAAATCGTGTTAACTTGGCCTTTCCACAGAGGAGGGAACTCTCACGGTGCTTCCACAGACGTCTATCTGTTCATACATGCACTGGTAGCTGCAACCAATGCGTAGATGCCTTGCTATGTACTTTTCATAGTTTCGTCTGTACTAGCTTTTCTGGCGCTTCAGTGTACATAAGTTGCTAATTAACATAAATAATTTTCAGGTATACTTTGATAGATATGTTATTTAAAGTTGAAGCTTTAATGTCCAATTACTATGCCTAATCGGTTGAAAATTGTCTATCTGAATTTCTTATTCCCTTTTTGTTGGGGGAAGAGTAACAGATTAGCAATAGAATGGTTGCGTGTTCGAATCCAGCCAAAGACCCTCATGTACTAAAGGGGATGGTGCACGTTAAAACTGAAGCCTTGAATGTACTCACATTATGTTGCGTGAAAGTTTGGAGAGTGCGGTGCCATTTCATGCGTGATTTCGTCATCTGACCGTGGTGCTAAATTACGTGGTATTGTCTTCGGATCTTTTCCTTCAAGGGTGGATCCCGGACCGTCGCCAATAGCCCGCTGTTTTGCTCCAATGCGATGTTAATTAAATACCTTCCTACATATTTCTCAATAGGAAGCTTATTTATGTGTATAAACATGCTTTTTGGGTTGGTAGAAGAATAATTGCGACCCGCAATCGACTAGGTCCCATAGGCGGTGTACTGAACAGTCACTGCTACCTCTCTGAAGTTTCCGAGCTTGCTGTCCTCCGCCAGTTGTCAGGAGGACAATGCGAGACCGAACGTGGACTGCAACGTTCAGCCATTCCTCAATGTCAACAAGGTTTCACTTCTTCCATGGCCCAGATCACCAATTGAACAATTTTGGCTGATGATCGCCGGCTAATACGCCAGATGGACTTTGGCATCGTTTGTAGGTAGGTATTTAATTACATCGCACTGGAAACTACACAACGGGCTATTGGTTACTGTCTGAGATCAAACCCGAATGGAGAGGTCCGAGGAATACACAACGAAACTTTGAACCACGGTCAGATGACGAGGCCACACCTGAGCTTGCGCCCCACTCTCCAAACTTATAACGCCACGCTGACGTTAGGACGTTTGAGGCCACGTTTGATTTAATATGCACCATCCTCCTTTGTATACGATGGTGTCTTTGGTTGGATTCGAACTCGCAATCATCTGGTTGCTAATCCGTAAGTCTTCCAACCTTGCTACCGTGGCGCTTGGTAACGTTTGGAAGCAGCATGGACTGACATGTGACCCAAACAAACATCCAACGCTCCTTTATATTAATGTCCAGACGTTTAGCAGCAGTTATTGCTGTCCATTTGGGCTACACAGAACACCGATTTTTCAGCGTTCTGCAACAGATAAATTGGAATTCCAATAATTTCACTTTTGTGTCTTATGTTATGTATCTTATGCTATATTTTGTGTCTTTGTCTAATAAATATGCGTTCAACCTTTGTGGCGTTGCATTTTCGATGGTCAGGAATGGGAAAAAAAGGATTAAACGTGTCTAATTAAATACAGGACAATGTAAGATATTCCTCTCATTACTGTATTAAATACCAAACCTTGAAGCGTGTCTGTATTTTTATACACCTCAAGTGTACTTTTGTGACATACATTCTCAATTGTTCTTTTTTCCTAGTTCCCACTTGACTGTCCGTAAGTTCCATTTATATAATTCGAAATCCATTAAAAGCTTTCGAAACGTTGATTTTTCCTTCCATTCGAATCTTCTTTCAAATACTTGTTCTTTAATGTACGATAAAAGAATAATCGCATTTCTAGGGGTTGTTTTTCTTTTTTTCCCTCGTCGACACCTGTTTCTTTTTCTAACGGATTAAGCCTGACAAAACACTGGAACTGAAAGGAGGCAAGGTTTTCTTGTACGACTTAGTCGATTTGCTTCGTCTGCAAGAAATCTGTCATAATCTTCAGCGTTCGCTTCCCTTCGGATATATGCTTTTATCGCATTGACATCGAAACCTCAAACGTAGAAACAGATTAACACCGCTATGACTATTAACCTTCAAACTTGAGCAACTAACTTATTAATCGGATCGGTTTTCATCGAGATTTCGGAACTTTTGACAAAAAGTCCTTAGAAGCAGAACATAATCTATCAGATGTTTCTCTCAATAATGGAGTTATATAATAAAAGAACTTCCATTTTTCATTACGTTATAAAGAGTTGAGAAACAGAAATTTCTACAAGTGAATCCTGTTAAATCAGACCTCGAAATAGATTTTTTAATACAGGTGCACCTTGTGCACCTAAGTTTTTAAATTAGGTGCAAAGATTATATTTTAGGTACACATTAAATATATATATATATATATATATATAGATAGATAGATAGATAGATAAGAGTATTAATGTAATGTAAACTACTTTATTAGTTGGGTGTGTTTATATACGTTCGTAGTAGACAGTAAATAAAAATATTTAAAAATCAAAATTCTCCCTTCTCCGTCGTACGGCTGTCACTATAACAGAGCCATCTGGAAAATGTTTCGATCATCGGAAAGTTCTGGTGGCATAGACACAAGTAAATCTTCCTCCTGTATATTCCGTTACGGCCCAGCGATTTTGTTTTCGCATAGTGTGTAATTAGGAATTTTAATTACGTTCCCTTAGAGCGAGAGAGGTCGATACTAATATTTTGTTCAAACATCAAAATAACATAAAACACTTTCCCCCCTCCCTCCTTTTTTTTTTAATGTTAGGTGCATTGCGTGCACCCAGCGGGAAAAAATTGGGTGCCCAATTTTATTTTCATGTGCACAGTGCACACGGGTATTTCGAGCCCTGTGTTAAATGGTATTTTTTTTTATTTCCAATGGCAAGGCAGTACAATTGCGAAGACAAATACAAATACAATACAATACAATACAAAGTACAGAGTTGACCGAGGTAATTTAGCCTTATACAAGGCCAGAAGTGATGGTCACTTGTGAAGGGGCACCCAGTGGGTGGACCATCATTGTTCCTAACAAAGGACATCACAATTTACATCCATGCCCTAACCCCGGATTCGAACCAGGAACCTTCCGATCCAGAGGCCAACACCTTGACCACTAGACCTGTTGTTCGGCGTGTTAAATGGTATGCAACATGATAAAATTACATTCCTGATACAACATATTTTTATTTAGATGTTTGCATAGGGACATTTAAGTTTAAGAAAACCAGCTATATCATTCATTACAGTAAATACATTGGTTTGCTCAAGGTAGTTCGAGGAATGCAACATGTCATAAGTCCCACGAAGAATATTGTGGTCAAAATGTTTTCAAATTGTTCGAACCCAAAAGTAATTCAAAGCCAGAATTGTAAAGTTGTTAGGGTTTTATAACCCTTCTGTGCCAAACACAATGCATTAATGGTCACACAACATACAAAGTAAGATAAGGTAGTTTTAATTAACTTCGTACGAGAGCTCCACAAAGGACCATTGACGACGGTGTGGGATCAATCCCCTAATGGAAAGAAAGATCCGATGACAACACCAAGTAACTTTGAGCCACGGTCAGATGACGAGACAAACCGGAGCTGGCATCCCACTCACCAAACATCCACACCATCCCAACGAGAAGACTTTCGGCCACGACAGATTTAAGGTGCACCAGCCGCCTCTACATCATACACTTACAAATCTGTACTCAGATGGCAAAATGTTATGTCATTTTTTTTTAATTTTCGTAACAGCAATTTTAAGATTCAAGATTCAACATGTGTTTCTGAGGTTTTTGACTTATTATATTTTTTTTCACCTCTGTTTTCTCATAAATTGAAAGAAAAATATTTACGACATCTTACCACCTTCTAAACATTAACAAACTAGACTCCAGAATGGGACTTAATCAATTTTTTGGGAAAAGTGACCTATAACATTTAGCCACAAGATCACCGAAACATCCAAGCATCGACCCGGATTCGAACCAGGAACCTTCCTATCTAAAGGCTAACACCTTAACCACAACAAACGAGGAAAGTTATACTAACACAGAAGAGAGAAATACACTCACAGAGGATGCGATCCTTCACCCGCCCATAACTCGCAGATTGATAGCACAGTGGGCATAGCCACTCCGGCCTTCATTGTTTTAAGGTATCTATAGATAAAAGAGATATCACTGCTGATCTCAGGCCAAAATTAGTTGACGCTCCAATGACTACTTTGTTGTCTGAATATGCTCTCCCTCCTAATAACAAACCTTCAAACAATAATAAAATGTAACAAATAATTGTTCGGACTGCCGCCGTGAAAGGTTAAGACCTCGAAGTATTTCCAATAAATATTTTACGCTCATACTACTTCAGACTCGGTGGCTAAATACGGTAGAAAAAACCTCCCAGTTAATTTCCAACTAGACTCGTTCTTATTGGCCGAAAGAATACGCGTCGTCACTGAATCCCCTGGGAGAGCCAGCTTCGATACCATTACTCCTTTATTGAGGTCCAATGATTCCCCAGCCAGCCATTGCCTCGCAAATACGAACATCAAACATTGAGAAAACTTCTTCATCCTGGGAGGAAACATAAATAAATGCCAATATTGGCCGGTTAAGGCAGCGTATTCCCTCCTGCAAATGCGCAACAGCAGAAGAGGGGCCTCAACATGACCACAAAGGAGCTGCGTGCTCTGTGGGATTATGCCGACTTCCCCTGCCTTTTAAACAAGATCTCTCTCCTCCTCTTTGCCATTAGGAAATAAATAAAGCTTATTTCTTAATACATAAAGGAAGAGGACAAAGGAGGGATCGATTTTTATCCATATCCACCCACAAATCTTTATGTGCAGGATTGCCGTGTTTCGGTTTGGCTCTTTTAATCCCGGTGTACACATCCGGTTTTTTAACGTGCGCCGCCGCTGCGGCAACGCAAGTGCGGTCTGAGATACATTAAATCCAATGGAGTAGTGCGCACATGGCTCCTGCGCCGCTGCGGCGACGCACGTCCAACTTGTGTGCAATTTGTACCACAGTTCCCCACGGCGCCGCAGCTCGCCGCACACGCGTCTCTGTTCTGAAGTACCTTGTTTTCATAAATAAATGGAATATAAATAATATTTAATAAATGGTTGTATCCAGTAACGTCTATTTTGTTTCAAAATATACTTTTTTGTACACCAAGTAAGCGAAATAAACACGTTATGTGTGCATAGTTAGGCTTCGGTGCCGCAGCGGCGCTGGACGTTGAAAAACCGGATATGTGTACCGGGCCTTAGTTAATCTCTGAGAATGCCACGTCTGTAATCTCTTGGAGAATAAATGCGGATCGAATGATGTAGAGTTACGTGTGTGTGTGCGTAAATATTTCATACTGAGTAATTCTATTTTGCTAACTTACAAAAGAAATTCGCTAAATTAAAATTTTCAAATGATTATTTTAGTTTTTTTTTTTAATCTATTTGGGTGATCTGTAGACTGGTGAAGTCCATTAGGTAATTTTTTATTTTCATGAAAATTGGATTTCTTTATGAGAAACATGCTTTCCTCTTTGGCTTTCTCAGAAATATGTTTTTCGACCTTTTGTTTCACTTGTATGCCGGCGATACTTTACCAAATGCGTTTTAAGTTATGGAAATGTGTGTTTGCAGTTAAAAGTACCTTAATTGTTTCTTTTAGAAAGGAAAGGTTTTACCATACAAGGTATAAACAAACATTTCACCATGTAGGATACTTCAAAAGAAATAAATGCTAAATAGAGCTGAATATTTCATAACGATGAACTTAATTTCTCCGAAGTAACGCATAAAGCATGCATTCTAGTGATATCGAAGACTAATCTATATTATAATTTTTAACGAGATAAAAAAAGGAGTAACATATTTTTAAGCCAATATTTTTATGCAATAAAAATAATGCTTCCGAGAATAAATGGTTATGAATTTTCTTAAGTTTGGAAACTAGCAATTGACATAGGAAGAATTCTTGCTAACTCTTGTAAGATTTGACTTCAGAATTAATGTTTCTGATGAATAAATACAATAGCTGTAGTTTTGTTCAAGATAAGTTAAGACTTTTAAGACACATTTCTGGATTTTTGTTGTTGAGACAGTTCTTTTATCTAGTTAAATATTTAATTTTTCTTTACTCGCGACCAATATACATTTTTAAGATTATGATTTTTTAAAGTGGGAACTGTTACAAATATTGGAACTCAGTCCAGCGCAATCACAGTCGTATCACCACAGTAAAATATATGCCAATTTCATACAAAAAGGCCTGCTCGAGTTAAAAGTAAAAGCCAGTTAATGAAATGAGAAATAAAAATAAAAGTCCACTTCTAATTGTACACGAATTAACTTCTGGCATTTTTTAAAACTGGGATCTGTTTTCAAGAGGGGGTATACTGATATCGAGATTCTTTATTTTTCTTTTTCAAAGGACCTCCACATTCAAAAAGAATATGCTAATTCACTGTGAAATGTCTCCAGTCTAAATGATGGAATCCTGTATATTGGAGATGTTAAATATTATTCCTAAACAATTTTATTTTTTATGACGCAATGGATAAACACAACGGGATTGCTGACGGTTCGGGATCAACCCCGAAGGGACCTTTTTAAACCACGGTCAGGTGACGAGGTCAACACATGAGCTGGAACCCCCCTCGCGAATCTTCCACATCATGCAATGTGATTATATTTAAGGCTATGACAAATTTAACCCACGACTGTCTTTGGTTGGGTCGAGTTTTGAACTCGCAACTCTACGCTTCTGGACTACAGTGGCTCAGTTTTAGTTTTGGTGCATCAAGATATATCCAACGAATACATCTATCCGAACCGATATACTCTATTAAGTACAGCAATTTCCTATTGTATCACCTAAATAGAAGCTTAAAATGAGCAATTGTAATTGTTAGAATGGAGTCTGTGCTGTTCAATGATGCATTGAAAACGAGGATGTTTCCTCGATTGCTTGATCAAAATGTGATATATTTCCTGTTAAATTCACTAACACTGCTCTCCTCTCACGACTAGATGTCTATTGCATTGTTGGCATACCTCTTAACTATCAGAAACTAATTTTGTCACAAAAGACTAATGAACTCTTACCAAACTCTCGATTATTTCATTGTTAGTGGGTCCTTGACATCTCTGTACTTCGATCAATTACAGATTCCGATAGCAATGTGTTCTGGCAACATTCCAAATTCAAATTCAGTACATATTTGGCAGACGAAATCAAAATTTACTTTTAAATCCACATGCAGACAAATGCATCGATTAATCAATACTTTTCATCGAATTCTGGGGTCGCAGTGGCTCAGTGAGTTTGCCCGCTGCGCTAACCTGGTAGGCAGCGCAGGTTCGATTCCTGTAGCTTATATTGGGTTTATTTCTCTCTTGTATCAGTAACGCTTGCCTTGTGTGTGCATGTCGGTTATTTGACGTTGCTTACGCGTTTTATATCATTCGACGTTGCAATGGTGTTTGACGCAGCTTGGCTAAATATAGCCCTTGCTCCATAAAACCCAACCAACCAAGTAAACATTGGTAGAACCTTTATTTGTCAGCTTGCAGCAAACCAGTTAAGAGTCTAGCTTGTTTAATTAACTAATATAAATTCTACAAGCATACTAGAATGTTTGATTCTATTTGACCAAAAAAAAAGGGTCGCATGTCAATCGGCACTTTTACGTAGTACTATGGTTGGTAGGTAGTTGAGTTATCGTCTCACATTAACAACACAACAGGTAATTGGCGATGGTTCTGCATCAGGGAAATATCCTAGAACAACCCCATCATTTTGACGGACATTTGAGGTCACGAGATATTTAACGTACTCCCCCCCCCTACACAACTGTCTTTGCTTAGATAGTTTCGAACACTCATCCTTCCTGTTCCCATTCCGTTATTCTTCCAAACGGGCTAACGTGGCCCCTGAGGCCCAGTGCACACAGTGAGGTTTTTCAACGTGCGGCGCCGCTATCGCAACGCAAGTGCGGTGTGAGACATATTAGATCCAATGGAGCAGTGCACACATGCCCCCAGCGCCGCAATGGCGACGCACGTCCAACTTGCGTGCAATTTTTACCTCACTTCCATACGGCACAGCAGCTCGCCGCACACGCGTCTACGTTCTGAAGTACCTCGTTATCATAAACAAATGGAATATAAATAATAATTAATAATGGTTGTTTCCAGTAACGTCTATTTTGTTTCAAAATATACTTTCTTTGTACACCAAGTAAACGAAATAAACACGTTTTCTTCGATAGAATATCTATCGCTATTGGCGCGAAATGAGTTCGTGCGTCATTTCACGGTTATGAGTGCATAGTTGGTTTTCGGTGCCACAGTGGCGCCGCACGTTGAAAAACCGGATGTGACCTTAGCACCGGGCCTTAAGTAACTTGATGGAACACTTTTTTCGCGCATTAGCAACACAACAGGTTATTGGCGATGGTTTGGCATCATTCCTCAAGGGAAAGATCGTAGGACAATCGCATCATTTTGACGGACATTAGAGGTCACGAGAAATTTAACGTACACACCCCTCCTCTTACACAACTGTCTTTGGTCCGATAGTTTCAAACACTCATCCCTCCTGTTCCCAATCCGTTATTCTTCCAAACGGGTTAACGTGGCTCCTAAAGCACCTTGATGGAACACTTTAAGTGTACGAATCAAGTGTTTAGTGGAATCCGTACGTTTGTAAAATATAAACTAATCCGCAAGATATATTAACCTACTTCAGTTACTTCCTATTAACTGATAAGTAGGGCAACTTTTTTGTTGCAGTAAAAATGGGAAAAGTTGCATTTATCATTTCCTAAAGTTGCATTTATTTATATAAAGTTGCATTTATTTTTTTGTTACACTGAATTCTAAAATAAATTATTCGTAAAAAATGAAAAAATTCTAAATATATTGACACTTTTAGTCGTGTACAATAGTGTTATAATACATACTGAAATACAAACGACCGTTGAATGGCCGATCCTTGATCAGTAATTTCTATAACATTGATAAACTGCTCCAGCTGCAGTCATATAATGTGCTGTGTCGGATAGCAAAAGCGCCAAATACTTTGACTCAACATCCAGAGATTTTAAGACGTCATCTTCCAGGCGAACAACATATTGATGATCGACACTCACCTCGCAAACTCTGCAGTCTATTATCAAGAGTGCCAACCTATATGTTAAAAGTACTTCTTGACATTTATTTCACTTTCGTCTGTTAGGACGAACACCTTCTTTCCGTGAACTTCTTGTCTGATCAGCCATACTTCGGCATTCGCAAGATCAGACACGCGTGATCAAAGAATGGCAAAAATGAAATAGTAATTTCATATTAATTTATAAATTTTAAAAAGTTGCAGGTTGTTGCATTTGTGCAAAAAGTTGCATTTATGTTGCGGTTATAACTCGCTTGCAATACACCCCATGTAAGAGGAATTTTGGTTTTAGTACTTTCCTTGCAGCGTAGAATGTGTGAAAAAAAGTTGCATTTGTTGCAAAATGGCGGAGCACACTAAAATGGATTCGATGTAATTTCCACACGACCCCTAATAGGAAGAGCTGTCATAAACTTAACGCTATTGAATGCTTTATTTTTTCCTCTCCAAATCCCCGAGTTCTACGTCTCCAGTGGAAGGTTTCATAAGTACAAATCTCAGGCTTTATTGACTGCTCGAAAGAATAAAATCTCTGGGCAAATCAATAAAACTGCAGCTCTTCCCCATCTGCTCTCCGTAGCTTATTCTAATGGCGAGATTCGCCAATCCATTCATACCAGCCCTAGAGGGATGGCTTGGAAATTGTAAGAGTTGTTTGCTATCACTGCCCATTTTCTGAAGGCGCTGTGTTGTTTTTATTGACAATTAGGAAGACTTGAAAGCGAATGGTGAAGTCAAGTGGTGCAGATAAAAATGCCTTTAACGTAATGCAATTCCATCACTCAAATAGAGGTTTACATAAAATATAACCTCACTAGAGCTGTCAGGGGAAACAGTAGTTCTCGAAGTTAGCTTCGAAGAGCATAACTTCGAAACGCCTTTCTTTTCTATTAGGTTAGTTGATTTGAAATGTCTCTGGAATGTTTCTTTCTGCCTCTCCCTAACCTTTACGCTACGGCAGATAGACAACTAAAATTTCGTTTACACCAGCGGTATGGTATTGATATGTGTACTGTGGATGTTATCCCCCTTTTGAGTGACCGCTGGCATCGATCGCCATTTACGAGCTGTCAGCGACTGAACTTCTAGAGGGTTCCTCCTTTTGTTCGGGGTACCCTACCCTGTCGACCGTGAGGTGTGAACGCTTTGGGAGAAAGGCAGAAGGTCGCTCTAGTGATATCTATCTCACTCCAAACGATACGCTACACAATACTATGAAAGGAAAGCGTCTGTCGTAAATGCCACTAAAGGCTCCATCGCTCAAGTTAGGTAATTAAGTAAAGGGGGTCGGACATGCAGGTGAGAGAGACGTTCTGTGAGACGATCGAAAAAATCTAAGCGCCGCAGCGTAAAGGCTAAATGACCCGTGACATGATTATAAACGCAATAAAAGAACTCGTTTAGAAGACATGGCATGTGTAAGAAATTAACACACGGTCTGCTTAGGTCTATGCATAATGCAACGATTTACGATCATTTATTTAATTTTGCTCTTTTTAAAGTGTTTGAGCAATCTGAGGGTTCACACGTGTAAATCCGTTCTACAACCTGCAATCTTCGCAGGATGAATTGTTCTTGTGTTTGTGGTGTAGCTTATTCTTTTCTGAATTTGCGCCACAAAACCCAAATCAACCAAGAATAACTTCGAATCAGTTTTGACCTCGACCATTACAATAATTTTTGTTCTTTCAATTAGTCAATTTATGGGGCTATTTAGCTGTCAGAAGTAAAGGCGATGTAATAAAAATGACATCCGAGTCCTGAATTAGCTCAATAAAGTTGCGTGTTGTGGATCTATCCAAGTCCAATCCCAGTTTGTCTTATAAAACTATTTATTGAAAATGACAGGACAACAACAAGAAACAAAACAAAAAAACGACCACGGCCCAAATGAATCTGATCGAATTCCTCATCGGGTAGGGAAGATGCGCGTTTTCATTTCCCTTTCATAGGGATTATCAAAAAATCTGTGGCTAAGTTGCCACAAGCAATACTATTTGACTCTGTAAATTTCGTTCTCGCTCAGGGAATTAAAGTTTACGGAATAATTTTTCTCACAAAAATAATTTACATGGGTATATGTTTTACACAAAAGCAACTATTGAACGAATGAGCAGTATTATAAATCGATATGAAATTCTAAAACAACCTAATTTGTTTATTATTTTTCAGGGGATATTATATATCTTTTAAATATTGGATCATCCGGAAAGTTCTGCGGTTTTTTATGATAAATAACAACGAAGCAGAACAAAAACACAAGAAAATATTATCGATTCATATTAGCACCATTTTGTTTTATGACTTCTTGCCATCTTTCCGGCAGCTGGAAAATTCTTTCTTTTTTTTTTAATAATAATTCTTATTTGTAAAGAAGTTATCGAGGTGATTTTTGACAGTCTCCAAAAAATTGAACTCCAGGCCGTTCAGAGAATTTTGAAGTGACCTGGAGAGGTGAAAATCTGAGTAGCAAGGTCTGGTAAATATGGAGGGTGACACAAAACAACTCAGCCTTACTCAATTAGTCTTTGTCTGACATTCAGCGAAATGTGTTGTCACGCACTGTCATGCTGGAAGACAAGTATTAAAGAAACGATTCGAGGAAACCAATTCCGACGATTGACCAATCGACGAAACCTCGCGAATTGGTCAGTTGACTTCGATTTCTGCTTTTAATACTGCCATTTGAGAAATTTTTCTTCCGAATATATTGTCTTATTTTATGGTAACAATTCATAATGAACAATTCCTTTGTAATCCCAACAAACGCAAATCATTACTTTTTTGGGAAGCAACCACCCTCTCGATGTTACTTGGGGAGGTTCATTTGGCTTACCTTCATGATCTTTTTCTTGTAACATTATTGTATATCATCCACTGCTCATCTCCAGTAATGAGCCGTTTCGAAAAAGGAGCTTTTTTATTTCGTTTCAGCAAAGAATCACATGCTGAAATTCGAGCAAGCATATTCTGTGCTTAAAGTATGGGGTACCCATACATTATAGCGGCTTACATACCCAATCTTCTTCAGAGGATCATGAATTGTACTTTTTGGAATATTTAGTCTGTGTGATAGTTTCTGAACTGTGTGACGTTTATTTTCAGCAATAGCATCTTTTAATAGGTCCTCGTTTACAGAGGATGATCGTCCAGAGCAGGCATCATCTTCGAGGCTGAAATTTCCGTACATTTATCAAAGCAGCTTCTAACTATGTCAATCTTAAACAGCACTTTGTCCTTATGAAGCATACATTTTACGAGCAGTCTGATTTGCATTTCTTTTCCTTCTTTCTAAAAATAAAAGAGAATAATATGACCGATATGAACTTTCTGGTTCTCTATTCTTAGCACTGCAGTGGAACAAATATTACGACCCAACACAAGCTTGAATTATGCAGTGAAAGCAGAAAAGATCGAATTTACACATCTGCTTCAATAAAGGTCACTTATCAGCGGTAGCTCCTTATCAGTGGTAGAAAAATAATAATAACAATTTTGATTTCATAAACCGCAGAACTCTCTGGATGACCCACTACATAATAATCTTCATTTAGTAAATAATAATCTTCAAGTCGAATAATTATGTTTCTAGTTGAAACGACCAACCGGTCTAGTGGTGAAGGTGTTGTCTTCTGGATCGGAAGGTTCCTGGTTCGAATCCGGGGTCAAGCATGGTTGTAAATTGTGCTGTCCTTTGTTAGGTGCAATGATGGTCCTCCCACTGGGTGCTCCTTCACAAGTGGCCATCACTTCCGGCCTTGTAGTGGTTAATGATTGAGTTCATATGTGAAAGCCATTGTGAAAAAAATGTTTCTAGTTCAATCACGAAATTTCCCATAGTAAGAACGCAAAGCTTTTCATAATAATTTAGAAACCTTTCTTTCAAATATCACCTTGTGGTGGCATTATTCTACTTATGAAAAAATGTCTAGTGGCTCTGGCAATAAATTAAATTATCGTTTTCTTTCAGTCGAATGTCAAACAGGTTAGATGGTAATTTTAGTTAACGTCGTACTAGCGCAACACAACTGGCTATTGACGACGGTCCGGGATCAGTCCCTTAAGGGAAAGATACGAGGACAACACCTCGTAATTTTGAACCACGGTCAGATGACGAAGCAACACCTGAGCTGGCACCCCACTCTCCAAACTTCCAAACAGGTTAGAATTCATACAGGGTGAGTTAACGTCGCTCTGGAGCACCACAATGGGTTACAGCAGATGATCCAGTTTCAATCCCGAAGGGAAAGATTCGAGAACAACTCGTAATCTGAAACTGATCTGATGACGAGGTCAATACCTGAGCTGCGCGTGCACGCTGCAAAGAAAGCTTTGAATAAAAGGAAATGCAAACACATTTTTATAGTCACCGCACATTTAAGTTCAGCATTTTCAAAAAAAAATTTGATTGAAATTATCCTTGTCTTTTAACTATAATCTATACGTATTTGAATCATTTGTATTAAAAAAAATCGCGTGAAATACGAAACGTGTCTTCGAACGTGTAAAACAAGGCGGACAAAGTTCGACCGCCTTATTTTACAAGTTCTAAACAGACTCCGTTTTGCAGAATGCTTGTCTTCGATGGAATAGCTTTAAGGTGCATTGTTTTATTCAAATAAAATTCTTCGCACGCTGTACACATCTTTGAGGGCTTCAATTGCTCATGAATGAAGTATTGAAAATCGAAAGTGCAAGCATTCGTGATAAGTTTCTTTGTGAACGTTTGAAACAATACAATCTTCAAAACAATTGAAGCAGCGTTATTTGATCTTGCTGAATACGTTTCCACCGATCCGTGAATTTATTCGATTCAGAAGAGTAAAGATGCGATTCATATATTTGCTTATTTCATTCATGTTCGACTTAGATTTTCCGGTTACAAAACTACTTCTTTCATATAAAATGCATAACCGATGCATTTAAGCGGTCCGCTCATTTTAATTTTGAAGTAAATACACAAAAATCCTTTCTTGAAATTTCAAGTAAATTTGATATATTAACTTATTTTAATCACGGAAGAACAATAAAAAGTATAATCATGCCGAGTGATTTTAATAATGCGAAATAAAACTAGCGCAGCGGAAAATACATTGGAATTATGACTCCTCAATGACTGTCAATCAACAAAAGCTACAATTTTATCTCTAACAGCTCCTAAAAGAAATAATCGAATTGATCGACTTAATTTGAAACCATTAAACTAAAACTGCTAGCTTTAAAAGGAATTTGTTATCTTAAGTATAAATTCATTGAAATTTCTGAGAATGCAGTATATTGATTAGAATCACTTAAAACTTGGATCTACACAGATTACTGACGTTGAAAGAGAAAGAATTTTGAGATTATTTATTAAATTATAATATTAAAAGCAGTGATATTTACTACACTAATGTAAAGTATCTAAATTATATAGTAGAAGTATCTAAATTAACATTAGTCACACCCAATGAATGTCGAGGGATTCCCGAATCATAGGAACGATTCTATTGGTCAAGAATGTCAAACAGGTTAGAAATCATACAGGGTGAGTTAACGTCACTCTGGAGCACCACAATGGGTTATTGCAGATGATCCAGTTTCAATCCCGAAGGGAAAGAACACCTCGTAATCTGACACTATGATCTGATGACAAGGTCAAAACCTGAGCTGCCAACCACACTCTCAAATCTTCCGCATCATGCCAACGTGTGGACATTTAAGGATACGACAGATTTAACGTGCGCCATCCCTCCGTGTACACAACACTTTGGTTGAATCGAATTTCTAAGTCACACAGAGAAAGCAGGTTTCTGAACGCATACATACATATAAACCTCTCAGAGAGCTTATTCGGTTACAGAAACATTTACTAGTACATTTAAAAACAGCCTAATAGAAACAGCCTAAGTGAGAACATTTCCTACTCGAAACGCGATGTTCTTTCATCAATTGCAAGACTCATTGACCCACTAGGCCTCTTTTGTCCAATAATTACCAGAGCCAAAAATTTCCTTCAAGGACTTTGGGCACTAAAATTGGTCTGGTCAGATCCCATTCCATTGAAGGAGCAAAGAGAATGGACACATCAAAGGCTACCGACCTCACCTCAAGAGGTGTGGGAGCTTCTGAGCTCCTGTCAAATGCCTTGTGATGTCCAGAGTTCCTTGCTTCGGACATTCCAACCCCAGACTTATTTAAAGTACTTATTTAAGAACAATTTTTTAATGGCCGCTAAAATTCGACTCTCAAAATGGTTTTAAAATCTTAGTTGAGCATGAGTACTACTACTTTGATATAAATCTATATATATATTCTAAAATGAATTATTTTGTAGAAATACCCAGGAGTGATTGGTTGAACGATTTCCAGTGATGTGTGCTCTTGGACGCTTTTCTAGAGGTAAAAACTAGGTACAAAATTTTTGTTCCAGACATCAAATGAATTTGAACGCCTCTACATTTCCCCTTAATTTACCCATCGGAAACGCACAGTTCGGCAATCTCATTGGCGGTAATGCATTCAGGCACTTTATGTCGGTTTCGCTCAGTGTCAATAAATGTTATCGCGGTGTAGTTCGCTCACAAGTGCAAACTCAAGCCAATCGAACGGAGGAATGGAGTTGGCATCGGATTTGGAGCGTGGATATTAATGGAGCAACTCGCTATCGATCGACAAGGCCTTGGGAAGTTTAAATTTATTGAGCTAACAAGTAAAAGAGACCCACCCCGTAC
Organism: Metellina segmentata; assembly: GCA_947359465.1. Taxonomy (NCBI): domain Eukaryota; kingdom Metazoa; phylum Arthropoda; class Arachnida; order Araneae; family Tetragnathidae; genus Metellina; species Metellina segmentata. Next base: position 40,532,175 of record OX375876.1, on the reverse strand, counting down.
GAGTGTGAGACCAAACCAAGCTTATTTGAGTCGTAAATTCTCTTGTCCTAACTTATGTTCATGTTATTGAATGCGAGCAATATCATTTATTTTGGGTGCAGTTTTAAATAATCCACACCAATTTATTAGAAAGTGAGATGAACAAATACTGACAAGTTCAATTCTTATGGCTCTGAAATGCCTGCTTGATGATTCAATAGGCTGTTAGAGAGACTTTGAAATACTGCCTTGAATTCTTTCCCAGAATTACACTACTGTTAGTGAAAATTGCAACAATATGAAAGAATCAACAGAAATAAATTAAATTTATTCCACGTATTACAGTGTTTACTTGTAGGGTATTTACAGTTGTTTAAATAAACGATCAAATTTACATAGAAATAAAACTAAAACAATGCCGAAAATCAATACCTCGTGCAGCCGCCACGAGCAGCGATGAGATCCTGTACACGTCATGGCATTGAATCATACAGATTCTGAATGTAATGGTGAGGAATGGCATTCCAGATGGCCTCTATCTGCGTCTGAGTAGTATGCGTCCATCGTTGTAGAAGGACTCATCTGAGAAGACGACTTGTTGCCAATCATCACGCCATTCGCTGTGTTGGTGAGTCCATCGTAGTCGGAGGTGTCGTTGGTTCACCGTCAAGGGAATCCTGCACAGAGGAATCCTTACGTAATCTGCGTTGCCCATGGCACATCAGACGTCGATGAACCGGGCGGGTAGACAATTACACACCTGCAGACGGGTTCCAAAATGTTGCCAACTCATGAGAGGATGCTGTACGGTCCGTCACCGCCATGCGGATGAGGTGTCTGTCGTTCCGTGGTTACGTCATATTGCGTGGCCCACTGCCTGGGTTTCGACTTGTCCGGTTCAACATGGTCCGTCTCTTTTACACACGCATCACTGTTGTGGTATTACGGCCCGTGAGAGTGGTAATTTCACGACACGAAAGTTCACCCTCACGAAGGCCGATCGCGTGGCCCAGTTCAAACTCTTTTTTTGCTCGTATGGCACTCTGCGTTTTTGGTGAGGGCATATTGACTTCTAATCATTCATTTACAGCAGTCAATCGATGATACACACATTTCAATGCACCTTTACAATGCTTTTTATACACGGATCACTTGGAAGTTTAGAGAGTGTTTCTCGGCCCACACATGCATGATCGCTTTGTAACCTAAACATTTGCATATCCTAACCTGTTTTACATTTCCTGCAAGTTTCGTTTAATTTGCATGATGCCTTCTTGATTTTGCAATTTTCCCAAACAGAAGTGTACTATTTAAAAGTCGAGTAAATAATTCATTGTACATTATTAACTTTTAATTTTATTTTATACTATTTTAATGGATAATATAATAACATAATATGGAGTAGCAATCAATATCAGATCCCATACCGAAGTTTATACCTGTATACATTAACTTGTATGAAATTTTGTTATTAATGGAAATGAATGTTGCACGATCTAATTATTTCTTATAATGCAAATAGGGCATGATCAAGTTTTCCCAACTAAAGTGAAGTAGTCATTCTCTAATCACCTACTATTAATTGACCATTTTGGCACATTTCTCATTAAAACAAGCAAAATAGTTTATTCCACAATAAATTTAATTTATATTCTTATAGCTAATGGACTACTGGAATATGACCAACCTAAAGTTCACAAATTTCTCTTTTTATTGGTAAAAAATAAAAGTAACAGTCATGTGTCAAATCATTGGAATCTATGAAATCATAGTGTCGTGGACTTATTCTGATGAGTGACATTTCTATCTTTATTCACCTCAATTTCATTTCTTATTTTGAACTAAAATTTGACATTAAGGTTGAGGAATATCACTTATTTCGATATACATACTAAGTTTTCGTATCGAAATTAATTTTAAGTCATAAGCACATTGGGGTCAATTCACTGATAAAGAAAAATTACATGTGTTCCAGTTTTGTTTTTAAGTTTGAAGTTGAATATGTATATAATTTAAAAGAGTTTGGCAGTTGTTTGGGGAAAATAAAATTTAAAATATGATTCTGTATCCAGTGTTTAATCAGATGGTCAATCACTGAAAGAGAAAGTTTAGAATGTTTAAAATGTTTAGAATAACTACATGTCATTCAAATGTACTGGTGACTTCTAAAGTATTTACATAAATGTGTTCATTTGAATTTTATTTGAAAAAAATAAATAATTGTCAATTACTGGATGGTTTGTGGTCACAGTTACTGAATCTGTGGAGGTCAATTACTGGTTTAGTCACTATTTTGAACTTTGAGATAAAAATTCTAAAAAGTGTCGAATATTAGATGTTCTATAGCTAATTTTAACAATCAAAATCAATACTAAAGTTTTGAAAGTGCAATTTCAAATTAGCTCTAGGGAAATGTTTTACGAAATCTAAGCACTTACTGGTCAATTGCTGGTTCACCCTACTTTTCTATTATAATATTGAATAATAATTTATATTTGGTCTCATACAGGAGTATATATCTGATACGAATTTAAATTGCATGAAATATTATTCATGAAAATAGATATTGCAAATGTTGCAGATCTAATTATTTTTTTTAATTGCAAATGTGTACGATAAAATTTTCCCAATTATGCAAGGAAAGTATTTGAGGGTTAGTATTTACAACTAAACGCTCTTTATTTTTAAATGTTGATCGTTTCCAAATAAGTAATAACATTTTGTTCATAAGTTCTAATAAAAATGTAAGTTAACACAAAATAAATTTTTTCTAGCATAATATTGTTGTAAAATGATTCATTTAATTAAGTAATAATTTATTTTAAGTCTTGTATAACCAGCTACATATTTTTAAAAAAAAGTTAGTCTTTCATACTAAACAAAAACTGTACTCTTAATGAAACATTTTTAATGAAAGCGAAATTGATATTCCAGTAAGTATCTACAAGTCTAAAATATTTTTTTATATTTCTGGTTCCAATTAGGACAAACATGATTAAGTTTTTCTTGTGTCTGTTCCTTTTACAAAACGAATAAAAAATTAAATCAAATTACACACACACACAGGAAACTAAATTCTAATAGGATGTTAATACGATTATAAGATTGGATTTTTAAACATCCATTCTAAACAATTATTGTTTTAATCATGGGATATAAAGCTTCAAGAACTTCAAATATACTTTATTTGTATATTAATGGTGTAGTAGATCAAACTCTTCACACTAACTACGCTATAAACACTGTAGGGTAAGCTGGGGCACAGTGTTACACGTTTTTATTTTCAGATGTGCCATCAAGATATGCATCTATATGAAGTAAACAAGGCCCTTAGAATGATCTTTGATCTCTTACATACCATGTTGCATATCATTAAAATTAAAAAGAGTAACATTTAATCAGTATTTAATGTTTTTGGTATTGGCGTACATTGTAACACTGTGCTCCACTGTCGGGATACAGTGGGGGTACAGTGTGGAATACAGTGTTACTTTATAGTAGCAACAGTAAATATCAGGGTGTCAAGATTTAAATCACTTGATTTAAATCAACGATTAAAATCATGATTATAATCAAATGATTTTTTTTTTAAAATCATTGATTTAAATCACAACCAATCTTACATTTTTATAACTAAGTAAATACACCCTAGAAAAATCACAGAATTTGTCAAATGCTTTGAACTTTCTGCACTCATGATGATTTCAGCACTAATGGCTACACCTCGTACTGATGAGCTTTAAAAAAAAATGTTTGGCACTGGACACTTGCAAATAATTTGAGGTGTCTATGGACTAAGTAATCTGTTGAGTGTTGAGTCAGGGATTCTACCAAACAGTAAAGTAAAAAATAAGTTGACATCTATTTGAAAATTTTTACAATGTTAATGCATAATTTTATGTTACAAACAATAAAGCAGTAGGCCTACATCTACATAAATGTCAAGACAGCCAAAGAAAATCACCACAAAGTAGACCTAAACTACTTGTTACCCCTTTAATTGATTGACCAATGGCTTAGCTATAGTGATTTTTCAACTACTTTTTTTAATTGAGACATAAATACAAAATAACGCAATTAATGTGATTAATAATTTATTAAATAAAAAATTTAACTGAGCTTTCTATTTGAAAGGATGAAAGTTAAACACTATGAACATCTTTTATTTTGTAAAATGCACCCTGAAACAGTCACCTTTCACTTTAAGAGTAGTGACACATAACAAATATTTATTTAGTCAGACTAATTTAGGTCTCACTTACACTTACTGATACATTTGTTAACATGATGATGTTAATTTACTCAAGTAAAACTATGTAGGATGTCAACTTGTGTTTTATGGTTAAACAATTGTTTTATCTTTTGCTCTTGTTTTGAAAATTAATTTTTTAAATGTATTTCCATGTAACACACAATGATTTTTAGTAAAATAAATATTAATTTACCATATCACAAATTCCGATTGTTTACTTAAATAAATATTGGTTTACATGTCATGTCAGAAACTAAATTTTTTATTTAACAAATTTATAGGCCCTACAGAAGTTAAAATTTAAAAAATCCGATTTTTGATTTAAATCAAATAAATCCGATTAATTGATTTTTTTTTAATCATGATTTTTTTACACCCTGGTAAATATGAAGAATGGGCTTTTATCAAATGTCATTTTAATTGAAATATAGAGATATCTAATAATTCCTAAAGCAGGCTTGAAATAAAGTACCACTTTTGATTAGTTTACGTATCATTGAACAGCTTTAAATGTAAGGAAAACATTAGCAATGATTGCAACCTACATTTATAAAGTAAATGATAAAATAAGATTAAAGAAATTGCAAACTTATTTTAGATTTTGATAGGAAGTTAAATCCACGCAGGGAAAATCAGCATTTCTGCTTTTCGCATTGTCCCTCCCGATGGAATCGGGAGAGGAAGTTTGGCTATGATTTTTGAATTTTCAAATCTATAAGCTTCATTTCTATGTGAAAATTTATACGATGGAAAAATTCTTTTGACGTAGAACACTTCAAAATCAACATTGTTCTGTTTCAGAACTTCCTCAATAGAGTGAATTTTATGTTCTTTAAGGTGTCCTTCTTCAACTATAACGTAATCACCTTTGTTAATTGCTGTCGTCTGCAACAATGTCTGATTGCAATTCGAAAAAAGAGATTGCAATTCTAAGAAAAAGATGTTATCACTACCAGCATAAGGTGGTGAACTTCATCTTACGTTGATGATGTCTCGTAATTTGTCTGACCAGAATTATGATGACATTAAACAGATTCTACAAGCTTTTTAAAATGAGCGCGGAGAAGTTCCACCAAATTTTTGTACATCTTCGTGTATGTATCGAAGAAGTCTCGATAATACATGGTGCGACTATTATTTCGATTTACGAAATTACTTTTAGGGTTAGCTTTCAGAACTTACAACATTTGAGCAGTTGAAGGATTTAACAATTGCTGACCAAATAAAGAAAAGAACTCCTCCTGACTACAAGGAACACTTCCTTGACCACAGGTCTGATTAGATTGATCCCAATGCGTTAGCAGACAAATTAGTTTTTTTTTGCGCAAAGCCAAAATAGTGTTGAGTGTGCCAAATCACCATTAGTTTTTTATTAACTGTCCTATATAAAAATTTCCCTTTACTGAAGACACCTTCCAAAGAACTGTCGAAGTAGCAAAATCAGGTATTGATGATAAATTAATACATTTGAGAGACGACGAAGGTATATCACTAGAGAACAAAAATCAGAATTAAACGCATTGTTAGAGAATTTCTCAGGTATATTTCGACCAAGGGAAGAAGCAACTCCCAAAATTCAACAATATATTAATACAGTAAATAATTATCCTGCTTCGCTTTCACCCTATCGCATGTTACCTTACAAAAAAGAAGTTTTGAAAAGGAATTGAATGAACTTTTGGTAGAAGTATAGAATAATGAGATTCTCCACTGTAGAGAATGTGAATCTCCGTACTCTTCAACTGTAGTATTAATTCCTAAGCCTAATGGGTAAATGTGCTTATGCATTGATAACCGAAAACTTAATGCAATCACAGTAACTGATAACTATCCTCACCCCAGGATAGACGACTTGCTTCATATCGCAAAGCACATCTTGTACATGTCTACAATTGACGAAAAGTCAGGATATCATCAAATTGACGTAAACCCTACAGATCGTGATAAGGTAGCTTTCATTAGTCCTTTCGGAACTTACAAGTATCGCATAATGCCATTGGAGTTAAAGAACGCCTCTGCAACTTTTCAAAGATAATTATACAATTTTCGGAATTTGGTGAAAGATGTACTATTAATTTTTAATTAAATAATATTATCATATTGTTTGAAACCTTTCAAGAACATCTTTATAACTTAGAAGCTGTTTTCAAGAAACTACAAGAAGTCACTTCGCGTGTAACCGTGTTAAATATATAGGATTTTGCACAGCAAAGTCTGTCCTGGAAGTGGATCCAGAGAAAAACCGCAAGGACTATTAAGCAAGTTCTGTCGTTTCTACAGACCTGCTTGTGGTGCAGGAGATTTATTCCTAACTTTTCGGAATGTACAAGACCCATGCGCAATCCTACAAAGAAGAATCTCTACTGTAAATGGGGTATTGAAGATCATGCATTTCAAACCTTAAAACATTTTTTGATTAGTCCATTATTCTTAGTCAAAATAATTCAACCAAGCCTTACACTATTCGAACTGATGCTAGTAATTATGCACTGGATGTAGTTCTTTTACAATTTTACAAGGTACTGTCGAATATGTCACTAGATTACTCACAAATGCTGGAAGAAATTATTCGACAACGGAACGTGAATCATTTGCTGTAGTATAGGCCTTGAAGAAATTCCATGCTTACATTGAAAGACAAGAAATCACTGTTGCATTTGATCATCAGCCTCTTTAAGAGGCTAATGAATTTAAAGTGTTTTACTGGACGATTAGCAAGATGGGCTTAAGAGGTCCAGTCCTTCAACTTAAAGTCGGAATACATTCCAGGTAAAGCTAATGTAAAAGCTAACATTCTGTCCAGACCTTTTTGCCTACACACGAAAGGAACCTGTGAAATGTGTACCCTATTCATTGATATACCCTAGCGTAATCCAGGAGGTATTCGAAAAAAGCAACTGAAAGATGAAAATCTCAAAAAATTATCAATTTCTTTGAGAGTATCGAAAAAGTTGAAAGTTTTGCAATCTATTCTGAAAGACCTATCTATTCTGAAAGATCTATTCTACCTCATGAACTAAGGAGTTTTATATAGGTATTCTGACTCTGAGTTGGAAGAGGCTCAGCTAGTTGTTCCTAATCAAGAACAAGAGACGGTTCTTAAATAACATCATGAATCACCAACAGATTATCATTATGGAATAGAAGTAACATACAGCATAATACCAAAGCGGTACTTTTGGAATGGCATGAGGAGATACATTACAGAATATGTAAAAAACTGCACTGATTGTTGTCGGTACAAACCTAGCAACCAAAAACCCGCTGGACTTCTTCAGACAGCTATCTACTCACAGCGATTTGAAACAATATCCTTAGATCTCTTTGGGCCTTTACACGAAACAAAAGACTGAAAAAAATGGATTTTTACCATCGAAGATTGCTCCATTAACTGGGTAGAGCTGTTTGCGTTACCCATCTCTACTGCTAATGAATGTGGAATCATTCTGATTAAAGAAGTTTTTATGAGATACGGGTTGCCGAGTCATTAGTGACAATGGCTCTCAATTTATAAGTGCCGTGACACAACAAGTATGCTACCTTTTAAATATTAAACATCTTTGACACCAGTCTACCATCTTCAAGCAAATTCTGTGAAAAGGAAGAATCGATCTGAAACCGTGTTTGGCAATATTAGCAGGTGATGATGAACTTTTTGCAAAAGTTACTATTAGATTTTCCCTTACACCGCCACGTGCGACTCAACAGGACAAACTGCTGCTTATCTGTAGTTTGGTAGAGAGCTGCGCACTATTGATGATATTTCGCACGATTTTAGAAGCATTGTCAGTAATGACAATTTCGTTCCAGATATAAATCCTTATGTGTAAAAAATTTGCCAGTTCCAGAAAGCAAATAAAAGATTGTGTTGAAGAATGTCAAGAACAACGTTTGGGTTACTTTGTACCCAATAAGTCATGTTAAAAAAGGCAAAACCTCCAAATTTATTCCCCGGCGTGATGGCTCATATGTAATTGTGTCACAAAGGTCTCCTGTCTCTTATACAGTTGCTGTTAAAGATGATCTTTCTTCACCTATAGCAAACTACCCTGTGTCAGCTCTTGTACCCTACAACGGCCCTGATTGCCGATCTGTGGCGACTATTCGCAGAATGGAACAACCAAAGAAGCTATCTGATGACCGGGAGAAACGAGGTCTTCATGCCGATGCCAGCAGTCCTGACGTTACACGTGGATGCCCATCCTCAAGGCTCCAAAAGAGACATTACCTTTCAGATCCACTCGCCGTATACAGCCTCCACGTCGTACAACCTACGTTCCGAGGACGATTGACAGCAGGTTGAGGGGAAGAGTCTAGCAGATCAAATTCTTGACACTAATTACGCTTTTAAACACTCTACCCCTTCTTGACCGTTTGCCAAGTGCGTTACCGAACTAATAACTTTTTTCCTTGTAAGAATAGCTGTGCTGTAGCTTCCTTCCAGACACTCGACTGCACTGTGGTCCTGTCCACTATAAGTTACGCAATTTGTACCCTGAATGTCAATAAATTTATGTTAAGTAACCCCGAGTTTTTTAACTTTTCCAAACACCACAAGCCCACCTGTTATAGAAGCAGAAAACATGTATCTTTAAATAACTTTTTGTAAAACCGGCAAATGTGTAAAATAAAATAAGATTTACTAGAATATTTCATTTTTTCTCCTTTAATTCTTTCATATTTTATCTGTAGCAAATTTTTCCTTCTGATGCTTGATGAAGCATAAAAATATCGTTCCTCCATTTCCCTTTTCCACCGACATTAAACTTCTCTTTGTTTTTAAAACCCCGAGAAGAAGAATTCGTGTATTCCATATCATTCTAATACACTAGGCCGCTAATCAGCGATTAAAATAATACAGTCGACAAAATTCCCTGATGTGTTCAGTACGAACGATATCCAAAAATATGTTGCCAGATTTCCTTTTTCTTCTTTAGCCGTAATATATTTTCATGGAGGAAAAATACTTTTTGCTCTTTCCCGAACGATCGCATAAACACATTTCTTTCTCAGATCACGTAAGATACTTTTCTCGTCTATTTTTGTAAAATAAGACGAATGCTATTTCTTTTCTCTGAGAAATATCGCAATTCGTATCTTTAGAACAACACTGATTCTTCGTAGAGAAAAAAATATACAAAATGAAAAGATAAACTCAAAAGTTCGTAGTTGTATTGACTGCTGTAAGTTCTTTTTGAATCCAACTTTGCGATTAGTACTATTGTGTCGAATTTATTCCTTGGGTTATCGTATATTTAGTTCTATTTTATTAAGTTATTTTTTGGTGGGAGTAATAAAAAAATTGTGTACCCACCAAAACTTTTAATTAACAATAAGCGTAATTCCAAAAACATCGTTTCTTTTTGCACGAAATAATTTTCGTCTGGAACAGAATAATCCCTATGAACCGAAGAAAGTTCCTCACATTTAAATCAGTTTTGCTTTATTTTATTGGCATGCTTGTGTAACGTTTTAAAATTCCACAGATGATTCTGGAAGAAACTTTACTCTCAAGAAAGAATTTTTCAGAGATTAATATGGACACACTGGAAAGAAATGAAATGGTGCGAAAATAAATGAAAACTAACCATCTTTTCTGATGAAATCGCACGAAAAAAAAGGAGTTTCGCTTCTGATAAAACTGACAACGAAACAACCCACATTTACCGGAACAGCTCTTTCGCTTCCCACAAGTTACGCCTTACTGCCATCTCGTTATTGTTCTTTGTGGATACGAGAGGGCGTTAATTGTTGTTGAACTATTCCACCGCCGAAAGAAAAACGCGTCGTATTCTCTTCCTCCTAATCCTCACATTACTGGGTAGAATATTTAAGGGATAATATAACCTGATGTACTTTTTAATTATTCAAGCCCCCGCAGAATTTTATTAATTAATGTTATCGCCAGGGAATAAGCGCGTTTGGCAAAGTAATATTTACTCTTTGGACTGTTCTCAGGAATTTGTTTTGTTCGGACTATTCCGGTAATTCACAGAATTGACATACTGGAAGTGTAAAAACCAAAAATATAATTTTTTTTTCTTAATAGAAAGATGAAAATTTTACACCTGAAATAGTTTTGAATGCTGCAAATAGTTATTCTTGCACTCTATGTTCATAGTATCGTTACTACCATGCCAAAGGCACGAGAGAAATGAGAAAACAATGACCTTTAAGTCGTAACTCGATTTTCCATGAACATCAGAACTTGTAACGCGTTTTGTAGAAACGTCAATTTTGCAGTTTCGTGCCTTGAGCGTGGTGATAATGATATTATCAGAATATTATCCCGATTTCAATAAAAATTGTCGCTGAAAGGAGAAAATAAGTTTTGATTTGGCAATAAAATAAAATAAAAAACGCAAAAGAAATCTTGTTCTACAAAACACTTTTTTAATAATTTTATTTTTTTCCTTTTGGGGTAACCGGATTCAATTTTTTTTAAACCTGTGCGAAAATGTGACCTAATAGAAATAGTTGAAAAACGGTTTTTATACTTTTATGTGTGTAAGCAAAAATATCCAAAAATTTTCAAACAACTTCTTTGAAGTTAAATTTTGCAGACATGTGTAATAAATGATTGATTTAACGAGTAAATGTAATATATATACTTGTTTTCTCACTATTTAAATAATGTAACAGATCAGTATATCTAACCTGAATGTATAAATATCATCCATTTGAATGAGAGTACAGTAAAGTTTCTAGTTTATTTATTTTCTACAGCTGAATGTCTCAACCTTTTGAAACCTGACATAACAAAAAAAAAATTAAGTTCCCCATAAATGTTTTTATTTTGAGTGTATTCCTCACATTACGTGATGTGATATTTAATAAATAATAAATGAGCTGCATAAATAAAATCCTAGAAAAGGGAAATTCTAGATTACACCCTAGTGGAATGTAACGAAAATATATATCTGCTATATTTATTTTTATTCAATTTATGGTTAAACTAAAGTTTTGTGTAATATTTACTTCAAAATTCTTTAATGGCTAAATAATGACGAATAAATAAGACGTCTTTAAATAATTTATAAGTGGAAAAATATTTTTCTAAATAGAAATTTCACTGCTGAGAGCTAATTTTAAAAGTTTAACTACTTAAAATAATAAGCACACGACACCTTACAAAATGAATCATCCAATATTTTTTCTCCATTCCAATATTTTTTTTAGAAATATATTTCTACGGCTAACTGGTTAAAATATAACCAACATGTATTGAACAGATAGAACCTATAAACATTGTTGTGATTTATTCTTTATTCGTGCACGTGCAAGATTCCCAAAAGTATTCTAATAATCTGCTATATGTTGTTTTTTTTTAATTAACTCTACATATTTTTGTATGATCCATCTGAAGTACCTCATGTAGTAAATTCCATAATATTCGATGTAGAACATTTTATCTAGAACAGTGGTTCTCAAAGTGGTTCCTACAGATCCCCAGAGGTCCTTGCGACAGCTGAGGGGGAGGGGGGGTGTCTGTAATAATTAATTTGGGGGGCGTGAGCAAATAAAAATTAATTTGGGGGGGGGGGGGCGTGAGCAACGTCGGGGTCTGTAAAAGGGGTTTAATATAAAGTAAAATAACTGTGACCCATTTCATTATTATCAAAGTTAAAATAAATAGCAATAAATAAATTGGTTGTGGATTTTACGTCTCCTGGGTAAAATATAAGCATAGATAGGTACATAAAATACAAGAATTGACGAAATGGCTCAGTGCGTAGAAAATTCTTTATGTGAGTACTTAAAAAAATCTGAATTCTTTATACAGCTTGACAAGTCAACTTTGCCAGGAAATGAAGCTTTACTGTTACCTTATGTGAGGTTAGTAGAAAAAAATTTTCCCAAGAATTGTTATTTGCCAAATGTTTGGAAACTGATACGAAAGCTGAAACAATATGAAATGAATAAAAAAGATTTTTCAATTTAATAGCTATACCCCTGAGTAATATCCTCTTCGTTGCTAATGACAGTGCTCCGGCAATGGTAGGACGACACCAAGGCTTTCTGGCATTCTTAAAACAAGCGATACGAATGTATTATCTGTACATTGTGTCATTCATCGACAAAATTTAGTCGCCAAAAATCTTAGTGAACTCTTGCATGGCTTACTAGATTATGTGATCAATCAGGTTATGTCATCATCAGATTATGTCATCATCAGAGCAATTTATAAAATTAAAAGAAATGCCTTAAATGAGAGATTATTTGCTCAACTTTGTTTGGAAAATGATGATCATAATCGTTTACTACTTAACACGGATGTACGTAGGTTATCTAAAAGTGCATGTTTGGATCGATTTTATGCTCTCTTTGATTTAGTTGTAGAGGCAAGTCAGTAACATTCAAAACTCAACAGAACAACTCATTAACCTCCAAAGTAAAACGAACATGCCTAACGTCAGATATTTGATTCTTCGTATTTGTTTTCAAATCGACAACCAATGGCAATTGTTCTGACGTTCCGATCGGAATTTCGAAAGTTCGCACGTGCAAGAATGCGAGCTACGCGCATGCCAAGATAAAAAATAAAAAAGAAGAAACGTTCGTTTTGATTTTTATCTTAGTCTTTAGATTCATTCTCTTGTTTTTGCATAGCATACTTCGAACCTGATGACTGCAGAATTGCATTAAATTTTTGTCGATGTAAAATAGGTTAATTTTTGAAGTGTAAAAATATGTTTCAGTAAAGCAAGTGTAATTCATTCTTCTGATGTTATGTCTATGTTTTCAATATTTACTCAAAACTAGTAGTTGGTACTAACGAACCACCTAGTGTTGAAATTCCTGGAAAGTAAAGACAATGATTTGCGGCTCAATTTAATTAATTTAAAAAATTACATAGCTTATATGACTGACTGATTTGCCAAATTTACCGAAACCAATTTGAAGCTACAAGATGATCAATTAAATTTAAGTAAAGCTAAAAGCATAATATCTACGCTTGTTACAAAACTTTTTGTATACAAACAAAACTTTGGAAAAAAAGAATGCTCTCTGTCAGAGCGACCGAGTGATGTCTAATTTGATAGACAATGTGTGTAGTAGTGGCCAAGAACAGAAGGACACTGCATACCTAAATTGGATACGCACATTTATTTTTACAATATAATACAAAGTTTCAAATATATAATACGTCTGGTGCAAAAACGTCTCTCTCTTCCGAGAGTCGACAACAAATCTAACCTTATTCACGTTCTTATTACGAACAGCACCAAAATTACATGTTCTTGATCCTATCAGAACACAAGCATTGTTATACATCAATGTTCGTCTACTAGATCAGTAGCAACCAGAACACAAGAACAACTGTTCTTATAGCTTATTTGTGTTTGTAATTATCTGTCGAGAGATCGCCACACTCTCAGTTTCTAAATTTAAAAAAATTGAAAAAACGAGATGAAGATTTGCTTGTTTATTGTCAACACTTAACTGCTCTTTATTCTGACCTTCGCCAAAAATTTGAAGACATTCTTCTCTTGGTTACCCACGATTGGTTGTTGGACCCTTTTGAAAGTATACCTACAAACTCATATGAATCCATACTAATGCAGGATCAATTTATTGAACTATCCACAAAAGTGGAGCTGAAACCAATGTTTGAACAAGAATACCATAAAACTTCTGGTTACAAAAATAGATACCAGTTTTATACATTGCATTATGGGTTACTGTACAGAAGCTGTTGATTGCTTTCACGTCTTCCTATTTAGTAGAACGTGTATTTAGTGCCAGTTATGAGCCTGGTCACGAACCAGTATATTAGTAGTTATTAGCCTGGTCACGAAAAAAAGAAACCAACGGGAAATTAGAGTTAGTAGATACCTACGAATGTTATTCACAAATCTAGAGCGGAACATAAATAATCTCACATTATCCCGTCAGTATCACCTACTTCATTGAAAAAAATAATAATGTGTTTTTGTATTTTATAACAAGTTATAATTTCAATAAATACTACTTTAAATATCAAAATGTTTTATTTATATTTTATCTTTACGGTCACCATTTACCATTCAAGACATCAAAGTTTAATTTGTAAATTTTTCTACTATACAGTTATGTAGGAGTTATTTCGCTTTTGGGGTTCATGGTCAAGGTTTTGCTATACGATATGGCCCATGGGTATAGTACGTTTGGGAAAACCACTGATCTAGAACAATGCATGCAGAATATTCGATGTAAAATTAAATATGTAATCATAAAATACACAGATTACAACAAACATGTTTTTTATTTTTTTATTTTTCCCAGTACGCTTTAAAGACTATTATGTTCCTTTCAGACATTGTAGTTTAGAATTTCTTCACCACACAGCCGTGTCTAAGCTTAGTCGCTTGCGTGTCTTAGACAACTCTTCATGCGTCGTTGCAATACTCTGTTAGTAAGAAAAGAAAAAGGTCGCTAAGCGCTTGACTTAAAAAATTGCATATCGTCATTACATGTATCCAAGGTAGAGGAAATTTCACAAACTCCACGTGCGAGCATGCAAGTTGTTTTTTGTACTTGATGTTTTTATGCTGTGGAAGAAAATCTTTTCTGTATTTAATATTTCGTATTTGAGCATGTATCAGGCAATAAACTAATCAATCATACGCGTTCTGCTGGCATAGACGACAGCAGGGGAAAATAACGACTAAGGATGTTAAAGATGTGGGTAGGTATTTTTAATAACGTCGCACTGGAGCGAGACAATGGGCTATTGGCGACGGTCGGGGATCAAACGCGAAGGTTAAAACCCGAAAGGATGTTAAAGAATCGAATTGAAATAGCTGTTAATATCACCTATTTTAGATTAGATTTTCTTGTGATTTGAAAGCAAAGGAATTAGAATTATGTCGATGTGATAGCTGTTTTCTCATCGTAAGTTTATTGTAACTTACGGCTATGTAATATTAAGCCCCCTTGACCCAGTAGGGCCCTAGGTCCATGGTTAGGGTCAGATACAACGTTTTCACTATGTAATAGGCAATCAGTTTTTCAGTTTCAATTTTCCATCTCAATATCGTTGTGCACGTAAGGACTGGTGCACGTTAAATCTGACGTGGCCTCAAATTTCCTAACGTTGACGTGGTGTGGAGGTTTAGAGAGTGGGGTGCCTGCTGATATGCGCGCTGTCCTGTCATCTGACCATGATCTTCAAAATTATGAGGTTTTCCTTTCGGGATGGATCCCAGACAGTCGCCGATGAATGGTTGTGTTGTTTCAGAGCGATTTAACTACCTACCTGAATTCCTTCAACTCTAGAAGCAATGCTGCCAGATTTTTTTGTTTTCAAACACATTGCACCAGAAACCTTCTAGCCCTCTAATATATTCATGAATTTCACATTTAAGACTCATAAGAGCACCATTCGGACTGGTCAAGACCACAAAGAATAGAGAAGAATATTTTAAATGTAAGTGACGTCATTGTTTCTGCGGCGGTACACGTTTCCTGTACGTATTCTGAACGTGACGTCTTGTTTTTCTTCCGAATCCGATATTCAGCACTTCTCCAATAAAAATTCAAAAGAACGAATTCCGAATCGATATAAGATAGGTTATTGGTCAATGTCAATTACATTGAACACCACAAATAACGCGATAAACTACATTTAAAGTAAACCTGATGTTTATGATAAGAGCGTTTGGCTAGTTCAGTGGTCTGCAAACTCGTTAGTCCAAAAGAGCTAAAGATCAGCAATACAACGATTAAGATTTGTTCTGAGAGCCAAAATTTCTTTTCCAAGAACCATGTTTTCAGGTGTCAGTTTAAACAAGCTACTAACATTAAACAAAACCAGATATCATGATAATAATAATCTTATATATTCACCTCTCAGTTGCAATAATCCTAAAAATTCTTCTTTAGAACCCGAAGACGAAATAAATCAAACAAGAAGTGAAACTAGCACTGCGTCATTTATGTCACAAAATTCGTCAACAGCTATTGATAACGCTGAAACCAATATAAGATCTTCGATTTGCTGATTGGTTTTATTCGAAGACATTTTGACTGTTCTGTCTTTTACTGTTTTAGCTAACGGTGGTAACTAATTTTTTAAAGAATTAAATCCCAGAATAGCTCTTTATATGCATTTATAAAACTATTTTTGGTGTATTCACCGTCTGTGTATGGTTTGCCTCTCTTAGCGATCTCTGACTAACAATAAAGCTTATAATGTCAATAATGTTGGAAGATTGCACCCAATAATTAAATACATAACTTAGTTTTTCTTGACAACTAAAGTTCCTCAACTGCTTTCTTCCTCGGATCATTGGCGGGGTATTTACTGCCAGCATTTAGTCGAAATCGATTCGTGATAGAGCCGCATTCAAGTGGCTAAAGAGCCGCGGTTTCCGACCCCTGGGCTAGTGGAAGTATTCTTTGCTTTCTGTCTGATTTATTTACACTGAGAATCACTCTCATAGTATGCAAATAAGTGATAAAATTAATATTAGTAAATTAATATTTCTGAAAAGATCAAAGTGGAGTTCTTATAAAAGTGTGTGAATATTGTATAAATATCAACATAAAATGAGAGTAATACATACCGAGTAAACAGAAGTAATTTATCATTCCTGATCCGGAGTAATGTGACAAATATGCAATCTTGCAATGGATTATTTAAAATGTTGACACAGTTACGTCTTAAATAAAAAATATATATTCTCGCCTTTTGAGAGAGACGGGGAAATAAGTATTAATTCATTCACGTCATTGAGTAACAAGAAAGCTAACAATGGGGAAGTTGGAAAAGATATTTGCGAAACTTTGTCAAGCGTGCTGCAACTTTTTCTGCAGTCTTTAACGCTTGAACAGTCAACTATGTTCAATAATTAGCAACCCAGAAAGATTGATGCAAAAGCTTAAACTACTTTTTAAAAAGCTAGTCTCGGAGAGATAATCATCGAAAAGAATAAATAAACGTTTAGGGTTTTGAAAGTTTTGCTTGAAAAATGCCAAGATAAACCTAAAAAGTCATAACCAATTAAGTTATCGCATGTTTTAATGAAAGTATAATTTGCTTTCTCTTAGAAACTGTTAATTTATTACTTTGGGGTGATAATTGTGTTGAATATTTTACCGAATATATTTTTCTGTGTGAACTTAAAATCTTTGACACACTTTAATTTTTATTACGACGTGTGTTTAACAGATTGAGAAAATATATTCCTGAAATTTGTTTCTAAATATACAACATTTTTGATTATTTTATAGCTGCGGGACACTTATTTTAATTTTCTCAGTCTTCTAATTGTATAATTTATGCATACAATTTAGTATTGATTAGGACCAACAAATAAATTTTTATGAACCGATATGAGTCGATTTCTAATTTGAATATTGATTCAGAAATTTTTTGTAATTGACAGAACAAATACTTATAAAAAACATGGACTAAAATTTAGATAGTAGATTCAATTCAATGGAAAAACGTATTTAAAAAATAAATCTTATTTATTTAGAAAAGACTATGTACATTAACAGATGCTATGGCTCTAAAATATGCGCTAAGGCATAAAGTTAAATCGGGTATACAGTTAGTCCAAGAATTCTTAACACGAACAGTTCTAACGATAACAAGAACCAAACTTCTGAAGATATCTTTTTAAATGTTGACACATCTGGGGGTCGAAGGAATAAAGACAAATAATTAAACTGCATGCAATACTTAATTCTTCATAAGCCAAAATATCAGTACGAGTGCGTAAATGTAAGGCTTGGTAAGTTTACTTAACGTCGTACTAGAGCAACACAACGGGCTATTGACGACGGTCCGAGATCAATCCCCTAAGGGAAAGACCCGGGGACAACGCCACGTAATTTCGAACCACGGTCAGATGACGAGGCAACACCTGAGCTGGCACCCAACTCCCCATATTCCACACCCACCCAATGTGAGGACATTCGGCCACGACAGATTTAAGGTGTACCAGCCGCCTCTACACCATACGCTTGAAAACCGTAGTGAAGGTGCTGCCTGTGTCTGGATAGCGCCAATGAGGCAGTTGGCTCTACGCGTGCGTTTTGTATGATATGACGGTCTTCTCGACGACTGGTCTGTCGAGGGCGTCCTGAGCCTGGTCGCCGTGTAAATGACGTCTCTTCTGTCCACTGGTCCCAACACCTCCTCACAGTAAAATCAGAACGGTCTACTTGACGAGCTACTCGCCGAGCTGACCACCCAGCTTCCATCATCCGGATGATTCTTCCCCTCTCGAACTGTGACAGCTGTTCATATTGTCTTCGATGGCGGCGTAACGGCATGTCTACCTCAGCGTCTCCTTTGCAAAAGTTTAAGTACCCTCAAACAAGCTCTGCTTACCTGTTTTATACTCCAAGGAGAACGAAGTTCAACGCCCTCTAGTGGCATTACGCAATGCGCAATCACGCTGCATTTCTAATCATTTGCATATCTGGCCGACATGGGCCTTCATGCCAAGTTTCGCTACGATCCCACAATTATTTCTTGGTATTTATACATGAAATAAACATATATATATATATATATATATATATATATATATATATATATATATATATATATATATATATATATATATATATATATATATATGTATATATATGTATATATATGTATATATATATATATATATATATATATATATATGTATATATATATATATATATATATATATATATATATATATATATATATATATATATATATATATATATATATATATATATATATATATATATATATATATATATATGAAATAAACAGGCAAAACGCTAATAAAAGTAACTGATGAAATCGAGCTAAATACTTTCATTTAGAGAATGTTTAGTTGGAAATTCTCAACAAGTTCTATAAAAATAATACATTGAAATAATACGAACAAAGAAAGTCAAGCTTAGTTGAGGAAACTATCTCTTTTTGTGTTTCGATAGTAGTTAAAAAGTTTTCCAAAGTAAATAGAACATTGTTCGTTCTTTATAAATGTAACACATAATCTGTGAAGCGTTTTTTCCTATGATTAATTCGGTATTTGTTTCTACGTGTTTCTTTTAGTCCCTGTTTCACAAAGATAAAACACAGATCCGTTTTATGTTAGCTTACGAGAACGAAAACAATGTTTTATGAAACTATATTTTACGTAGAATCATTTTCCAAACTAGACTTCTGCTTCGTTAGACAGAAAAATAAGCAATTTCGAAAAAAAAATTATTTTAAAGTAATATGACAAGAGTTTGATTTCCCATTTTCCAGGTGGGTCACGGCATCACAGTTTGAAACTCCATCCCATCAAAGACCGTCATGTTGTATGGGGGCTGGTACACGTTAAATTTGTCGTGGTAGCCAATCGCCTTACGTTGGCGTGGTAAGGTTTGAGTGTAGAGTGCCAGCTAAGGTGTTTACCTCGTCATCTAACCGTGGTTCAAAATTACGTGATAATATCCTTCGGAATTAATTCTGAAACGCCGCAAGTAGTCTTTCGTTCAGTTCCAATGAGACGTTAATTAAATTACTCACCTACTTTATTTCCTAGGTGGATTTATCATTCAATATAACTGCAGGAATTTTCATTTTTCAGGTGTGATTCTCAGATAAGAATATTTTTCGGTCTGATCGAGAGGGCAGGATTTGAGAAATGTCTATTTGATGTTGATGAAAATAATCTAAAGGATTTACTGGTAACAAAAGCTTAAAAACTTTCGCTATTGTGATTAGAAAACGAGTTATTGCCAAATTTCCAATATATATATATATATATATATATATATATATTAATGCACAAAGTATTCTGTGGAACCGTCTCTGTTAATGACAGCAGGCTGTGAAAGTTTTCCCATTTTTTGCTGCCATCCATCGATTTTTCTGCCTAGAAAATTCACTAAGATTGATGAACCCTTTATAAATAAACCAGTCAAATTATAAAGAAATCAGCATATTGTAATCAATCAGTCTAGTCTCCATAGTTATCTTCACAATATGGTAAGTCTCTTTATTCTAAACCATCCTGGGGTTTATCTTCGCATCGAACACTACGTTATAGTGGCCAGCATCTGATACAAAATCTTTAGTTTTCAGCAAGAGACATTTTGCTTTCACATCTTCAATTCCCTAATAATAATTGTCACGACGAAATGTTGTCCTTAACAAAACTTACCAGATCTTAAAACGAGATATCTTTTCGACGCACTTGGATGGTTAACAAAAAAATTGACGGAATATATCATGTGACGCATTATGTGATGAGGTAGGTTTAAGTCTCAGAATCCATGTTGTTATTCTTTTTATTTTTATGGCAGCTCGATTGTAAAAATTACGGGCTTTCAGTTTTGTATTCGTCAGATTTCAGCCCAGGTGCAGAATTGTATTCAGTGTTCTGCAACACAACTCCAAGCAATTGCAATCGTTCTGCAGGCATTTTGTCCGAATTTTGAAAACTGCAGTCAAATCAAAAACAGACGTAAAACACAATTATCGGCTAAATATATGTAATACTTATTTATAATAAAACATCACAATTAATTAGCTTACTTTATTTTAAACCAAGGCATACTTTCATAACTGTAATTCTGTCTATAACTTTTGAAGTTAAATTTTTGTCATTGACATAGAAGATGTGTTAGTTATGAAGTTGGTAATTTGGGTGGTGTAGGTAGGTTATTCCGTAGCTAGAAAAGAAAAAGAAATGTGGCAAGGAGCAGGCTTTGCACTGTAGAACATCGTAACTAACGATTGAAAAACAAATTCGGCCAAAATATTGATAAAATTAAGGAAAAATTGTTCTGCATAGACTTTGTTCGTTCTGCGACTTATGTCGCAGTTTTAAGCACTTTCTGTTCCCGGGCCAGTGTAAAACAATTGCATTAAGTTTGTGCAAAAAACGTTGTCATTGAGTTGGTGAGAGAGAGGAATACACCACCCAAGTAATGTTGAACCACGATCAAATGACGAGGTCACACTTCAGCCTGCACTCCCACTCTTTGAGCTTTAACACCGCACCAACTTGATGACATTGAAAGTCACGATAGATTCAACGTACTCTATCCCCTTGTGTACACGACGGTCTTTGGTTGGAATCGAACTCGCAACCATCCGTTTGCTTATCCGTTACTTATCCAACCGGTATACTACGGTCTTGAGACATAGGAACGATTCTAATGGTCAAGAATGTCAAAACAGGTTACAAGTCATGCTAGTTTTTAAAGTTTTTCAGAAAATCCAACAATAGCAGTCAGTCTTCCATGTCATATGATGTGTCCAAGTGTTTCGACGATGTAGATAAGGCAAAACTGCCATGTTACTGAGAAAGGGAATGAAGATCCGAGTAGTGAAAACAAATTGTCCTTTGCACAGAATTGGTGGCAGTTTGGAGCAGATGTTTGTACCAGGGTCTGACCACTACAGGGTAGAGTTCGACGCGGAGATAAGCCCTTTGGATTGACAAGGTAAAAAAAATCATATTTTCTCTTCTGTAATTCACAAAGTATGCTCTTTTCTTATCAGATAAGTTTATGAATTGACAAAATGCCAGTCGGTGTTCATTTGCAATCAGCTTCTGAAATCCACTGGAGCAGAAAGTGATTAAAAGCGCGACGTACGTCGCAGAAAAAAGTCTTTACAGAACAATTTTTCTTTAATTTTATCAAACTTTTGGCCGATTTTTTACAATCATAAGTTACGATGTTCTGCAGTGCAAAGCGCCTTCCTTGCCACACTTTTTTTTTGTTTTCTAGCTACGGAACAACCTCAATACACCGCCACAAATTACCACTAAATTATTATAAATAACACATCTTCTATGTCAATGACAAAATATTTAACTTCAAGAGCTATCGACAGAATTCCAAATTATCAAAGTATCCCTTGGTTTTAAATAAGTTAGTTAATTTAGATATTTTATTATAAATATGTAATATATATATATACATATTTAGACAATAATTGTGTTTTACGTCTGTTTTGATTTATCTGCAGTTTTCAAAATTCGACAAAATGCCTGCAGAACGATTTTAATTGCTTGGAGTTGTGTTGCAGAACACTGAATATAATTATGCACCTGTGTACACTGGTATTCAACTAGTTATCACCGTCCCAGCCTAATCCATTCGGTACATCGCCACGTAATTTTGAACCACGGTCAGATGACGAAGCAACATCTGAGCTAGCACCCCACTCTCCAAACTTCCACTGGGTACACTGGTACTGAAAGTATAAGCGGTGGACGAGATATCTCCTCTAAACCACTATAATAGTTAACAGTTGCAAGTGACTGCAACAACGAGCGGCATCACTCAATGCACTCCACCTCCCTCGAACAACCATCTGAAGAGTTCCACACAAATCCACCTAAACCAACCCGAATTAAGTATTCCAAAGAACTCACATCACTACCGGGCATTTGATAGAGCGACCCCCAACTCACGGCAGGACTTGCAAAATTGATCACAGCAGAACAGCGGGAACAATCATAAATGCCTTTTCGATAATCCCCTTTCCCAGGGCATGTTCTGCCTGCGTGCGATGTTTTCCTTCGAATCGGTGAATTATCCGGCGCCATTATGCAAATTCCGGTTTTCCCGGGGAGTAAACAATCATAATAAATGGATTCCTCGGCCGACTGCGAAGGGCCCGTGTTTCAGGAACAGATTGATGCTACGCACAGCACTGGCGTTGAGCATGGAGAGGGATTTCGAAAATGGCCAGAGCACACACACACACACCAACGGATAATGATTTGTGAGTGATATAGTTTCGTAGCGAATCGCACACACAAAGAATTCGGGTTCTCGTTTGTATTTGTCATGGGCTTTTCCGTGTGCAATTGTTCAAAAGTTCAATCTTCGTGTTTCAAAAAAGGAGAAGGATACTTTGTCGAAACCACTTCCTCCTCACTTGAGTCGTCTCAGTGACGTGTCTTCTTTAGGTGTGTTCGGGCTTCATGCACCTCAGGTACCATTCTGAACTATTCTTTTACTTATGGGGTTTAGGGGTAGTCGTGGCTCAGAGTGGGTGTTCCAACTGCATTAGCAACCTTCGAGTTGTAGGCGGTGCAGGTTCGATTCCTGTCATGGGCATTCGTCCCTGGGTTTATAAAACTCAAAGGGCAAAAGTTCAAATGTCTAAAATCTGTATTTTTCAGGAGAGCAAAAAACTAATCGTTTTCCTCATGATTTGATTCTATTATTGTTATACCCATTGGATAGTAACTTTTATTGGATCAGCTCATGACATAAGAGTGCCACCAGGTGTAAATCACACACTGCCACAAATAACAACAATAAAAGAAGAAATGGAATTTTCGACATACGACTTTTTGCACTTTGAGTGACGATACATATGCGTCAGTAAAACTTTCACTGTATGTCTATACTTGATACTGTAGGTGTATCATGTCTAGCGTGACCTAACTTGACCCTTCCGCCATGTGGAAAACTCAAATGCAGCTCGGCCAATTAGAGCCGAGATAGGTGGCGCTGCCACTATACGACCCCTCCTGGACTGGCGGGAATGTCACTTAGTTGTAAATGTTTGAATAAGATCTTTGTGTCATAGTAAAGACCTCACATGTCTGTACATATGTAAATATGCTTAATCTTCAATAAATAGTAGAAACATAAAGAGTAAAGAATAATAGTAAAGAATAAAGAGTAAAAGAATTATTACTTGTCGTGTAACTTAATGCAAAGAAGGTAAATGGAAATAGGTTATCAAAGGGATGACTTCGTAAGAACCACCGAAGACAAAACGAAACGGTGTCGTCATAATGGTGCAATCGGCAGTGGAACCTGTTGATTTTATTTTACCTTCATAAATAACGCTTTGGATTACACGTTAGATAGTTGAAGAAAGCATCAGAAAAGTGGTAAGTGGAAAAACTTTGTTTCCTTGAATTCGAAAATATCCCACCACAATGAGAAATACAGAGGAAGATCTTAAAATGAACAAAATTAAAACAAGAATTATTCGAACTTCAGTAATTAAACTCATTAAAAAGATTGATGATGAACTTAACAAGGACACATTAATGGTAATCCATATCTAATAATAGATTCTCTCTCAGTTCTTATGGAACACAAATCAACATTGGAAGATTTAGATAAATCTATTGCAGCTCTAACTAATATGACTGATTTAGAAGCTGAGATGAAAAGTTCATTAGAATATAATGAATCGATTGTGCTTTGTAGGTCACGAGTAAGTAGATATTTGGGAAACTTAAATAAAAATCTGACTGAAGTCTTGTCTAGTCCAATTGTAAATCGATCCAGTACGGACACTGCATCAGATGTCAAATAAAAAAAATAAAAAACATAAAATTACCGCGTATTTCTTTGAAAACATTTTCAGGTGACATTTGTCAATTTCAAGAGTTTGGCCTCAGTATGAAGCCGTGATTCACGAAATCGAAACTCTTCAAGATATAGAAAAGTTTTACTACCTTAAAACATTGCTTAGGGATTCGACAGCAAGAGCCATAAGTGGTCTTCCCCTGACATCCCAAAATTATACGAAAGCAATTGAGATTCTAAAAAATCCGATTTGGGAAAAAGAAGTTTTAATTTCCGCTCATATTAACCGTTTGTTAAATTTTGAACCAGTTCGCAGATCAAATGATATGTCCACATTAAGAAATTAAATGATGAAATATCTGTGCAAATAAGAAGTCTCGAGTCACTCGAAATTAATTCTGATTCAAATGTTGTTTATTATTACCCATTTTATATAAATGTATTCCAAATGACCTTGTTTTACAATTCATTAGGGACAAAATAACAAAACGGAATCAAATGTAACAGACTTGTTAACTTTTCAAGAGAATGAACTAGAATTGACAAGAATAACACAGCAAAATCATATATTGTGTTATTTATGTGAATAACAACCAGAGTTTGTAACCAGAGTGAATAACAACCTATACATTTGGAGTTAGCAATGAACATGACAACGAAGTCTTTCTTCTTTGCTCTACGTCCATTTTTATCAAGACGAGGTGCTTGTAAAGTAAATCTACTACGACAGTGCAAAAAATTTCAAGGGTTCTGAAAGTGAATTGCAGCATTTTGCGAAAATGATAAGAGAGCAAAAATTATAGGACTTTATCTCAAATAGAGGTGTCACATGGAAATTTATTGTGGAACGTGTCCCATGGTGAGGAGGGTTCTATGAACGCCTGGTGAAATGTGTGAAGAATCCTCAGAGAAAGATTCTAGGTCGAGCTCTCTCCTCACATTTGAGGAGTTATCAACCATCCTCACTGAATTTGAAGCTGTTGTCAACATGAGACCTCTGATCAACATAACTAGTGATTTAGGAGATCCAGAACCGCTGACACCTACTCCCTTCCTCCAATTCGGAAGAACATAATTTTGTTTTCCTTTACATTTTGCTGAAATAGAAAACAAACTTTCTACTAAAGAGTCTCTCATCAGAAGAAAACTTTACCAAACCAAGTTGGTGAAACAATTGTAGACTAAACGGAAAGAACTTTACCTGTTCAACTTGAACTCTGCTCATCATTTAAAAACTCCTGAAAAATACAAGAACTTAAAGGTTGGAGATATTGTATTGGTTGAAGAAACTTATAAATCGAAACTTCTGTGAGACTTGGGAATAATTAAGGAAGTAATTCAAGGCAGAGACAATCTCACTCGTGCCTGTTTGGTAAAATCTGCAAAGGGACTTTTCAGAAAAAGTGTGCAATTATTGTACCCTTTTGAATTAAAAATGTCTTAAATTATATTACGTAATTAAATGTTGAAGTTATATAATAATATTTTTTTAATATTATTTACAGAAGAATTTTTACATTTTTCAATGTGTAAATACTAAATAGTAACATTGTGTATACTTTAGAGCATGAATGTTTGTTTGTGAAAGATATTATACTTTGTTCTATTACTTACTTACTTACTAATGTGACTATTGTATGCATATCCTTTGTTTTCTAGAATTATTGAAATACAACTATTTTAAATCTTATTTAAAATTTTTCAATAACAATAATTTTTATATTTGGAAGTTTGAATAATTACATTTTAATATTGTTGTATAGTGGTAATTGAATTGTGTAAATTGTTAGTGCTCATTTTTGATTGCAATAGTATGTACTCTTAAAAGAGTCCAGGTTGGGAGGATGTGGAAAATTCGTATGTAGCTCGGCCAATTAGGGCCGAGTTAGGTGGCTCTTCCACTGTACCACCCCTCCTGGACTGGCGGGAATGTCACTTAGTTGTAGATGTTTGAATCACTTAGTTGTAGATGTTTTGGTCAAGATCTTTATGTCGCTGTTAAAACCTCACATCTCTGTACATATGTAAATATGCTTAATCTTTAATAAATAGTGATTAGAATATTTATTACTTTACATGTAAATTAATGCAAAGAAGGTGAATAGAAATATAATAGGTAATCAAAGGGATAACTTCCAAAGAATCCACCACCACCGAAGACAAAACGAATCAGTATCGTCACGCCATAAAACCCTAAACACAAACCAACCATGGAGTTAAGGGGTAAAGGTAGCCCGGTTGAAGGAGTAACGGATTAGCAACCAAAGGGTCGCGAGTTCGAATCCAACGAAAGATCATCGTGTACAAAGGAACTGGTGCACGTCAAATCTGTCGGTGACTCAAAATTCCTCACGTTGGCGTGGTGTGGAAGATAGGAGTGAGGTGTCAGCTAAGGTGAGAGCTCGTCAACTGACCATGGTGCAAAATGAAGTGCTGTTGTCCGCGGTTCTTTCACTTTGGATTTGATACCGGACCGTATGCAATAGCCCAGTGTGTTGCTCCAGTTTAATGTCTATTAAGATTGAGATTTACTGACACTGGTAAACATTGGGATCTCAACCCCAGGATGTTCGCTGTTCTAGATAAATACAATCGCCATGTTTTTCATAGGAGTTTTGAGCTACTTACTTTGTTTGTGGTCGTAAATGTATAGATAGAAATCTATGTTTGATTATCGCAGTTTAAATAAACCTAATAATTCTACACGTAAGTTATGAATAAGGTCTTCCCTGTACGTCTATCTTTAATCAAGATTTCTAAAATCCATGCTGAAAAGTTTGCAGAAACTGAAATTAGTGTTATCGTGTGTGTAATTAAGTTTTAGAATATATATCAGTGTGATTGTACAAGTCGTAATGAGACTGCATAAATCTAACATGAGGGAGAGTATGTGTTAGATTGCACTGCGAATTGTGGATCTCATCGAGGGCCTCCGGTCTAATTAGGGACTAATAAGATGGTTGGTAGTTGAATTAACGTAGTACTGGAGCAACACAATGGGCTAGTGATAGCACCAACTAAACTAAGCTTGCTCAACAGACGTTAGATAAAACATTAATCCTACGTTACAGTAGTATGTGCTCTAGCATGTCATCAATTGCGTTCCTTTTCATAATATATATTCCGTGAGGATTGGGTTGCTAATTTAAAAGTGGTATCTAAGCTATGCAATATGAAGTGAGTATAATCAGTTCCAAATTTAGATTAGAATGATACGACAATCCAAGCTTAGCTCTATTGTAAATAATCCTTCTCTCAAACTCGCTCTCTAAAATCCAATCCCACCCATCTGGTAATGGTAATTTTAGTTAACGTCGTACTAGAGCAACACAACGGGCTAGTGACGTCGGTCCGGGATCAGTCCCTTAAGGGAAAGATCCGAGGACAACACCTCGTAATTTTAAACCACGGTCAGATGACGAAGCAACACCTGAGCTGGCACCCCACTCTCCAAACTTCCACGCCAACCCAACGTGAGGACTTTCGGCCACGACAGATTTAATGTGCACCAGCCGCCTCTATACCATACGCTTACAAACATCCATGCCTGGATTCGAACCAGGAACCTTCCGATCTAGAGGCTAACACCTAAACCACTATACCGGTTGGTCGGCCAAATTTAGATTAGAATGATACGACAATCCAAGCTTAGCTCTATTGTAAATAATCCTTCTCTCAAACTCGCTCTCTAAAATCCAATCCCACCCATCTGGTAATGGTAATTTTAGTTAACGTCGTACTAGAGCAACACAACGGGCTAGTGACGTCGGTCCGGGATCAGTCCCTTAAGGGAAAGATCCGAGGACAACACCTCGTAATTTTAAACCACGGTCAGATGACGAAGCAACACCTGAGCTGGCACCCCACTCTCCAAACTTCCACGCCAACCCAACGTGAGGACTTTCGGCCACGACAGATTTAATGTGCACCAGCCGCCTCTATACCATACGCTTACAAACATCCATGCCTGGATTCGAACCAGGAACCTTCCGATCTAGAGGCTAACACCTAAACCACTATACCGGTTGGTCGGCCAAATTTAGATTAGAATGATACGACAATCCAAGCTTAGCTCTATTGTAACTAATCCTTCTCTCAAACTCGCTCTCTAAAATCTAATCCCACCCATCTGTAATCAGTCTGCTTTTATCTTCTACTGGTCCGATTCTTCTATGGCTAGGTAGGTATTTTAACTAACGTCGCACTAAAGCAACACAACGGGCTATTGGTGACGGTCCGTGATCAAGACCGAAGGGAGAAATCCAAGGACAGCACCAGGTAATTTTAAACCACGGTCGGATAAAGAGATCCACAGAGATTGAAAAGTGAGCTGGCACCTCACTTTTAAAAAATTCCACACCACGCCAACTTAAAGACATTTGAATCCACTACAAACACAACCCACGCACACCACACTACGGGCTTTGGTTGGATCTGGTTTCGAACTCACAACCCTCCCTCTACCTATCAACGTAGTACCATAGGATATAGAATATTTTTGCAAGAAGATACCAGTTCTTAATCGAACAAACTCAAACTGTCAAAAGTTATCACGAGTCCAGCAAAAGGAAGAGGAAATAACGCAAAAACACGAAAAGTGAACAAAGCTCAAAAAGTCGAAGGCACAGCGAAACTGCTGAGGCGAATAATTCATCTGCAGCCGCAAACCCTCTAGCGAGCCCGGGTAGGAAAGGCCATCAAATAATTAAACTGAAAACAGTTGGATGTTAACCATCGGCGTTTGTTACCGCCGTCGATTTCAAATAGTCAAGGTACAAAAAATCGAGCTGAACTGCCAAAGCAAACAAAATATTCCTTTTCGAATAACTTGAAAACACAAGCGAAAGGGGTCTAATAAAAGGCCACATTAAGCAGAACGCAACCTGTTTGTTTAGATAACGGAATCGAGAGTTTTCTTCGCCAATCGCTACTTCTCGTTAGTCCTCGGTTCCAGAACTGACAAAACGCACGTCGGCGAGAACGAAAGCAAAAGGAATTCGACCAATTACGAGTTCCCGTGGTGGCATCGGTAGCTGGAGTGTTGCCACATGGCCCCCGAGTAATGAATCCCCTTCCCAGTTCTCCAGTTATTAGGAGTGTTGAAGCATGCACACCACGCGCCCACACTAGCCGAGACAATTCCCTCAAAACTTGTTTTTGAGGAATTTTTCCATGCTATGAAAGGAGACTTCGTTGCAGCCGACTGGAAAATGGAATTTTCTGAGTGAAATAAACGAGTTTTTGACTTAACTCATTCTCAAAGGCTTACTTGTGTTAAGTGTTATGCTAAGAACTATTCCTCGTTTACAGAAAAATGTGGGCCACCGTAACTCAGTTGGACGAAAAGGGTTTAGCAACCGGAAGGTTAAAAATTCGAAATTCTGTCCAACCGAAGACCGTCGTATACGTGTGGTGTCTGGTGCACGTTAAATCTGACGAAGTTCCCCGCGTGTTGGCGTGGTGTGGAAGATTGAAGAATGGGTTGCTGCACAGATCTGGTCGTGGTTCAAAATTGCTAAGTGTCCTCGCTTCTTTCCCTTCGGAAGCTATCCACAGTCATTGCCAATAGCCCGTTGTGTTACTCCAGTGTGACGTAAATTCACCTACCTACCATATACATATCTCAATAGGTAATAAACGTCGCACTGGAGCAATACAGTGGAATATTATCGAAGGTCCAGGTAGGTATTTTTAATTAACGTCGCACGAGTGCAATACAGAGGGCTATTGGCGACGGCCCGTGATCAATCTCCAAGGGAAAGATCCGAGGACAACACCATATAATTTTGTACCATGGTCAGATGACGAGGCAACACCACCTGAGCTGACACCCAACTCTCCACATTACGCCAACGTGTGTACATTTGAATCCACGACTGATTTAACACGCACCAGCCCTTTTGTACACGACGTTCTTTGGTTGGATTCGAACTCGGAACCCTCCAGTTGCTAATCGGTTACTTTTCCAACCGGGCTACCGCGACCCCAACAACGGTCCAGAACCAACCCCTAATTAAAAGATCCAAAGACAACGCCTCGTAATTTTGAACCACCTTCAGATACCGAGATCATCACCTCAACTGACACTCCCATCTCTAAACTTTCATATTTGACAAAGACATATTGACTAAAGACATTTGATATTCCAGATTTACCGTGCACCATCCTCCCATGAACACGACTGCCTTAAGTGGATCGAATTTCATACTCGTAACCCTCCGGTTGCTGATTCGCAACTCTAACAACTGTGCTTCCACGCCAAGAAATAAAAATGAAATGTAATCGGTGTATAATACTTTATTCAGATATTTTTCTGGTATACATTTATAATATTAAATTATTTGTGAACTTGTGTGGGTTATACTTCGTTGGTTTTGTTTCCAAGACACAAGGTCAAGTGTAGGACAAGATTAAGTACTACCCAATAAAAAGTAAAATGTCCAAACAGACAGTCAAGATGGCAATAAACAGTAGTCTAAAAATCATGCATATAAGCAGCATGGAAACAAAATAAAGATTACACCTTCAAAAGATGAACACAGTGGATAACAGAATAAGATGTTTTCGAAACGAAGAATGGCAGGTGATTGCTATAAAAGACTGTAAACAAATAAGAAACTTTATAGTTTAGAAGAAAGGCAGATAAAACCTTTTATGTAGTGTGTTTTTAAAAAAAAATTCTATGTGAAATTTGGCGTATTGAAGCTAAAATTCGCTAAATAGTATAAAAATAGCTAAATAGTATTCAAAGTAAATGCGAAATTAATTTCGCATTTACTTTGAAATATGTATGAAAGATATGTAATTACCACAGTAGACTGCTGTTTTTTTAAAGAATTTTTAATTTTAAACTCGTCGCGCGCGCGCGCGCGCGCGCGTCTATCTAAAACTAATCATCAAAGTTTATTTACTCTAATGTTCAAGTCACTAACTTAAAATCCTTGGAAGTTTTTATTTATGTTAATGATTTACACAATATCCTGCATTGCGTAACAGGAAGAAACAGTGTTTAAACAAATTACTGTACCTGTTTGAATTGCATAAAATGTCATCTTAAATTTTTACTTCATGCCCTTGTCCTTTTACCGGTTTGCTGTGCACCGGCGGTTTTGTCTTTTTGTTTATCTTTGTTATCTGTAGTAAGGCATGCAACAGACAAAGGCTAAAATTTAAGCCTCCACTTTAGTTTGAATGCGATTTGTATATAATCAAAATGTGAACAATCATTTTAATTTGTTGCTGTTCGTTTGTTTATTTATTTTGAACACGGCATCGACTCCAATATAAAAGACGACTTGGATCCTTATATCCTCCATTATGGTTAAAGTTAAATAAAATATTGAAATACATTACGAAAAGTTTCTCGCGCACAATATATAAGTATATCATGGCATAAATCTAATGAAACGAGTAATCTAATCAAACGATAATATTTATGAAATAAGCACAAAGCGCAAGCGATATTTATACAGAAACTTAGTGACAACGTACATGCGATAGTATAATTAAAGTATGAATAATTATGTAATTTTCTATACACTGCAATCCCAGTAATGTGTCTAGTTCCATTTAGAATTATTAAGTGAGACGTAGTATGGAGTTGCCGAGTTCAGCATCACTGAGTTTTTGTAAGCTTATTACTGAGACAGAGGTATACTTTCGAGTTGTGAGATTTATAAATTGACTTTCTATTCTGAGTGCTTTGAGTTGTAAATATGCATGAACAATAAAGAGTATCAAGGGACTGTTTCAATGCGTACTTATTTACTAATTATCCGCAAAGGTTAATAATAAGCACTTGAGATTAGAAATAAGTGATTTATTGAGAACGTTGCGTGTATTTTTATATTATTCTCGTTGTATTTTAGTGGTTTATAGAGACGTAAGTATATTCTCTTCTCTTAATGAGGGTCCGGAACACAAAAATTGTCAAATCTTCGATTTTTTTTTAAATTATTATTTTAAGAAATTTTCTGTGTTTTTCTGCTTAAAATGAAGTCTAAATCATGTTTCTATCTTAATTAGAACTAGAGATCTAATAATTTTTGTGGTGCGTTGTTTTGAAAATCTAACACTCTTGACAGTTGTTGTCATGGCAACAACATCTGTCTTTAAAACTTTAAATGCGTTTTTCTCCATGATACTTTTTTTCAAGATTTCCTGTATTCAAATTGCTGTAAGTCGAAAACCGATAAAGTTTAAGGGTTGAAATTTGGAATATAGCTTTTTCAAACATTATACTTTAATTTTGATTCAGCAAATTTGAAACAAATATTTACTTTTAAAAATATGACTTTTTTTTTTAAAGTACCTTAAAATTTTCAAACATTTTCATTCAAATATTTTTTATTAAGTTAATTTTTTTTTAATTCCTGAATCAAAATTAAAGTTTATAAATTTGTGAATAATTTACTGCAAGAATTTTGAAAATTGATCAAGAATATTTTGAGTTTTAACAATTTAAATGACCTCTCTTTTTTTCAAAACATTTTAATTTAAAATTTTTGTAAAACTTTTGAAACATTTTGTGTTGTGATTTAGCTTATTAGTTAGATGAGTAATCATCTAACTGATAAGCTAAATCACAACTAAAAAAAAATTCTCAAATTGTAAATTAATTAATAAAAAAAAAATTCAATGTGTCCCGGACCCTCTTAACGAGCGCAAGTTATACTATGCAACTAGTATATATTTAAAAAAAAAAAAAAAACATTTTATATAACATTGTTTTCTAAATTCCACCCACACTCTCTCATTCTCTCTCTCTCTCTCTCTCTCTCTCTCTCTCTCTCTCTCATTAATCTATTTTATCACATTTCTAATTCAATCCTTTAAATTCCATGTTCTCAGAGTTTTATGAATATCACACCCCGGCAAGAAAAGCTGTTGAAAAACTGTCAAAACATAAAAGTTTTGATGTTATGTCATTGAAAAATATGTATGAGGTGCCCTAGCGTGCTATCCTACTATTCTAAAGAATATAATAGAAGTTACCACCGTAAATACTTACCTAAAATTTAAAAGAAGCGTTTACTATTTCAGTATAAGTTTTACAGTATCCTTTAAGTTGATGTTTCTCAAATTCTGTAATTTTGAGTTGTGTCACTTTTCTGGCCGAATTATGATATGTTAGTTAAATTCTTCAATCAAAGAAACAGTGTAATATAAACAGATCCAACACAAAGCATTGAGTTTCAATAGCCATGCTTCACCCAAGATCATTTTGAAGACACATTCGGGAATTATCAAATGCAGGGCAACAGAAAAGCAAATGATCCATATCTTGTGGCTGTTTTTTTTTTAGCACTCGCACATGTCATTGATCCTATTATTAAGACCTAAGATTAAACCTATGTAGATATTTAACAAAATTTCCATGGCCAAATAAAAATTGTGTAATTTTGTAGTTTGCGGAGAAATATCAATCCGAATTAATTTTATCATCAACTTGGGAACTGAACTCGTCATCTAACCATGGTTCAAAGAGACGAGGTGTTGTCCTCGAATCTTTCCCTTCGGGATTAATCCCAGACCGCTGCATGTTGTATTATCCCAATGAGACATTAATTCAACTACATACCTCGTATTCCTCTTTGTTATTGGACTGAAAGGAATAACTGCTGGGATCTGTAGGTTAGTGTGCAATTATATATGTAATAAATCAAATTATCACTGTGGATTTTCACGGATTTTTAAGAGAAGGTAATGGTAATGGTAATTTTTAGTTAACGTCGTACTAGAGCAACACAACGGGCTATTGATGACGGTCCGGGATCAGTCCCTTAAGGGAAAGATCCAAGAACAACACCTCGTAATTTTGAACCACGGCCAGATGACGAAGCAACACCTGAACTGGCACCCCACTCTCCAAACTTCCACACCAATCCACAACGTGAGGACTTTCGGTCACGACAGATTTAAAGCGCACCAGCCGCACCCCTAAAATTTAATATAGAGAAATCGCTCCTTAACCCTACTGGTGGTTATCTCGTCATTAGAAGAAAACTGACCAGCTCTTGATCTCGTCATCATCAAAATGTTGCCAATACCTTGATGAAATCGATATATCATTGCGATGGACGATATATCGCGTCGAAACCACTTGGAGGATTAAAATTTGAGCTGCCAAATGTGTATTAAACGTAAAAAAGTGGAATAAAATCATTTGTTTTATTTACAGGAAAATGATGTCCTCCGTTGCATAGTTTAAAATGCATAATATCCACCTAGGGCAAGCTCATATGTCCTTATAATATCTGTAACCCTAAATTGCCTAACGAAAAAAAGGAAAAAAAAATACAGTAAATAATACAGGCTGTCCATAAAATGTCCCAGTTTCAATGGTATATTATAACAGTTTAATTTAGACTATTTACAATAAATCATACATCAAATTGAAGGTAAACTAAACTATAGTTTTTCAAACAAATGTTCAATATCTTTTTTAGTTATACGGCACACATTCAACCTTAAGTCCAAGTCTTCCCACACTTTGGTTAACAAGTCAGGAGTAATGGAAGCAATAGCCTCTTTAATTCTATGTCTCAACTCTGGCAAATCATTAGGTAACGGCGGAACGTAGACATGATCTTTTATAAATCCCCAAAGGAAAAAATCGCATGGAGTTATGTCAGTTGAACATGGAGGCCAGCGAAAAAGAGCTTTGTCGTCTCAACCATTACGACCAATCCAACAGTCAGGGACTTTGACGTTCAACCACTCTCGTACAAAGATATTCCAATGAGGTGGGGTTCCATCCTATTGCCAAATAAATTTTACAGGTTCACTCTCTACTAACTGGGGAAAGGGCCATTCTTTTAACATATCCAGATAAGCCACCCCTGTTACGGTAAGAATTGGACTTAAGGTTGGATGTGTGCCGTATAACTAAAGGTGCACTTATTGAACATTTGTTAGAAAAACTAGATTAGTTTACCTTCAATTTTATTTATGATTTGTTGTAAATAGTCTAAATTAAACTGTTATAATACACCATTGAAACTGGGACATTCTTTTTTTATGGACACCCTGTATATAAACGTAATATCTATAAGTTTTACAGATTGATGTGAATGTGTGTGAAGTATTTAAATTAATATTTCCAGATACAAGCATACATTGCCTGTCACATATTCTAATGGTGAAAACTTAAAGAAAAAGTAAAGATTTCTACAAACTCGAATAGCTTCTAGTAATATTCGGTTCAAGGCAAAAACCATTTTTGGTCCCATAGAATTCCACTCAAGACAACATCTGCTAAATAAAATAGAAACAGAATCCAAAACCAACAGTCACACGGAAAAAATGACTCAAACCAGAAAAGATATCAGAGATTATTATATATCTAAGAAATATATTTTATCCATTAATGAAAATGCTGGAAACGTTTCGGATTACATTCCAGACACGAAACCGTGTTAGCGAAAATTCTGTCCAGTTGTGTCACAATGTTTTTTTCATGCCACAAATTAGACAGTGTCTAGAAAAATATTCTGAATATACATTCGAATAAAATAGTTTTCTAGGAATGGATAAAGAATGAATTTTTCAGCATATTACAAATTGTCTGAAAAATTACCTGTTCTAATAATACTTTGCAGAAAATATATTTACATTGCAAATTACAACGTTACCTCTGATTTATATAAATAAAAGCAGAGTTATGACTGTATTTTCGGTAAAACTGAATATAGAAATTGTTTTTATGGCATTAAGTTTATCGGAAGTGAAGTCTCTTTGCATGAAACTAAAATTAATTTCAGCATGTCGTTCCTAGAACTAATCATAAATTTAATAGCTTTTTTTACTTTGTTGATAACATGCCCAAAAAATGGAAGGTTGTCTCAAGGACATAAACCGTGAGTTTTGACGTGAATACTCGGTCCTGATGTTGAATTGTGTAATGAATTAAACAGGCATAGGAAATTAGAACGATTGTTTATTGTGTGAATGTCAACAAATAATTTTCAGTTTGAGCGATTAAATTCAGTTTGATATTAATCATTGTCCGATATTAATTGTAACGTAGTTCCATAGCTTTCTAATGACACCACTAATGCACTCTTCACTCCCTAAATCCAAAGTTACACTGGCCCAATGCTCGCCCAGTACCATAGAATTTCGAAATAGTGTGAACCCCCTCTCCATGCTCAGTGCGCCTGTACAGCCTTCGACTATAGGACGTTATATTTATCTTCTGGATGTTTCTTCTGGTTCTGAAATCATAAGAGAGAACATTTTTAATGTTTTTTGTAACGCTAGACTTTGCCCAATACTGTATCAAACTAGTGACTACTAGTGAATTAAGAGGGGGTCCAGTACCCAAAATTCTAAAATCCTCAATTTTTAAGGAATTGTCTTGAATTTTTTTTGTGTTAATCAACATTGTATTGTGTAATTGAACAAACTAATTTATATACATTTTTTAATTATATTTTAAGTAAAATTTTTAAAAATGTAAAATTTTGACAAAGTTAAAAATTGATGTATCTTAAAATTTTGTGTGTCAAATTACATAGTTTTTGTTTTAAATTACTTGTAACAGTAGGTATTAAAAATTGTATTCGTGGAATTTTATTAAATTGTATTCAATTTTTAAAAAATATATATATTTAACCCCAAAAGGGCAAATAAGTACAACATAAAACATTTGAAAAATTATAGAAGCATAAAAAATATACATATACATAATTGCCGAAGACAAATTAAAGAAATATATTTCGTAAACATGTGCAGAAATTTCATACGATTGTGACCAATAGTTTTTCATTTATATCAATTTAAAGTAGGAAAATTACAAAAAAGGCATCACTGAGAAAAACGTCGTTTAAACGTCATTTAAATTGGTAAAAAAACACTTTTACGTATTTAAATTTTATTTAAAATCCTCCTGGAAGGTATTGTGCCTTGCTTCTTACATTTAATGCTTCATTTAAATTGATTTTGGCCAGTTGAAATTTTTCTGTAGGTTTTGAAGGCAATAGTTGACTTTATCGCAGCTTTTCTGAATCGTCTGCAGTCCTTTCGTTTGGACAGCATTAGAGAAGTTTTACCAGTTACAAGACACGAGCATTCCAGCACATCTTTTATACTAGTCGTTAGTCCCTTGTTGAAGTCCATAATGGCACTGGCTTCAGCAATCTGGACTCGAACTTTCGAAGTATTTAAGTTTTTAGGGCAACGGCTCCAAACCATGTTATGAAGTGATTCGTTTCGATTTTGAGTTTCCCCTTTGCTACATCTTTCCAACAAAGAATCTGAAGCTAGTCCTTGAAATATTGGCATCATTTTAACAATGATGACATATGTCAAAGGGGTTTTAATACCCACTTTGTGCAATTCTGGCTTTGTTTTGTTGAAAATGGCGCGATTATAAAAACACCACGAATCACTTCTGTAATGTGCTCGTCGGATGCGAAGATGTCAAATTACTAAATTCAAAATTTCGCAGGCTATTTAATAGACATAAATAAAAACTTTGGGTCATTTTATTCAGAAATGTCTTTAGTATTTTTCAATGTAATAAAAAAAATTTCTATTTTTTGAGATTTTGGTTACTGGACTCTCTCAATGTGTAAAGCTATGAAAATAAATCCAATACAAAAGAATTGATCCAATTTCCACAGTCGACGGAAAAACTAAAGCAACTCAACTCATCTTAACTGAAATCCCAAACTTGAATAGAACAATAGAGGCGAAAATCGTCAACGATATTGGAGCACGAAGTCTCAAAGAACACAATCCTGAATGCATTAATAAAGGTACTACAATACTATCATTTACTAAAAAGTATAAATTCTAATGTAAATAAATTATTATCATGTAGAATAATATGAATAGAAATTATTTTGGGTTTAACATTTTTAGACAAAAAAAAAATATTACAGAAATGCTTTATACCAATAAAAGCGACTTCGAAATCGTAAAACTAGAGCGTTCACTATTCCCTGGACCAATTCTCTGAATTCAACTCCATTTTCCTCTCAGTGTTCGGCAGCTTTTATTTTAAAAGCGCAGAAAATCTTATTTCTAACGAAAAAGCTTTCGCAATCCCCAAACCTCTTCATAATCGATTTTATTTCCAAGGATTTGGAAGGAATGTAAAAAAGAACGCTACTGCTTCATAATGAATGAATGGATTAAATCCCAGATGATTGAAATAATTGAAATAATCTGTAAAAGGAATAAGCAAACTCTTGAAAAGAAATTTATAAAAATTATTTCCTGGATTAATTACATAAGATCATCCTCTTCGTATTCAGCGTATAATTTGTCTGATAACTGAGCAGAATATCTAAAAATGGCGTGTTTGCCAATTTCATGAACAGTCCTGCCCATACAAAAAGTACTCACATTTGAAAACAATCAGAAAATCAACTTGAATCCTAAATTTCAGAGCTCGTCATTCAAACTGGCCACTGTACCCTAAATAGACACATCAACCTTATGGGTGTTATAGATGACAAATTATGTAGAGGCCGTATATATGGATATGTCGCACACCGGCAAAAAAAGTGACAAAATAAAAGTCAAAAAATAAAAATTTTGTTGTTATATCATTTAAAAATATGTATGAGGTGCTCCAGCGTGTTATATTACTCTTCTATAGAATATAATAGAAGTTACCACCATAAATATTTACCTAAAATTTAAAAGAAGCTTATACTATTTCAATATAAGTTTTTTCGTATCCTTTAAGTTGATGTTTCTCAAATTCTGAAATTTTGAGTTGCGTCACTATTCTTGCCGGGATGCGTTATAATGGGTGGAGAGTGAAAAAAGGAAAGTTTCAGAAAGCTCCGATTTAATTTGACAGTAAAGTTTTCCCTTCTAAACAAGTTGGCATCGCGCTCTCTCTCTCTCTCTCTCTCTCTCTCTCTCTCTCTCTCAATACAAACTAAACCATACAGTATATAAACCATATGTGATCCTTTGCTATAAAAAAAAAGAACCAAAACAGAGTAAGACAAAAATTTCTGTTTTATCTTTTTTTGTTGTTGTTATACCGCTCTTACTTTTACCGTCTAAGAAACGGGAAAAATAGATTACTGGGATGTAACCTCAATGTACAATGGGGATATAGTTTGTAAAAATATCAAACCTAACAATGTCTTCTTTGGTATTCGAAAGGAGGAAGGTGTGCAGAACAGTGTTTCAGCTTAAGTCAATATCAAGGCCCTCCTGAAATTGGAAAAGAGAACTTGCATTGGGAAGGCTTACAAGCTCCAGCTGTTCCTCCGTATAAGTTGAAAGAGAGATTCTGAAATTCCATCGGAGTTGATGGTGCGCTCTGGCCTTTGCTACGAAAATAGAACAAATGTATTCTGGTGTCCATAAGTATTTTTCCTCTTTCCTGTCTCGTGCTACCGTTCAAACTACGTTATTGTGCATTCTCTCATTTTTTTAATTGGGTTAAAATCAAAGATTGATTATTTTATCAGTGTGTTTTAATGGAAAAAGAGATTTTTCCATTAAAACACACTATATTTTAAGATCAAGATTTCACATAAGACTATTTTAGAAATTTTTTGATGCTATTCATGAATTGGGTTTCCAGCATTTCTGCGATGTGTCTTAGCGCACACAATTGTCCTAATGATATTTTTCTTTATTTGTCAATGAGATTGAAAAATTACGTTTTTTGCAAAGCTAATTTAATTTTTTCTATGAAACAAAAATAAATTATTTTTGCTTAAAAACAGTGGCTTTCAACCGATGTCAAATGTACCACTACTTGTATGTGAGATACTATGTAGCACTAAAATCAACAACTGTATTGTACAGCGCCAAATGGTCACCGTTTGTTTAAAACTATTTATTTTATGGAGCACTGTCTAATTTCGTCTGCTATATTTCGCAAAATTTCATGCAAATTAGTTTTTTGAACTTTCATTCACTTTTAGGGGCGGTGGTAGCCCGATACGGAGAGAAACGGAGGGTTGCGAGTTCAAAACTCGATCCAACAAGACCGTCTTGTACGTGGAGGATGGTGCACATAAAATCTATCGTGGTCTCAAATGTTCTTAGGTTGACGTGGTGTGGAACTTTGGAGAATGGCGTGACGGTTCAAGTGTTATCCTGGTTTATATTCCCTTGGGAATTGATCCCTGAACGTCGCCAATAACCCGCTGTGTTGCTTCAGTACGAGTTTAGTTCAACTACCTATCTAAAAACTCAAAAACTAATCTATTAAAATGCTTCAACAAGCGTCATATCTGTAAAAATTTACAAATTCGGCATGCTGTTAGGATAGTAACGCCCTCTCACAACGGGTTTAGTACTAAATTGTGTAAACTAGACACCATTTGTTTGTCTTCCACATACAAATCTACAAAACCTTGGCATTTCTTTTTTAAATGATGGAATTACGATCAGTTTCAAATGATCACAGAATTCTAACGTTCTCCAAAATTTTCGAAGATATTAGCAGACTAAGAGCCGTCAACACTGCTGCTTTGAAGTTTGGTCGAAGATAACGACTGTTTTGCGTGAGATATTTAAGTAGGTAAACATGAAAGATAGATAGCAATTGCAAAGAATTGAAATTAGTATTATGATATATGTAATAAAGCGTATGATTCCCAAATGTTTGTTAAAAGCTTTGGCAGTAACTCATTTTGTACTACAATATAAATGTTCTTTATGCGAAAGAACAACTTTTAGTTTTTAAGTTTGAAAATGCTTCAAAGGCACTAAAATAAATAGAACCTAACCTATTAGATATACAAAAACCGTTTCATCTCGAGAAATTTCTTTATTTATGTAAGTAATTTTCTCTGTTGCTCAGAATAAATACAGATACATATATGTATGTGTGTATATGTGTATATATATTGTAATGCAGTAAATTTTGTTCAATTATCTGTATTCTATCAAAAGTTATAGTCAATTAACCAGAAAA
Source organism: Metellina segmentata (assembly GCA_947359465.1). Classification (NCBI taxonomy): domain Eukaryota; kingdom Metazoa; phylum Arthropoda; class Arachnida; order Araneae; family Tetragnathidae; genus Metellina; species Metellina segmentata. The sequence continues at coordinate 40,490,779 of OX375876.1, read as the reverse complement.
AGGAAGCACAACTTGTTTAGGTTGATACATTATCAAGTTGGTTGAATTTTTTGGGATCTTTCATTTAGTTAGCTTTTTAAACATAATAAAATTAAAGAAATATCGAGAAGAGTTGGCTGGTCTCCCATAAAGCGATGTAAAATAGTACTATTAAATGTACAAGGTATAAGGAGACTCAGTCACAAAATCAGACTGATAAAGGCAGGAAAAGGTACACAACAGCAAGTAACGATGGAAGAGTTACGAGATTGTGCCTTGGTGACAGAATAAAATAATCTGGTTGAAAATCAATGAAATGGCACAATGCAGTGTGAACTTGGTTGCAAGGACTGTTCGGTGCAGAATGCAGAAATCTGGTCTTAATGTTAGAATTCCACAAAAAAAAGCCATTTTTATGCCTCAAACAAAGGTTTAAAAGATTAAACTGGGTAAAATACATATTAAATGAATATAGGAATAATGGAACAGTGTTATTTGGAGTGATGAGACCAAATCTCCCTGTTTAGAAGTTGTGGCATAAAATACGTAAGAAGAATAATCTGAAAATATGTGCATTCTGAATGTAAATATTACACCTACCGTGAAATACCCAGTTGCTGTCATGATCTGGGGTTGATGGAATCAAAAGCTGTGGGCTAAATTTGCGTGATTATTGAGAATTTAAATGCCCCAAAATACGTAAATGAAGTACTTGAGTCCGAACTGAAGCCTTCCAAACGTGATCATTTCTCAAAGATAATGAAGCATTTATATTTCAACACGATTCACCTCCATGTCATGTTGCTACTGAGTGCAAAAAAAGGTTTCAAGATAATCATATTCCATAACTGGAATAACCTAGGAAGAGCCCAGACTTTAACCCAATAGAAAACTTATGGAGCCAACTAAAGAAACTTGTGAGTCAGAAGCAACTCGCCAATAAAAACCAATAAATCGAAGCAATAATTCAATCTAGGTTTCACATTATAACAGCTACATAACTAAACAAATTGGTTCACTCCATGGGAAGGTGTTGTAAAGCCGTAATTAACGTTAAAGGTTGCCCAACTAAGTATTAACAGACATGAAAATTTTTGTAACTCATTTTTCTATAGTGTTTCACTTTTCTTCTTCATAACTGCTGTTATAATACAAAATCCTTTCTATAAAAGTTATTGTATTACATTCGCCATAGAAGTAGCTTTCCATTGATAGATAATTTTATGACATTACTCCAAAAAAGGTTGTGATCTGAACCATCTAACCACAGAAATACACTTAATATATCGTATATAATAGCCAAAATTAGCCCCAAACACCATAACGAACTGATATAAAAAGGCAAATTAGGCAAAATGTCAGATCAGGTAAAATGTCCTGGCATGATTTAAAATCAGAATATCGAAATATCAAAGTACACCACAAGTTCAAAGCAGTACAAATACAATACCAAGCACAATACTAGACCATTAACAATAAACTATGAAAAAGAATAAGATGTGTTACTTTTTACACGTATCAGCAAAGGATTTGCAGCTGGAAAGTCAGTTATACTTCGCACGAAGATCGTCATTGAATGTCATTCATAGCGGTCGCAAAATTATAATATTAAGGGACATATAATCCTTACTTGATAGATCCCTTGGTCTAACAATCTTAGGCCCTGTCCACATGAGGCGTTTTCTAACGCGTGTTTTCCAAGGTCAACTTTTCTTATGCACTAAATTATGTTTTTTATTCCCCTAATTCGAGTTTTTATCTTTGCGATCGTTGAAGATGGAGAGAAAATTTCAACGGATTTCAAATCAGCGTAAAATTCTTATCGATACCTAAAACAGATTTATTATTTAATTAGTTACCATTTGATTGTTTAGTTATTTATTAAATAATTAATTATTTATTTATAGAAAATCATATTTAAGGTATCGATCTGGTGTAAACCTTTCCTCAGATTTCAAATTCATTGAAATTTTTACTCTATCTTCAACGATCGCAAAGATAAAAACTTGAATTAGGGGAATAAAATAAAAAACATAATGTAATGCATAAGAAAATATGACCTTGGAAAACCTAGAAACGCCTCATGTGGACAGGTCCTGTCTTTTAATCCTTATGACCCTAGCAAGTTAATTTTTAACTTCCTTTTTCACTAGCCATTATAATAATAAGCTCTGAGACGTCCCAAATAACGTACACTCAACAACAAACCCCTCAACGCATTATCATGTTACCATTTGTCTATTGAAGCATTAAATAAACAATTTTATGGAATTTTCCGCCTCGTCATTAGTGGAACAAACACTAGTCTCAATGGAATATTCTCCGATTGCTTTATACCACTCCCGCTACGATTACATGCTCTATGATCTTTTACCATCGACTGCAAATTCGGCATTTATCTAGTTTGGAGAGTGAGTTGATTGCTCAGGTGTAACCTCGACATCAGATCGTAGTTCAAAACTACGTGTCGTCCTCTGATCTTTCGGTTCGGGTTGGATCCGGACTGTTGCCAATAGCTCGTTGTGTTGCTCCAGTGAGACATTAATTAAAAACTCCTAAATACCTTCAGCATTTATCGAGATAAACTTTAAATTTCATGATTTTACATATTCGATGAAGATGCTGATCAAATGAGGTAACACAGTTCCGCTTCTTAAACATTTAGAAATTTAAACAACCCAACAAAATTATTCGTGTATGCAATTATAGGGGTTCAATAGCTCAGCACATTCATTTGTGTTAAAAACGTCGCCAAAGTGGCGCACTAAATCAAATCAGTTCTTTTTATCATTATGGATAGCCTATGTTTACACTGAAAAGCTTGTGTTTACATTTTAATTAACATTTTATTCAAAACGTTTATCTCTTCACAAAGAGTGTGTTGCGCTTCGTTGATAAATGACCTTGGGAAAGCAAATTACCTTTTCGCAAATGACCTTGGGAAAGTTCTTTTGTGAAAATATAGTTAACTAGCAGGGGAAGCCGCCAATCTCGATATAATATACGCCGATAGCCAGAGATTATTCGTTTCGCTAACTCGTAATCACTTCTACGGCTTCTGGCATCGAACGACCAAAAAAAAAAAAAAAAACGCTAAAGTTGCCCATTATGGTCACACATTTACGTTTTACCCACGTTATTTACAATTGTGACCTAAAAAGACACGTTAAACACAGTTTGTGATAAATTTTAAAATACTTTGTTCGGTGATAAATTTGTTAAATGCAGTTGAAAGTTCTAAAATAATTTATTTTTCGGTAAACGCGTTTAATACAGTTCATGATAAAAAAAATTGTAAAGCATAATTTATTCTTCGCTAAACACGTTACATACAATATGTGATAAATTTTTTCGGTTCATACTTCATACTTCATACAAATTTCATACTTCGGCAAACATGAAAAAATTGTTTTTTATCATTTGTAAAGTAATTCATTCTTTGTTAAACACAATTTACGATAAATTGTAAAATAATTCATTCTTTGTTAAATACAGTTTATGATATAAATTGTAAAATAGTTCATTCTTCGTTAAACACAGTTTATGATAAATTGTACAATAATTCATTCTTCGTTTTAAACACAGTTTATGATAAATTTAAAGTAATTTATTCTTTGTAATTGAGATTTTTTATAAAAATAAAATGAACACTAGTCTTGTTTTATCCATTTATCCACGAATACACGTTTGGAAACTATGTTTAGTTACGAAACTAAACAAGAATCGAGAAAATGCTTACATTCATTCGGTTGCAAACAGACTAACAAATAAACTGAAAGAAGTAAACTTAATGTTACTTTAATCTCTGCATCTTTTATGATACTAAAGCAATTAGCTATCCTTTATTACTTTCACTACCACTTTCGAGCTTTACTCTCACTTTTCATTCAAGAGGGGGTGGTTTTCTCTCTTTCCCCGTCCTTTAACTCTTTCAAACATTTCATTATTCATTTTATGATAATGAAATCAAGTTATACTTACTCTTCACAAATGCTTCTTAATATTTAAATATTGTGATGAAGTAGTTTTGCTTTGTAGCGTGATTTTCTGTGCTGTATTTGTCATTTTCCGTCATGTTATGCCTGGACAGTCACTTTTGGTGACAGGGTAATGCATGTTTGAACTTGTCAAGTATTTAAGTTTTCCTCAGAACAAAATAGCAAGTTGTAAAATATTGTAGAAAATAGCTCTTATATGAGATTAAAAATTGTGGCCATCACTGAGTCCTGTTTTGAAATATATTCTTTTAATTTTTATATAAAATTATCCAGGATTCATAAACTGTCCCCCAGGAGCCCTTCTCGTTTAGGTGCGTACGGTATTCAAGTACCCGAGGTACCTGAGGGGTACCTGAATTATCTTTTATTTTCCCATGGGGCTTTTACTGTCTAAAGTAAACACAGTGTTGAGCTCAATATCTGTTTCACATGAATCAAGAAATTAGAATAATACTCAAAAGAAAAGATTCGACACTCACGTCGAAACACTCACACGACAAAGTTAAATCAATCTAGAAATAGTTGCGAAAATTTGAATACATACGATGATTATTTTAGTAAATCTATACAAAACAATTTTATCTATACATCTATCGCAGCCATTATATTCGATGTTTTTATTTACTGAAGAATTGATTTTAATTGGAAACACAAGTCGCTCTTTAAATCGTAACTCGACGAATCCAACAATCACAAGTTCAATCATTCCTCTAGAATATTCACTACCAGAAATCACAAACAAAAGAATTCCTTACAAATCATTGTACTCCCTGCATCAAATTAATCAACAAAGAAACTTTCTATAGAAAATATTCGTGCGGGAAACTTACAGCGATCAAACAAATAATTGAAGACGTAAACATTGGTAATAAATCTGAGTCGAAATATTTTATTTGAGGATCCATTACTAATTTGGTCTTGATATTTGTATTTATTGAAGGATGAAAAATTTGTTAATATTATGAAATGAGTGTGACCCATTATGACTGTTAATATATTAGTAAATGAAAACATAACTATTGAACTTAACAATTAAGGAATCAAAAAGTCTTAAACATAAAAACACCCACTAAAATATTCACAACAAATCACGATCTAAAGAATACTTTATTCTTACAAACCGGTTCTCTGCATCACAGACATAAAGAATATACAAAAGAAACGATTTATGCGACAAATTTGCTTCAAGCAAATATCCATTACGTATATTTGAACGCATCGTGTGTGTGTGATGTATTTGAAAACTGAATCTACTTAAAACTGTGTTTTTGTTATGTTATACATCTATCTCATTTTTATATTTATATTTTAATACTAATTTGATTTTTTTTAACTATAGAAGAGTTTATTTTGAAATAAAGAGACAAACAACTCTTTAAATTATCCTGTGAGAAACAAATCATCTCATTACACACGTTCTATTTAAGAATAAAAAGACTGATTCTTACGAATCAGGGAATATGAATAATCGCGGAGGTATCTTATTAACACATCTATGAAAAATAATTTTATTTTGATATATTTATTACCGATATAATTTAATATTTTTAATAATTGAGGAATTTATTTTTAATGAAGATATAGTACATACTACCCTTTAAATTTTCAAATGAGGAATTCAACAATCACAAATACACGTTCTAATGAAGAATATGCACGAAATAGTAAACAAAATAAAATACTTTGATTCGTACAAATTAGCTTTTGAATAATCGTGGTGTACTTTAATAATGAAATTATACAAAATAATATTTGAACACACCTGTTATAATTTGATATTTTTACTACAAAACTTTATTTCATGTTTAACAATTTAGGAGTTTGTTTTAAATTATGACAAAACTGTTAATCCAATTGAGAAATATAGCAATTACAAATGCGCGTTATTTATAGAATATTCAGCAGAAGAAATCACAACCAAAAGAACACCATATTACGAATCAGCACCATATTCACCACGAAATAATTTTATTTATACACATAGTTTATTTTCATATGTCATAGTTTATTTTCATTGTTGTTGTTGTTGTCGTGCGGGCCATATATGGCCCAATTGAGGGTGCCATTGCCCCGGAGGGTAGGTTTACTACAAGTATTCGATTGCCATTTCTTATTAGAAATATTCATGTGATACTTTAACTTATTGATGATTATTGTTTAATTTATAATGAAGATCTACTTCTACATAAATTATCAAGTAAAGAAGGTAACAATTATAAACACACGTTCTCTAGAATATTCGACGGCATAAACCTCAATTAAAAAAACACTTTGCCTTTTGCTAATCAGTATTTGAATAATCGTGTTGTACACTACTATTTGTGAAAATTTCAACACTGAAAGAATCATCAGAAATAAATGAAATTTATTCCACGTATTAGTACTTTTTGGGTTTAAATAAACGATCAAATTTACAGAGCAATAAAACAAAAATAATGCTGAAAATTAATATATTGTGCAGCCACCATGCACAACGATGAGAGCCTGTACACGCCGTGGCATCGAATCATACTGATTCCGAATGTCATGCTGAGGGATGGCGTTCCAGATGGCCTCTATCTGATTCCAAATTTTAGCCCTACTCTCCGCCCGACGAGCGGTACGAGCGAATCGCCGACCGATGTAATCCCAGACTTGCTCAATGGGCGACAAATCCAGTGAACGCGCAGGCTATGGAAGAAGCGGAACCTGTCGTGCAATGAAGAAGTATTGTACGTTCCGAGCAACATGTGGACTGGCATTGTCTTGCTGAAATACAGCTCCGGGAATACGTTGCAGGAAGGGTAGGACCTCGGGCTGCACAACTTGCCTGATGTAGCGCCCGCTTTTCAGGGTTCTCACAGTTTGGAGTAGGTGAGATCGCCCTTGGTATCCAATTGCGCCCCAGTCCATAACGCAAGGCGTTCGTCCAGTATAACGCTGAATAGCACACTCCGCGAGAAGGCGTTTATCTCCGTAGCGTCTGAGGAGTACGCGTCCATCGTTGTATCGGGACTCATCTGAGAAGACAACGTGTTGCCAATTGGCACGTCATTGGCTGTGTTGGGGAACCATTGTTTGTTCACCGTCGAGGAAATCCTGTACAGAGGAATCCTTACACGTAGCCCATGGCACAACAGACGTCGCGAACCGAGCGGGCAGACAATGGCACACCTTTAGAAGTGCTCCAATGTTGTACCAACGCACGGGAGGACGTTGAACGGTCAGTAACCACCATGCGGATGAGGTGTCTGTCGTCCCTTGGAGACATCATATTGCGCGAACTACAGTCATGGTTTCGACTTATCCTGTTCTCCATGGTCCATCTCTTTTACTCACGCATCACTGTTGTGGCATCACGCCCCGTGCGAGACGTGATTTTGCGATAGGAATGTCCACCCTCACAGAGGCCGATCATGTGGCCCCGTTCGAACTCCGTTAGTTGCTCGTATGGCACTGCGTTTTTGGTGAGTAATATTGACTCCTAATCAATCATTTACAGCTGTCAAACAACGATATACACACTTCAAAGCACCTTTACAGTGCTTTTTATAGTTATTTGCATATCATAACATGTTTTGCATTTCCTGCAAGTTTCGTTTACTTTGCAGGATTTCTTCATGGTGTTGCATTTTTCACAAATAGTATTGTATTTAATAATAAATTTATATAAAATTATTTTACTTTGATATTTTTATCACAAATATTTATTTTATAATTTTAATTTTGCTGAAGAGTATATTTTAAGTAAAGACATGCTAACGTTTAGATTATGAAGTGAAGATTCCAATAATCACAAATACACATTATTTAGAATAATTACCAGAAAAAAAATCACAACTTCTCTCTATGCATCGTATTTTAGTAAAAATATCAACTTATTTTATGTTTTAATTCGAGTTTATTTTACGTAAAGACATACTATTATTTAAATAATAAATTGAACACAAACAATCACAAATGCCTGTTCTTATCTAGAATATTCGCCAGAAGAAATCTTAATTAACTAAACATTAATTTTTGCGAATCAGTATGTGGATAATCGTGATGTATTTCATTTATATATCTATGTAAAATATTTTTTTTAATTTAAATTTTGATGTTTCCCTAGCAAATATTGATTTAATGTTTTTAATAATTGAAGTTTATTTTAAATATTAAGACATCCTACTGTTTAAATTATATCTTGTGAGAAAACCAACAATCACCTATCCACATTCTGATCCAGGCCAAAAAAAAAGAACAATCTAATTCTTACAAATCAGAATATGAATAACGGCGGTGTATTTTAATAATAAATCAATAAAATAATATTTAAACAGGTTTGTTTTATTTTTGTGCTTTTATTCAAAAAAAAATTCGATGTTTTAAATTGAACTTTATTTTAACTACAAAAAAGCATCTAACCTAACAATCACAAAACACGTTCTACTCTAAAATATGCACCAGAAGAAATGACTTCCAAAGGAACAACGATTCTTGTACATCAACATTTGATTTTTTTAAGCATTTGATTTTTTTTAAGCATTTGTTTTTTATTAAGATATTTTTCTTAGAAAAATCACAACTTTATATTTTAACTATTGAAGAGTTTATTTTAAAATAAAGACTCTACTGTATATAGATAGTATCAAGGAACCAAACAATCATATATATATATATATATATATATATATATATATATATATATATATATATATATATATATATATATATATATATATATATATGCTAAAACAAAAAGAGAACATTTTGATTTTTGCGAATCATAAAATGAATAATTGTATTGTGTATTTTAATAATTAATGTGTGTAAAATATTTGTATCTATATCCTTATAACCAATAATACTTTCATACTTTTAATCATTGACGAATTCCTTTTTAATGAAGACTTACTATTTAAATTTTTACGAGTGGGGAATTGGAACAATTACAAATACGCATTTAAATGAATATGCACCAAATAGTAAACAAAAGAATACTTTGATTCTATATATATATATATATATATATATATATATATATATATATATATATATATATATATATATATATATATATATATATATATATATATATATACATTACATTTGGTTTTATTTTGTTCTTTTTATTACAAACATGAATTTAATATATTTAATTAGCAAAAATACCCGGCTTTGCTCGGGTTGAATTAATAGTCATTATGGATTAATTTTCATAAAAGAATGTTAGCATCATTTTTTAGTATACGGTAAAAAACATTTTAATATCCATTTTAACTTCTCCATCACTTCTACAATTTACTCCGTACGCAAATATACATATATGCTGTATCCATCCATATAATCCATTTCATATTCGTCGCACTTCTGCTAAAAGTTCTAAATGTTTCTAAAAATGAAATTTTTCTAATGTGACTAATTACATAAGTTTATTTTGAGTTTTCGAGTGACTAAGAACATTCCCAAGCATTCATTTTCAGTAAAAATCGGGATTTTTTGGCATATAGTCTTGCACTTAGTTTTCCTATGAATATGTTTTACTTGTGCCATTCTTGCACCTAGAGTGCGATATTTTAGAATTTCATTGTCAATATGAGGGGATGGTAAATAAAATTGTTGCAGCATTCGTGGCTAATTTAGTTTAAGCAAACGCAATTTTTCTTGAAAATTCCATTCACCGATAGGTGTATAACGGAACTTCTGTTAGATATATAAATCAGAGTTGACGTTTGACTGTTCTGTATAGAAATCCACCTTTCGACCAATCTACACCACATTTGGTACACTTATATTTTAAAATCTTGTGAGTATGATAGGCTACATATTAACCCGCGTTTTATTCGTCCATAGGGGCTAAAAATTTACTGCATTCGTGACTAATTTAGTTTGAAGCAAACGCACTTTTTCCTGAAAATTCCATTCAGTGGCATGTGGAATAACGGAGATTGTGATAGAAATAAATGCCATCAATGAAGACAAATTAAACTCAATCGATAATAATTTTTTAATAAACAGAAGGTTGATTTTGCAACGCTTTTACAAAAATAAAAGCACTACATTCAACGAATGATTCATATGTATCTAAATTGGGTAAGAACAGCTTCACTAAGTAGAGTAAGCGACTTTGACTTTCTGTCACATTATTCAATATCAACAAAGTCTTATTTAAAATTTGCTTTATTCCAACAGACATGCAGTTTTAAATTGAACCCAAGTGGTACGTTTTTAAATTCAGAAATTCGGTTTTTAAATGGAAAGCACATGCCTATTTAGAATGATAGATGTAGTTACTTGACTATGAAGTACAGCTTTCAATAACACCCATGAAACACGAAAAATAATTTTAATTTAATTGATTTTATTTGCCTTTCAATATAAAGCTAAATCAATTTTGAAATATATTTGAACTACAACGTATGACTACCCGTTGCAATTTAACGTAACCCATCTTATTTTTAAGTTATTTTTTTAATTTACTTGTTATTTTAAGATAAGAAATTACACGCTTAAAATAATATTTTGATGTGTATATTTTATATTTATTTTATGATACAGCAATCTTCACGCTATTAAGTATTAAACCAGAGATTTAATGAAAGTTGGTTGAAACATACATATTCCACCAAGGAATTACCCATGTCCAGTGATATTTTGCAGGAAATAAATAAATCATTAAAATCTATCTCTTTAATAATATTTCTGCAATAGGTAATATACTGGAACACACAATCCAAACAGAAACAAAATTCCAATCCCCTTGGGGGGGAAATACAGAATTCTGAAAAAAAATCTGTTCTAACGTGTTAAATTTCGACTTCATGAACATATTCTCTGAAAAAGAAAAATTCGACAAAAGACAATATTGACAAAGACAATAATGATTTATAACCAAAAAGAACACATATTTATAATACTTGGGAATCCTCAAATATGATCTAAATCAAATGAAACATGAATTCTAAAGTTGTCAGATACCGAAAAGCAAAATTACGATTTTATACTCAAAGATTTTTTCTTTTGGGCTTTCGTGTTCCGTTACAAAATGTGAGTTATCTAAAATTAAATACTTTAAAAATATTCTCTTTCTCTCCCTCTCTCTCTCTCCCTCTCTCCCTCCCTCTCTCTCTCTTCATCAATCAAATATTTATAAAATATTTACATTATAGGAAGAAATAAAAAGTCAGTTGAAATATAAATTTACAAATTTAATTTGTTTAAAAATATTGGTTTTTTTTTACCAATACTGGTAAAGCATTTTGAACTGCGTACAGCAATCGTTTTATACTCAATATTTGAGTTTATCGTTTGGGCTTTTCGTGTTCCGTTACAAAATTTAAATGTAAAATTAAATTTTCTAAATATTCTTTCTTCTTCAATCAAATATTTATAAATATTTTCATCATGATAAGAAGTAAAAAGACAGTTAAAACATGAATATTTCATTAAATTTGTTTTAAAAAAATTGTTTTTCCATCAACACTGGTAAAGCAATCTGAGCTGCGTACAGCAATCGTTTTATACTTAATGCTATCCCTATGGCGATTTCAAATTGCTTTTGGCTTGGCCCTTAAATCAATTTTAGGCCTTTTAGGAGTCGAATTTTTCAAAATCCTTTCTTAGTTCACCTCTACGGTATAAGAAGAATCACCCTGCAAAATTTCAGCTTCCTAGGACTTGTAGTTCTTGAGATACAGTGATGAAAGAGTCAGTCAGTCAGTGAGTGGTATTTGAATTTTATAAATATAGATTATTAAAGAGTTTATTTTAATAGGAAGACATGCGATTTTTTTAAACAATCAAGTGAGAAATCGAGCAATCAGAAACACCCACGTTCTACTCTAGAATATTCACCAAAAGAAAACATATCCAAGAAAAATGCTGATTATTGCGAATCAGCATCTGAATAATCGTGGCGTACTTTAATAATATTTATATACCTTTTTAACTTTCACTCTCTGATTTGAAGAGTTTATTTTTAAATGAAGACATACTACTGTTTAAGTCATCAAGAGAGAAAACAAGAAATCACAGATATACACGAACTACTCTAAAATGTTCACCACACGAAATCTCAAACCAAAACAATACTTTGATTCTCACGAATCACAACACCACATTCATGAAGAAAATAATTGTATGTCATAAAAAAACGCATAGTTTATTTTGATTTTTTTTTCACGTATTCTTTTGATATTAATATTCATTTGATATTTTTATAAAAATATTCATTTGACATTATCAATTATTGATTAATTTATTTTTAAATGAAAACACACTACTGTTCAAATTAGCATGCAAGGAATACAACAATCACAAATATACCTCCACATTCATCCAGGAAACGATTACCCAAATATAAATACTCATGCGACCAAGGATACAACAAAACTACATCCCAAGCCGGATGCAGGCACCAACTCACCTTATCAGGCTAGTCCGGTTCCAACATGGGTCCACAAGGGGGGGGGAGAGGGTTCGGCCCTTCCCGCTGGAAGAAGGGGGGACCCAATCACAGAAACAATAATAAAACCCAAAGCGCGCTAGAATCCGAAGATGCGGACGTGAGAACTCGTCCCCTCGTATCTGAAGGAGGCCCGAGAATCCGGCCGTGTTGCGGAGGTAAAGGCTTGACCGAAGGACCAATAGGAATGCGGCGGGGAACGGCGCATGCGCAGGAGGGCGAGATTTCGGTTTTTGGGGCTTTCGACGGATTTTCGAAAGTGGGTTTGTCGCTCTCGCCGTGCATACCGGAGAGGTTTGTCCAACGTTTCCTCTCCCTCTCAAGAGCGGGATGGTTTGGTGGGGATAGCTGCTGCGTGGTGGAAACGGTAGGTAGTTGAGTCGACGTCGCGATGGAGCAACTCGCCAGGTAACTGGCGACGGTTCGGAATTAATTCCAATCACGAACCCAAGGTCAGATGACGAGGACACCTGAGCTGGCGCCCCAATAGACAAACTTCCACAACACGCCAACGTTGAGGACATTAAAGCCCACGCGGATTTAACGTGCACCAGCCGCCACGTACATTACTGTCTTTGGTTGGATCTAATTTCGAACTCGCAACCCTCCAATTTGCATATCCGCTACCCTTCCAACCGGGATCCCCTGATATTTTTCTTTTGGATTGTTTCCTTTACTGTGGGCCGACCAACCGGTAAAGTGGTTAAGGTGTTAGCCTCTAGATCGGAAGGTTTCTGATTCTAATCTGGGTTCGTGCATGGATGTTTGTAAGCGTATGGTGTAGAGGCAGCTGGTGCACCTTAAATCTGTAGTGGCCGAAAATCCTCACTTTGGGTTGGCGTGGAAGTTTGGAGAGTGGGGTGCCAGCTCAGGTGTTGCTTCGTCATCTGACCGTGGTTCAAAATTACGAGGTGTTGTCCTCGGATCTTTCCCTTAAGGGACTGAACCTGGACCGTCGTCAATAGCCCGTTGTGTTGCTCTAGTACGACGTTAACTAAAATTACCATTACCATTACCATACCTTTACGGCGGTACTAGATTTTTTAATTCCGTTCGGTCTTCAATAAAACTGTAATCCCTGATCCTGAGTACTTGTGAGTTAACCGGTTATGTAACTGAACTTACGCAGTGAGATCCTAGGACCACACCAAGTAATTTTGAGTCACGGGAGACTGACGAGGACAATACCTGTGCTGGCACCCCACTCACCAAACTTCCAAACCACTCCAACGTGAGTACATCCGAGGCCGAGACGTATTTAACACACACCAGCCCCCATGATGGTCCGGTTGCATCTAGTTTCGACCCTTTTAATTGAATCTGATCTGTCGAATGAATGGGTAAAAGGCGAAGACTTAAGATTGAGAATAGTAATGGATGGAATTTGTATTCCATTGTATTTTGATGGAGTGCATATTCTACTGCTCTGATTCCACTCTGGCTAGGTAGGTATTTTTATTAACGTCGCACTGAAACAAAACAACAAGCTATTGGCGACGGTCCGGTATCAACCCCGTAGGGAAAGATCCGAGGCTAGCACCACGTAGTTCTGAACCAGGGTTATGTGACGAGGTCTAAGCCTGAGCTGGCATTCCACTCTCCAAACTTTCTCACAGCCAACATGAGGATATTTGAGACCACGACAGATTTAACGTGCATCAACCCGGACGTATACGATTATCTTTGGCGGGATCTAGTCTCGAACTCGCAACTCTCCGGTTGCTATGCACCATTTTTCTTTGGAAATTACTCAGAAGTGAATACGTATAATTATATGAACCGCGAATAAATATGTAAAATGATTAAATAAATCGCAAAATTGTCAAATATACATCAGAAAAAAATGGGCTTATCTACTTGGCAGAAGTATAAAATACTCTGTGTGTTGAAGTAAAATATATAGAAAACTATACAAAGCGTGATGTTTTGAAGTCGTGTGTAGAGCTAAATCACCATAGTAAAAATTTTGTACTGAAAAATAACTCTATTTTACATCGGTTTTTTAAGTACACGAATACTTGCAACAAGCAACCTGTAGTTTTGAATTTTCCAGCAATATTAAGTCTTTTACTTGTACTCTTAAAATTATGATTTATAAATTAAAAATCCTGTGGTGGTTTATACTAGTATAGACCACCCCATGGTCATAGTACCTCATGGGCGAAAAGGTTTAATTTTGACTCTGAGGGCAAACGATATTTTTAAGCACTGCTTCTAGAAGAATAGAAGCAGTCACCTGTTTTTCATTCTGTTTCCGATTCTGATCTATCGCTAGGTGATTAAAAACAGTTTTCTTTTTAAAAGCCTTTTAAAGGTTTAAAAAAAAATTGACGTCACAGTTTGCGTCATTTTTAGTCCAATGGGGAATTGGTTTGATCTTCGTTTGAGGGAGATTAGGTAGTATTTTTTTTTTAATTTTTACATTCAACAGGCTGATATTATAAGCCATATTTTCCATAAAACTGCTTCTATTCATCCGATTCTACGGTTTGATTTTACTTCAACGTTCGCGGTATTTTATATCTAAACTAATACCATGTGTCAATTCTCGGAGGTATATTGTTGAATACATAAAATTATTTTTAAAAATTGCTGCAATAAAACCAGGCTGTATTATAAAATGTGAATTTACGTAAGCCTGCAAAAGATAACAAATAAATGTATTCCCAAGAGTCAAATGATACATCTAAACGTGTTCAGAAAGTGCAAAGCCATTGTTTAATTCGAATGTTTTGTTCCGAATGCAAAGCTCCGGAGAACGTTCGCAAAATTCCACTTTTTATGTGTGAGGAATGTCTATTTATGGGCTGAACATTCTAAATGTCACTCGGTTCTGTTCTTTTTCGAAGCATTTTTCATTGTTGCTTATAAGCCAATGAAACTGCGGTGAGATTATTCCGCAAGATAAATTTAGGGTTATTCGAGCAAAATTATTTTGCTTTTTTTTAATAAAGAAATGAATTTTTAGAAGTTTAATTTCAATTTCGTTGAGCCCGACCAACCGGTCTAATGGTAAAGGTCTTAGTCTCTAGATCGGAAGGTTCCTGGTTCGAATCCGGATCAGTGCATGGACATTTGTAAGCGTATGGTGTAGAGGCGGCTAGTGCACCTTAAATCTGTCGTGGCCGAAAGTCCTTTCGTTGGGTTGGTGTGGAAGTTTGGAGAGTGGGGTGCCAGCTCAGGTATTGCCGATCCCGGACCGTCGTCAATAGCCCAATGTGTTGCTCCAGTACAACATTAAGTCAAATTGCCTTACCATTACCATCTGACCGTGGTTCAAAATTACGTGGCGTTGTCCGTGGATCTTTCCCGTTATGATTGATTCCGGGCCGTAGTCAATAACCGTTGTGTTGACGTAAATTCACTTATCCACCTACGTATCTCCATGGGTAATTAACGTCGCACTGTAGCAATACAATTGTATATCAACGACGATACAGGTAGATAATTTTAATTAACGACGCACTAGAGCAACCCAGAGGGCTATTGGCGGCGGCCCGGGATCAATACCCAAGGGAAAAATCCGAGGACAACACCACGTAATTTTGAACCACGATCAAATGGCGAGGCAACACCTGTGTTAAAACTCAAATGCTCACCAGAGGGCGCTGCGTGCACTCTGACGGTTGATGGATGTTGAAGCTCTAGTTAGACTTGCTTTTGTGAACGATGTGACGACATGATTAATCTTCTGTTTTGTTGTTGTCTCTGATGATGTGTTTGTGTCAAATAAAAGATAAAAAGCATAAAGGCTAGCTTGTCTTTCACGTCTAACAGGTAAGAAAACCTTTTGCAAATAATTTAAGAACCGTGCGAATCAATGCGAATTAGAAATTACATCAACCTGAACTGGTATCCTTCTCCAAACTCCCTCACCACGCCAACTCGAGGACATTTGAGGCCACGATTAGTTTAACGTGCACCAGCCCCCTTTGTACAGGACGGTCTTTAGCGGGATTCGAACTCGCAACCCTCCAGTTTCTAATCCCATGCTCTTCCAACCTGGCTACAGCTGCCTCAAAGAGGGATGGGTAACTTCCAACTTTTTTACAAAAATGTGCACTGACGAGCCAAAACATTATGACCATCCCCACATTTTTCAATGAACTCGTCTGGATGAAGTGGAGGGCGCGTGATTACCGTCTGCCAGGCGAACAGTTGCTCCTTCTCTTGTACAGCAGGCCATACACAGGCTGGTGGTGGAGGTATTATGATTTGGAAGACGTTCTCATGGGCGACTCTGGGACCCGTAGTTGTGGTAGAACAGACCATGAACACTGTGAACTATCTGAACATCTTTGTGGATCAGTTGCACTCTTACATGGTGTCTGTCTTCCCAACTGGAAATGGAATCTTCCAGCATGACAACGCCCCATGTCACAAGGCTCGGATTGTGTTTGATGTGATTCGAGGAGCATACTGATGAACTCCACTTAATGTCCTGGCCACCTAACTCGCCATAATAGAGCACATTTGGGGTGTCATAGAGTGGTAGCTCAGAGCTCAAACACCACCATGTCCGAATATCTCGACTTTGCGTGACCGCTGCTTAGACATTTGGTACAACCTGTCTCCAGTCATGTACCAAGAACTTGTAGCATCTATGCCCAGGCGAGTTGCAGCTGTTTTGCAGGTCAAAGGAGACGCAACGTTTTATTGAGTAGGTGGTCATAATGTTTTGACCCTTCAGTGTATATTTCGACGGGAAAACAACGATACCCACACAAGTACAAAAAATGGTCACTCTTTTTTAAATATCGTACGTAATAATTTTCTACAACTTTAATACCAAGAATTAGAATGTTATTTGCTGCTTTTTTTAATACCACGTACATTTCATATACCACGCCATATTCCATACTTTTTATTTCATTTCGCTCACTTTGGGGAAGGATACTGTGATCAATGAGAATATCGTGCGAACCAGAATATCGTAACTATAATACACAAGCGCACGTTCGTCCATCATATTTTGTCATCCATTTTTCGACTTTTGTTCATGATGACGAGATTTGGTCAGTTTTTCTAATGCTGAGATATCTTGTCCGTCAAGATCTGGTCAGTTTTGCTAGTGACGAGATACCTCGTCGAGACAATCCCGAAGAGGGTTACCAGTAACTTCAATCTCTGGGTTAAGGCGAGGCTAACTAAACTGACAGTAAGCGTCTAACTGGATTGGCAAAGTGTTCTTACTCTCATTTAACATCTTATTTCAATCCATCCATATTGAATCTTGCATCCATATTCGCATTAATGGATTTCATAACTTTAAATTACATAAAATAATTTAAAAGATATTACACCATTTCGTTTACTTTTGCTGCTGTTGATTCTTAATTCCAGTAAAAGCACACATCGCTCATGTGACGACAATTAGATTCAAAACGTCTTCAATTCCAATTCATTTCCTTGTTCAAGAACGCCTCGGCATTTTTTTTATACAAAATATGTTTTCGTTCATATTTTCCTTTCTGAGCTAATTTTGCCTTCTCTAATCAGACAGCAAACAATTTCATTTGGATGGCAAGCTCTTTCGTGCAGTACAGTGATTCTCAACCTGTGGGGCGCGCCCCCCTGGGGAGGCGCGAGCACACTAGAGGGGGGGCGAGAATATCCAAGAGAAAATATTATCATTTAAAAAAATTGATTAATTGACTTAAAGGAAAGCACACATACACATAGAAAACAAAATACATTTCAACATATTTAATAATTAACTTATTAAAGTAAAAGAACTTCTAAACCAAAACTTACTTAATCAAAACATACCAAATTAAAAACAAATTTAATAATTATTAGTGACTTCCTTGGGCCTGTCTTGCCGAGCTAAGTTTTTCGAAGGAAGTCTTAATATTAGAAATGGCCACTCTCAGTTCTTTTTCTATATTTAGCCGAGATCTATATTTTGTCTTCAAAGAAGCCACAGTAGAAAATCCAATTTCACAAAGGTAGGATGTTGAAAATGGCAATAGAATGCGAAATGCCCTTGTTTTTAGTGCAGAAAAATCTACTACTGACCAAAATTCCAATAGTGATTTATTACTAAATTGTCTTTTGGTTTCGCCACTTGTCGTGAAGTCTATGAATTTTTCTTCCTCATCAATTGAGAGTCCTTCGGGAGTCTTATGAAATGGATCCCTAACCCACTCGTAACTTGCTATCAGTTTGTCGTCAGCAAGAAAATACTTTTTAAAATTATTTGACAGCATGGATAAATGATTTTCAATGGTTACAAAAACAACTTTTACATGTTCTTCTTCAGCCTTGTAAATTTAAGTACAATCATTCACATTTGCAAACATTGTTAGGTTTTTTTGCTTTAAATTTCTGCTCCACAATTCCAAAATTTTCTACAAAAGCATTAACTTTATCACTCGTATCCAACATATGTATATTTGCTCCTTAGAGTTGAAGATGCAAGTTATTTAATTTCTCGAATATGTCGACCAAGTAGCTCAATTTCATCACAAATAGACCATCGCGAAAATTTTTGGCTTCCGGTCTGTTTTCTTCTTCCAGGAAAATGGCGATTTCTTCTCTTAATTCATAAACACGTTGCAAGAATTTCCCACGTGATAACCATCTCTCTCTCTCTCTTGCCTCGCAATAAAATAGTAAAGCTGAATGCATTACACCCATGTCTTTACAAAGTGCGGAAAAGATTCTTGATTTCAGGGGTCTCATTTTGATATAATTTACTACGGTTACAACTGTAGTTAACACAATATTCAGACCATGACTCATTTCTTTGAAAGCCAAAGCTTCTCTATGGATCATGCAATGTGTCCAGACACACTGAGGCGATTTTTGTTTTACAAGTGCTTGTATACTTTGGAATCTTCTAGATATTGAACGAGCACCATCGGTGCATATTCCGACGCAATTTTTCAATTCTATGTTTGCCTCGTTCATAAAATCATTTAAAGTAGCAAATAATGCGAGCGCTGTTGCTTTGAATTCTATCGGTTTGC
This sequence comes from Metellina segmentata, assembly GCA_947359465.1. NCBI lineage: Eukaryota > Metazoa > Arthropoda > Arachnida > Araneae > Tetragnathidae > Metellina > Metellina segmentata. The sequence goes on along the minus strand of OX375876.1, from coordinate 40,471,406 downwards.
AGAAACGTAGTTCTTCGACTACTGACATATTATCACAAAGTCGAACATAGGCAATGAAATGAGTATCTTTATTACTATCTGTTGCTTCTACAAGCTGTATTGAAAACAATTTGTCACGCAACTTCGAGAAAAGCTGACACTGTAAATCTTTAGTTATATCACCAATTCGACGAGCAACAGTATCATTTGAAAGAGGTATGGACTGCAATTGTTTTGAAAAATTATCTCCAAACATAGTTTCTACAATCTCAATTGCTGGCAAAATAAGCTCTTCACCAACGGTGTGAGGTTTTTTACATCTGGCTATTTTATATGAAACTTTATAGGATGCAATTAAAGCTTTTTTATTCACAGACAAAATTTCTTTAAAAAATGATTTTTGCTTTTCATATGATTTTAATTTTAATTCGAAGAATTCTCTGGGTTTGTTGACATACTCACTTGAAGCGTTTCCAAATGTCGTTTAAGTTTATTAGGTTTCATGCTGTCTGCGGCCAACATTTTTGAGCAAATGATACCAGAAGCCTTTCTTCTTCATTTACTTCAGTACTGGTAAACCCCAAATTTAAGTATTCTTGAGAATATTTTCTTGATTTTATTTTCGGAACCATGCTCGTCTGTGTACTTGTTGATGCTTGACTATCGTCTAATGCTCGTTTACGCCTGCTTAAAAAATTATCCATGGGTCTGCATAAATATGCTGCCGTGAATATTTAATATGGTGATTGCAATTAACACGAAAGCATATATAACATACGATAGATTTGATAGCGATCGACTCGAATGAGAATTGAAACTTGCGTTATCGAACATTTTCCTTCTTCCTATGAGAAAACATTTGCTATGTGCATGCTCGAGACGGCTTCCACAAACCATATTACTTAATTCTTCTCTTTTCTTTAGTCATGCTTCTGTTTTATTTCTTTAATTATTCCAAAAAAAAAGTATTCCCAGTTTCTAAATTTAACTCACCCCGTCTAGGTTAACTTTCATTAACAAATTTTTGTACTTTCATATTCTTTTAACGTTATCTCCCTGTTTGGTGTTTGGCTTTCATTTCAAATATAATATTTAAATTTTTCCCCGCTTCCATTCGCTTCATCTGTTCACCGCCCTCTTGGCAAAATGCCTGATGTGGTTTCTCTCCAAAGTTGGCTCGCTTTTACTCTTGTTTCGGCAGTTAGTTAAAAATAATTTAAAAACAGAAATCAAAATACTCAATATATATTATTGTTGCATACATTTTACTGTATTCGGAAGGGGGGGGGAATTAAATATAGAACCAATTAAATCAAAGGAAGAAATTAAAAAGAATCAACGAAATCAAGGGGTGTGGAAATGATGATCTGTGTCCAGGGCCGTATTTCTAAATAGGCTAAGTAAATTTTTCAGGGGCGACAGTTTGGCAATTTATTCAAAAGTTAAAATGAAGTATTTCAGACGTTAATAATATTTTCCTATATTCCGTACGAATTTAAGAATACGTGTTACTTAAAAATATGTTTTAGTCCTTCTACATAGCCTACTTTCTAAAACTTCTCTCTTGAAATGCAATCTAATTTGGTTTGACAACACTGGCACAAGCGCAGCGTTTCGATCTGACAACAGTGTTGGTGGAAGGCCCTGTGGTTCCGTTCTCAGTAGTGTAGTGTCAGTCTACTCTGTCTGAGTCTGACGCTGTCATTCATGTCTATCGGTGTGCACAACGGGGTCGTTGATGATTGTGTTGAGCGGGGCGTGTTCGTGTTGTTTGTTACGATTTTGCCTAATAGTTTAGAGTATTCCAATACATAACGTACAGTTTTTAACAAGTAGCCTACTCCCTACTAGCTACTATGAGGGACGGTAGGAAGAGACTCAGTGGCGCTGAATACAAAAAACGAACAAAACTGAAGCTTTAACAACAAGAACGTTTTCCGAAACAAACAAAAAAACTAGATTTGTTTTTTAAAACTGATAGTTTGCCAGTGGAAGAAAAGAACGATAAAGAAGAAAAAGGGGAACCTGAAAGTTCTCGTGCTGTTTGTGATGGTTCTGTTGGGGACAACAATGCTTTCTCTGGAAAGATTGTAGAAATCTCGAGATTGTACCTGATAGATTTGATGTTAAAAGTCAATCTTTAACAGAAAATAAAGAGAGAGAGAGAGACAACATTAGCAAACTCTTTAAATAAGGATCCAGCTTTGTGTATCTTAAATGATGCTACTAGAGATCTAATAGCAAAAAATGGCTTTGACCAAAACCTAGGATTAGATTTCACTAACAGCTTAAGAGCGTACAAAGATCAAAAGAGATATTTGACTAAATCTCTCTTTGAACGGAGATTAAAAAATGGAGAAGCTCGTGAAAGGAAATGGATGATTTTCTCTAAAAGTAAGGGATCAGTTTTTTGTGGCCCTTGTTTAGTGTTTAACATTAAAGAACGATCACAATTTGACGACAAAGATGATTTCAATGACTGGAAAAATGGAGAAAGTCGTGCATGTCACCATGAAAATTCCCCAATACACAAATCTGCTACTATTACTCTAAAAGCAAAATGAATTTCTCTTAACCGTGTTGACAGTATGCTAACTTTACAACTAGACAAAGAAACACACTATTTGAGAAACGTTTTAACTAGAGTTGTAGCGACGTTCAAGGCCCTGACATCAAGAGGCCTCGCTTTAAGAGGCGACAACGAGATATTTGGTTCTAACAGGAATGGAAATTTTGTTATGGTCTTAGAGCTGATATCCGAGTTCGATCCATTCTTAGCAACACATATTGAAAAATACGGTAATTGTGGTAGTGGTAATACAAATTATCTCTCTTCCAAGACATGCGATGAGGTAATTGAGTTAGTGGCTCGAAATGTTAGGGAAGTAATTTGTGAAGAGTTGAAACAATCTAAATACTTTTCTCTCATCATTGACTCGACCCCAGACATGTCACATGTAGACCTGTTAGTCCTTGCTGTTAGATATGTTTCAAGTGACGGTGTGACCTGTGAAAGATTTCTTACCTTCATTCCATCAGCTGGTCATACTTCAGAAGGAATGTTTGAGTGTGTTATGAATGAGCTAGAAAATCTTCAAATAAACATTGATGACTGCAGAGACCAATCTTATGATAACGCTTCCAATATGACCGGCGTTTACAATGTACTGCAAGCAAAAATAAAGAAAAAAACTCATTTAGCTTTATTTATTCCGTGTGCGGCACACTCCCTAAAACTTGTTGGATCATCTGCTGCAGAATCTGCTTTTTTCTGCTGCATTTTTCATGTTGCTCTAAGAAATATATGTATTTTTTTACGTGCTCTACAAAGCGATGGGAATGCCTAACAAGCGTTATGGAAGAATCTTATCAGAATAAGAAGACAATTAAAAAAGTGTCGTACTCGATGGTCAGCAAGAGATGACGCGTGCCAAAGTTTACGAGAGTCTTGGGAAGAAGTATACATTGCTCTGACAAGAATTTCTGATGACACAACAGAAAAAGCAACGACTAGATGCGAATCCGATAAATTAGAATGTTTTGAGACTGCGTTTATGTTTCTAGAGCACCGTACTTCACATAATCCATAAAGTTAGAAAAGCCATGCAAAGTAGAACTGTGGATGTTTTGTTGGTCAGAGATTTGTATGGCTCTCTTGAAGAATATTTTACGGAACAGAGAAACAACTTTGATTACTTTGAGGAATTGGCCATGGATGTAACCAAAACTACATCTTATGAAAAAGACAATAAAAGACAGCCAAAAAGAAAAGTTTGGCCTAACGAAGACCGAAGTGGAGAAGTTAACTTTACTGGCCGGGATGACCTTAAAATAAACACGTTTTTTCCAATTATAGACTCTTTTGTTTGTGAATTCAAGAAAAGAAAAATGGCCTATGACGAGTTTCAAGACCGATTCTACTTCTTAACTCAGTTGTGTGATAACAATACAGATACGGAAGAGGAACTGAGGAGAAAGGCCACCAACCTTTACCACGTCTACACAAATTATTTGGATTCAGATTTCACTGAAGAGTGCATCCACTTTAAAAATCACTGTGCTGTGGGTAATGATCACCCATCTGATAAATCGTTGGAAGGAATTTCGAAATTTCTGAGGTGTAATTCCTTACAAGATGTTTACCCCAATTTGAACATTGCTGTAAGGATAAGTTTGTGCATACCTGCTACAAATTGCGCGGGAGAACTCAGATTTTCATGCCTTAGAAGAGTTAAGAACTATCTGCGAACTAGTATTTCTCAGATACGGTTAAACTCAATTTCATTACTTTGTATTGAAGTAAATACAACAAAAACACTTTCATATAAGGACATTATTAACAAGTTTGCCATTAAGAAAGCTATGTAAATTTGAACCGGGAGATTACGCGGGGTGAGTTGTTTTAGATACGTGTGTATATTTTTCAACAAATAAACCAGTCATTAACTACATTTTGTGTAATTTCATTTCCGTATATGACAACTTAATTCAAATTGAACACAGTTCTTCAATTACGCAAAAGATAGTCATTAGCATTAAATTAAAAAATATGTTTATAATAGTGATCAATGATCTCCAAGAACAAATTAAATAATTAAGTTCGAAACCCATTTCATTTTTTAACGAATCTTAAAAGAAGTAAGTAAAAAAAAACCAAGTAGAAACTAATTTGACTAAATAAAAAATTTATTGTGTAAACCATTAAAATTGTAGTTTTATCTAAACTAAATTAACTTTATGTTTAAAAAAGATGAAAACACCAATGAACTCTTTACCTTTTGTTGTATAAAACAAATGTATTAAGCAAATATGAACTATAGAGGGGGCAGCAAATGGACTTTAGCCTATAGGCAGCATAATCTTGAATCCGGCCCTGGCTGTGTCTTGACACAGTCGGCAGGTATAAGGCGTAGATTACGTCAGTGAGACCACATGGTGAATGTGAGTGAAATAAATTAATACTATACTGTTTAAAATTCACGCATCAAATGTTCATCGCTCCACAGATATATTACAATTGGTGCATTCCTTGTTGATGTTGAAAGTTGTGGCTCATTACCGACCTCTATGGGTTGAACTACAGCATTCGATTATAAAACGTTTATATCATCACGTATGCTATTTGCGTCGAAATGAAGGTACTTGGTGCACTCGTATCAGACATTTGTTCACTTTGAAGGTGCCACATCGAAACTTTCAAGAACTGCCTCCGAGCCCGTTGACACTCAGCATTGGATGTCCGGATCTTCTTGGATTACTCATCTCTCGATTTTTCTTCGGCGATAGACTAAATTATGCGATGACTCAAATTTTAGGCACTCCCTCCGAGCCAGTTGACGACCAGTATGGAATGTTCTGATTTTCTTCGATTCCCCATCTTTTGATATTTTTCCTGTTGACACTTCTATTATTCTTCTTGTGTTTAATATGCATATTTTGAACATATATAACATTTTGAAATTTTTTTGAAATTTCAACACTTTGAAGTCCAAGATGTAAACAAGTATTACATATTTAAGTTTTATTTCTATTATCTCTACTATTATAAAAGGAAGTGTTTGTCTGTCTGTCTGTGTATTGTGTGTACTGTCCTGACGAATCTATGGCAATTACAATAATTAGGCTTGTCACACAGGTAGTCCGATTTTTTTTTTCGCAATTTTTCTATCGCGTCCGAATTTAAAAATTTTATCTAAAACATTTTTAAATGAATTTATTAATCTTTTTTCATCACCCTTTCTTCTGTTCCGGAGAAAGAAGAAGCAACACGATATTGATATTTTCGCCTTACGTCAGCCTGTGGAATCAGGTTTTTTCACTTCTGTCTTTCGGATCACCCGTACCTCGGTCGAGGCACACGGGAAACACAGACTCCGGCGCGAAACGAGTTTCGGGATGTCACATGATCAACTCAGGCTGAGAAGCACTTCCGTTTCCAATCGTTCAGGAACACTGATTTTACCAATATTTCCTTCTTTTTTTGTGGTGACCTCGGTTGACCTAGGAAAGAAGAAGAAAGTAGGTAGTGTGACGTCTGCCTTTGGAACCATCCCAACTTTTCCGATTCTAGCGTGTTTTGTCAAAGGGTAATAGTAATCTTCAGAGATTGGCGAGCGTTAGAGAGCAGTGGTCACACCTGATCCCACGAAAAGAACTGTCACGGGCAAGGAAAATTTTACATTAGATCTATACCTTATACATTTAATATTCTTTTAACAAATATTTTTCAGTTGAATATTTGTATTTTCGCAAGAGATTGTGACGTCACGCCGATTGTATTTCCTAGATCGTTAAAGATATAGTACAAATTTCAACGGATTTGAAATCTGCGGAACATCACAAATATTTTATAGTTAAATTATTGTAATTTATTTATTACTAGCCACTTCAAGGCCACCACGACATTGCCTGTGGTATTGGTTTGCGAAGCAAGCCAAATGGGAATGCGTAGCAAACAGTGGTGGTTGGCGAGCGTTAACAGTGGTCACACCAAACACCACAAAAGCAACTGTCGCGGGCAACACCGTGCTAGTCACGTAGTGGCTAGTCATTTATAAAGCGCAAGGAGACGAAACCAACAGCACCTCAAACGTCGTGCTCACTCAAAGGAGGCCGGAGACTTGATTAATGTGAGTGGCAGTACGCATTTTCGTGACTCAACTTTGCGCCGCGATTGCATCAGCCGATGACGTCGGCGCAAGATCAATGCGCATTTATAACATTCTTTGTTTAGTGCTCTATTGAACACGATATTGTTCATTTATGTTTCATTTTTATTTTTCAATTTGTTAAACTCTTCGCACCTACGCTTTTTTGCGACAGTTAAAAATTAGACGTGTTATCCCGGTTTCGAAAGGGTAAGATGTATTCCACGTCAAAATTAAAACGAACCGTTTAATCTAAGGACAATTCAACTGATATGAAAAGAACTTTCTAGAACATTCATAATGAAAATTTAAACTTTCCGCTAGACGGAGGTTGCCATAAAAACGGCATAAGCGTAATAAAGATGAGTTGCATTCACCTGCCATAACTCACTACTAAAAGGGCGCCAATAGTGTTTCCACAAAACAGGGCAAAGATTTCTGCTGTATCAAATAACGCCGATTTCTACACCACGTACAATAATAAAAAGCATATAAGTTAGAAACATTTAATTTCAATGCGTAGAAAGACACTACTAACGATATTGAAAACACGCGTCACACAAAGAAACTTCTTGTCTTGAGATCTCACGCAAACGAGAGATCAAGTATAATCACCATAAAAGTCATCGACGTACCTCAAATTAATGTTTCACTCATTGTCGGGCATTTGTGCTTACCATTCGAATCGATTTCATACACAGCCATATATTTCTCTTCGCACAAAACCTGGAAATATTACGTAATTGCAAGGCTCTATTTTTATTCGGATATCGAGTAACGCCCGAGTATTTGCACTAGCAGACTCGAGCATATCCCTTCTTAGTTACAGCTTCTTTCTTGGTGATATCATTTGACGGTAATGCCATTATGCTCTTTCCATGCCTTGTTTGAATCCGATTGTAATCGATATAAGCATTGAGATGTACGCGATATATCTACAAAGGGAATAAAACTAGTCCAATAACTTAAGACAAGATCTGAGCGCGTGCAAGGGATGAGTGAATTTAATTTTTACTGCACGCTTGCAATGTCTACTTTTGTATTTGTAAACGTTACTTATTAAGTACGCGTAAACCATAGGTGGGTAATATAAATAGATTGAGCATTGCTATGGAGAACAGCTTCAAAAAGGTTCAACATCATATCGACGTGTAGTCACTTGACTGCTCTGTGGGGAATGGTGGTAATGCTAATTAGTTCAGTTCACACTGGTGCGACACAACGGACTGTTGGTGATGGTTCAGGTTCAATCTCCAAGGGAAATATCCGTAGACAACACCACGTCATTTTTATCCACGATCAGAAGACGAGGTTACCACCTGAGCAGGCAATCCACTCTCCAAACCTCCACACCACGACAATATGAAGACATTTGAGGCCACGACAGATTTAACGTGCACCAGCTCCTTGTGCAGTCTTTGGCTATACCTAGTTTCAAACTCACAACTGTGAAGTTCCCCGTAGCCTTACCAGGTTTGGGTATTGCCTATGGACACGGAGTTGGACTCCACGGGGGTCCCCCTCTTGTATGGAAAAAGAAACTCGTATGGAGAAGGGGTACAAAAGTGGACTTGCATGAAGGCCAGCTAGGAAGCCAGACGCGATGGTTTGGGCTGGAGACCGATGGGGATTATTCCCGACAGTGTATGATAGACTGAATGTTATTCTATGTATTGTCTGTGTAGTAATTAATCTAGAAATGGTGTATGTAAATGTTGAAATATGCTCATGGACTAGTTCTATGATTGGGGGACGACAAGGCAGAGATTAGGAAATCCGCCGAAATAAAGAACAGTCACAACAAACCTCCAATTTCTAATATTAAAACCAAGCTACCGAGGCCCATGTGTAGTTTGGACTTGTTTGGGAGATTTATTTCATCTTGTCTCCTCGTTTAGCGACACAACTAAGTGTGACAGGGTAGGTGTGAGAATGTGCATTTCTATAGAGTCGCGACAGATGTGGTTAAATCACCGGTTCTACTACTATCAGACGATCTATCAGCGGACCAACCAGATGATGAACGAATGGCCAACGGATGGGCGTCTTCTCCCGTCCCGTGGACAAATCAGATGACCCAACTGACGAAAGCAGTCATGTTACTACTAGTTTTGGTCACATGATCCTAGACACACAAAAAGGTCATCGTTGCTTAATCTCTACATATATACTTTCTCTATGGTGCAAACAAAAATATTAATAAATATATTTTTTTATGAACGCGCAAACGATAATATTGTGAATGTATTTTTTAGTTATGCACGCGCAAAATCTAACGATGATTAAAAACCACTGAAGAATTTTATTTGATTGGTGAGTTCTGAGCATTTTTAAGAGTATTTTATTGCTCCATACATCAAATCAAGAACATTTAAAAGAATGAGCAATGACAAGAGTAGAGATTTTAAAATAACAAAAGTGTTCTTATCCGCAGGATTTTAAAATTTTTAATATAAATTCACATTTTACTACACATAAACTAGTCGCATGTCAATCGACAAGTTTCAGGTGCATTTGTTTCTATGGAGCAACGAAAAAATTAGGGTTTATTAAGAAAACAATTGTGTTGTTCAGTTGGATTGTAGAAGATTGATTCCCTTTCTGGGGGATTTTTTTTAATTCAGCCAGCAACGCGGTAAAAAAAGGGATTTTTTTAAATAAAAATTGGGACACGTTTATGTGATTGAGGAAACCACTGGTACACCGGGTCTTGAAACAAGAAGTGCCTCAGACAAACCGGGACGTCGGGTCAACTTTCCAATTCGTATTCTTTTTTTTATTTTCGGTCCACGGTAGCCCAATGGGAAGAGAACGATTAGCAACTGCAGAATTGCGAATTCGAAACTCGATCCAACAAAACAACGTTGTATTCGTGGGAGTTGGTGCACATTTAATCTGTCGTAGACTCAGATGTCTTTACGTTGACGTGGTGTGGATGTTTAGAAAGTGAGCTGTCAGCTCAGGTGTTGATCTCGTCTTCCGACCGTGGTTCGAAATTACGAGCTGTTCTCGGAGCTTTGCCTCTGGATATCATCCATGTTTAATCCAATATACGTCTCAATGGAGCAACACACCGTCGCCAATAACCCGTTGTGTTTTGTTCCAGTATAACATTAATTGATTACCTCTATCTATCTATTTCATTTTCTACCATGTGAAAGTATGATTTATACCACCAAAAATCTACAAGCTGTATTTTTACTCAGTGAAATTCACTTCTTGGCGTTTTTCTATGTAAAACTATGATTGTTTAATCCATACTACCATATCATCTGCTCTAGTTTCTTACTTATTGATATCTGTCAATGGCAGTGAAGTACTTAAATTACTATTTACATAATTTATTTAAATCCATTGAATATATGCCGACCAACCGGTATAGTGGTTAAGGTGTTAGCCTCTAGATCGGAAGGTTCCTGGTTCGAATCCGGGTCCGGGCATGGATGTTTGTAAACGTATGGTGTAGAGGCGGCTGGTGCACCTTAAATCTGTCGTGGCCGAAAGTCCTCACGTTGGGTTGGCGTGGAAGTTTGGAGAGTGGGGTGCCAGCTCAGGTGTTGCTTCGTCATCTGACCGTGGTTCAAAATTACGAAGTGTTGTCCTCGGATCTTTCCCTTAAGGGACTGATCCCGGACCGTCGTCAATAGCCCGTTGTGTTGCTCTAGTACGACGTTAACTAAATTTAATTACCATTGAATATATGAGCCACGGTAGTCCATTTGTCAGAGTAGCGGAATAGCAGCCAAAGAGTTGAGAATTCGAAACTCGATACGAGCAAACACCGTTGTACACGTGGGAGTTGGTACACGTAAATTTCTCGGGGTTTTAAATGTCCTCATTTTGGCTTCGTGTGGGATGCCAGTTGAGGTATTGATCTCATATGAAAGTGGTTCAAAATTACGAGGCCTTCAGCAATAGCCCGTTATGGTTCTCGTGTTGGACGTACTACCTAAAAACCATTGATACCATCGATACACATATTTTATACCTCCGAATAAATTATTCAAAAATGTAAGGCAGCGTTTATTTACTTACTGGTACATTTATATTTGCTTCCAATAAAGTGCATGAAAAAAATGTACACCTCTGCCATGTCACAGTTTTATTCTGAACTTCCATTTCATTCGCATCCCAATCACCTATTTTTAACATATAAATCTATTATCTTGTTCCCTCATATTTTCTTTTCTACGCATATTTACATACAAAGGTGAAAATGAGATACTTGCCTATTATGAGATACTCTTGTATATTTACCGAACGATGTCGTCATCTACTGGAAAGCGTCATGAACTATTTTCTAGGGAGACTGTAGAATCATTGCAAACATAACCTTCCCCAACCTACAGTCGCACATCGTTTAGAAGAGTTTCGAAGACTTTTTTTTTTGATTGGTCTTTAGACGTATATTAGGTAAATGTTAAGTTAGTTATTAAAAAAAGTTTTTACATGAAATAAATAAGTTTTGTACTAAATAATTTTTTTGTCACGATTGTATTTCTTTGTCATTGTGAATGCACAATATCATATTTAGGAAGCTTGGTGTCCCATGTTGGGCAACCTTATTCGAAAATTTTATAAAATTGCGTTTAGAGTATATTTTTAATGTATTTTGCAAAAACCTCCATCTACATAAAGAAACAGCTTGTGAGTGTTGAAAATCAAAAAGATATTTGTTGCATTTTTCACATTAGACCAGCACCAACTCAATTTTTTTTTAAATACCTCATAATAGGTCATTTTTATCTAGTATATCTTCTATATTTTTCAATGCCTTCTGCAATCAGACTACTGGAGAATTTCATTAGAGCGGAGAGTTTTTCCCTAGTTTTAGCAATATCACTAGTTTTAGCTACTCAGCTAAATAAAGCATATTTAAACTAAGAAACTAAATCGCATAGTGATTGATTCTACATTGTGAGCAATCATTTGCGCCATTAGACAGTATACAAATACTGTGAATTTATGTGTGTTAGTGAACTACATAGGTAGTTTATCAAGAATCTTGGAGACAAAAGATAGGTAGTTGAATTAATTTCAGTCACGTTGGAGCAACGCAATGGACTATTGGAGACGGTCAGGTATCAATCCCGGAAAGATCAGCAAACACCTCGTCATTTTGAAACACTGTCAGTTCACGACCTCAACACCCGAGGATGCTCCCTCTCTTCACACCAAGGATTGAGGCCCGACGGATTTAACAAGCACCAGCCTCCTTGTACACGACAGTCTTTAGTTGGATTCGAACTCTTTGTATCTATAATGTTGAAACGGCAGAATTTATTTGCATGAACTACTGTATTTTGACAGAAGTCGTGGTAGCTACTTAACGTCGCACTAGAGCATCCCAAGGGGACGGTCCAGGATCGAGGATAACGCCTCGCCATTTTGAACGACGGCGAGAACAACACCTGAGCTGGCATCCCACTCTCCAAACCACGCCAGGAGTTTTTGAGGTCACGACATATTTAACGTGCACCAACCCCCAGGTATACGTCGGTCTTCGAAGCTATCGAGCTTCGAACTCGAACCCTCTAAGACGCTATTCTGCCGACCGGGGCTACGGTGGCTCTCGAGACGAAAGAGAAAAATGTCGAGGCTCTCCAAAGACGGACGAGAAACTTCTATCCTAAATGCTGTTGCAGACAGTATCGATCCGATACTTCTCAAAGTACCTAACACGAATAAGAAAAATGTTAGTGATGAGAGAAAGGAAAGGAAAACTTCATGACAACACAGACCGTACGCTTGTCAGCAGCGAGGCAACATCGGCACAATTTTTCAGTGAGGTTAAGTCTCCACGCTAATGTGTAGCCCCTATGCGAACTCTGGGAGCCTTCCGCCAATCAATTCAGTGTCAGCCATTTGTAGAAGAAAAGCATGAAGTTCCGGTCTTGGAACTTTTGAAAGGCGTTGGGAAAGTTGTTAGGTGGATGCATTCTTCATTTGCTTTTTAGTAGTGGGTGGGAAGGGCTTGATTAATTATTAATCTTTTATCGTCTTTGTAAACCTTTTCTTTTAAATATGCCAAAAGGGGGCCGACCAACCGGAATGGGGGTTAAGGTGTTAGTCTCTAGATTGGAAGGTTCCTGGTTCGAAATCCGGGTCAGGGCATGGATGTTTGTAAGCATATGGTGTAGAGGCGGCTGGTGCACCTTAAATCTATCGTGGCCGAAAGTCCTAACGTTCGGTTGGTGTGGAAGTTTGGAGAGTGTGGTGCCAACTCAGATGTTGCCACGTCATCTGATCGTGGTTCAAAATTACACTCATGTCCACAAAATTAAGGATAATGCCAGCTCCGACAAATAAACGTTCAGAAACAAAACAAACGGGACTTTTTCATAAAGCCCATTTTGAACAAAAGATAAAGAACAATATAGATGGTGTATGTATGATACCATTCATAAAAGCTACGATTTTTGATCACTGGAGCAATTAAAAAAAATATCGACCTTACAAAAACTTAACATGACATGGTTGGTACGATGGTTCATACATTGTATGTCTCCAAGACGATTGAATACAGTCCGTATAACGCCTAGGCATGCTGAGGATCAAATAATCGAGCTGATCTTGGGGAAGTTCACTCCACTCAGCAAGCAATGCTCTCCGAAGTTCCGGTACACACTGGCTGCAACTCGTCGGCCAAGCATGTCCCACATATGCTCTATCGGATTCAAGTCAGGTGAGAATGCTGGCCATTCCATAAAGGTGATATCCTCAGATTCAAGGCATTCGTTTACAATGTTTGCACGGTAAGGACGGGCGTTGTCATCCATAAACACAAATTCTGCGCCAATGGCTGGTACGAACGCCTCAAATGCCCCACGTTGGCATGGTGTGGACAGGAAGTTTGGAATATGGGATTCCAATTGAGGCGTTGACCTCGTCATTGGGCGTTGATCAAACAGGTGTGTACGGGCTTCACGAACCCGAGGTACTCTAGTGAGTATCTTTCCCTATGGAGTTTACTGTCTATAGTAAACACGAGGGTCGTGCTCACGGGGTACCCATACGATCTTTTCCTGCTTTCGTCCTATTATTCTATTCCCAATCCATCTTTTGTCCCAATGTCCCTATGCCAGAAGCCCGGAGGTAGAAAGTACGTAAAACTGGTCGCAGTACCAAAGTCTTTGTAGAACAATTTTTCCTTAATTTTATCAAAATTTTGGTTGAATTATTTTTTAATCATAAGTTACGGTGTTCTGCAGTGCAAAGCGAGCATCTTTTCACACCTTTTTGTCTTTTCTAGTTACGGAATAACCTCCCTACACCGTCCAAATTACCCCAAACACTTTATAAATAACACATCTTCTGTGTCAATGACAATACATTTAACTTCAAAAGTTATCGACAGAATTGCAAATTCTGAAAGTATGCCTTGGTTTTAAATAAAGTAAGTTAATTAATTTTGATGCATTTCATTATAAATATGTATTACATATACAGGGTGGTCCCGAATTCATGGTACAAACTTTAATGGTAGGTACAGGACATTGTAACAATGATTTATTGTATAGGAATGTATAGTCGCAAGTGACGCGGTGAGGCGTAAACAGGGGAAATAAAAGGAAAGAGAAATGGAGTGATCGGTTGGTATCATTGCCGGTAGAGGGCAGAAGATGTCTAGCCGCTGTTGAACATGATGCATCGCAGTAGGGAAAAGCGCCATTCACAATTGTGCTGCCGTAGACGATGGGTGACTTTACGTATGCAGAAAAAGCAGACATGCATTACATGTACGGCCGTGCAAATGGTAACGGCAGAGCTGCGTTACGAATGTATCGCGCGGAGTATCCTGATCGACGAATGCCGGATCATAGAATTTTCCAACGGTTACATCGTCAACTTTGTGAAACAGGTGCGTTCGACGTCAACAGACATGGCGCTGGTCGAGTAAGAGCTGTACGCACTCCAAGGCTGGAAGAAAGCATCTTGAACATTGTGGCTGATAGACCCGAGTCAAGCACAAGAACTGTTGCGCGTGACGTAGGTGTGAGTCATCAGACTGTATGCAGAGTGTTAAACGAAAATCGCTTACACCCCTTCCATTTTCAGAAAGTACAAGCATTGAATCCGGCAGATTATCCTCGCCGCGTGAACTTCTGCCTGTGGGTGATGCAGCAATGTGCGTTGCAGCCGGATTTCGTAGATTATGTGCTATTTACAGATGAAGCGACATTTTCACGCGAGGGTGTCTTTAATGCGCACAATTCCCATGTGTGGGCAACCGATAATCCACATGCAACGCGTCGACATGTGTTTCAACAACGTTTCAGTATTAATGTGTGGGCTGGTATTGTGAACGACTTTTTGATTGGCCCATACTTACTACCCACGCGGCTCACTGGCGGAAGCTATCTTATTTTTCTGAAAGAAGTGTTACCACAACTGCTGCATGATGTTCCGATCGCCATTCGTAACCGCATGTGGTTTCAGCACGATGGGGCGCCAGCACACTTCAGCATTGATGTACGGAATTACCTGAATGCCACGTTTGGTACTCGATGGATTGGGCGTGGTGGACCAGTCCCTTGGCCACCCCGATCTCCCGATTTATCGAGCCTCGATTACTTTTTATGGGGACATCTAAAGCATCTTGTTTATGAGACTCCAGTTGACTCAGATGAGGATCTCGTCGCTCGCTTATCTGTAGCTGCTGCAGGTGTGCGTGAAATACCAGGCATCTTTGAACGTGTACGCCAATCGCTCCACCGACGCTGTCAAGCATGTATCGATACTGGTGGACGCAATTTTGAACAATTACTGTAAACATGACACTTGTCAACAACGCTTTCAATAAAATCTTTGTTTTTCCTTTCGGCCGTTATTTCCCCTGTTTTCGCCTCACCGCGTCACTTGCGACTATACATTCCTATACAATAAATCATTGTTACAATGTCCTGTACCTACCATTAAAGTTTGTACCATGAATTCGGGACCACCCTGTATAGCCGATAATTGTGCTTTACGTCTGGTTTTGATTTTACTGCAGTTTTTAAAGTTCGGACAAAATGGCTGCAGAACAATTGCAATAGCTTGGAGTTGTGTTGCAGAACACTGAATACAATTCTGCACCTGAGGCCAGAAGTAACTACCCATGCCAGAAGATAGGAGCTTATTCATATTTACTCTTGCCGTCAAGGCACAAGGGTTCAGCCCATTTTGTAGGAAAAGTGGTCTCAGTAATACCAAATAACTTCTGTCTTTTAAATGATCGGCGTTAATAAAGTTGAATTCGCGTTGCACCGGAACGACAACACAGCGGGCTACTGGCGATATGCTTCGAGATCCGTCCCGAAGGGAAATACGACGACATCTTGACATTTTGAACTACAATCAGATGACGAGGTCAGGATTTGAGATAGCACCCCACCTTCTTCAGACTTCCACACCACATCAACGTGAAGACTCTTTAAGTCATTGTACGTTCAACGTTGACATCCTCACACGACGATCTGGTAGGATCGAGTTTTGAACCCGTTACCTTCCAGTTGCTTAAATAACACTACATTCGTACTATATCTGAAAAACCGCTGGAAGAAAACAACTGTTCAAACTGCTAAGTAAGTACAGCCGCATTTAAATAGTGGTGCTTGAACTGGATGCATAATTTAAGCATAATAATTCAGAAAAATCCTGTATCTAGTACTGAAAAGTTCTGTTTCTAGTATCTACTAGACTTATTTATCCTACGTAGTAGTACAGGCAAGCATCATTAACTAGGGGATGAAATGCTGATGTAAGGGTTCGTCTGCCTCGTAATGTACATCATTTTTAAGGAATA
The DNA here is from genome assembly GCA_947359465.1 of Metellina segmentata. NCBI lineage: Eukaryota > Metazoa > Arthropoda > Arachnida > Araneae > Tetragnathidae > Metellina > Metellina segmentata. Next base: position 40,454,993 of record OX375876.1, on the reverse strand, counting down.
TCCAATTGAGGTGGTTGGTTTTTATCATGGGCCATATTTGGCCAAACTTCCCCAAACAGCATGAAATAATTAGGTATACTCACAAAGAAAGAATAATTACTCAGAGATGTTGTGGGATCGTCGTGGCTCAATGGGTATGCTTACTACGGTAAGTTGCTGGCGGCTCAGGTTTAAATCCCATTAAGTGTTTTTCTCTATAATGTGTCAGTAAAACTTCCATTATCTGTAATGTGCATTACTTGATATTGCCTGTTTTGTGTCTGACTCAACATGACCAGGTATGCATGACCCTTGCACCATAAAACCCTAAGACAACCCAATCCCCTCAGGGAGGTTGCGACGCAGTGGGCAAATCCCCTGAGCCACGGCGACCCCAATACCTAATTCCGAACGCAACATACTTGGAACATCTGTACACAAAAAAAACTTGAAATGTTGTATTGAATTATGGTAAGTTGGTAGGTATAGCTATCTACACTGGTGACCAAAATTATCTTTACATGCGTAGAATCACGGATTTCTCAGAAACCGTGGGCTATAATTTTGTGAATTTGTGTGGAATGAGGCATAACATCATAACATAAATACAAAGGTCAAAATTTATAGCATTGATTGACATTTAAAACTTTAGCATGAAACAATAAAAACGACAATTATATGTGACAGTGAGAGTTCAGAAAAAAAATATAATTCAGAAACAATTTAATATGGAATGTGATCGCCCCTGACTTGTACACACAAATCACAACATCATTTCATGCTGTCAATAATGTTGCTAACCACAGTTTGGGGTATTAAGTTCCGCTCCTACAGCAATGCGGTCTTCAGGGCATTTATATCTCTAGGAGGAGGATATCTCCATGCATTTGCTTTAACAAGGTAGTCAAGTTCTCTATCTGGTTCAGATCGGGATATTTTTCTGTTTACGGTATTCGCTCAATGCCTTCATTTTCAAGGAATTCGTCAACAAGGTTTGCTCGATGTGGACTAGCATTATCGTCCATAAATAAAAAATCTGATTCATATGCACCTCTGAAAAGCTTTACGAAAGATACGATCCTCTGTAGAAGATGTCTAGGGGTTTAATTCCATCGATCATTATTCCTCCCCACACCATCACACTTGTACTACCAAAATGGTCACATTTCATAATGTTCGAAGGAAGATTTCGCGTTCCTGACTCCCTCCTGATGTAGAAACGTATAGAATGAATTGTTAAACTAAAGCTCGACTCATCAGTAAAGAGGACATGGGTCCATTGGTGTTGACTCCAGTTCTGATGTTATTTGCACCAATTAAAACGATCCCTCTTGTGTTGTGAATACAGTGAAACACATACCCTTGGCTTTCTTTCATAAAGACCTTTTTTATTAAGCCTTCTGTATGCAGTTTGCCGTGATACAACAGTTCCCGTGGTGGATGCAAGATTTGAACTTAACTGTAGAGCAGTAGACTTCCTGTTACGGGCAGTTATTGCCATAAATCGATCTTGAGAAGCAGTTGTTATACGTTTACGACCTTGTCCATGCCTCCATCCAACAGTTCCATCTGAAATTCTTACCATAGCGCAGATACTGTCTGTATTAAAATATTCACACCTCTCTCTACTTCCATGATTGTATGCCCTGCTTCTAAACAGCCGACAATGCTCCACTTCACAGATTCTTCCAAATGATACTTCGGAGCTATAACAAACCGTTTTGAGTCTTAACACACTGAAATCAATCGCTGTATTGCAGAAATTAAGTCGTAAATTCAGCATTGGATGACGTAACGCAATTATTAGCATATGAGAAACCGTTTGATCACTTTTGATTGGATAATGCTAATTAGGCGTGTCTTTCACACATTACTTGCAAAACTTGATAACAGCGATTTTGTATTTCATGAAATATAACTATTTTTGGATATGGAAAGATCATTTTGGACATGAGTGTAGATTGACGAAAACCTTTTTCCCCGTGTGTACTAACCATGACCCTTTGACATTGTCTTGGCGACAAAAAATAGAAATCAAGGCAAACCCAAACCGGAAAATAAGATTTTACCGTTTAAAATTACTCTTCTCAATAAGGTAATGGTAGAGGTAGAAAGAGAGAGTTAGGCAGGGCAGTTAATTAACATTAACATTGTACTAAGAGCAACACAACGGGTTGTTGGTGACGGTCCGGGATCAATCCTCTTTATGTAATTATGAAACTACATTTTAATCCAATAAAAATAAGCTACTCTTTCACACTGCCACATTAAAATCACGAAACTGTTCCTTTGAATATGATATAAAATCAAAGAAACCTCCGTCTCAGTAGCAAAACCAGGTATGAATATTAAAACATAGCCCTACCTATTTGGGCATTTCGAACTTTAAAAAGCCACCAAGTTCACCTCCACGCAAGACGCTTCCGCAAATATTCGTTCTCCATGAGCAACGAGTGTAAACTGCGGGAATTTTCAAACTACGTCCCCTCGTAAATTCCGAGGCATTCTTGGCGGCGTAATTAGGATCAGAATATTATCCATAAAAGACTTAATGAACGTGTCCCCGAAATTCAATGCACGGACGTGTTTGTGCTGCAGCTCATTAGCATAGGGCGACTAGTAAGTGTTATGACTAGCGCTGTGAGGATTCGTCTAATGAGTTCCTCGATGGCAACTTGTGTTTCGAGTTCCCTCTGTGGAGACTCGTTAACTGTCATCGATGGCAATTTACCCTAAGTACTGTGGATGGGGATTGGAAATTTTCCCATTTAAATACTTCAAAGTGCCCATGGATAAATCGCTCAACAGCTTAAAGTTGTGCAGGGTGTACGGGGAGGCTGTTGCAGGGTGTGAGTTCTGCAGTTTGATCATGTTCCTATATGTTTAGTACACCAAGGGTTGGATGGAAGGATGAATTCCTTTTTGTGGAGTCCTTCCCTTTGGGATTGAACACAGACCGTCGCCATTAGTCCATTGTTGCTGCTGCAGTGCGAGGTAAATTTAACAACCTACATACAAACCTTTTTGTGGCAACCATTACCGCTCCTAAGGTATTGACTGTCCACCTGCAATACTGTTGTCCAATTGGCTCAGTGAGTATGCCCACTAAGCAGCGACACAACATGTGAGGTGTAGGAGCTGCAGGTTTCATTCCTATCATATTCTATACATTCCTGTGTGGGTGCCAGCTGAGGTGTTGCCTCGTCATCTGACTGTGATTCAAAATTTCGTGGGGTTGTCCTCGGTTCCTTCTCTTCGGAGATTGAATCCGGATCGTCGTCAATAGCCCGATCTGTTGCTCTAGTACGACGTTAATTAAAAATTACCATTACCTTCCTGTGTAGATTTCTCACTTGTGTGCCAGTAAAGCTTTCTATGTACGTGCATGTCCATTACTTATTGTGCTCTGTTTTTCGTTTGGCACATCTTGACCAAATATGGCCTTGCGATATTAGAACCAAGCCCACGTGATATCCAACAAAAATTCGGGAAAATAAAGTGAGGTAGTTTTAATTAATGTAGTACTAGATTAACACAAAGGCTATTGATGACGGTCTGGGATCAATCACCAAAGGGTAGCATCCGATGACACCACCACGTAATTTTGAATCACGGTCACATGACGATATCATAAAGAAAGAGGTATGGTGATGGCAAGGTAAGATAATTTTAATTAACGTCGTGCTAGACGCTAGAGCAACAAAAAGGGCTATTGACGACTGTCCGGAGATCAATCCTCTCAGAGAAAGATCCAAGGACACCACCACGTAATTTTGAACCACTTGTCAGATGACGAGGCAACACCTGAGCTTGCACCCCACTCGCCAAACTTCCACACCAAACCAACGGGAAGGTAAGTAGACTGAGCACTGAAATTGAGAGGAACTTCTAAGTGTGACCTAGATGTCGACTTGTAATCACATGACTGCTCTATAAAGCGTATGGTGTAAAAACGGATAGTGCCCCATTAAATCTGTCGTGGCTGAATGTCCTCACGTTGGGAAGTTTGAAGAGTAGAGTGCCAGTTCAGGTGTTGCCTCGTCATCTGACCGTGGTTCAAAATTACGTGGTGAACCTATATCCTTGTTGGATCTATATCCTTGTGTCCTCGGATCTTTACCTTTATCGATTGATCCCCGACCGGTGTCAACAGCCGGTTGTGTTGCTCTAGTACGACGTTAATTAAACTATACCAAAATTTACCATTACCTTCCTGTGTGGATTTTTCACTTCTGTGCCAGTACAGCTTTCCTTGTACGTGTATGTCCATTACTTAATGTGCTCTGTTTTTCGTTTGGCACAGCTTGGCCAAATATGCCATATTAGAACCAAACCCAATTGATATCCAACAAAAATTTGGAAAAGTTAGGTAAGGTAATTTTAATTAACGTCGTACTAGATTAACACAACAGCTATTGATGACAGTCCGGGATCAATCCTCTAAGGGAAAGATCCGAGGACAACACCACGTAATTTTGAATCACGGTCACATGACATATCATAAAGAAAGAAGTAGGGGGTTAGCCTCTAGGTAGGAAGGTTCCTAAAGTTCCTGGTTCGAATCCGGGTCAGTATGGGGATATTTGTAAGCGTATGGTTTAGAGTCGGCTGGTGTACCTTAAATCTGTCGTGGCCGAATGTCCTCATGTTGGGTTGGTGTGGGAGTTTGGGGAGTGGGGTTCCAGCTCGGGTGTTGCCTCGTCATCTGATCGTGGTGGTGTCTTCGGATCTTTACCTTAGGGGATTGATCCCGGACCGTTGTCAATAATAGCCCGTTGTGTTGCTCTAGTACGACGTTAATTAAAAATTACCATTAATTTATAGAATAATTTCAAAACGATGATATCTCCAAACTATCGTGGACCAATCAGATGATAATTCAATGGATGCGTGTCTTTTCCCGTCCCGTGGACCAATGAGATGATGAATGTTTGGTTCCATTTAACTAACTAAAGTTGTCTAAGGGACACGTCATTGTTAGTTTTGGTTGCATAAGCCTGGACACATAAAAAGGTTACCATTGCTCACTCTTCTTTTATATTTCCTCTATGGTCGAATATTTCTCTTTAGAATTGATACCTGACCGTCGCTAATGCTCCGGTTTGTTGCTCCAGTGAGACATTAATTCAACTACCAACAACATCCATTTCTCTCTTCTGTGTTAGGAAAGCTTTCCTTCTATGTCTATGTCCATTACTTGACGTTGTTTATCTTTTGTTTAGCGCAGCTTGGCCAAACAACCCACCCACGAGCAATTCAACAAAATTCGAAAAGAAAAGAATGATAAAGAAAGCAAAATCGTTTTTACAGCTTGCCTTGTGATCCAAGGCTGTCAGTTCAACAGTTTGTTCGATTTTTCCTATCGTTCCTCTTACAGGATGCCCACGCGTGCACACCTCGACTAAGAAATCGTAGAGAAAATCGTTTTATAGCTAAATATTGATTCCAGAACATTCTTTTTTCGTGTTCTAAATTTAAGCTCAGTGTGCACCATGGGTTGGGTAAGATAAATATTTTTGATGGGTCAGGAGCGTTTCTGAGTTTTTGGCAACCCACATACACGTACACTTACACAAGCCGCCATTGTCAAAAAGCATTTCATAATCAATCGCCCTCGGTAAATAATGAGGTATTTTAAATGAAACTTAAGATAAAAGTACATGGATCCGCATACATTTACTACAACGCAAAGCACGCCTAAAATATTGTATTGCAAGACTGTCTACTATCCTGCTATATAAAAGAAAACTGGTGCACGCTAAATCTGTCGAGTCTCAAATGTCCTCACACGTTGGCGTGGTATGGAAGTTCGGAAAGTGGGGGGCCAGCGCAGGTGTTGACAGCGTCATCTGACCGTGGTTCAAAATTATAAGGCGGTGTCCTCGGTTCTTCCCCTTCGGGATTGAGCTCGTAGAGTGGCTAATATACCGTTGTGTTTCTGCAGTGCGACGTTAATTCAACTACCTACCATCCAGCTTAATATTTCAGTATTAGTTAAAGCCTGATTATTTATATTTATATCAACTACTCATTGAATCCTTCCTGAAGTCAGTCTTCATTGCACACACGGACGAACCTATTCTCCAGATCTTCTATCTGTTTAACCTACCTGGTGGTTGTCACGGCGAGTTATCTCATCATTAGTAAAACTGACCAGATCTTGATGGACGAGATATCTCTTAGAAAATCACTTGGAGGGTTAAGTCGTTTTGTACTTACTATAAGTGTTATTTAGAACCTCGATTTTTTTAGTAGGCTTGTGTGACGTATCTCTAGTATATACAGGGTGCGGCAGAAAGAACGTTCTGATTTGGAACGTCAATAAAAAAAATACCAAGCAAGATAGAGAAAAAAATCTTGTATACCTAAGAAGTACACGGTATGCCATTGTCATCCATTAAGTTTAGAAGAGTAAATCAGTTAAATGGCGACCGTCAATGTCGATGCAGTTTTGAAGTCTCTTTCGGAAATTTTGCATTGATCTGCGGACTATGTCCCGCGGAATCACCGTGATTTCTTGCGTAATTGCTCCCTTGAGTGCTTGCAAATTTGTTGGTCGGTGTTGATACACTTTTGATTTGAGATAGCCCCACAGGCAGCAATTACGCAAGAAATTACGGCGATTCTGCGGGACATGGTTCGCAGATCAATGCAAAATTTCCGAAAGAGACTTCAAAACTGCATCGACATTGACGGTCGCCATTTAACGGATGTACTCTTCAAATTTTAATGGATGACAATAGCATACTGTGTACTTCTTAGGTATAAAAGATTTATTTCTCTATCTTGCTTTGTATTTTTTGTTATTGATGTTCCAAATCAGAACGTTCTTTCTGCCGCACCCTGTATATACTAGCCACTGCGTGGCCAGCACGGCGTTGCCCGTGTCAGTTCTTTTCGTGGGGTCAGGTGTGCCAATGCTTGCTAACCCCCAGTGATGCTGCGAATTGGATAACAGCCTTAATGAGGATAGCCTATTGGATAACAGCCATAATGCCGTTGCCTGTGGTGTTGATTTGTTTTGCAAACCAAATAAAAATTCCTAGCCTATTGGAATGAATTCCCTGCGAATTCCAATTTCGTTTGCTTCGCAAACTAAATTATGAATATCATGAACTATGGTTTGCTTAGCAAATTAGATAACAGCCATATCGGAGTTGCCCGTGGTGTTGGTTTGCTTCGCAAATCAAATAAGAATTCGGCGTGACGTCACAATCTCTTGCGAAACTATAAATATTTAATTAAAAAATTATTTATTAAAAGAAAATCAAACGTATAAAGTTTCTATCTCATGTTAAATTAGTTTTCCGCAGATTTCAAATCCGTAAAAATTTTCAATCGATCTTTAACGATATCGATTTTACAAAAAAGTACTAAATAATGACAGACAAAATATTTTTTTATTTTCTTTGCTTTCTTTCGCTCAAATCGGCAGGAAATGCAATCTGTTTAATTTTGGAACACGAATGTCAGGGTGACGTCACATGCTCTTGGAAAAATATAAAAGGTATTCAATTTAAAAATTGTTTTTATTTTAAGAAAATCAGATTTTTACTCTATCTTTGACACGGCGCGTCACCAATAATGTATACTTCCACGCGTGGGATGGGAACCGATAGGGCTGTTATCCCACATATACACAGTCCAGTCACATTAATGTGACCACCTGTCAAAAGCAAGAATAACCACCTTTGGCAGAGGGGACCGCTGCGAGACGTGCAGGAAGAGAGTCAATTAGGTTTCTGAAGGTGTTCACTGGGATGTTGAGATATGCCGACTCCAGTGCCGTGGCCAGCTGCGCTAGATTACGCGGTTCAGGATCCATGGCACGAACAGCCCGATCGAGGTGGTCCCACAGATTCTCGATTGGGTTTAAATCTGGTGAGTTTGCTACCCAGGGGAGTACGGTAAACTCATCCTGGTGCTCTTCGAACCACGCACATACACTGCGAGCTGTGTGACACCTCGCATTGTCATGCTGGTAGATACCATCATTCTGCCGGAAAATAATTCGCATGTAGGGGTGAACATGGTCCTTAAGGACAGATCCATACTTGTGCTGATCCATCGTGCCTTCCACAATGATGAGTGCACCCAGTGAATGCCAGGAAAACATTTCTCAAACCATAATGCTACCTCGTCCAGCCTAGATCCTTCCGACAATTGTTGCAGGGTGTTTGCTTTCAGACGTTTCACGCCGTATACGCCAACGTCCATCTGTCCGATGGAGCATAAAACGTGATTCATCGGAAAAGGCCACCTGTCGTCGCTCTGTGGACGTCCAGCTGCGGTACTGGCGTGCGAATTCCAGCTTTCTTCGCCGATGAACAGCAGTCAGCATAGGTAAATTAACCAGGCGTCTGCTGCGGAGGCCCATGCGCAGCAACGTTCGCTGAACCGTTGTTGAGGATACTCTTGGTAGCCCCTTGGTTCATCTGGGTGGTCAGTTGCTCAACAGTTGCACGTCTATTCCCCGAATGCATCTCCGTAGCCTTCGTTCACCTCTGTCATCTATAGCCCGTGGTGCACCACATGTGCCACGCCGCTGATTTTGGATAGTGCCATTTTTCCATGCATGGTATACTTTTACCACGGCAGCACGCGAACAGTTCACAAAATTAGCCGTTTCCGAAATGCTTCCACCCTTGGCCCGAAAGCCAATAATCATGCCCTTTTGGACGTCGGATAAATCACTACGTTTCTGCATTACGCCAACGATTGAAATGCTCTCCGATGCCCTAGGACATCCTTTATATACACTCCACTGCAATGTGATGCCACCTGCCTTTTGTGATTGGTTATTTCACGCTGACGTCAAAAGTAGGTGGTGGTCACATAAATGTGACTGGACTGTGTATATGTGTGTGTGCTTTGGAGACATATTTCATCGGTATAAAAATTTTCTTCTGTTTCATTTCAACGAATTCAATAACTTTCTCACAGTTACTTTATGGTATCGTCGTCATTTGACCGTGGTTTAAACAAATTACGTTATGTTGTCATCGAATCTTTCCCTTTGGGGATTGATCCCAGACTGTCGTCAATAGCCCGTTGTGTTGCCCTAGTACGACTTAAATTAAAAAATTACAGTCACCGATCTGGTGGTTAAGGTGTTAGCCTCTAGATTGGAAGGTTGCTAGTTCGATTCCGGATCAGTGCATTGAAGGTTTTAAGCGTGTGCTTAAAACCTTCGGCTGGTGCACCTTAAAACTGTCGTGGCCGATAAGCCCTCACGTTGGGTTGGTGTGGAAGTTTGGATAGTGGGGTGCAATCTCAGGTACTCTAGTATGACGTTAATTAAAATTACCATTACCACTACAGAACAAAAATCATCAAAATAAAAAGGTATCCACTCTTAAATGGATCGTTCGCTCACTCAGTTACAACTCTTCGAATAGAATTTTACTCAACGATAAATAATTTATTTTATGGAAATTTATATTATATATCCTCGTGCCACAACAGTCTTAGAAGACCCCTATCCATAATTTAACCACACATCTTATAGAGTGCAGACATAAATCTTCGGCACTTTTTTTATCTTTACGGAATAGTAGGTGGGGCTCTTTTGCTTTCGCTAACGAATCGAGAAGACTTTAGATTGTTTTTACTTTTGCGTTCAAGGGATGAAGTAGAACGAAGAAATGTATTAGAACTGCTGAAACCTTGCCAAAAATGTCAGTCCATGCGAAAAGTATTCTGACCTTCAAGTTATTTACTTACTATAGCCAGCCTTAGCACGAAATATTTGAAGACAATGTCAGATATTAACGCCTGGTAATGGTAATGGTAATTTTAGTTAACGTCGTACTAGAGCAACACAACGGGCTATTGTCGACGGTCCGGAATCAGTCCCTTAAGGGAAAGATTCGAGGACAACACCTCGTAATTTTGAACCACGGTCAGATGACGAAGCAACACCTGAGCTGGCACCCCACTCTCCAAACTTCCACGCCAACCAAACGTGAGGACTTTCGGCCACGACAGATTTAAGGTGCACCAGCCGCCTCTACACCACACGTTTACAAACATCCATGCCCGGACCCGGATTCGAACCAGGAACCTTCCGATCCAGAGGCTAACACCTTAACCACTATACCGGTTGGTCGGCATTAACGCCTGGAGTATTAGTGCTCTGTTTCAAGCATGCAGCTAGTTTGAAAAAATCATAAAATGAAAATTTTTATCGTTATTGTGTCACAATTTTGGTGGGTTAGTTGAATTTACGCCTCACTGGAGAAACACAATGGGGAATCGGTTAAGGAACGGTTTCAATCATACAGGGGAAGATCCTAGGATAAACAAGCATTTTGAACCACGGTCTGGTGACGAGGTTACACCTGTGCTGGCACCACATTCATCGAATTTCACTCGTATAGGTTAGGTTAGGTAGTAAATTCACGTTGCACTGGAGCAACACAACGGTATTGGTGACGGTCCGGGATCTACCAACGAAGGGGAAGATCCAAGGACAACACCACGTCAGTTTGAATCACGGTAAGATGACGAGGTCGACACCTGAACTGGTAGACCTCTTTCTCTAAACTTCCACGCACGCTAACGTGAGGACATTTGAGGAACAGCAGATTTAGCGTGCACCAGCCCCTTTTGTACACGACGGTCTTTGGTTGCATTCGAACTCGCTTCCCTCACAACATAAGGTAAGGTAAATTTAATTAACGTCGTACAAGGGTAACACAGCGGTCTAATGACAACGGTACGGGATCCATCCCCTAAGGGAAATATCCGAGGACAAAACCAGGTAATTTTGAACGACTGTCAAATGACGAGGCAATATATGAGCTCGCACCCCACTCTTCAAACTTCCACACCAACCCAACGTGAGTACTTTCGGCCACGACAGATTGAAGGTGCACCAGCCGCCTCTACACCAAACGCTTACAAATATCTATGCGCTGACCCGGATTCGAACTAGGAACCTTCCTATCTAGATGCTAACACCTTAACCACCAGACCGGTTGGTTCACTCGTATAGGAGAAATTCAATTGGAAATTTTCTAAGGTCTTTCGATTACTCAAAGAAGCAATTGGAGGCACAAAACAACGAGATTCGGTTTTAATAATTTAGGGTAGTAATTTAATCTTATATTTTTCAGTTTTGCATTTATATTCAGAGAATAAAGAGCTATCTTAGTCTTCAAACAGAACAAAGGGGTGCCTAATTGTTAACCCAAACTGTTTTTGATAACATTTATAAAACTTCTTTAACTCATCAAAACAATAATTTAATACATTTACGGATACCTTCTATATTTTACCTCCTTCAAAACAAAATTCAACATCTGTAAAATTACTGTTCTGTGGCCGATACAAATTACCGATATAAAACAGCCAATAATTACCGATATAAAACAGCGGTTCTCAAACATTTTTCTCTCCCGTGTCCCAGGTTTAGAATTTTCATTAACGATTATCCCCTCTCTTTATTATACCCACCCGGTGCCGGGCAGTGTGTAAGAAGCGCCCTTGTGCAATAATTTTTTTTAACGCCCTACCCCTACAATTTCCTACGCAATCGTAGCCACGGTGCTAGGGTCTTTCGAAGAATCACTTCGAGTAATATTATATAATAATAGGTTAGCTAAATAATCTAATGAATCAAATTAACCTTATAACATTTGTCGAGGAAGGGTAATACTCGTATTAACTGTTCTCTACACCGAACTGTAACTGTAACTCCTGCCGAATTCGATCGCCGATCATTAACTGTTGTTGTTGTTGCACATCCCCCTGGTGTAGGAAAGCCTACACCAGGTCCAGAAGGCCCCGTCGTGCCAGATCCCCATATACCTGCAAAAAGTCCTGATCAACCAACAGCTGCTTATACGAAGCGCCAAGACAGAGAAGAAGGTGATCAGGACTGGCAGGTAGGGAACAGGAACAAGGAGGGAAAATTCTCTCCCCGTTCTGAAATTTGATACTTTTAAGATGGCCACTTCGAAATCTGGCCATGGCCGATTGAAAAGGCCGAGGGCCACAGCATGTGATTGAGAGTCCAGGGTGATTGCCAGCATACCAATGGTGGGATGGCGTACGGCGCCACAAGGAAAGCAAACGTTGTTTTCCCAGGGAGTGGACCTCAGTGGGAGTGAGGCGATTCAAACAGTCCATAGGGAGATCACAGCCATTCTTGGCGAGTACATCGGCTGTCTCGTTGACATACACCCCGATATGCGATGGAATCCATTGGAGGCTTATTGGTGTTTTCAGGCCAATCTCGCAGAGAAGCTTCAGAATATCCTGGTCTGGGATGTCAAAAATTTGTGGCCAATTTTTGAAATACTGTATAGCACTCCTACTATCAGTCAAAATCCAAATACAATTTTTATCAGTGGACTGTGCATAATTAAGGGCTGCACCAATTGCTATGATCTCCGATCTAAAGACTGAACAATGGTCAGGGTTTCGGATGCTGCATTTGACCTTGTCCTCAGCGCTGTTGATGAAAACACCACTCCCAGTTCTACCGTCTTCAAGTTTGCTACCGTCCGTATAGATGACCAATGCATCAGAAGGGATGCTATTGACAACCTCCAGGGCCAACTGTTTCAAAAGGTCTGGGTGATCCGTCTGTTTATTGGCATGAGTCTTCAGTTCATCATTAAAACTGACATTCTCAAGGGACCCCGCCGAATGAGATCGCTCCTGTGTGATGATTCCAGAGACGAAAGACGATGAGGGTAGTTTTGTGATGACGCGTTTCTATGTTTCGTACTTCTGTTTAGTCATTTTATATCCAGTCCTGTTATGTTTAGTCTTTTTATGTTCAAGTAAATGTTTTTTTTTTCTATCAAACTGTGTCTTTATCTTCCAAAAGGCATAGTAACACATTGATTGGCTTTTATTTTAAATTTTACAACTTATTCTAACTTTGGCGCTACCTATAACTTTCTAAACCCTTCGTTTTCAATATATTTTCATGCGTAAAAAATTTTAAAAACAAAGGGTATAGGAATCTTTCTAAGTAAAGGTAAAAAAAATTTAACTTTTTTTTATTATCCCTTAAAATGCATTTGATGATCGAAGAATTAAAGAAGCTCCATCTTTACACTAGCAATGATGCAATGATAGTGCAGTTTTATTTCTAATGAATGTTGTAGTTAGAGCAGATATGTGTGTGTAGCCTGTCCGATCGTGAAATGAGGTTCCTAAATTCATACACAAGCACGGATGGCAATATTTTTAATGCAAGTATAAAAAATGTAGGAAAGTCAGTGTCCATAAAGAAAGGTTCCAAATTGTAAAAATTCATTATAGATGCAAAAAATTTTACGATGTTTATATTGTTGTATGTACAATACAATACCACCAATTGCATGGAGGTTATCTATTTGAGGGATCAGAACCTATCCAACTAAAGTTTAGGGATTTTGTCCTGGAAGTCATGGGTAATGGAACCCGAAGATATACAAGTCGCCGGTGAATGTGACAGGGTCTTGTTTCATGAAACTACAAATTATAACAACATGATTATTACAAACCCATCAAGTGCCTTGGATACCCAGCCAGAAACTCGGTGGAGTTGTAGAACATAAGTGTCGTGAGTTCGTGCTCAAATTGGTAAATCAGTGAGCCTGGAAACCTGGTTCCATAATCGTTGCAGATGGATATCCTTTACGCGCGCGTATTTCTTTGTGAATCAAAACTGTACAACCTATTTTTATGTTTTTACTTAGACTCCTTTTTCTAATGTTTTCCGCCATTATCAATATTATTTTCTCGTATCCCCAAGGGTACGCGTACCACAGGTTGGAACCGCTGATCTAAAAAATATAAAAAATAGTCTTTAAAGCAGCAATAATAAACTTTATTTTTGTTAACAATAATATAAACTATCCAACATGAGAACTGCACCCGCAGCATTGTCTAGTGAAGTTGGTCACTATGGCAACTGCACTGAACTGCAAGAGGGATGACGAGAGCTGTAGTTTTATTTATTTTTTGATTATTGGAGGTGGAAAAGGATAGTTTACAAATGTATTGCTTAGCGAGTAAAAATCATAAATGTTTAAAAATACACTGATGTCCAAAATTAAAGTCACAAACATAAAATCTGTAAGAACTGGAGAAATATTCAGTTTATTGCATATAAATTTGTGACAGAGATATATTATTATGAGAGAAAGCATATAAGAACATAACAATATGAAAAAGAGTTGAATTGTTAGTTAAGATACAGGTTATATCAAAAACGGTCAAATCATGATGCATTTATCTCGGGATAGGTCTGTCTAATATAGAGTGTGACCACCGTGCACTGCTATGCAAGCCTCAAAGCGAGCCCTCATGCCGTTAATGAGGGTGTCGAGAAATGCTTGTGGCAATGAAATCCATTCTTCCAAAAGAGCTACTTTTTACGCCTGGAAGGTCTTAGGAGGGGGTAACGTCGTGCAATGGCTCTTTTTAGACCATCCCAAACATGTTCTATAGGATTTAGATCCGAAGACTTCGCGGGCCAGTTCAAACGGTGGATATCCTCTTCTTGAAGAAAATCATCAATAATGTGAGCTCTCTGTGACCGCGCATTATCGTCCATAAAAAGGAAGTCCGTGCCTACAGCACCCTGGAACAACCTCACATAGGGTTCAAGGACCTCATCTCTATAGCGCTGTGCGGTAACACTACCCTTATCAAAGACGTCCAGTGGTGTACGACTGACCAACAAATGATACCGCCCCAGACAAGGATTCCTCTGACAAATTGGTCGATTTCCCTTACGTTGGAGGGATGATAGCAAGCTTCACGTTCCCTTCAGATGAAGACTCCCAGAGAATCACTCTGTGCGCTGAATCTCGACTCATCAGTGAAAAAAACACGCCCCCATTCTTGATATGTCCAAGTACTCTCCTGTGTAATGCTCTCAAAAAGAGACATGCCACTGGACGCCAGGTGCAAAGGGCCCTCTCTGCTAGACGTCTATATACTGTTTGACATGAAATTCTTTTTCCAGACGCAGCAGCAAGGTCACGCGAAAGCTCTGTAGCCGTTGTCTACCTATGCTGTCGTGCACTTAATGCTAAGTAACGATCCTGTGCAGGTGTCGTCGCTCTTGGGCGGCTTTAGCCGGGCTTCCTGGTGATAGTACCACTTGCTTGTAATTGTTTCCACAACTTGGATACCTATTTTGTGCCACTTGTAACCATCAAGCCACCTTTGCTTGAGACTGCCCAGCTTCAAGCCTGCTAACGGCTCTCCGTTTCATTGAGTCATTTAAATGATTATGAGCACTCATCACTGCAAAAGTCAAACTTGCGGGTATTAATGCAATATTCACAGCACTGCAAGAGAAAATCTCAGATGCTTAAAACGGTCAAATTCCACGTTGTTCTACAAAACTAACGCCAAACACCATTTATTCCAAACTGGAAGCTATAACATTGTGTAACCCCCCCCCTCCCCCCGTACTTCAAAATATGTAAAATATAAATTTTACTAAATTTTCTGGTAGCAATTTTGAATTATTTTGAAAAACGTGTTTGTGACCTTAATTTTGGACCCCAGTGTACGTATCCTAAATAAGCTATTGGCGAGAAATTTGAATTCCATGGGAAGAATGGGAAAATAATCGTTTCTATGGCAACAGATAGGCGCTGACTCGGCGGTGAGTAGTGACAGACAAGACAAGTATTACTTTAGAATATTATTTTTCTTTCTTTTAAAGAACTTTTTCCAATCAATATGACTGGTACGTTCAACTACAAGGCAGCACACACAGGGTTATCAAACTCACAACTTTATTTTATATACATATCAGTCTCGACATCGTTATTTTACAGAAGTGTCTTGATTAAAAACTTTCTGGGAAATTTTGGAATGAATTGAAGAAAGCTACTCGGCAACAACCGGCAAATATTATCTTGTTGGAAATATTAGCTGTGCCTCCTATTAGTACTGTGGGAATCTGTAGTTCAGTTGGAAGAGTAACGGGTTAGCAACCCTCCGGTTGCGAGCACAGGAACAACACAGCGGGCTATTGGCGACGCTCTGGGATCCATGGCGAATGGAAAGGTCTGATGACAACACCTCGCCATTTTGAATCACGGATCAGATAATGAGGCAACACCTGAGTGGACACCCCACTCTCCAACCTTCCACGTCTCGCCAATGTGAGGACATTTGAGGCCACGACAGATTTAACGTGCACCTGCCCGGAGTGCACAGCGGTCATTGGTTGGACCAGGTTTCGAACTCCCAACTTTCTGGTTGCTTGTTGCTTTCCCGCTTCTCTTCCGACTGGACTTCCGCGTCCTCCTACTCCTCAGAACAAAATGGTGTGGTTCCGTGTTATAGTAAATCTTTCAATTACCATTCTCGATTGCTATTTCATTTAAAAGTCTGAATTCGTGATTGTTTTGTATAGTTTTACACTCCACCCTTTGTAATTAGAATACGAAAAACTATTTTAATAAACCTGCTTTGTCCCAACACTCCGTTCGAGTGGCATTTGAGCACTCCGTTGTACACTATGCAAACTTCGTCTGAAGAAAATATCACATCTGGAGGCAAAAAAATAAAGCGTGCCTGATAGTTCCAGGAAAGGTTACCTACAGATTTCCAACTCTGTTCGCTTCTTCAATGACGTACAATGCGTGTTTAATGGTTCTGTTACAACCATTGTAACGTCATGGCCTACGTCACCATGAGCGGCCCTAAATGCTTTGGGAGAAGGAAGAAAAGAAAAGAACGACGAGTGCGGAGGGGGCGGCTGATGACGTTGTATTCAACTAAATTTAAAATGTCCTTCTTTTAATTTAATGTAATGCTTGTTGATCCAAACAGGTGCACGTTCCTGTATTGTGCGTTTGTGCCGTCCAAGCTAATTAAAGACTTGACGGTCTAAGCCAGCTATCTTATTTCCGTCTTTGCAACACCATAGATAATATATAAAAGTAGAGTGGTAACTTTTTTATATGCCCAGGATCATGTGACCAAAACTAGTAGTAACGTGACCCTTTACGTACTTTTGCCTGTTGGGTGGAGCCTACAATTCATCATCGGATTGCTTCATTGGGCGACATCTTCTGATTGGTTCATTAATTGATCATCTGATGGAAAGTAGACTTTAGCGATTGTGTTACCGCTTTTGTCGTCAATTTATAGAAATGCGGGTCCTACCCTATCATTAGATATTGTATCGCCATTCGAAGTGATAAGATGCCAAATAAGACAACCCAATCAATTTTTCACAGAGCGGTCACGTGACTACTAGTCGACTTGTTTGGTCATTTTTTGAAGCTCCTCTCTCTCTCTATAGAAATGCTCAGTCTACTCACATCCTGCGCATACGGTTGTAACTTAAGTTAGACATTCTCATCAAGATTATTTATGTAATAGAATTTGTCCCGGGAGAAAATGCTTAAAATTCGTCGCAGAACAAAGTCTTCGCAGAACAATTTTTCCTTGATTATATCAAAATTTTGGCCGATTTTTTTTTCTCAGTCATAAGTTACGATGTTCTGCAGTGCAAAGCGCGTTCCTTGCCACACCTTTTTTTTATTTTCCAGCTACGGAACAACCTACCTACTCAGCCCCAAATTACACAAACGCTTTATAAATTTCTATGTCACAACTTCTATGTCAATGACAAAATATTAAACTTCAAAAGTTATCGACAGAATTGCAAATTCTGAAAGTATGCCTCGGTTTTAAATAAAGAGAATGAATTTGGATGTTTTATTAAAAATATGTAATATATATTTAGCCAATAATTGTGTTTTACTTCTGTTTTTGATTTTGCAGCAGTTTTCAAAATTTGGACAAAATGCCTGCAGAACAATTGCAATTGCTTGGAGTTGTGCTGCAGAACACTGAATATAATTCTGAACCTGGGGTTTTGTTGAATTCAGATTAACAGTCCACAAAGTCAATGTGACAGGTTCCTTTTAATTTGTGGAAACACTTAAGCAAATAATGCGTCAATTTTGTTTCTGGTCACCAAGCAGTACTTAATAGCTGAATTCACGTATTATAACACATCCAAAATGAAGACTAAAAAACAGAATTCAGTCGAAAAATTACCACATAAAAGTAAATCCTCCCAAAATAAAGTATTAAGAAATTTGAATTATAATTGGTTGAGGGGGGGGGGGAGGGGGCTTATTTCTTTTTGAAATAAATATTGTTCTTGTGAACTCTCTCAGACGCATTAATATAACTTGACTGCACTACAATGCCAGGTGCATTCTCTAAATATGGCCGTCTCTTAACTCTGAATTTTCTTTCTATCTGATATTGAAGTGACAAACATCTCTGATTGCATTCAAGTACTTTATTTCTTAAATAAAAGGGTAAAAATTTTTATTTTGCAATTCTACTTAAAACGCTGCGTTTGTTCCGAAATATTGCATGAACTGTTTTGATTCTCTGTAATTTGCATATTGTTAACGATTAAAAAACACGAGAACTTTTGGGTGACTCAGACACTTCAAACACAAATGTCCACTGTTCCGTTTTGAATGGGAAAGTTCCTTTCAAACCATTGTTAGATCCCGGAGTTCTTTTATTGCTATTCATGTATTAAAACTCTATGAAATGAGAATCTGCATATAATTTTTTTTTACCGTTCACCTTATTGTATGGCAAAATTACTTCTATGAAAGGAAGGCTGAAATACTTTCGATTCAATCTTGAAGTAGAAGAATGGATAAGAGCTATTATAAGAATAAGATTTTAAATAAAACTGCTCAGTTTTTAAAAATGAATTGAATGAAAATTTCTCAAATGTTCTACAGTTTTTAGAACGAACTTTTGAATTACAACATCTTAGTTTAGTGTTATAAATATTCTCAGTAACACTAGCAAATATATTTCCTAGTTGTCGTAGAGCTGCGGCAGCCCGGTTAGAAGAGTAAGGGACTACCAACCGGTTCGAATCTAGTGCGAGTTCGAATCCAACCAAAGACCGTCATGTGCAAAGGCAGTTGGTTAGGGATGCGACATCGATAGCAAAACATCGATGTTTTGAAACATTGATGTTCAAAATTAAAACATCGATGTTGATAATACATCTATCCCAAACCATCCGATGTTTTTAAAATTCAGTGTATTTAAACTTATTTCTCCATTTCTTAAAACTGGTTTAGCACCTAGTGATGCGACATCGACAGCAAAGCATCGATGTTCAAAATTAAAACATCGATGTTGAGAATACATCGCCCCCAAACCATCGATGTTTTTAAAATGCAGTGTATTTAAACTTGTTTCCCCATTTCTTAAAACAGGTTTAGCAGCTAGTGATGCGACATCGGCTCCAATACATCGATGTTTTTTTTTCTAAAACATCAATGTTTAGAAAACATCGACATCGATGTCGCATCCCTACTTTTCAGACCCTTCATCCTTGGTCACTTTGGTCTAAAATTATGTTCAATTTGCTGATTATAAAAATTATGCTACTTGATTATTTTTAAAATTTTTATAACGGTACTTTTTTCATTTAAAAATAAAACATCGACAACGTAAAAACATCGATAAGTATAAACATCGATGTTACCAAAACATCGACCCCAATACATCGATGTTAAATACATCGATGTTTTAAAAAAAACATCGATGTTTTGAAAACATCGACATCGATGTCGCATCCCTAGTTGGTGCACGTTAAATCTGTCGTGGCCTCAAATGTGCTGACGGTAGCGGGGTCTCGAAGTTTGGATTGTGGGGTGCCAGTTCAGGTTTTACCTCCGCATCTGACCTTGGCTCAAAACTACGTAGTGTTATCTTCGGATCTTTTCCTTCAAGGGATGATCCCGGGTCGTCACCAATGACTCGTTGTGTTGCTCCAGTACGACGTTAATTAACTACCCATTTGTCGTAACATAAAATTACAGTAATTTAGTGCACTCAAGGGTACATCGTTAAATGTGTACGGGCATCACAGCCCCGAGGAACCCGAGTGATCCTTTCGATTCGTTTTACCCTCTTACTCCTTTCGTTTTTACCCTCACATAACCCTCTGATTTTTGCTCTTCCTTCCTCCCTCATTGAGTTGTTAGTATTGTGATTCGCGCAACTTTGCCACAACCATGACCAATGCGCCATAAAACCCGAAAAAATCCCCAAGAATTAAGTTTCCGAGAGTATATTACGCTTAAATTTCAACTGTACGGTTTCATGAGAATTTGACGGAGAGAAAATTGCGTTAGTGTTTCGTTAAGTTGTAAGTAGTATCAGCCCTAGCTTGTTGTTTTATTGCGGCTGCTGATATTTTCTACTCAATCTAGGGGCAAGTTCTTTTAAATTACACTCTATAACAAAATAAATCAACGCACCAAGCAGGAACAGTCCAATTATAAAGAAATTTCGTATGCAAAGACATTTTGAACGAACGTGCAAATGATTAAAATTTGGTGTCCAATGAAAGAATAGTGGGATCTCAAGCGCATTGGAACTGCGCATTCAGCAGGTGTATATACACTCATTGCCATAAAAATTTACGCACCAAGATATAATTGTGGGATCGTAACGAAACTTGGCATGAAGGTACATGTCGGCCAGATATGGAAATGATTAGAAATGCAGCGTGATTGCGCATTGCGTAATGCCACTAGAGGGCGTTGAGCTTCGTTCTCCTTGGAGTAAAAAAACAGGTAAGCAGAGCTTGTTTGAGTGTACTTAATATTTTGCAAAGGAAACGCTGAGGTAGACATGCCGTTACGCCGCCATCGAAGACAATATGAGCAGCTGTCAGAGTTCGAGAGGGGAAGAATCATCGCGATGATGGAAGCTGGGTGATCAGCTCGGCGAGTAGCTCGTCAGGTAGGCCGTTCTGATTTTACTGTGAGGAGGTGTTGGGACCAGTGGACAGAAGAGACATCATTTACACGGCGACCAGGATGAGGATGCCCTCGACAGACCAGTCGTCGAGAAGATTGTCACATCATACGAAACACACGCGTAGAGCCAATTGCCTCATCGGCCGCTATTTAGGCACAGGCAGCACCTTCACTACGGGCCCCTGTGTCTTCCCGAACCATCGCAAGGCGCCTGGCTGAAGGACATCTGATATCGCGGCGCCCATTACGTGTGCTGCCAATGACACCCACCCACCGACGCCTCCGTTTGGAGTGGTGTCGCGCATGACGGGATTGGACTGCAACGGAATGGAACCAGGTCGTCTTCAGCAACGAATCTAGATTCAATTTGAGCAGTGATGACAATCGTGTCCGTGTGTGGAGGCTCCGTGGTGAACGCCTCAATCCTGCCTTCGCTTTACAGCGACACACCGCTCCCACAGCTGGTGTGATGGTATGGGGTGCCATTACTTGCGATACACGGTCACCCCTAATATTGATCCATGGCACAATGACAGCCCAGCGGTACGTCCATGACATCCTTCAGCCACATGTGATGCCATTCATGACAGGGCTCCCAGGAGTCATTTTTCAACAAGATTATAGTGGTATCGTGTATGTTTGTGTTAAGAGTCATTTATCAGAAGGGTTTAGGTGAATATTAGACTTTAATCACCACACAACACACGCTACATATATGACAAAGAAGAAATTAGGAAAGAAGGAACATAGGTCCTTTTGGATCAGATTTAGAGCGAAAAGTCCTGTCCGTTCGGTTTGGATCACTGGGAGGAATGAATTAACCACACCTTCTGTCTGCGGTGATTGGCTAACTTAATTCGCTGAAATTATTTCATTTGCTAAGGATTTTGATTGACACTCATCTAGTTTTAGTTCGCAAACGAAAGTTTCACTTCGCAAAAATGATTGACGCATAAAGGAAAATGGTTGAACATACTGCGTCACCACAAGATAATGCTCGGCCACACACAGCAAGGATGTCACAAGACTGCCTCCGCCACATTACCACCCTTCCCTGGCCTGCTGGATCCCCAGATTTGTCACCAATCGAGCAAATCTGGGATCATTTGGGACGGCAAGTTGGACACCCTACGAGTTTGGTCGAACTAGAGGAGCGTTTACAGCAACTGTGGCACGAGATGTCTCAGGACATCATACGGAACTTGAAAGGCCTCAATGCCCGCTCGTATAACATCGTGCATTCGCGCTAGAGGGTGTCCAACAGAGTACTAAAACTTCGGTTCATTTGTACTTTTTTCTGCAATAAAAATGATTCTTTTTCTTTGATTTTCAAATCACTTACTTATATCAAAGTAGTACTTACATGTGTAAAATTTTGTTTCTTTTTGGCGACTTTTTCTTGGTGCGCAAATTTTTATGGCAATTAGTGTATAAGGAGCTATTCTTAATCTGTGGTCAAAATTTCTGTTGAATTTCGACTGAGGATACTTACGTCGACTGTAACAATGTCGGACCCCTTTGGGGTAATTTCTGCCACACTTACAGCACAGCGGTACGTAGACAACATTCTAAGACCGGTTGTGTTACCGTTCCTTTTGGACACCCCGGACTTACTTTTCAACAAAACAATGGCCGGCCGCACACGACACGTGTTGCTATGAATTGTCTGTAAGCTTTCCCAACACTTTCTTGGCCATTTAGGTCTCCTGATCACTCTACTATAGAGCACATTTAGGACGTTATGGGAAGGTTATTGCAACCTTCCTGGAATGTTGATCATTTAGCCCGACAGTTGGAAATAATTTTGCAAGAAATTCCGTAGGACACCATCCGGGAGCTTTTTCAGTCTATGGCGAGCCGGGTGACAGCATGCATCCAGGCCAGAGGTGAACCAACGCCTTATTGACTACCTTCCTTTGTAACGGTCAAACTCTGAAATAAATCATTCAATTGTTCTGATATTTTAAATGTTTGTTTTTGTATGCACACCAAATTTTATCGCAATCTGACAACTTCTTGGTGCATCGATTTTTTTTTGTTATAGAATGTATTTCAAAATGTTAATCAAAGTAGTGGTTTTTTAACCTTGTTAGTAATCGCACCCATAGAAAAGCTTTATATATAAAAGAACAATATATATATATATATATATATATATATATATATATATATATATATATATATATATACTTTTTAAATATTTTTGTTATATCTGCGTTAAAATATTAAGTTTGATTAGGATTTGTGCCATACGAAGTGAAGTCCCAATTCACACAATTTCTTTCAGATTCAGAATTTCAGTTACGAGGCTGCTAAAACCTGTTAAAGAAATTAAAGATTAATAATCTTATCTGCAGCAGTCACAATAAATTCAAAAATTATTTATCTCACATCATCCGAACAATTTTTTGTTTCTAAAGTAAGGAGTAAAAACGTTGGAATAAAATAATCTTTGCTGGCGGCTTAGATTTTTTAAACATTTAACATTTGTATTAAGACAGCTTTTATCTCTAAACTATGAGAAAAAATTATACAGATTACGGAAACCTTTCTTTGGTGGTAATGAATTAGTATCTTATTCAGAATAATCTCTTTATAGTACCGCGAAATGAAAATGTCTGCTTTGAGAAGCTTTTTTACACTTAATGTAACTTGGATGAACAGTAAGTTTTTTAAAATACTAATTACCTTTCAATGGATGAAGCTCCAGGTACAAGTTCGAAATTACTTTCGTTCATAGATTATAAGGACAATTTTTGAAAATGTAGTTTTGCATATTGGAATCTACAAAATTGTTTCTTAAAACCCGAATTGGCTCCTTAAAACAATTGCACATACTACTTTCTCTTTTACCACAACACCATATTAGTTACTTATTAAAACTTGAACAACCTCTTTTCAGCCATGTGAAAAATTACTTTATCTTCGTCTTCGTACTATAAAGAAGACATTTGTTCTTTGAACAACTGAATCATTATAATGTGTTGATGTCTTTTGAGCCCATGGGCTCGAAGGAGCCTTAATCTCCGGTATTGAACTCGAAGCTCGACAATCTGGACCTGCTTTGAAAGTTAAAGAGGATTAGGGACTAACTATTGAATAATAGAGTTTAAATAATCCAATGAGTAAAAATGTTGCTGGTTACATTAAACAAGAATCCCACGGGAAGTTACGTGCTTTTAGACGAGTATATTCTTTAAAAAGATCATAGAACGTAAACAAGCGCTTCTATAAATAGCGTCTTTAGAACGGATTCTGGTTCTACGTTTATTGTCAACTTGTCAAGCGACGAGATATGAAAGGCTAGTTCAAACTATTACAAATATTTTATCATTTTAATATAGGTTTCTGAAATGACATAATTAGAACAAAATAATCTTATTTGCCCTATATCCAAAGTTTTATACATAATTTGCTTAAATCTGGATATTAATACAGATAGTACAACGGAAGAAGTTAACAATAGCGATAAAAAGTTGTTAATTTAAAACAAAGTTTTTCGAGGGAAAAAATAATAAAATTTTTAAAATCTCGATTTTTGAAACTATGGAATGCAATTCAAGTAATAAAAATGCTGCACTTCAGCAGAATTCCTTTAAATTCTTTAATCATAGCGATAAAATAGAGGTTTTTTTTAAACTTTTCAATTTGAAAATTTTTTCCTACATCTGTTCATTAATTTCTGTTTTGAGATTCAACCGCTTCAGGTAAATGTCCTTGGCGATTATTTTTGGCGCGTTTCTAAAGTCGCCAAGGTAAAAATTATTTCAAAAATATTTTTCTTTTTACAACGGAAAATAAAAGTTTGAAAACACATTTGAGAACGTTTTGAAAATTATATTTCTCTCTGTATTAAAAAAATAGCTGCCGCCGTAGGATTGAAAACTGTGTTGTTTAGCTCGATTCTTAGACGATTTCTCGAGAAAGTACGGATCAGAAAATTACGAAATTAATATGGTTTGTTCTTCATCGTGTTCCCTGTACAATTTTGAAGATTTTTTCCCGATACGGCTATTAGTTTAGGGTTTATCAAGAAGTGTCAAAATTTCAAAAGCGAGTAAGCAAAAGACTTACAAATTTTCAGTCTTCAGTCGTGATATTTTTTTAGAGTACTTCTAAACGTAAATTTTTGCAGCTCGTCTTCTTTTTTTTTTTCTTTTAGAAATTTCAATTAGGTTCCTTATAATATTTTTTTGAAAGTCGGAAAAATCGGCACATTTTCGTTATTTTTTTGTTAAAACTGTCATATTTATATCTTATTACTAAAGCTCGGATTTTGCATAGTTTTCATATCTTTTTTTAACTCCTAATGTTGATAGAAATCCGTATTGAATGATTTTTAGCAATTTGCAACAAAAAAAAAACGAATTTATTTTGCATATTTGGGACCGTTTTGCATGTTTGAGTTGAGTTTTTTTTGCATGTTTTGTGTATATCTGGACAATTTTTCTATATTTTTAAACATTTTTTTTTTTAAAGAATTTTGCTCAGCACGTTTGGAAGGAAGGTTTTCAGGAGCAATCCAATTCAAATCCAGTACGACTCACAAACAAAAAGTGGAAAAGGCGCAAAAAGATAATAATGTTCAACAGCCTTTCATCGCGTCAAAGTTTGAGACAATGTTGAAATCCAATATTGCTCTTTATAAGTTGGAGAATGAACATTTTAGAGCCTTCTTGAAGAAGTACACAGGTAAAGAAATTCCTCTTGAATCGACACTCAGAAAGTACTCATTACACCAGTATACGTGAAAGTGATACAAAGAATACAAAATGAGATAGGTGATTCCCCCATCTGGATGTCAATGAAACGATTGACCCCTGCAGGCAATATCTAATTTATGTAAAGAGTTGGGGGGAAAATCACTCCGCAATCGTCAGTACAGTGGGTGAAGCAATTAATAAATAAAATTGTGTGTTAATTGAATGAAAGTGTGGCTCATTTTCACTTTATCCTCCTCGTTAATCTTTGTGTAAGAATTTAAAAAAATGTGTTGCAATTTTGCATATTTTGAAATTTTAGTGCATATTTTGGAATTTTGGAATGCATATTTCAGGTCACATTTTTGCATGTTGATCCGAGCTCTACTTATTACTAAAAGTTTTTAAATTTAAAAACATCGCAGTATACATTAGAATGTACTCTTTCTTACTGTGCAATTGTTTTTGAAATTGGTTAATAAATAAATTCGATGCGATCGAAAGTTGGTCCTACAAATTCGGAATATTGGGATATTTTAACTACTTTTTGTTAAAACTGTCATATCTACTACAGCTTAATACTATTATTTTTAAATTTTGAAACATCACTGCATACCTTAAATTGTACGCTTTCTAATGGTACAATTGTTTTTTAAATTGGTTAATAAATAAAGTCGATACAATAAAAAAAAAAATGCGAGGAAAAAATTATTAAAAAGAAAATTCCACAAATGGCGAAGAACTAATAAATGTCAGAACTCTAAGTAGAAAAAATTATAACAATATAAAATTTCACAACTGGAGAAAAACCATTAAATGAACGAATGATATCAAAGAAAAAATATTTAAAAGGACCAATACAATGAAAGGATATTTTAAATTAAAATAATCAATGAAATAGATAATAAAATTTCAAACGAACCAATGAAATCAAACGAATTAAACGGATTTTGAAAGTGCTCTCTAGAATAATCAAAATGAAAATTTAAAGTTTCCGTTTACCAAGGTTGCCATGAAAACCACAAGAACCGCAAAAACAGACAAGTTGCCTTAACCTACCGTAAATCGCTGCTAGAACTGAAAATCGCCAAGGCCGTTGCTACTGCTATAAACGTAGACTGTAGCTGTACCTTAACGGGACCAGCCTCCTTTGTACACGACGGTCTTTGGTTGGATTCGTTGAACCCTCCGGTTACTAATCCGTTACTCTTCCAACAGGGTTACCGCAGTCCCTAAATATAGAGGGTACTAGTGTTTTCGTCAAGTATATATTTGTTGCATTCTGAAGTGATGCAATTTCAATGTTGCTAATTAAGTTAATTATAATTTGAATATTTATGACCTTTTTAATTGAATTCAAGTATGCCCAAATGTGTTCCACCGGAAATGCATCGGATTAGTAACCGGAGGGTTGCAAGTTTGAATCCAATCAACCGTCGTGTACAAAGAGGGTGCACGTAAAATACATGCCGTAGCCTCAATAGCAGCTCAGGCGTAACAGGTGTTGTTTCGGTATATGATCGTGATTCAAAATTACATGGTGTTGTCATCGGTTATTGCGAACGGGATTGATCTTGGACTGTTGCCAAGAACTTGTTGTGTTTACAAAGAGGACGCTACTAACGCTGTACAATACATATAAACCTTAGTGTCTGCTCTGCATAACTTTAATCAAGTCTTGTCATAAATCTAACTGTAACCGAAACTAAACGTTTCATAATAAACAAGAGACCGGTTCTCAAACTGAAAGCAATGTTTAGTTTATGTACAAATTGCAGCATGAAATGAAGGCATGTTAAAAGCATCTCAATAGCTTACTTATTGAATTGGTTTGGGACAACCTGTCTTCTGTAAAAAAAAGCATTTAGGTTGTTTGTTTAATGCATCTGAAATTTACAAATCGGGATCAAATATTATTTTTTGAAACTTGGCTTCGAGAGTGTGATTAATTTCTTCTCATCTCCAATCTTGTTTGTGCAAAAAACAATGATATCTCCACTTATTCAAAGGAGTTCCTTGATTCTTATGCGAACTCGAACTTTACTTGTGCAAATGAACAAAGTTTTAGGGCATCATATGCGGTTGAATTATTCTACATTAGATTACAGCAATGAAACTCCTAATGTATGTACTAGTAGTGTATTAGCATTGCTTCTGTAATTAATTTTATCGATAATTTAATGTATTAAATGTTATCTTGCAGCTGCTGCACCAAAACTACAGAAACAGATTGGAATGCAAGGTTTCTTATTCAAATACTTCCAAGGACAAACTTGTCAGGTTGGTTCACACTAAGTTCTTGATTCAGTTTAGTTTACATCAATCTAAAATCCTGTTCTCATACTAAAATGTAATTTATACAATCTGCTTAAACTCAAGGACCTGGTACCATTGCTAATTGGTGATAATTTTGTAATATGGCACCCCCTCCACGTTGTAGGCCTTTACAACTTGTCTTTTGGTGACCAAATATTTAATTTCCCAATTTGGTGACAAATAGTATGGTGTTCATCAGTTTGGTAGAACTGTTGTTCATGGTAAGAAGGCGATTTGTCGCCAAATATGGTAACCTTCACATTTTGCAGTTTTTCTTCACATCTGCCGTTTTTGTTATGGCAACCCTATCTGCAAAATTTCTCGCACTCCATGCTCTGAATGGTATTTTTTGAGTTGTTTCATTGGCGACAAACGTCTTACCGTGAACGACAACTCCACCATCAGTTTTAACCAATTTTTCAGTGATTCCCAAAATTTTGAATAGTATGTTGTGTTGCATTAGCTCGATATAATTTATAAATTCATGTAGTACCTACCCTGAGATGTTATTCATGTATACATCAGCAAAGAAAACTATTGTACAATACATATAAACCTTAGTGTCTGCTCTGCATAACTTTAATCAAGTCTTGTCATAAATCTAACTGTAACCGAAACTAAACGTTTCATAATAAACAAGAGATATCTATCTTTTCAACCACAAAAATTCCTGAATATCATTACTTAATGCTATTGCTTCAGTCGATGAGAGAGTAATACATCTTTGTTTATTAGAAGATTGGAGAATTACTAAACATTATCAGATAGCCAGAAATAGATTTTTCATCATTTGGATTAGAACCCCAATCAGCATCAACACACATAGATATCTGAAAATCATTTGAATTGTTACAGTACTCTAGTTTTAAGTTAGCAGTCCCTTTTAAATACCTTAAGATTTTATTCAATGCACACCATCAAGCATCAGTTGGATGCTCTTGCAGTTGACTTAGACAATTTACAGCATACAAAATATCAGGCCTAGATATATAAGCTAAATAAAGTAACAATCCTACATGTTCTTGATATGATTCATCAAATATATCACCTTTCTCAAAATCAGCTAATGTTGATTTAGGATCCATAGGAAGAACACTATCTTTGCAATCTTACATGGTAAAATTTTTCAGTTATTTTACAATATACAGTTTCTGATCCATTAGCAACTTATCAGAATTAAATTCCAAACCTAAAACTGATGTTAGACCATAAGAAATTTACCTACGAGAAACACCTCAAATATTTGGGATATATCTTAGACCTTGAATTTACAAGCAGCAAACTTGCAGAACATATTGCCTTGAAGTCTAGAAAACGACTAAACATTCTGAAGTATATTGCGGGAAAGGACTCAACTACTGATGCGACTACCCTTAGAACTTCTTATCTGGCACTCATCAGACCTATTCTTGAGTACGGTTTCCCAATTTATTACTGTGCTTCCGATTCTAATCTCAAGAAATTAGAGAATGTCCAGTTAAGCGCTGCCCTTTGAAAATAGTCCTTATTGAAGCTGATTTGCAACCCCTTCAAATTAGAAGGCAAGCTAATCTTGTGAAGTACTACAACAAAACTTCAAACTATTTAAATAACTGGACCAACCACCAAAGACTAAAGAAAAACAGTCCTTTTAGTCAAGTTTTGTCTCAACAATTAATTAGTGATGATGTGGAGCCATATTCTCTTCAGGGTAGCATGAATCCAACAGAAGTTCTCCCCAAGGTTCACTTTCACTATAACCTCTCCACTCCTGTCAATAAGAAGAATTTTGTGACAGATCATTAGACAGTTGGGCTTAGAAATCATAAATAAAATACCTAAGAGTGACATTAAGATTTTTACTGACGGTAGCAAAATTGGCGAACTTGCAGGTAGGGGCATCTATATTGAAACTCCCCAGCAGAAAATAACTCTTTGTCAACGAAACCCAGACTTCTGTTCAGTTTTCAGAAGCAAATTAATTGCAATCGATATAGGACTTCAGGCTATCCTAAGTGAAAACAACTTTGGGGCCTTCTCTGGATCTTGAGCGACAGCCGCAGCTCGATTCAACACCTTAGTAATTGGACCTTCATAGGGGACAAAGTAAGCAACTCTATCTTGCAAAAGTTGAGGCTCATATCACTGCTTCATGACATCCACATCCAGTGGATTCCATCTCACATGGATCTTTTCAGTATTGAAGTAGCTGACAATCTTGCAAAGGAAGGCTGCAGTCATCCAACCCCCTCCTCTTCTAAACACCTACTCGGAACTTTTTTCTTGGAAAACATCCCAAAACAAAGAGGAATGGTTGGTACTTCCCACCCACCATTGGTATATGGGTGGTAAGCCAGGGTTGTTTCTAGCCTTTTCATGCGATAGACAGTCCCAGATCAGCCTCTCACATCTTGCCAGTGGCCACTTGAAATGTCTTTCATTTTTTGGATGGCAAGAAACTCTACGCTACATGCTCAAAGTGCCACTCACACCAGGCTTCTGCTGCGCACATCCTGGATTACATGGACGTCTCTAGGGAGGATAAATACTCATTTCCACTTCTTGTGATCAACTTTCTCTGTGTCAACGGATTCTTGAACCTAGTCTGACTTCGTCAGACCATTTTGGAGGATATGAAACAACAACAAATTCCAAACTAATTCCTAAAACTTCAAATGCACTTTCAGATTTAGACATGAAAAATTCCTTAGATAACAAAGAAATCACAATATTAGTTTCTGTAACATCTGAACCTGCTATTATTAAATCATCTACATAAAGGGCTATGACAATTTTCTTTTTCATACTGTACAAAAATACATGGCTCATTTATAAGTTTTATAAAATTAAGTTTTATCCCAAGTTCCAAGAACTTTTTGAACCACTGACGTGGTGCTTGTTTCACACCTTACAAACTCCTTTTAAGTTTACATTTCTTTCCAGTATTATCATCATACTCCTTGGGTTGATTCATATAAATTAATTCACCATTCAAAAATGTAGTTTTTATATCAAGTACAAAAACAAAAAAATTTTCTTTCACAATTAGTACAAGTATTAATCCTAAAGCAGGCATACTGATTACAGGCAAACAAGTCTCAGTATTATCTAGCCCTTCTTTTTGCAAAAATTCTCTAGCTACTAAACAAGCTTTATATTTTCCATTTCTCTTATTAAGGACCCACTTGCATGAAATAGATTGCTTATCTGGTGGCAGGTTTTCAGATCCCAGACTCCATTTCCTCATTCATGGCAATCCTCTGCAGGAGTTGCTCGTCATTGGATAGAGATGCAATGTCGTCAAAAGTCAAAGACTCATCGCCGAATATTGCATTATACACTTCACAAATATTGCAATGGAAATCTAACATTCTCTTTGGTTTGCCTTGAAGACTGTATCAGTTCAATCGGATCTAGATCATTGTTCTCACTTTTGCCTTTTTCGTCCTTGAGTATATAGAACTCGTTAACTGACTGATCTACTTCACGTGCGATGAACCTTTGATGCTTGTCGTGAATCTTACGTTCATCAAACTTAATATCTTTAAATTCACAAAATCTCTGAGTATCAGGATCCATTAGTCGAAATCCCATTATTCCTCAAAAAGTATCCTCTTGCTTTTGGGATCAAGTTTCTTCCTTTGAGAAGAAGACGCAAGCATGTATGCATAGCATCCAAAAACATACATATTCCTTAGATCAGGATCTTCGATAAATTTCAGAAAGTACAGTGAAGAGTTATTAACAGTTCTGGGCAACCTATTTTTAATGTATGCGACAGTAAGAATCGTAAACCTCGGAAACTTTTGGGTAAAGCGGACTCAAAAATCATTGCCAGCCCTTTTTCCATAAGAGACCTATTAGTGCATTCACCCACACTGTTCAATGCTTGAACATAATGTGGGGATGGATCAATGACTCTACTAGCATCTGTAGCACATTTTAAAATTTCACCAGACATGTATTCTTTGGCATTATCGCGCCTTAAAATACGAATGGAAGGATTTGACTTAAAGAAAAGTTTTAGTTCTTCAATTACATCTCTTTTTCGTTTCAATAATTTCACTTCCATAAAACGAGAATAATCATTAATAATAGTCATAAAGTAGCGCTCATCTGCATAGCTTTCTGGATCAATTGGTCCACATATATCCGTGTGGACTTTTGTAAAAGGCTCCTTCTTTCTTGAATCAAAGTGTTTCCCCAATGGTGAGACATTTTGCTTTGCATGAGAGCAAACTTCACAAAATGAAGTCAGAAGTCTAATTTCTTAAACACATGATCACAAGGATGACCTCGCCAGCAATACCACAGTTATTTTTTTTCCACAAGAAAAGCACTTTCAATTTGTGTTATAAAATCACAAATATACTGTCCTGAACTATCGGGATTACTAAGTATGAAGTGTTCATTCATATTTTTCACAAAAACCTTTTGGTTTTCAAATACTAGACTGAAACCTGCACTTTCTATTTTGCAGACAGAAATTAACTGTATGCTCAGATTTGGCACAGATAAAATATCCATCAGGATAATCTTGCCATTTGAAGTTTGTCCAATGATCAAACTTCCACTTACAGTTTAGCAGTCTTTGAAGCACATTTGATAGTACCTGATGATGGACTTCATTCCAGAAACCACTCTTTTTTAGCACATATGGGATGTAGCACCAGAGTCTACTATGAAGCTTTCTCGTGTAGAGCTTCCCACGACAAAAGACTGCACTTGAGGCATGCCTTTCATGTGAATTCTGTTGACTTTTACAGTATCTCTTCATGTGACCGCTCTTTCCGCAATTATAACACGTCATCTTTTGGCAAAACTTCACTCTATGTCCTTTTCTGTTACAGTTTTGGCAAAAATATTCCTTCTTGGCTGGAAAGGCAGCATTTTCTCCTGGATATTTCTGTGATTTAATGGAGTGTCTGAAATCACTTGACAAGGCCTCTGCATCCAAAAGACGTAGAATCACAAAGTCCAAAGTTAGGGTCACAAATTGCTGATTCTCCAAAGCCACTTTGACGGTCTTGAACTCAGTGGGAAGTGACATCAAAATATAGACAATATCCATGGCATTGACCTCCTTTCCAGACAATATGTACATCACTAACAAGACTTGTCACACTATCAATATGCTGTCACAGAGGCACATCACTGGCTTTCTGTAAGGCAGTCAATTGTTTGCAAGCTAGAATATGGTTCACAGTCAATTTATTGTCATATTTCAGTTCCAATTTCTTCCAGCTTTTACTAGCTGTGGTCTCAGTCTGCAGAGAAACAAGAATCTGGTTGCTCAAAAGTGTTATCAGGAAAGCGTAGGCTTTTTTTTGCCTTAACAGACTCATCTGCTTCTGTGGGATCTTCCTCCAAGAATGCATCTAACTGCTTAACACAAAATACAGCCTTTACTTTCCTTGACCATATTGAAAAATTCTGTCCATTGAAGTTAACCAAAGCTTACCAATTCCTTCAGTGAATAAACCATTGCTACCAAAAAATAAAATAGCAGCAAAGATTTCCTTATGGCTTTTCCCCCTCCTCAAAACAACCATAGAAATGTAAAGAAAATAAAAAGTGATCCCACTTGAAAACATAAAACCACGCTCTGCTTTTAAATACGATTCCATCAGGGTAAATGAAGACACAGGCCATGTGGATTGCAAAATGGAGAGAGTATTTATTGCAGACACAACACATATGTTTACAGATTTGAGGGGATTGCTGAACTAAGCAATAGGATTCATGTATATTGAGCGAACCAAGTATTCATGTATATTGAACAAACATTCACACTGCCTGGAATGAAGGACTCAGCCCTAGCAGCACAAAAAAAGATACAAAGAGTTCTACGGGCGATTACATTATACAACAATTCTAAAGAGGAAATGTGCTCTGCTAAATATGAGCCAAATATAAGCGCCAAGAAATGAGCAAATTGGTGCCAAAGTATAATGGTATGGCTATAATGCAAAAGTACCTTTTTTTCTAATGGTGACCTATGTGCATTACATCTTTTATCCTGAACCGTTTTTTCATCTAAACTACATCATATCTGTACAATAAATATAATTTTTTATATGCTTTTCATTTTTATTGTTGATTAGACTATTTTTATTGGTTTGCATTATCTTGCGTTTAATGCAGCTTGTCAGTCTTTGGACCTTGCGCCATAAAACCCAGACCAATCATATGGTGAAGCCTACTTCCATCACTATGCATACTTACATTTCTTTGTAAGATACTGTGAAGACCAAAGTGCCCAAACAACCATTTGATACTTAAAAGCACAAAATGTTACTTCTTGTACAATTTGCTGTGCCAGTTTCAGGTAGAAGCAGTAACCAAATTTATTAGTGAATGTTTTTGAAAAATGATCTAAGTAATTATATATTCCTTACTTCAAAGTTTCCACAAATTTCAAGGATTATTTAATAATATTTTCTATTAGCTTGCATATTATATGACTGATAAATGGTATGGTGATTTCTATCCATTAAGTGGAAAGCAAGACCTGTAAACTATGCTAATGTTTTTTATGTTATATGATAGGTACAAATGTTGATAAAACAGTCATTGACATTCTGCCTTCAGCAAACATTCAATAGCGAAAACTGTTGAATTAAAGTTTACCATCAACCGAGTCAACTCAGAACATTTTTTAAGAGTTTAAATTGGGGAGTCTGCAGCAACTGCAATCAAAGTTTATGTATATACAAGCCATTTAATTTTAGTTTAAACAATCCACAAAAGCTGTTAAGTGCGTGTCATAAATGCACAACCTAATTTTTTTCTATTTTAAGTTAGGAACTTTTGTCATCAATGCTATGTGTCAAACATAATTTGTTGCCTTTTACTCCATTGGATAAATAAAGTTATATATTAAGCATGTTGCAGAAATTGTGATTTATTTAAAACAAGAATGTAATTTTGCCACCACTTTAAAAAAAATCAGTGCAAAGTAAGACAAAAACGGACATGCTATGTTTTCAATCATGGTTTAATATGAATTCTTGAACTTTGATTAGATCATGACTCAGAGTATAAAATGTAACTATTTTCCAAATTATACATAGTGTTATAAATATTTCACATTTTTACAAATACAAATATTGACAACCAGCTACAGGCTCAAGCCCAACAAGGCTGGTCCTTTGTTTATGAATTCCCACTGACTATCCAATTGTATTTTTAATTTGTACACTCCCTTTGAATTAACTATATTTCCTGGCAACGACTTCCATTTGTCTATTGCCCTATTAAAGCAGTAGTTTTTCCTTAAGTCCCGATTAAAATGTGTCTTATTCAATTTATACCCATGGCCCCTTGTTCTGTTATCCCTATTGAAATTTAAGCCCTCTGTGTCCCCTTGTTTTACCAACTTAAAAAGCTGAAGCAAATCCCCCCTCCTTCTTTTTTCCAGTGTATACATGTTTAGCTTACTTAAACATTCATTATAGTCAAGATTTGCTATCCCCTTTATTATTTTTGTAGCTCTGTGCTGAACCCTTTCAATTGATTCTATATCCTTTCTCATATATGGAGCCCAGAATTGTACAGCATATTCTAGATGTGGTCGTACTAAACCCTTATATAACGGCAAGAATATATTCTTATCCCTTGAAGTTATAGTCTTTTTAAGGTACCCCAATAACCTATTAGCCTTTATACCCACAGCTGAACATTGGTGACCCTTTTTAAAATCCCTGTGAATCATCACCCCAAGATCCTTGACTGTTTCTCCCTCCTTTATCTTTACTCCCTGCAGCCTGTACTCGGCTCCACTGTTCCTGTAACCCATATGCAGAACTTGACATTTCCCTATATGACTATCGGAATACCCCATTTTACAGCCCATTCGAATGTCTTATCAAAATCCCCTTGTAAATTCTCTATCTGTAACTTGGTATCCACTGTCCCCCATATTTTTAAGTCATCTGCAAATATACTGATTCTATTCTTAATCTCCTGACCTATATCATCTATGAAAATTATAAATAAAATTGGTCCCAAAAGTGATCCCTGAGGCACCCCACTTATAACTTCTGTCCACTGTGAATAATTTCCTTTTACCTGCACTCTCTGCTTTCTACCCAATAACCAATTATTTATGCATGTCAATGTTTTTCCCTGAATCCCCAGCCTTTCCAATTTAAACAATAATGCCTCATGAGGTACTTTATCAAAAATCTTTTGAAAATCTATGTACATGATATCTACACTGCTCTTATTATCCAGCTCCTCAGTAAAATTTTTTTGTAGAACTTCAAAAGATTTGTAGAGCAGGATATGTCCTTCCTAAACCCATACTGATTACCTGATAACAGTCCCCCCTCCTCCAAGTATAACATTATATGCTTTTTTAACAGATTCAAATATTTTGCAAATTTCTGATGTTAGACTTACTGGTCTATAGTTGCCCGGATCACTTTGTATTCCCCTTTTTGAAAATTGGAGTTATGTTGGCCAACTTCCAATCCATTGGTACCCAACATGTGCTATATGTTAAATTAAATATGATGTGAATTACGTCCTCCAATTCATCTGCACATTCCACCAGTACTCTTGGATAAATATCGTCTGGCCATGGTGCTTTAGATGGCTTAATTCTTTTCAACTGATGCACTATTTCTTCCCTGTTAAATTTGTATTCTTTAATTATACCCCCTGCAAAGGCTCCATCCTTGGAATCCTTTTTTAATTTATAGTTACCATTGAAAACCCCCAGAAAAAGTCATTTAACACGTTTGCCATTCCCACCTTGAATTAATTCACCTCTCCTCCAACGGTCCCAGTGTTATATATATCCCTCCCCAGTTATATATATTTCATATTATGCAGTGTTATATGTAATTCACATAGTATGCTTTCTTCTAGCATAACTTCTCCTGTGGAATATGAATATATTGCTGAAGAAACACTGCAAAGTATTACAGACCGCTTTGAAGAGCTGCTAGAAAGTTCTGATCTTAATGAGTTTGATGTCAATTATAGTGTAAGTAACTGTAGATGGCATAAAATTTCATTTCTCACAGCTCATGTATGTTTATTAATATGAACCTTATTTATATATTGCACCCTGGTTGCAGTACCACCAATACTCAAAAACATAATTTTTAAGTGTAAAGAATAAATACGTGCATCTGCACAAGTGTAGATTCCAGAAGAGGGCACTTGTATAACATGCAGAAGCATGTATTTAGTCTTTCTATGCATGAAACTAAAAATTCATATTTTTTTATTATGATGGTGTTGCTGTGGGTTTATTATCTTATGAATTATATATCTGATCTGTCCTATGTGAATGAGATCAGACAATTAATTTGTAATTTTTAACTATAGAACATTTTAAAACAAACTACATTTATTTTATTTTTATTGCCATGTGTACATCAGTATTTATAAACCTGAAAGAGAGAATCTGATCCTGATAAAATTCTAGTAAAAACCTTCTGGTAAATTTTTGCTTTAGTTCTATGGTCTTGCATTACCATGTTCTTATTCAGGCACTAATTGTAAACAAATTTATTAAGTTTTGTTAAACTCGTTGATGTACTTCAACCTCCCAAATCTCTAATATTATAAAAGGAAGTGTTTGTCTGTTTCTTGCCACAAAAGATAATTCTATGGCACTTACAGCAATGAGATTTGGCACACAGGTAGTCCAAATTTTTTGCAATTTTTGGGTCGCTGCGAATTTTAAAATTTAATCTAGAACATTTTTAAATGAATTTAATTATTGTTTTCTTTGGAATGTCAACCGCATAAAGTTGACAGATTCTAAATTTTATTTTTCCTGCTTCCGTTTTTATTTTGCGCACAGAATAAAAAGTTTTAACTTTAGTTATGTAGTTATTTTTCTATCTCCTAGACCGTTAAAGATGGAGTAAAACTTTCAGCGGATTAGGAATCTGCGGAAAATTTTAGTCTAGATCGATACCTAAAAATATGATTTTCTTTAAATAAATAATTTTTAAATTGAATATATCTTTTATATTTTCACAAGTGATTGTGACGTCATGTGAAACAGATTGCATCTTCTGCCCTTTGGGTTAAAAAAAGAAACAATTACATTTCCTGTCCTATTCCATTTCAGGGAATGAGAGCAAAAAATAAAAAACATTTTGACTGGGATTGTTAAGTTCTTTTTTCGTAAAATCGAATACCCTAAAGATAGATTGAAAATTTCAACAGATTTGAAATCTGCGGAAAATTTTACACCAGATTAATAACTTACATAACAGCATTGCCAGGCTAGCCACGCAGTGGCTAGTAATAGATATAGCTCATGTAACATGACTATATCCTCTATGAAGGTGTCTACTGTCTGTGAACGATCTTACTTCTCACTTTTTTTGTAGTGTAAATTAAACTAATATATGCTTTTTTCCAGTATTTCATTTTAGAAATTATAGACATTACGATTTCATGCATTATAGTTATCCAAAGTTTTCATGACAAAACTAATGGCTTGCCTGTATTGTTCTTTGTGCCATAAAACCCAATTACATACCATAGCAAAATTAAAACTAGAATTACCAAGCACAAGCATTGCTCATGTAATAATTTATAAGTTACCAAAATACCATTATTTTATGTTTCATTTTTTCCTTCGGAAAAAAAATGCTCTTTTTAATGGCTGTTAAAATTGAAAGGTCAATAATTATGATAGCAAAATATATTTTAACTTGCTTTACTGTTTCCTATTGTGAACTGTCTCATCCACATTTTTATTTTAACTGTTACTACATCAAAAATTGTAAAAATCTTTTTTTTCAGAATGATGTTCTAACCATATCTCTAAATAGTCATGGTGTGTATGTGATAAATAAACAATCTCCAAACAAGCAGATCTGGCTTTCCTCACCTGTTAGGTAAGCTTTTATAATCTGTATTTAAGTGAATATCTGCCACCAAGACCCCTTCCATACAAATTTGGAAGATTTTTTCAACCTAAAACCAAAACATGACTGTCAAAAAAGAAAACTGCCTAAACATTATTATTAAATAAAAAATAACAATCGTGCATGTTAGCATTTAAAAAAAGCCAATTAAAAAGAGAAAAGGTAACCCTGCACTTTTACTGTTACATACTTGGCAGCAATTTGAACTAGGCAAAAACGATTTGGCGATATATTAGACAAAATCAAATATGTGTAAAGATTAAATTTTGTCTTAGTGTTTCAGGGGGGTTTTCTGTGAAAATTAGTGTCATAGGTTTCATAATCAATCTAAAAGCCACTCATTCTGATGATTTTCTTTTCGTGGTTGCCATGATTTGGCATCGCTTGACCAAATATGGGCCTTGCACTATAAAACTTAAAAACAACCGACTTAAAGCCAAACTTCCGTAATTGAATTGAAAAATCCGAAAAATACTTTTTCCTATGTTGCTCGCCTATGAATTGACACAACTTGGCACCAAATTTTTAAATTTCTCAAATTCAAAAGAAAAATCTGGAACTGTTGCCAGATGTCTTATGATCACTATCCTTTTCAAAAATTGCATATACATATTTTACTTATTTTATAAATTAATAAATGAAAGCCACGACTTTACAATTTATTTTTTACAGTGGTCCTAAGAGATATGATTATATTAATGGAACTTGGATATACAAGCATGATGGTGTATCTCTTCATCAACTGTTAAGCAAAGAAATGGAGGACCTCTTACGAAAGGACTCTGATTTCGAGACATGTATATATGGTAGAGAATAAATGCCTAATTTTTCAATATGCATGTACTTTATAAGATGTGTATAAATGTATTGATAAAATATTGTAAAATAGAAAATCTTAAGTACACATAAATAACATGACTAGTCTTCTATTACAATTCTCAAATTATTGCAGTCATAAAAGCAAGTTAAAACTCAGCCTGTACAAGTTTTCTCCAGATTGAAAATACTGTTCAGTGCTTTGCTTGCAAGTATTTTGAAAAGAAAATGACAAATCTATGCTTATTTTTTTATTGAAACAAGGAGTTAATGGAAATATTCAAACTATTAAAGTATTTTGATATGTTAGAATAGAAAATTGCTGATCTTATTTGTTGCACTGAAACCATTATTCCTTTCCATATAGAATTTATCTCTACTTTTTATTACTAAAAGGAAGTGTTTGTCTGCTTTTTTCGTGGCCGCAAAATCCTGACGATTCTATGGCACTTACAGCAATGAGATTTGGGTCACGGCAAATTTTAAAATTCAATCTAGAACACTTTTAAATGAATTCAATGAAATTTAATTATTATTATTGTTTTCTTTGGAATGGCAACTGCATAAAGATATGACAGATTCTAAATTTATTTTTCCCTTTTCATTTTGCGCAGAGGAATGATTTTCCCAGCAGAAGATAAAAAAAAAGTTTTACCTTTAGTTATATAGTTTTTTTCTATCTCCTAGACCAGGGATGGGCAAACTTTTTCGGTCGTGGGCCAAAAATCGAAAAAAAAAAGTTTGGCGGGCCAAGATAAATTTTTCTAAAATTTTAAAAACAATATACAAGTATTACAATTTAAATATGTTAATAAGATGAATGAAATTGAGATTTCATTTTTAAAGTTCCTTATATTGAGGTTCGAAGTGAGATGTACTGATTCTAAGGAACAGGCTAAATGCTCATCTGTCAGTCTACTTCTGAAATAATTCTTTCTAAGGTTCATAGTTGAAAACACTTGTTCACATATATAAGATGAAGCAAACATAGCACTGATTTTCTGGGCGTGAGATATTAAATTTGGGAAACTTACTTTCGATAATGATTTGTAAAACTCTAACTTTGGCATATTTAGAAACAACTACATGAGATGATTGTTAGATTGCAACTCAATTAATTCAAGCTGCAGATCTGACCTTACTGCTTCACAATTTACGTTGAAAGGCATGGTAAAAATATCCAATTCTGTTTGAATGGCACTGAAATCTTAAAATCTGCGTTCAAACTCAAAATGTAGTTTTTCAAGCCATCTTCATAATTCTTAGGCTTTTCTTCATTTACTGAGGGTATTGAATTTGACCTCGAGAAATGAGACAAGTCGTTCTTAGCTAGCTGCCCAGCAAACAGATTATGTTTTAGTTTAAAAGCTTTGAGATGGACCCAGATATCGTCGATAAATTGACTTTTCCTTGCATCTTGACATTCAAGTTGCTCATGTGACAAAGAAGATCTATGAAAAATGCAAAGTCCGAAAGCCATTCTGTATCTTCTAAGATTTCGCACTCTGCAGAACACTGTTTCTCATGGAAGAACGACACAATGTCGTCATTCAGCTGCCAAACTCGCTCGAAAACACATCCTGCACTAAGCCACCTTACTTTCGTGTAATACAGTACATCCAAGTATTCAGATTGCACGGACTGAAGAAAATCTCGAAATTGCCTGTGAGTAAGCCCACGAGATCGAATAGTATTTACAAGCTTCACGACTGCATCAAGCACGGGTTTCATATTCAATGCAGATTTACACAGAGCATCTTGATGTATAACACAATGCAGAAAAACAACATTGTTCCCGGGATAGTTTTGATTAAAGAGTCCAAGAAATCCAGATTTTTTTCCTGTCATATTTGGTGCTCCATCGGTCGTAATATTACATATATTTGTTATAGGCACTATCAAAGTTAAAAGCCCTTCCTGAAATTCACGAAAATATCACATCCCGTTGTAGTTCCCTTTAAAGAACGTATGCACGCCAGTTCCTCGGTAATTTCAAAGTTCTCATCAACACCTCTTATAAATAATACTAATTGAGCAGTATCATTTATATCAGTGCTTTCATCCATAGCTATGGAGCAAAATTTAAACTGGCCAATCTTGGACTCTAATTGTGATGTCAAATTTTTATCGATGGCTTCGATTCTAGAAGTCGCTGTTTTTCGAGATAAGCTTACAGTCTCAAAATTATTTTTCTTGTCTGGACATAAAACATCACAAACTTGGAGCATGCATTGTTTAACGAACTCCCCATCACTAAGAGCTTTATTATTTTTAGCAATATTGTATACTACAATGTAACTTGCATGTGTAGCTGCTTCTTGGATAGTGTTTACCATCTTGAAAAAATTTTGTCGGCCTGATAATTTTTTACAAAGACTTTCTACATTTTGTTTTCTTTCATATTCGGACATTGCTTCGTAATTGGAATTCTTATGCTTTGATGTGAAATGAGAGACGGGAAATGTTATATTCTTTGAAGACTGTTATACCTTCATTGCAGATGAGACACACTGGTTTATCTTTAACAACTGTAAAAAAATATTTCCAGGTCCATTCATCATTAAAAGCACGGCACTCTGAATCAACTTTACGTGTTTTAGTAGCCATTTTGCGGTTGAAATATTTTACGAATAACCCAAACAAGCACTAGCTACGCTATACTTTTAATACTTTCACCACTATTCACAATGATGATGTCTGCAATCTTTCCATACACAATCAATAATATTAAAACTCGCGCCTAAAGAAAAAGCCGCTGTCTGGAGCTTAAAATGCGCAGTCTGCCACATGTGAGGTCTAATTCACATATATTGGATTCCCATATCTCTGCTCCCCGAAAAAGAGATAACGCTTGTTGGGGCCAGTCTACAGCTATAACTAACAAAGAACTTCTGCTTTTAACACTTTACCGATTGAAAGCTGTCTGTGCTTGCTATTTCCGTCGATTTATGTTTTGTAGAACAAAAATAGAGAAAGTAAAAATAACATCAGTCCTTTGAAAAAAAGGAAGAAAAAAAATAATATTTAAACAAAGTAAAAAAAGAGATGGATATATAATATATAAATCATATTTTCTTTTAACTTCCTTCGGACCGGCAAATTAAAATTCTATCCGCGGGCCGGATAAAACCTTCCGACGGGCAGGAGTTTGCCCATCCCTGTCCTAGACCATTAAAGATAGAGAAAAAAATAAATAATTTTTTAATTGAATATATCTTTTATATTTTTGCAAGAGATTGTAACATCACATAAACTTTCTCTTTCCAAAAAAAAAAAAAAAGATTACATTTCCTGTTCCATTCTATTTCTGAATTAGAGCAAGAAATAAAAAACATATTGACTGTGATTGTTAAGTTTTTTTTTTCGTAAAATCGGAATTGCTAAAGATAGATTAAAAATTTCAATGGATTTGAAATCTACGGAAAATTTTACACCAGATTAATACCTTACACCACAGGCACAGGCCAGCCACTGCAAGGCTAGTCTTTCATAAAATAAAACTCTTCATT
Organism: Metellina segmentata; assembly: GCA_947359465.1. NCBI lineage: Eukaryota > Metazoa > Arthropoda > Arachnida > Araneae > Tetragnathidae > Metellina > Metellina segmentata. The sequence goes on along the minus strand of OX375876.1, from coordinate 40,411,998 downwards.
TTTGAATTGATTGGTAATGAGAATTTTAGTTAACATCGTACTAGAGCACAACGGACTAATGATGTCAGTCTCGGATCAGTCTCTTAAGGGAAAGATTCGGTTGTTTTTATTTGTGGTTTCATTAATGTCAACAATTCTAATCTATTCCCAAATTATAAGATAAAAAACAGCGTTAAGTAAGACCCTCAAAACAATTTTAAATATATTTAAGGTAACCAATACCAAATTCAATTTTCACGTTGGATTGGTGTGGAAGTTTGGAAAGTGGGGTGCCAGCTCAGGTGTTGCAGGGCCGGCCCTAGACATTTTGGCGCTCCAGGCAAAACCTTAATTTTGCGCCCGCGTGCGCCCCCCCCCCTCCTCCCCGGTTTTTTTTTTTTAAGTACAAATCTCATGCAACCATATCAGAAAGTCAAGAAAACATTGAAAAAAAAAACGTTTTATTAAAAACTCAATTATCAGATAACAAGATAAGCAATTTAGCACTTAAGGCAAAATAACAAAAATTAAAATGTAGTAATGCTAACTGAACTAATATCCCATATTATAAATAAATTCTAACTAACCAAAGTAATTAAAATGCCCTTTTTCTAACTTTTCTTTCGGCAAACTCACGAACCAGTGATTTCAAGTCTAATTTGTCACTAATTTGGTGTTCTATAGCTATCATTGCCAATCCATTGAGACGATTTTGCGTCTGCATCGTTCTGAGATAATTTTTTATTATTTTTAGTTTTGAAAAGCTTCTTTCCCCTGAAGCCACAGTGACTGGCAATGTAAGTAGGATTCTTAATGCTATGCTGAGGTTTGGTGCAAATTTAAGTGTAGCGATAAACTTGAGAACTTCAACAGGGGTTTCCTTTTTTGTTAATAATGACGAAACAATGCTTATTTCATCGGCTAGTTTCAGGGCGTTAACATCGCTTGAATTTCCATCAGTTAAAACTACTTCCAAATCTTTGCAATGAGCCAATAGCGCATTTCTGGGCATGTCTTTTAGACCAAAAATATTATACAAAAAGCTGAAATAATTACTGTGAGTATTTAGCAAATTATATCTGGTTTCCAAGGCATTTATTGCTTGATCTATAGTGTGAAAAAAAAAATCTATTTTATATTTTTGTTTGAGGTCTTGAACGGGTTCATCCGGGCCCTCATACAAAAACGTTTTTGTTTTGCTTCTGACACAATGACGTGGTATGGTGGTTTCGAAATTAGCTTCCACGTCAATCTCTGAAGCAAGCTCGGTTGCTTCTAAAATGCTTTCAAAAGCTTCATCTGATCTCAGGTTTTCAAAGAAGAGTTTGCAGTTGCTAAGCATATCAATAGCTTGTGACATATTAAAATTTACAGTTTGCTGATGGGGTTAATATGACTCAAAATTTTGTACCAGATCACAACAGAGCATGTAAATTTGAACTGCTTCAAATTATTTAATAATCCGCTAGCCTCGTCTCTGATCATATTATCGATTTCTGAATCTTCATATATGCTGTACAAAGCATCGTGAATTGGACCAATTTGAAACCGCAGAGCTTTTAATGAGTCGACTCGACTTTCCCATCGCGTATTACTCAATGGTTTTAGGGTGTAAGTATCAATATATTTCAGTAATATTGCCCAACGAAAAGAAGATAAAGAAAAAAATGTATATAACTTTTGAACAATATTGAAGAAGTTGGCTGCCTCAAACGAGGATTTTGCCATATCGTTTACTAAAGATGAGCAGAGGTATAAGATAAGTTCGGATCCGGGTAACCCGGATCCGAACCAGGAACCTTCCGATCTAGATGCTAAAACCTTAAGCACTATACCGGTTGTTCGGCCTTTGAATTGATTGGATGTTTTGGTTTTATGGCACAAAGTCCAGATTTTTTTTAATTTAAATAGGAAAATATTGCATATGATATCTTTTTGTTAAATTGAGAAATTGTAATGTTTCAAGCAAATAAAACAGACCCTTGCTAGAAAAACAAAACACTTTATTTAAATACAACAAAACATGATTAAAAATTAATTACAATATATCTCCAGGATTTTTTTTATTTAAAATATGCTTACTTTTAAAAAAGACCAACATACAATTATTTTCATCAGAATTATTGGTACTTCCAACTGTTCAGAATTAATTTACTATTATATTATAGAGATGCCTGATATCTCTGCTCATCATTTTTTCCTTTAATCTAAAGTAAGTAGAAATTTATCACTCACATGGAATCAAATATGTATTTATACAACTTATTTGATTCCTTGAGAAAGTACACACGCATTTCATTCAGAAAATTCAATTCTGAAATGGATTTCTTCTAGTTTTGTAAAAGTCTCTTAAAGCCCAAAACAAACTGTCCTCTGGAGGCATCTCATCCCATTTCACCCACTGCCATCCTATAAAACAATATATATTTTTAGAAAGGGGAACACATTGAACATAAATAAATAAGAAATGCACCAATTTAGAAACACAATGTGTTTGTATGAGAATATTTCTGAAAAAATTATAGATTACTTGATGCCAAATGCTTAACCCTTTTGGTCCTGAACCACCCTCAAATTTCTTTAGTAACAGTTGATGGGGGGTTGTTTTTCATCTTAGCAATGTAGCCATGACACAAGAAATCACTTTATTGTACCTTGGGGGAGGGGGAAGCAGTAAGAGGTCAAAGGTTTTCCATTAACACTGGACAGTGATGCACAGCTCTTGCTCCAGGATAGCTTTGATGACTCACTGGGACAACAAGATGCTCTGCTTTTTGTAATTGGAGAAGTCATTCAGTGTGGAAGTACTACTTCTGAAACCATTTCTTAAGAGAATCTGAATTTGTTTAATTTATTCATTAGTAAGAATGACAGAAAGAAACTAAAAACCCAACATTTAAATTTTTGGAAAAAAGCAGTTTTTCTTGAAAATATATCTGGAGAATTGGCCATAATTTACATGCTTCTTGCGCCTGAAATTAATTTTTGTAGAAGTTATATCTTGAATGTTCATTAACACCAAAGTGTAAAAAAATCAAGTAATTAGATTTTTTTATTTGAATCAGATTTTTTTTTTTTTTTTTAATTTCTGTAGGCACTTTACATTGTTTTTAAAAAAATTATATACAAATTTGTTAAATACAAAATTTCAGTTTTTGACATGACATGTAAACCAATATTTATTTTAAGTAAAATATCAGAATTCTTGACATGGTAAATCAATATTTATTTTACTAAATATCATAGTTTGTTGCAAGGAAATGAATTTTCAAAATAAAAGCAAAAGGTTAAACATTTGTTTAACTTTAAAACTCGAGTTGACATCCTATAGTTTTTCTTGAGTAAATTACATCATGTTAACAAATAAGTGACAGATATAAGTGACAGACCTAAATTATAGTCCGATTAAAAAATCATAAATATAGTTAGAGAGAGTAAAAAAATCAATATAGTTAAGCCATTGGGCACAATCGATTAATTAAAGGGGTAACAAGTACTACTAGTGGGATTTTTCTTTGACTGTCTTGATATTTAGAAGTATGCCTACTGGTCATGGATAATATAAATAGCAAAAGACCTTTTTAAGTATAACATTAATGCAGGCCTCGAAATAGATTTTTTTTAGTACAGGTGCACCTTGTGCACCTAAGTTTTTAAATTAGGTGCACAGATTATATTTTAGGTGCACATTAAAAAAAACGTAATACTCGTATAGGAGCATTAATGTAATGTAAACTACTTTATTAGTTGGGTATGTTGACATAGGTTAGTAGTAGATAGTAAACAAAAATATTTAAACAATTTTCTTATCTGCGAAAATATTATTTATAAATATTCAGTCATCATCAGACATTGGTGGGCAATCAGAAACGTCTACGTATTTGGCAGATCTTTTCCCATAAGGTTTAGTGTCCATCCTTCTTTTTGTATTTTTCCTCCATTGCGCTTCAGAAAGATATAAATGACACGATCATGATGAGGTAACCAACCAACGAACACCTCCTACCTGCGCAGGTTTCAGAATTTTTGCTTCCAATGATTCACCAACTTTTTGTAGCTCTGCCCAGTTTATTAGAAAAATACTTATATATTACAAATAAGTCATTCATTGCAGATTCCATTTGCGTCAAATATTTTGAATTTCACATAACATCTTTGATTGCAAGTTACAGCGGATAAACGCAACAATGTATGCCAAGTAGATGACTGTGACTGTCACGAAGTAGCTTGTAGACCCACTCTTGGCTACGAAATTACTTGCTGCACCATCTAATGTACAAGCAATTAGTCTTGTTTTAGTTTCTTCTAAACTTAGGTTCAAGCAATCTTTCATAGTACTTTCCAAGAAATTATTTTCCATCCCCCCTTTTTTTTAACGTTAGGTGAACTGCGTGCACCTAGTAGGAAAAAATTAGGTGCACAATTTTATTTTCATGTGCACCCAGGTATTTCGAGCCCTGCATTAATGTAAATATTTTCCCATGCTTCCCACATGAATGAATGCTTATTGTTCATAACATAGTATAAAATAATGCATGAACATTGTCAAAACTTTCTAATAGATGTCAACTTGTTTTTCACTTGACTGTGTGGTAGAATCCCTGACTCAACAGATTACTTAGTCCATAGACACCTTAGATTATTTGCATGTGTCCAGAGCCAAACATTTTTTGAAAAGCTGATCAGTACTGGGTGTTGTCATTAGTGCTGAAAGTTTAAAACATTTAACGAGTTTTGTGATTTTCCTAGGGTGTATTTACTTAGTTATAAAAAGGTAAGACTGCTTGTGAGATTTAAATCAATGATTTTTTTTTTAAATCATTTGATTGAAATTATTATTTTAATCATTGATTTAAATCTTGACACCCTGATTAACACATAACTCAGTCTTTAGCAAATGTAACAATCCTTCTCTCAATTTTTCATATATTTTGTTCTGCATTCTTTGTGAAAAAACCATGTATGATTTTCTGACAGAATTTAAGTTCACTACCTTATGAGAATTGACTTTAAAAATTAGTTTTAGGGTTCTGTGATAGAGATATATTAAATAACCAACTGAGGTCAATATGCCCACTAGTCTCCGAAATTGCAATATCTTTTCATATTATTTTTTTATAGCGATCAAGTTCTCATTTCTCTTATCCCAGTGTACAAAAAAAGATCCAAGTCATCTAGTCTGCAAAAAATGTTTTTGGGCAATGGCAGATTGGTCCTTAAAAAGTCTTCACGTATGGCTCCAATGGAATTCAGTATGTGTGAGGGAGAGTGGTAATAAGAGCTGCACTTTGTACAGTTGGGAAAGGATTTCTGGCCATCAAAAAATATAATCTTTTTCAAACGGCTAGATCGAAGCCTGACAAGCATAGGGTAATTGGTAATTTTTTAACTAACGTCGTACTAGAGCAACACAACGGGCTGTAAATTGATTGGAGAATAGCCACCTAGATGGTATAGTGGTCATAGTGCTTCTGCCATAATGCCTCAGTAGGTTGTGGGTTCCAATTTTGATTCGTAAGCGCATGGTTGTTAGTGACTGTCCGACTTAGAAGTAGCTGTGGCTCACCCATGGGTTCTCCTTCGCAAGTAGCTGTCATTTCGCTTCTTGTCATGCTAAAGTGATCTGGCTAGGAGGGAAATATTTGGACAATTTAAAGGATTTGATACTCAAAAATTTGGGATTAGATAGTTTGGATTAGTCGTTTCCCAAACCCTACCATATTAAATACAGTACTTCATGACCCAATTTTTAAATGATCACATGTATCATACTTGTGTTCACACTTTTGAGAACATCAGCAATCATATTTATGTAAAAAGTGAACAGCTAACAAAAGGGAAAATCTTACCTTCACATTTATCTGGTTCTAAATTGAGTGGCTCAGAAGGACCAGCAGCATCAATTTCGCACTTCATAAAAATCGTCACATAATGGTAATCATGTTCTGGAACAACAGAATTTGTAACATGACAGAACTGGACATTCTTCACAAGGACACCTGTTTCTTCAAAAACTTCCCTTGAGGCTCCTGCTTCCCATGATTCACTGTAGAAATGAATACATTTCATTGCATACAAAGCAATCAAAATTTTGTACACTTTCAAACTTTGGTTGAGTTTTTATGGTCCAAGGAAGAATTTTGTAACAAAAAAAACAACTTATTTATGGGAGAGTAATAAATAGAAACAGAAATAATAGTTAAAATATACACACAACTGATTGTTCTTTTCAAAAAATTTTTTAACTCCTCTCAAATTAGATCACAAAATTTCCACACATAAATGTATATGTATTGAAAAAATCTTTCTTTTTTAACTTCACATTAATTTTTAAACAAATAAACAGCTAAATAAAAATGAAATTCAAACTTCCAGAGGTTGCCATAAAAGCTGGCATAATCAAAGTGAGGTTGCCTTTATCTGCCATAACTCACTACAAAAATGCATCAAAAGTGTTGCCACAAAATAGTCTATACAAGCTGTTCCAAAAATTTTAAATTGCCTAATTTACAAAAATAATACACTTAAAATTAAACATTTACTTTGTTGATGCTTCAGGTAAGGTTGCCAGAATATCTCTTTTTCCGCTCTGATATTTTTTCACTTTTTTTTTTTTTTTTTTTTTTGATGGTTCACTTTTGTATTCTTTGTTTATCATTTCGAATTTCGTGAAAAATATATTTCCCATTTCAAAATTTACCCACTAATATATTTACATTGCCTGCTATATTGTTACGTAATCCACAGCTATTCAAATCCAAACAAACTAGATCTAGTACATTGTACGAAAATCCTACATATTATTAAAACGCATCAACGTATAAAAAGTTCGACCTCCAGTGCATATCCAGTTCCATGTTAATATGTCTCATTAAGAGATCAAATAGGTAACCAATGAGAATTTAGATTCGAGTTAGAATAATAAATATTGTTCTTATATCAGAATCAACTAGATTTTTACAATTCATAACACAGCATAGATGACAAGCATTTACAACTAATTTAAAAGATAAGGAATACCAACAAGGATTGTCAAATATGAAATGAAATTTCACAACAACAGGGCTCCTAACAGGTTTCAAGGTCTAAAAAGGTGACAAAAGTGACTAATTTAACCAAAAAGTGACTAATCGAGTTGAAAAAGGTGACAAAAAGTGACTAACCGAGCAAAAAAAAAAGTGACAAATAACAATAATGCTAAATATATTCAAGTATAAAGATAGAAATTAAAAAGATCCTCCCCAGCCACCCCTATCTTTTCTTTCTTTGGAAGGATATTTTTTTTCCTTCATTTAAAAAATACATAATTTTAAAATATTTAAAAAAAAAAAAATTTTTAATCATAACTATGATTTTTGTTATGTGTTTATTTTTGACACAGCTTGAAGAATTTCTTCCTTTTCATTAAAAGATTACGTCTAATTTTTTCGTTGAAAAGGTCTGAAATTAATTTTGTATTTTTCTTCTTATAGAATAATGTGCATTTTTTAAAGTCTGTCTTTGCTGACCAGCATCATCTGAGACTATTGCTGCTCCTTCAATCATTGCCTGAGCAAGAGCTGCTTCCTTAAAATCTTTATTTTTTTTATTGCTTTCTTGAGCCTATCATTGGCTTCCTTTAATAATTTTGAAGCACTGTCCAATGCCTCATGTTCTTCCTTAAGCATAATTTTAAGTTTTTGTTCTTCTATCACCTTTCTTTTCTTTGCCAGCTGCTTTAATTTTTTTTCTCTGCTTCCAGACTATCTTTTTCTTTCCTGTCCTCTAATTTTTCTTGTGCCTTACGTTTTATATCTTCCAAATAGGCATTGTAGGCTACAAAAATGCAATCCTTCCCATATGCATTAGCTTTGATGTGATCGGCACCAAATAAAGTTGAATGTAAAAATTTGCCAAGCTACTTTTAACCGTCATCAATGTATTGACTGTGTGTTCTGACATTGATGCTCCGTCTCCTGCCAAAGCTCTTACTGAGGCTGAGAAGCCATGTTCAATAACAGCACTACCATGAGAAAGTGACAGAGAAGCCTTCACTAGCTTTGACACAACTGGGTACTTACGATCAACACCACTAATGTCTCGCAGACTGAAGAACTGGTTCCAGTAAACGTCAATAGGCTTCATTCTATATCCTTCTTCCTCAAATTATCTTTGAAGTAATTTCCACTCATCCAGTAGTATGTCTGTCGGGACATCCCATGCTCTTGTAACTTCTAATGCTTGTCGAAGAGGACCAAGATAGGATAAACTTTTAAGGAGAGATGAACTGAAGGACATCTTCAAAAGATATTTAACACTGGTAATGTAATAATGCTTCCGAGACCTTAGAAAAAATAAATTCCTTTCCTCCTCTTTGATATTCTGTAGCGCTCTAGAAATTTGATCTCCACTCACAATATCAGCCAGAGGCAACAGTTTGTGAGGACATATATCTTCCAATTTATCCATTTTCAAATCTCAAATAAATTCCTCTTTGTAGAAGATCCTAAACAAAATTGTTCTTGTCAAAAATTCAAGCTGAGAATGAAGGTTTTGTATTAGAGGTTCCTTTTTCTGAAGAAATTCGGTCACACGATTAAATATACTTGCACTTGATACGACAAATATCACCTCAGCATTCATAGTTTCTCTTCTAAGTAAATGAACAATTTTTTTTAGCCTGATTTTTGTATCATTTTTGGCTTTATTATTGGAATGTAGTCAAGGAAATATTTTCGAACTGCAATTCACTGTTCAAGCAACCTTTCAGCAATTGGCTTTAGGCTTAGCCAACTGCTTGAACAGAGCTTGATGAAATGGTGAGTGGGAAGTTTCAAGTCTTCTTGAATTTGTTTGTATGTTGACCAATGCTTAGGCCGCTGAGAAAAAAAAATCTGTGAATAGTAAAAACTAGTTCGGACACATCTTTCCCAAACTCTTTTAGACGTTTAAGAAAAGCATTATGTATTGTGTGAATATTACATGTCCCAATGTTAATTAGTTGCTTTTTTGGGGTAGAAAGTAACAAGTCATTAATCTTTTTAAAAACTGACTTTCACTAAAAAAAACCTCAAGAATTTGTAATAATCAACTTTGATGATAACAGAGAATGATTTTCAATATGTTCGCAACACTCCTTCAATATTTAACCCTCTGGATACAGAGACGCCCAAAATTTTTGAATTGTCTGGTTACGGAAGGGGTTGGAATCTTTCAGATTTCAAACTCGTGAAGAAACAGCTGAAGTCCATTAAGATTTCCATCCCCTCATTTCTGTGCCACAAAGAGAGCAGCGCGTGAATAACCTCCGTTCCATAGACAAGAATGTCAGGGTTCTCGATGGGGAGCTTCGAGGGCTTGGAATGTGTGAGAGGTTGAATGATCTATCCCCTTAAAAACTTTGCTGAAGAAACCTTTGAGTGTAAATTATCATACATATTGAAGGTTCCGCCGTCCTTTCAGAGTTTACCTGTGACGTATCTATACCTTCTAGACATAATCAGACCCACAATAGAAAAGGCAACATGTGATGACAAAGGTACTAAACGCATTACCTCTCCTCCTAGGGGAAAGCCGCCCCCAGGAGGAGAGGAAGGTTCAGCCGTGTTTCAGTTTGCTGCTTCTTTTGGCTGTTTCCGTAACACGAAGGTAGTAGCTGCTCCGTATGCTGAGGGTTAACATTGAGTTAATATCAACTTGATCCGTCCGGTCTCTTGACCTCTCCATTCTTGTCTTTTTCCAGAATCCGAAAATAAAACGGGTCTGTTGAAACCGTCCTTAGATCTGTGTATGGAAGATGTTATCCCCCTTTAAAATTAGCGCTGGCATCGATCACTATTTACGAGCTGTCAGCGTCAGACCTGCTAGAGGGTTCCTCCTTTTGTTCGACCCAGTCGACTGGTGATATCTCTCTTGCGCCAAATGATATGCCACACAATACTATGAAAGAAAAGCGTCAGTCATAAATCCCACTCAATTCTATTCTCAGTTCTATTGCTCAAGTTAGGTAATTAGGCAAGAGGGGTCGAATATGCAGATGTCCCTGCTTCCCTTATACTTCGATGCTTCGTCTTACTGATAGCCTTTTCTCGTGGGAAAATTTCCAGACCTTGCTGCTAATACACAGTGGGCAACGTGAAGTATACTTTTACAGTTGAAACGGTACGTTTTTGAATCCATTCTTGCTGTGGAACGTAGCGTGCATTTCGAAATTTAATTCGTGCAAACCCTGTTTTTTTATAGAAAAAATATTAATTTTTTTAACTGCGCATCACAAATTTTTCTTCTCCAAATAGAATTTAAGAACTTAAAATCCCTGAAAAGGTGACAAAAAATAAAAAGGTGACAAAAAGTGACGTGTTAGGAGCCCTGCAACAAATTATGCTAAACAAAAAATATTTGAATACTAATTCATGTTGGTTCTTCCGAGATAAATATGCATTTGAAGATGGAATATGTTCTGTTCAGAAACGAAAATAATCTCATGTGACACATTTTATCAGGATAAAAAGTAATTTTCGAATGCTCCACAACTTACCCATATAAAAAATGAAATCAAGGCAAGTAACATTTGTGTTCGTCCTATTTTCCATTCATTACAAAGGATCAGATTTTAATACATACTATTAATCCCTGGAGAAACTAGCATGTTAACCCAGATGAATAATTTATTTTATTGCTTTCTTCGAATAACAAAGTGGACAAGGACGAAAACAAAAGTAAATCTTCTCGGTAGTTGAATTATATAAAACAATGTAGGCATTTTGAAATTCAATCTTCAGTTTCCCTATTCAATGATTATTAGCTCAATTGTTTATGAATAAGAGATCATACCTACCCGAATTCTAAATGACCTCCTGGTAATTGAAAAAGACCAGATCCCATTGCACCTTTACGTTTTCCCAGAATCACGCAATTTGGATGTTGGTCACTGACAACAATCACTGCTATTCCTACTCCAGGTCTTAATTTCATATTTTTAAAGTGGAAAAAAGAACACAATTTCTATACCTATAAATATTTAGATGTTGCAGTTCCAACTGCGATTTTAATTTGCGGCGGGAATGTAAAATCAGCAGTAACAAATGAGAGCAGACAGCATTTTAACGTTGCCATTTCTCACAAAAAAACTAAGAACAGTTTGTATTCTTTGTTAGCCTCTAGATCAGAAGGTTCCTGGTTCAAATCCGGGCATGGATGTTTGTAAACGTATGATGTAGAGGCGGTTGGTGCACCTTAAATCTGTCGTGGCTGAAAGTCATCACGTTGGGTTGGTGTTAAAGTCTGGAGAGTGGGGTGCTAGCTCAGGTGTTGCTTCGTCATCTGACCATTGTTCAAAATTACGAGGTATTGTCCTCGGATCTTTCCCTTTAGGGATTGATCCCGGATCGTCGTCAATTGCCCATTGTGTTGCTCTAGTACGACGTTAACTAAAATTACCTACTACCAACTAAATTTAATTTTGTAATTAACGTCGTACTAGAGCAACACAACGACGACGGTCCGGGATCAGTCCCTTAAGGAAAAGATACGAGGACGACACCTCGTAATTTGAACCACGGTCAGATGACGAAGCAACACCTGAGCTGGCACCACACTCTACAAACTTCCACACCAACCCAACGTGAAAATTGAATTTGGTATTGGATACCTTTAAATATTTAAAATTGTTTTGAGGGTCTTACTTAACGCTGTTTTTTATCTTATAATTTGGGAATAGATTAGAATTGTTGACATTAATGAAAACACAAATAAAAACAACTGAACTGAAATAATGATGTTTTGATGTGAAATACGTCATTTCGATGGGAAACGCGAGTACACCGTTCATATTTGTTATGTCTAGGAAGGCTGAAATTCTTCCTTAAACGTCAGTTCTGAATTTTAGATTACGCTTTTCCGACTATCAGTTTCAGCTGATTATTCAATATCAAGAAATCTTTTTCACTTCACCTTCAAATGTGGTAGAAGTGATCATTATTAATTCAATCGGCTGAGAAAAAAAGAACGATTCTGCATCAGACCTGTCAAGATCTAAGGTTATTATACTGTTTTTATTTTATAAACCATTCTTATAATTATTTTTCGGGACTGAAGCTTTTTTTTTTTCATTGTGTGATATAATTTTCTTCTGGGAATGGAAATTTCGAAAGAATTGCGAAGCCGAAATTAATACATTGGCTAAAAACTTCTGCATTGTGATGAATGTAGTGGTTATTTTACTTTATAATAAATAAATAAATGTTTTTCATTCATATTTCCCTCGCCATGTTCTGAATAGCCCGTTGTGTTGATTCAGTTAGACGTTAATTAAAATACCTACCTACCTTACCATGTTCTCTATCATTACTCACTTATATAATGGGAGATCGATAAATTACTAAAACAAAACTACCACTTTCAATGAACCATTTCTCTGTACTCTGAAAGAACATATAGGTTTTCTATTTTATAAATTGTGTTTAAGAAAAATGTAAAATAACTAATGAATGAGTTATCAAATTCTGATTATTCAGAAGGGTAAATGAAGCCTGTCTTTTTGATCTCAGTGTTTGTGTTATACTATCAGAACATCTGTATTGAATAATCTTAATTGATAGTGTCACTACCCATGTTTCAAATCCATTTAAAATACTATCGCATCCATGTTCACAAAAATGAATTATATATTTCTAATTAAAATAAGATTATTCAAAGATAGGTGGAGTTGTCGTTCACGGTAAGACGTTTTTCGCCAACTAATTTTTGTCGCCAAATCAAGATACCATTCAGAGCGTGGAGTGCGAGAAATTTTGTAGATAGGGTTGCCTTAACAAAAACGGCAGATGTGAAGAAAAACCGCAAAAGGTGAAGTTTACCATATCTGGCGACAAATCGCCTTCTTACCGTGAATGACAGTTCCACCCAAAGATATCTTGCAGTAGCTACTTAGTTTGCTGTTACTGATGTCAATTCATATTTCCAATAGAATGAGTGACAAAAAGCGCATATCAGTCATGTTGCGTTAATTAGATTCGGAACATCTACTTCAGTCATCACGATTTCCTTGTTCAAAAGCAATTCAGCATTTTTTATCTAAAGCTCTTTCCTTCCTGGTTTTTTATTATTTTTTGTAATCAGACAGCCAAAGAGTATCACTAGAGTAACGAGCTCATTTGTAGTTTTTGCGATATTATGCAGCTTCATATTTAAGACACATTTAAACTAATTGGCAAATTAATCTTGTTCTGTGTTTATATCCATTGTTGACGTTTGACAATAAACAAATAATATTGATTTCTACGACTTGCACATTAGGATACTTTCTTGATATTGTATTACATGTACTGCTAAGGTGCTTCGACTATTATTTTAAAGTTTCTTTTCCCAGTAGCTGTCAATTAATTCTTGTATTGCTTTCATGTATTTGATTTTATTTGACTTTACGCTTTGCCTTTTATACTTGTCTGATTTCAGATTCAAGGCAGGTTCTTTGAATATTCTTATTTGATTTAAAAGAAGGTTTAAAAAAGTGTCAATTTATTGTTTTGCATATTTTTGCTGTGCCAAATCTGTAGTTTATTAAAATTGTTGATTTCATCTATGAATAAAATCAGTTTTCTTTACAGACCAAATTATTTTGCTTCAAGTACAAATTAGCATTGAGATAAATCCACTGCTTGTAAAAAATATTTAAATATTCCATTCAGGGTCATTCCATGTGGGGACAACTGGTGGGTGTTGCATCATAGTCATGGATTCTTTTCAAATTTTTACCAGAGATAGACATGGCATTGAAACACATAGATCTCAATTATTAAAATATTTTGTCCAATATTAGCTGAGATATGGAAATTTAAAATTTGGTCAATTTTACAAAATGATTGCCGGTAAAGATGCACTTTACGAGACGAGTTTGTCACCAAGCAATTTTTCTCACTAATCCAGTACAGTAGAACTCCAATTATCCGAATCAATTGGGACCGGACCCCATTCGGATAATTGGATTGTTTCTGAAAAAAGGTCTGTTTGTATTTTAACTAATTACTGTATGTATGTTCAAAATGGGAGAAAAAAACTATTTTTATAGAAAAAGGGCTTTTAATTAATTAAATGAAAAGGGAGCACTTTTACATGTTAAGCGTACTTACAAGTGCTGTACAGTAGGGTGGAGCGAAAAACACGAATTTCGGAAATTGAAAACGCCTATGGTGGGAATAGTTGGGGACTACCATGCTTATTAACAGTACAAAATATAAGCTAAATCAATTAATATCTTCAGGTGCCCAAATCACTTTGAAATTTCGAAATTTTGCCAATTTTTTCACAAAAATAATAATAACGCATTTTAAAAAATTTAATACATCTTATTTAAAGCCATGGGTGGATGAAATGAACTTCCCTGCGTGTAAAAAAAAAGTTTTACACTTAAAATTATCCCGGAAAATTAAAAAATTCCCCTTTTTCTAGAGCGCCATCACTCGCGTCTCCACTCCTCTCAATAGACTCATCATTGCGACCACGCGTTTACACGGGCGCTTCCCCTTGCAGCTCTTCACTTTTTTTTAATTATGAAAACAACCCAGAACTTAGCACGAGGAGATGGCTGCATATCGAGTTCCACCCCCACCCCCTAAAAATTTCAATAGCTTACACTAAAAAATTAAGTTGAAGTTACTGGCAAGTGGTTTAGCTTAAAGTGGTTGATATTGACTTTTGGTTTCAAATCTGGGTAAAGCAAGTCTAGAAGCAATTCTTGACCGAATAAATCCATCTCGTGCCTCTGTACCACATACTGTACTATATGCTTCAGTTACTAATTTAACGCAACGTTCTACTACTTGTGAATGGCATGGAAAGTTCAACATGTTACTATTGGTTGGAACGTCTAGAATCATAGACTTGAGTTGATCATCAGAAAGAGATACTGTAAGTGGTGGATCTGTAATGGAATCTGATTGCCATTCAATTAAATTTATGTAATCGTCTGCTTCGAAGTTTAACTTGGGAATTTGGAACTCTCGAATATTCTTTCCGACTTTATTTTTTTTTTGTCTTCATTTTAAATTTTTCTGAGGCTCAATCCTTTCGCTCATCGAAGTATATTCCATATTCTGATAAAGAGGTAGTTTCCTCATTTTTACTTTTCAGGTAGCTGTTAGTCTTTGTCCTTTCTCTTCTAAGTTTACTACGATCAACTATGTTTGAAGAATCATCCTTGGAAATTTTTCCCATATCCTTCAAAGCAGCATTTATTAGAATTGCTGCTGATCTATCTGAAACGCCAGTTCTGTCACAAGCCTGAGCTACATTTGGAAGTTTAGTTCTCGTTTGTGAAGTTGAAGAAGAATTATTATCAATGACTGTGTTTATAGTGGCATTAGAATTCTGTAGCAAATTAAAACTTAAAGTAGCTCCCGTAGTAGAGGACGAGAGATTTTGGATTGTTTTCCTTAACAATCTTTGAGCTAAACGTTTTGGCTCTCTGCTTCCCTTTTTTTGCGCTGCAACCTTTTTTTTCAAGCATTCTGCTGGTTTTAATGCCAACATTTCCAATGACCATTTTTCGAAATGGCCTTTGATCTGTTAAAAAAAGCTCTTTCAGCAATAGGTACTTTAATTTTGAAAGTACAACTGAGAAAGTTCTTACATTTACATATGCTAATATCAAATAGATTTTTTTTTTCTGTTGATTCCCTGAAGGACACAACTTTTTGAGAAATATAGTTTGCCAGTATTTTTTAATAGTTTCTTAATATTTCTATATGCTTTATGGTATTTTTTCAGCATATATATTATTTGTTGGTTTATTACAGTTGGAATCGAACTTTTCCCCCCATAATCCTTTGAGCTCTTTAATTAAAATTGAACATCCATCAGCCACATACTAGCATCTCTTTTACAATCTTTCTGTATGTAAAAATAATGCTTCATAAATCTGCATATGTTGGAAGTGTGTTAGGCTTCAGTATTTCAGCCATTCCAAACAAGGGACATACATCTACTGATCGTGTCCTAGGCATTTCGACTAATTCACAGAACCGTGTATCCTTAACAAACAAAACAAACCAAACCCAAACAAAACTGAACTTAAAGATTAAAATTTCTATAAAAGTATCATGTACATAGATTTTCAAAAGGCTTTTGATAAAGTACCTCATGAGGCATTACTGTTTAAATTGGAAAGGCTGGGGATTCAGGGAAAAACATTAATATGGATAAAGAATTGGTTATTGGGTAGAAAGCAGAGAGTGCAGGTAAAAGGAAATTATTCACAGTGGACAGAAGTTATAAGTGGGGTGCCTCAGGGATCAGTTTTGGGACCAATTTTATTTATAATTTTCATAGATGATATAGGTCAGGGGATCAAGAATAGAATCAGTATATTTGCAGATGACTTAAAAATATGGGGGACAGTGGATACCAAGTTACAGATAGGAAATTTACAAGGAGATTTTGATAAGATATCCGAATGGGCTGTAAAATGGGGTATGTCATTTAATGTAGGGAAATGTCAAGTTCTGCATATGGGTTACAGGAACAGTGGAGCCGAGTACTGTCTGCAGGGAGTAAAGGTAAAGGAGGGAGAAACAGTCAAGGATCTTGGGGTGATAATTCACAGGGATTTTAAAATGGGTCACCAATGTTCAGCTGAGGGTAAAAAGGCTAATAGGTTATTGGGGTATATTAAAAAGACTGTAACTTCAAGGGATAAGAATATAATCTTGCCATTATATAAGGGTTTAGTAAGACCACATCTAGAATATGCTGTACAATTCTGGGCTCCATATATGAGAAAGGACATAGAATCAATTGAAAGGGTTCAGCACAGAGCTACAAAAATAATAAAGGGGCTAGCAAATTTCGACTATAATGAACGTTTAAGTAAGCTAAACATGTATACACTGGAAAGAAGAAGAAGGAGGGGGGATTTGATTCAGCTTTTCAAGTTTGTAAAACAAGGAGACACAGAGGGCTTAAATTTCAATAGGGATAACAGAACAAGGGGCCATGGGTATAAATTGAATAAGACACATTTTAATCGGGATTTAAGGAAAAACTACTACTTTAATAGGGTAATAGACAGTTGGAACTCGTTGCCAGAAAATATAGTTAATTCAAAGGGAGTGTACGAATTTAAGACACAATTGGATAGTCAGTGGGAATTGGAGAATTCATAAACAAAGGACCAGCCTTGTTGGGCTTGAGCCTGTAGCTGGTCGTCAATATTTGTATTTGTATATAAAAAATATCTAAAATAAGTAAAAATAAGCAGGGGGTGGGGGGACTCGATATGCAGCCATCTCCTCGTGCTAAGTTCTGGGTTGTTTTCATAATTTAAAAAAAAGCGAAGAGCTGCAAGGGGAAGAGCCCGTGTAAACGCGTGGTCGCAATGATGAGTCTATTGAGAGGAGTGGAGACGCGCGTGATGGCGCTCTAGAAAAAGGGGAAATTTTTTTTTTTCCGGGATAATGTTAAGTGTAAAACTTTTTTTTACACGCAGGGAAGTTCATTTCATCCACCCATGGTTTTAATTAAGATGTATTAAATTTTTTTAAATGCGTTATTATTATTTTTGTGAAAAAATTGGCAAAATTTCGAAATTTCAAAGTGATTTGGCCACCTGAAGATATTAATTGATTTAGCTCATATTTTGTACTGTTAATAAGCATGGTAGTCCCCGACTATTCCCACCATAGGCGTTTTCAATTTCCAAAATTCGTGTTTTTCGCTCCACCCTACTGTACAGTATGTACGTACCGTACTGTAAATGAAAGTCATTGCTTGCTAAACACCTCAGTCAAAGTAAGCTGTTGGACTGTCTTCATCCGTTTTCGGGCAACCTTGTCGCGCATCCGCTTGACAATGAGAAGTTGCAATGTGGTCACACTCGGGCTGTTGCTCCATCCACTTCAACGCAGTTTCAAAGCCGGCAAATGCTTCACTAGCAAATGGTCCCGTGTCTGCTTCAACTTCAACAATAAGGTCATCTTCTTCAACAACACTTTCTTTTCTCAAACTTTGATTAAGTTCATCATCATTTAGAATTTGAAACACAGAATCATTATTTTGCGAATCGCAATACGTTTCTGTCTTAATTTTGTTTCTGAAATTCTGAAAGCTATTCGGATAGTTGGAGTTCTACTGTATAAGCAAAATCAGTGGAGTGGTAGCATCCGATACTTTAGCCCCACCAAAGGGACGTTTTTCACCAAACAAGATGACCACCCTATAGCAAAATCCACACTGTAAATCTTTGCATACATTACGTAAATAGGAAGAATTATTTTTTAAGGAAAAACGTTTTAAATTCAATGCCACAAATTTTACTTGCAAATCTTTTAATTTTTACAGGGGAGTATTTTCTCTGAATATGTCCATTATTTTGTATTGTTTCCTCAAATAGGTCCAGGTTAAATTCATTTTTTCTTTTTTAAATAATCAGAAAGGTAAAAAAAAAATGAAGAAGAAAAAACGTCGGTTAGGGAAACATCCAGATGTTCTACAATTTGGGATTTTTTACTCTATATGGAATTAAAAATGTGAAATTTTTTTTTGTAGATAAGTCAGTTCTTTTCTGGGATCCTGGTAATGCAACAAATATATTTCAATGTGAGAAAAAATCAATGGAGGTTTGTTCTACCTATAATTGTAATGGAATTTCATTTTAGAATTCTTCTAGTAATTTACTTAGCATTATGTGGGCAACTCGATGGATATATTCTTGGTCAGAGATGAAGATATGGAATTGAAAATGAGGAATTTTTTTGTAACCACGGGACTAGGAGGAATATTTTTGTATGCAGTTACAGCGTATAACGCACAAGGTTTCAATGCGTATTTAAACCACTATACTTGGCGGAATTTTTTTTGTAGCTAAGTCACAGCATATAACATGCAACCCCTGCCATCCAGCAAGAACCTTTCACTGTTTTCTTCCATGCATGTTAACCGCTGTACCGTGAGGGATTTTTTGTAGATAAGTCACAGCGTATAACATACGATCCCCGCCTACCGGCGAGAACCGAGGGTTGGCAAGTGTAAGCGAGCAGAGGGTGAAGACCTCGCTGTGACATAATGGACCAGAAAGTCAAATCAGGATAATACGAATTATTAAGATGGTTTAGCCATTGCAGAAGATTGACTCTGTAAAAGGAGTGTAGGATTGCGTAGCAATCCCTGGGGTTGGCAAGTGTAAGCAAGCAGGGGGCGGAGAAAAAAAACAGGAAGCAGAGCATGCACAAGCACAAAAATCAATAGGAAAAGACAAAAAAAATTCCTAATTTTCAATTCCATAAATGCAAAGGTTCACTGTGTGGATTTTGCAGGTGGCATGTAGTATCCGATACGTTACAACTGATGGTGATTTATAGCCAAATGTTCCACCTTCCAGTTTTTGTGCTTTCATCCATTTTAAGACAACCCTTTGTATTTCTGCCTTTTTTTTTACATCAGTTGTTACTTTTGAAGTTTTTGTTGATCCTTTCGAGTAAGTTGCACTTTTAATTTGCTTTAATAAGGTTAACCCCTCTCGAATTTTGGGTTTTAAATCGTAAAATGTAAGATATATAAATAGGATTAATTTGTAAGAAACGAAAAAAAAAAATTATAAATACAATGGAACATATTTTACTTTTAAATCTTCTCATTTTTCTGTGTGGTATTTGCTCTAAACATGTACGTTTTTTTTGCGTTGTTTGATCATTTAAATTCAGGTTCAACTCCTTAATTTTTAAAAATTGTCGGAAAAATGTAAAAAATTGTGGGAAAAAAACCCTTGGTTTGCAAAACTTCCGGAAATTTGAAAAATTCCGGATTTTGGACTTTTTACTGTGTTACTAATCGTATTAATTCGTATTTTTTTGCAAAAATGTTTGATGATAGTATACATTTGGAACCTGTAAAGATGTATTTCAGTAATTTATATTAAAAACAATGGATGTTCTTTGTGTAGGAAATTCTCAAAATGTACAACACGGAAGAACCAAAAAGTGGTTATATGCATTGAAGCCAATGGTGATTGCGTCTTGCTGGCAGGCAAGGATCAATTGTGTTATACACTGTTACTTATCTATAAAAAATTTCCTCCTGGTAGAGTGTTTTATATGCATAGAAACCAGTGGAGATTGTGTATCACAAACAGGCATGGGTCACATGTTACACTCTGTGACTTATCTACAAAAAAATTCCTCCTGTTACAATGGTTTATACACATAGTAGCGAAAACAAATGTTGATTAGCCTGAAACTGGAAATCTATATCTTACTTTTTTTATTGATGAAAAACAGTGATTAGTTCTTGTTCCTGTTATTATATTTGCCATTGCATACCTATCTGCTAATTAATTATTGTAATTTACAGTTTTGCAATGAAAAAGTGTCCATTTCTTTATTGAACTCTGGAAAGTTGTCCAAAAGCATTTAATATTGCATCCTTGCTCAGATGCTATGGCTTCTTAAAGGGGCCATACACTTCCACACATTTTGATTCCACCAATACAAACAGTCAAAAATTCCTATTTCATGAGGAAGAGGCAAAAAAGTACCACTCGGCTTGCGATGATTTTGTGGCAAAAATACTAGTTTTAAAATTTATTTTTTTATTGGTCTGAGTTCTCATTGAAGTGTCTTGCGCCAAATTGTTACATATAACAGATACAAAAAATACAAACTAGAGCCTTAAAAGATCCCACACACATTATAAAAATTTACTACAACACTACAATGATCTTGGAGGGGCTCTTGGATCCCTGAACATCACAATTGTTTACATTGAGAAATAGCATCTCCTAAATCCTCATCATTATTATTCAGTTCCTACTCAATCTTTTTTTTTATTCCTAATACATCACGGGGACAAATGCAGTTCCTTGGCTCCATCTAGTATTTCTGGTTCATGTCACTGTACAAATAATGTCTTTTTTTGTTTTTCTGTGTAAAAAATGTATTCCTTTATTATATTTTTATTCTTCCAGATCTAAAAGAAAATCATGAGCTACCCACCGCCGTCTCCGAAAGCTCCTCAGCCTGGCCTTAACCCTGCTTACCTTCCTGGTCAAGGAGGAGAAACAGCTCCCCCTTACCCCTCAGATCCAGGTTATCCACCTCCTGGGTACGCTCCAGCATCGGGAGCTGGATATCCGCCAGCAGGAGGATATCCACCAGCAGCAGGAGGATATCCACCTGCAGCAGGAGGATATCCACCATCGGGTGGTGAGGGATACCCACCTGCACAAGGGTATCCTTCTTCAGCTTGGACCCACCCGCAGACCATGGATAGTTATCCACCTAGTGGATATCCACAGCCTGGAGGCTATAATCCTCCTGGTCCAATGACTCATCAACCAGATCCTGGGATGGGGTATCCACCTCCTGGTTCCATGCAGCCTCGTAAGTCCACACATTTATATTGCAAGTCTTTGCTGACAAACAGAGACCTTAGAAGGATGATTTAGATCAGTGGCTCCCAAACTTTCTATGTCCATAGACCCTTTCTCCAACAAAAACGTGACCATGAACCCCCATGTGAAGTAACTCTACATAACTGCATAAGAGAAAAATTACAAATTTAACTTTGATGTCTTGAACAGTAAATGGTAACGTAAAAATAAAATATAAATAAAACATTTTGATTTTTAAAGTAGTATTCATTGAAATTATAACTTTTGTTTAAAATACAAAAACACATTTTTTTCCCCATTGAGATGGAGGAACCTGATGGGATGATGCGAGATTATTTAAGTTCGGCTTTATGTTTGTGAGTAATATTTGTAAGTCTCCACAAGCACTAATTTCCTGTTGGTTTATTTTTTCATGATGAGGCTCATAACTGCACTAAATCTACGTTCTACTAGATAGGAAGAAAGCAATCAACATCTGTACAGTGACCCATTTTATTAACTGCTCTAATGACATAATCTAGTGAGCTATGCAAACGCTCACCAAGATTTTTGGCAACTAAATGTTATTGATGAATGACAATGTTCAGATCATACATACGGTATAGCTTATTCTAAGTATTCCTTGATTTCTTCCTACCATTGACGGTGCAGTAGCAACAGAGAAGGTATTACTCAAGGGTATAGTTTTAAATCGAAACGTCTTTTTAATTCATTAAATTTTGTTTCACCTTTTGTATCAGTTTCGAAGCATTTAGCAAATAACGATTCTTGGGAAACTCTTTCTTCTCTTAAAAATCTCACATAAGCTAAAAGTAAAGCTTCGCTTCCTGGCAAAGTTAACTCATCAAGCTGTATAGAATTTTGTACGCACTGAGCCATTTCGTCAATCCTTGTATTTTATGTACCTATCTATACTTATATTTTACCTGCAATCAATTTATTTTAACATATATAATAATGAAAATGGGTCACAATTACTTTACTTTATACTAAACCTTTTGCAAACACCCTGATGTCCATGCACCCCCAAATTAATTTTAATTTGCCACAGACCCCCTCAGGGATCACAAGGACCCCTGGGGGTTCGTAGGAACCACTGATCTGGATCATAATACTTTTTTTCATTATTCTAAGAAATACTGCATTACCGCAAAATGGTTTTAAAATAAAACCCTGAAACAACCTACCAATCTAAGATATTCTGTCCTATAAGAACATTTAGAAGGCCCTATATATGTCTTTTAAGTACAATAAAAGTTCTTGCTTTACAAAATTGCCTTTGAAGTTTAAAATATTTCCACTAGCAGATTTTTTGGTCATGAGTTGCAGTTGCTTATTGGGTAGTTGCAAAGACTCTTTTAAAGAGTTTCCTTGGTTGTGTGTATTTTGGTTCCTACTTTCAAATAAAAGTGTGTGCGATGCATGTATTGCAATTGAATTAAGATTTGCTTTTTCAAGAGCTTTGAGCATTCCTAAGACACAGGTTGTGACATTTGATAATAATTGAATCTTTGTTTTGTGCTCATTTTTGGGATTAAAAACATTTTAAAATTAAATGAGGTTTTTTTACACATAACACAATAATTTGAACTGCTATTACAATGAAGCAAAAGGTTTTATACTTAAGAAAAGGTTTAGGATTAGCTGGGATTGAGCTTGCAACCTGTCCAACCAGCAAATTTGCAACAATGTATAAAACGACCCACCTACAGCTTGTTGAAAAAGAATTCCTAACATGAACAGTTCTCAAGAAAACATATTCTAAAGATATCTTTTCAAATGATACTACAACTGGCAGCCAAGGAATAAAAAACTGAAAATGAGTACTAGTTCTTTGCAAGCCAAGATATCAATGTGCATGCAAAAATGATAGTCACTTGGCATTTGTGCAAACAAGTTATATGGCCCTTCAAGGTTTAAATTTTGTTTAATAATTTTTAAAGTGGTTATTTATGAAGGGTAGTGTGTTTTATAAACAATTGTATGTTTTGGCGGGAAATACGAACAGTTATGGGACATGTAATGTATTTTTACCTCTTTTAGCTGCTGAAGGAAACTGGATGCCTGTTCCTACTGGAATTCCTGTTTGTCCTCGTGGTTTGGAATATCTTACTATGATTGACCAACTTCTTGTTCATCAGAAAGTTGAGCTGCTTGAAGGTAAATTTTTCAACTTTATTTACAAATGCATAGTCATGATCACTATGATTTTCTCTGTCTGTAAGGAGCAGCATTAAACTGGTTGGAAGAGTGTGTGATTAGCAACAGGAGGGTTGTCTCAAAACACGACCCAACCATAGACATCTGTAAACAGAAGCTTGTGAAACAAGTTTAGTAAGCATATTTGTAACCAAATGATGTTAAAACCTCATAAACCTAAAAATATTAAGAGGCCTATAGGGTTTTGATAGTAAAACAATGATTTATTACCTCTAAACTCATTTGACATAGTTGCTTTTTAATATAGTTTCATGAGTTGACAAAAAAGTTCTTGTGGAAAATAACCCTAGATATTGTAAGTCGTGTTCTTTGTATTTGGAAAATAATTTCTGAACTTTTTATTCCAGTTTTCTTGAGCTTTGAGACAAAAAATAAGTACACTATAAAGAACTCTCTGGGTCAAAAAATCTACACTGCAAAAGAAGGTAAGGTGGTGGTTTTGTAGAATAAATCTATTATGTGTTTGTATCTGACTTTATTACTCCCAGTGCCATAAACCCAAACATCCCCTTTATTTATTTCTCATCTAAATGTAATGTATATTTTGTTATTTTCTTTATAAAAAAAATTTTAAATAATGTTTTATTGTTGTTATCCTAGAATATTCTCCAAACATTAAAATTTGAAAAACAAAAGATTTCTAAAAAACAAGGAATTTTTTTCAGCAAATGGCAATTTTTTTACTGCAGAAATGAATCTAAAGCTTATCTACAGGTGGTGGACAAAATAATAGAAACACCCATTTCTAGATACCTTATAATACAGCCTTCCCACGGATTGCAGCAGTCTTCCATCTAGTGGCGGCGAAAGCAAAAGTATCAGTTGAGCATTGTCCGGTGTAAAAGTTGTATGAGAAAATTATGTCCGACGTGCAAAGAGGTATGATTATTGAAGCTTGCCTCGCTGGACCGTCTGTGACGAGAACAGACAATCTTATGGGCATTGCAAGGACCACTATGTCAATGGTTATGAGAGCCTACACAAAACTTGGAATGATTTCATCTGCGAAGCAGAACAGTGGGTTAAAGTCGAAGTTGACTGACAAGGATAGACGAGTGTTGAAGAGGATAGTCGGCTGAAAACGCAAGACTACGCTCCCTCAGATAACCTTCGAGATGAACACCCATCTCCAGAATCCTCTATCAACCAAAACTATTCAACGGGAGCAGCATGCTGAGAACATTCATGACAGAATGGGTATTCCAAAGCCGTTAATGTTATTGTGTAACACTATTAAGAGATGACAGTGGTGCCGAGACCACCAAAACTGGACACAACAGCAATGTAAACAAGTAATCTGGTCTGATGAATCATCACTTACATTATTTCAGACAATCAGACGTGTGTACATCTGGCAAACACTTACAGAAGCATTTAATGTTGACTGTCTGGTTCCTACCGTTAAGTATGGAGGTGGCTCTTTGATGGTGTGGAGCGCAATATCTAGCCGTGGAGGAAAATCAAAGGCAAACATTATTGCTGTATTGTCACTGATCATTTTCACCCTATGCTTCAGACTCCATTTCCTGGAAAAAGACCTGTGCTCCATGATGACAATGCCCCCGTTCATACGGCTGGCTGTGTTCAAACATGGTTTGATGAGC
The DNA here is from genome assembly GCA_947359465.1 of Metellina segmentata. Lineage (NCBI taxonomy): Eukaryota > Metazoa > Arthropoda > Arachnida > Araneae > Tetragnathidae > Metellina > Metellina segmentata. Next base: position 40,386,837 of record OX375876.1, on the reverse strand, counting down.
ATGGTGATGAAGTGGAACATCTCACGAGGTGTCTTCAGTCCCCTAATCTCAACATCATTGAGCACTTATGTGGTTTTTTTGGAGAGCAAAGTCCATGCTCGGGTTTTACTTCCATGGACAATATCTGCACTCGAGACTGCTCTGCATGAAGAATGGCTGGAAATTCTCTTGAACAAAGTGCAAGACCTTTATTTGTCAATCCCATGTCGAATGCAAGCTGTAATTCAGGCCAGGGTTGGCCCAACTCCCTACTAATAAACATTTTGCATTCTGTTACAGGTGTTCCTATTATTTTGTCCACCACCTGTATCTATCATTCATAATATATATGAAAACTGTATTATAGAAGAAAAAAATTTTATAATTTTTAGTTTGTAGTGAAAATTGTTATACATTTTCATATGTAAATAATAATGGTGCAGTGGTGACATACTCCCTTATTTATGTGTATTTAGTGTATAACTACAGCACACACATTAAAGTTATTGTTTCAGGATGTATTAAAAATGAACTCATTCAGTGAACTCGAAAATAATTACTCACATTGTCTTAATTAGCAAATAATTCACACTTCAAGCAATATTGTTGTTAAGAGCAAAGTGCAAAACTAACTAAAATGTGTACTGTGTTTCTTTATATCTAATAGTCTTCAGAAGCACATCTCCTTTCTGTGTGTACAGGCATCATGTACACGAGGTACTCTAGTGATCTTTACTTTTCCTATGGGGTTTAATGCCTTTAGTAGACACTGGTGTTATGCTCCCTAAATACCCAAGCAATCGTTTCCTGCATACATCCCATTATCATATTCCCAAGCCCTTTTTTTTTCTTTCTTGAAATTTTGTTATTTGCAGTTGTGTGTCCTGTGTTTGGTGAAGCTTGGCTAAATATGGCCCTTGTGCCATAAAACCCCAAAATGACAAACTTTATTCCTGTTACCCTCAGAAGTACTACATTTTTAAACTTAAAATAATTTTTTTTCATTTTTCACAAATGTAAGTTTTCATAGATTAAAAAATATTGCATTTTTATACCTTTGGAAGAAAGTTGTTGATTGTTCCGATAAATATACATGCCTCTTCTAAACTTGGTTGTGATATGTAATGTTATGTAAAAAACCTATAGAGTATAAAAATCCTTGTATTTTGTAGACACCGACTGTTGCACCCGAAATTGCTGTGGTAACGCCCGTCCTTTTGATATGAAAATCAAAGACAATGCTGGAAATGAAGTCATTCATTTAATTAGAGATTTGCGTTGCGATTCCTGTCTCTGCCCATGCTTTTTGCAGGTTTGTTAATCCCTATGTATATCTCCATCTTTATGAAAAACAGTCACAATATTTCTATTACAGACAAAATTATGACCCGCTTTATCAAGTACACTTCCAGAAATCAAATTTTTTTCAAGTTTGGGAGAATATAAAGCATTTTTTATTTCAATCTCACTATTTATGTAGAATTCAAATTCCACCTCGCCAGTTCCTTCTACTGGGCAAGTCACACATACGATTGCTACATCTACCTCTGTGCCTTTGATAAGTTTATAGTTGAGCATCAGATTTCTTTCACGGCATAAATATGAAGTCGCCGCTGTGTCAAATATCCAGGTCCCAGGTGTTATTCTTGACGTTCCACTTGCTTTAGCTTCGATGACCAAACTTGTTGTCAGATGCCTTCGGGAAATTGAGTGGTGTCTTCTTTTTTTGTCTTCCTCTGCTTGTCTGTTCCTTTTGGTCTTGATTTTCATTTGAGTTTTTTCTTAAGTTGACCTTAGATTAGTTGGAATAACATCTTCTAATCTGACCATGCAACCAACTCCTGATCTTTGTTACTTAGCTTCAACCTAGCCTCTTCAGCCAGTAGTTCACTCAGGACCTTGTCAGCTTCGAAATCATCTTCCCTCTGTTTAAAAATTGTTTGGACTATACCTAGATACACTGCTGGTAGGTATCTGATGAGTCCTGATACCAGTCCTGGATGGACTTCCCGCAGTCAGCTAGCTTGGGCTGAAATCTTCTTCAATCGTGCTGCATAAATTACAATGTCCTTGTCCGGACATACATGGCAAGAGAAGAATCTGTCATTAAGGGTGATCACTAGCTCTTGAATAAGATCTAAAATGTTCCTTTAGGATCTTCCATGTGCAGCTACAGGGTCTTTATTTCCCGCTATTAATAGGCGATATTCCTTGTTGGAAGATAAATAAATTACACTTGTAGGCTCGATCTTTACAGAAGTTGTAAGCCTTTAGGAGCTTCTGATATGTACGCTTGTTGTTACTATCACCGACTGCTGCTTTGATGGGGATCTTCTCTTCAGTAACAATCCTCCAACTTCCTTTTTCCATCAGCAAGACCTTGATGTCTTCTTTCCAGGTGCTATAGTTGGTGGCATCGAGTCTCTCAACATACGCCTCCATGTTGAGAAAAAGAAAAGGGATTTTTCATTAACTCTCCACTTGATGACCACTAGACCCGCCATCTCAAGTTTTTGAATTAACCGGTGATTGGTTATTTATTAGTGGGCAATTGGGCCCATAACCATTAATTGATTTTTAAGATCAATATGAGTATTCACACAGTGAGTTAAAATAAACTATCACTTTCTATAATAAATAATTCTGATATAAACTTAAATTAATAAAAGTACAAATGGTGAAGTCTTTGACACTTATGAAATCCTTCCTGAAGACACAAACCAGTTCAGAGCAGAAAGTAGGTTTGGAGTCAAAAAATACCAAATCACAAGGGAAAGGGCCGAAGTTCAACAATGTTCAGAATCTAATTGTGATAACATGACATGCTTTTTATTGAAAATAACAATTAACACAACTAAAAGTAAACGCTATGCTGTTTTACGTATTTTTATATTCATATTATTTCTGTGATGTTTTAGAGACTAGAGGTTATGTCCCCTCCCGGCACTTTGATCGGTACAGTCGTTCAAGAATGGAGCATCTTGACTCCGAAGTTCCGAGTCGAAAACGAATCGGGAGATACTGTATTGAAAATTGAAGGCCCCTGCTGCACTTTCTCCATCTGTGGTGATGTAGAGTTCGAGGTAATTAGTATTCGGGAATTATAAGATTTATATAATATGTATTTTAACACATCTAAAACATTACCTTTTGTCACTTTAAAAGGGACCCTTACGAAAAATTGCTATAGAATTCTATAAAAATTTCTTTTGAATGTTGTTTATTAAATCCTATTGAACTGTGAACCAAATTCTGCTTGTAGTTATAGCTCATTTGATTGGTTTCATGACTACTTCTCTGTAAAACTTGTAGAATTCTATACAAATATATCTATAAAATCTGAGCTTGTTTTCTCTAGAAATATCTATAATTCTATGTAACTCTATAAAATATTTTTGTAAGGATAGAGTTGCTACTAATCCTGTATTCCATAAAAACTAGTGCTTTTTCTAGCTTTAAAACAATAAAAAAAGGATTTTACTAATTATGCCTCTTTTTTATCTTGTTTTTTAGAGGTTTAGATTTTTTCCATCCAAATTGTTCCATAATGTCACTTGTTTTCCAAATTTTGATGCATGAATATCAATTATATGTTGGTGTTCTTACAAATATTCTTTAATGTTTTGGACAAATCATAATGTATATTTATTGTAAATTTAATTGTGATCTTGTGAGTCGTAAAAAAGGTGTTTTAGTCATCTGAAATACTAAATGCACACCTTCCAACTTTTCAAGAAAAGCACTTGATTTTCTTGTCTTTCAGACTAAACAAATAATCTTCATATTTTGCTATCAATAAATTTTTTTTACGTTGCACCAATTTCAGTTTTTTCACCAAGCCAAGCAACCTTGAATAAAATTTTAAAAAGTAATCTATGGTTCATGTATTTTTTTTTAAACTACTTTGACTCTAAATTTCAAGAAAATAAAAAAAATAAGAAAATCAAAACGAATACCTCTAAAACACTCGAAAAGTTTTATTGCTCATTTTCCTATAGATTTGATGCCATTCTGTTTAAATAATCACCAAATGGGTTATTAGAACTTCCTACAAGCTAGTAACAGTAATAGAGATCATGGCTTCTTTTTCTGTTTTAATTGCTGTAGCAGAGCACAATTTGGCACAATTGGTGCTAATTTGATATTTTTCATTAATTTCTATTTTTTGAATTGCATGGTCATTTTCCTTGTCAGACTGTTGCACTTTTTTCTTCTATAGTGTAAAAATCTGAATTCTTTTTCGATGTTGGCAAGTACACTCACTGCCAAAAGTTAAGCACAAAGAGAAAAATGTTTATTTTAGGAGGCCAATCTGAATTTGAGAGGCTGCAATTTGCTGCAGCGGTAGATGGAAGTAGGCAAATGTGTTTTGTAACAGCCAATCATGGTTTCGCGTCGAGAAATATGCACAAAAAAGGCAGTCCTCTAAGAAGCCAGCATTGTGAAATGTTCGAGGAGTTGCATATAAGTGCTGGTAAAAAGTGCTTTTTTGGTACAATTAGTTTTTTAGAAAGACACGTTTCTATGACTTCCAGAAGACGAATGGCAGATAGTGAGCGTTGCCGTTCTGTGTGACGCCTTGAAGCAGAGCAATCAATCACTGATGTTGCTCTTTTCTTCAGCGTTCATCATTCCATCATTTCATGATTATGGAAACAATTCCAAACAAGGCAAACTATTAATTGTAGACATTTGGCCAGCCGCCCAAGGGATACGGTCCCTCTGCGGAAGATTGATATATTGCTGTTGTAGCAAATCGGAATCGTAGAGCAACCTTCAGAAGTGTGACATCTATGGTTACAACGTCCATTGGTAAGACGATATCTGCCACTACTGTGCGCCAAAGGCTACGCATGAATGGACTGTACACCCGGGTACCACGAGTTTGTGTTTCTCTATCTGTCCAATCCAGAGGAGCACGATTAAAGTGGTGTCGGCAACATGTGAATTGGACTGTATCTGATTGAGCCAACATTATGTTCACGGATCAGTCAAGATTTGCTCTGGAGCCAGATGACAAACGTGTAAGGGTCTGGAGAGAACAAGGTACACACAATCGGCCCCAGAACATCGAGGATCATGCATTCCGAGGTGGAAGCAATATGGTGTGGACCAGGATTTCGTTGGGATATCGCATCAACCTGCATATCTATAGACAGGGTTCTGTGATGGCTGTTTGGTAATGGGATGAAGTCCTAGAACCCTCTGAGATTTACGCTGCAAAAGTTGGTCCTTCATTCGTTTTAATGGAGGATAAGGCGCTTCCCCATAGAGCTGGTATCGTTGACGACTACCTGGAGAATGATGGGATTGCGCATATGGTTTGGCCAGCGTACTCGCCCGACCTTAATCCCATTAAAAATCCTTGTGATACCCTCGGCCGTGATGTGTCTGCACGTTTCCCACCCCCAGCTACTCACAGAGTTGCAAACTGCTCTATAGGAGGAATGGCAATTACTTGACACTGGTGGTTGATCATGGAAAGCTTAGTCATACGCTGTAAATTTTGTATGAGGATGAGGGGTGGTCATATACCTTATTAATGTCAGTTTTGTTAATTTGTTTTGGATTTAAACATCATTTTGTTGATGACTCCAATATGACTTCATCTTATAATTTATGAAAATTCAATATTGTTTTCATCTTTGTATTTATTTCTTTGTTTTGTTTCATGCATAAACCTATTTGCTACTTTCCTGCCACATTGTGTGTCAAACAAAGTTGTACTTGTCGTTTTTTTCGCATTTTGCCTATCATGCTAACTTTTGGCAGTGAGTGTATGTTAATATATCAATGAACTTGTGAGTCAATTTTCTTTTCAACCTTAATTATTTTCTTTCTCTAGGTGCTTTCGACAAATGGTGTTAAAGTGGGTAAAATTACAAAGCAGTGGTCTGGGTTATTAAGAGAAGCTTTCTCAGATTCTGACCACTTTGGTATTTCATTTCCTATGGATTTGGATGTTAAGATGAAAGCCGTCCTGTTGGGGGCTCTGTTTTTGATTGTAAGTAGAAATTGGTAATAAATTTGTGTTTTCTAACAATAAATTTAAACTAACTTACTTTTCTTTCTGTGGGGTTGACTAATTGCTGTTTGTGTTGATTTTGTTTACTATATCTAATAAAGCATTTTTAAATGTTAACATTACCTACCAAAAATTTGTAAAACTTAATCACTAAACTCATCACAAAGAGATTGATTACTTGCCTAATTATCTTATAAGTGCTCCTGTAATCAAAATTTCCTTCCTGGGTAATTTGCACATTGTTTATACTTGCAAATTAAACACATTTAGGTACAGCATTGATATTAAGACTTTGTGGTAATGCTTTTACCGTGCTTTTTATGTCACCAAGAAATAGTTTCTTGGATAAACACTGTTTTAGACTCAGCAGAAAATAATTAAAAAAATTAGCAAAATTAATTTTGGAAAAGAAACCAAATCGAGAAAGCTGATTGTTTTTACTATTACAAGTTAAGTGTTTACGTTTTCTGAAATATTGTTATCGGAGTGTGCCCAAGTTAAATAATTTATTAGTTTTAAGCCTTATGGAACCAGGCAATATTTTATAAATATAAAAGATCAAATTAATTTTAAGGACTTTCGTGGATCAATGGGCATGTACACTGCTCTAGCACCCTTTGAGTTGTAGGAGGTGCAGATTTGATTCCTTTCAGGTGCATTCCTCCGTGGGTGTATTTCTTTTTTCTGTGTCAGTAAAACTTTTAGTACAGTAGAACTTCAATTATCCGGATCAATTGGGACCGGACCTCATTCGGATAATCAAAAATTCGGATAATTGGATTTTTTCCGAAAAAGTGTCTAGTATGTATTTTAATTAATTCATATATGTATGTATGTTGAAAATGGGAGAAAAAAAAACTATTTTTAAAGAAAAAGAGCTTTTAATTAATTAAATGAAAAGACAACACTTTTACATGTTAAGCGTACTTACAAGTGCTGTACATTAGTACAGTATGTACATACCGTACTGTAAATGAAAGTCATTGCTTGCTGAACATCTCTGTCAAAGTAAGCTGTTTGACTGTCTTCATCCGTTTTCGGGCAGTCAAGTTGCGCATCCGCTTGACAGTGAGAAATTGCATGTAGTCACACTCTGGCTGACGCTCCATCCACTTCAACGCAGTTTCAAGGCTGAAAAATGCATCACTAGCAGATGGTCCCGTGTCTGCTTCAACTTTGACATTAAGATCATCTTTTTCCTCGACACTTTCTTCCCTCACACTTTCAACAAGTTCATCATCATTTAGAATTTGAAACCCAGAATCATTATATTGGGAATCGCAGTATGTTTCCATCTTAATTTTTTTTCTGAAATTCTGAAAGCGATTCGGATGGTTGGAGTTCGGATAATTGGAGTTCTACAGTATGTATGTATATCTGTTACTTTATATTGTATGTATGGCCTTTGTACCTTGAAACCCAAAGCAACCAATCACATTAATTCTAACTAACTAGAGTTGTTCAGGCTTGGTAAAATAAAAAAAATTGTTCCAGACAAAGAAGAGCTGTCTGCCTGCCATAATGTTACAAAAAGATGCCTAAAATGTTGTCACAAAAAAAGTACTTTTATCAAAGCTGTACCCATATTAATACATGTTGTTTGCCCCAGAACACCTTTCATAATTGAAATCATTGCGTGCTAAAATAGTATGACAGGAATATATCTGATGGAGCAGCTATGAAGTTACATGTATGAAGCAAGTACCATATATTGGCCAAGTTACACCAAGTAATGTCAATTGAATAGACAATACACACTTGGGGGGGAATCTTACTGCTTCATAAGACAGAAATGCTGTTGGTAACTAGTGCACAGTGATGACATTTGGCATGTGACCTTGACATGCCCTAAGGAAGGTAAGGGTAAATTTAAAGGAGGGAGAAGAGATTGTGAAGGTTGTGTACAGTTTAAAGTCGAATTTGTTTTCCCTTTCATTTCATATAATTAAAACTTTTTGCTTGTTATTTTCCAGGATTATATGTTCTTTGAAAAGACTGGAAACAAGGAAAATGATGGAATTGGCATGCTGTGAAAAGTCTCATGCTGTGCCTAAACAAATCGATTTTCTTTTCTCAGTATTTTTAATGGCCTTTTTGCTGCTATGTGTACATTTTTTTAATTCATGTAACCAATGCCAAAGTCACTGTCGTGCTTGTATTTCCACAGTAGACAAACGAGACCTCGTCAGAGGCGTTTTCAAGACAGTTGTTTCTTTTGTTTCCAAGTAAAAGTCTAGAGATTTAAAAAATATGCAAGAGATTATAGTGTATTTTTGTAAACTTAGTTATCGAATTGTGCGAGCAATTGAAATGTCAGCCGCACTTTGTACTGAATATTAATCGGAACAAATTTACCACTGTCGAAAAGGATCGTTAAGCTATAAAAATATGTTTCAAGATCGAATGCTTAAGCAAGTTTCTTGTTTTTGATTTTATCCTAAAATGTTGAGAAATTTCATAGTTTATAAATCCTAGTTCAATTCATGTTTGCTCAGATGGAATTAACATGTTGTCAGTGTTGAAAATATAGCTACTATTGAAAATCAAAGTGTTATCTTTTAAAAAGAAAAGGCATTGACTTTTGGGTGAATCAAAATTTTCTGTTTTTTCGACTTGGTCGACCTTGTTGATGCAATTTACTAGTCTCTAAACCTGTGTTCATGAGTGTTAGTATCATCTTATCTTTTCAATTTATGGTCCCAGGTGAACAATGCTTTTATCTTGATTTTAAAGGTGTTTCAAATGATCTTAGACTACATTTCTTTTAATTTTTAGTCATTTGAATTTTACAACACCTGTTATAGCTAACAAATGCTGAAGAATTCTTGGCATCAATTTTTTTTTTTTTTTTTTTGAAGCCTATAGTCACATGTCCATTTAATTTACAACAATTACATTGTTCTTGGATTCATGTAGTCATTTATTCGAGTCAAAGTTGCTTCATGATGGTTTAGTTTTGCATTTCTTTTGAACCAGACACAAAAAATAAGTATCGTAAGCATCTTCATTATTTTTTTGGAATAACAAAGTGACAAGTTTCCACATAATTGAACACCTGCCGTTATAAAATTGAGTTGAAATACTTTTATTATTCTTTTATCAAAGTGTTTTTGTAAAATAAAACACGCCATGTAAAATGGATTCCATATAAAGCAATCAGAGTATGCTTTATACTGAGTTTAGTGTATCTTCCAACTCTTTTGGAAAACCACTTTTTCTCGGTCTTGACAGAAAAATTATCTTCTAGTTTTTTTCTCCCCAGTTTGAAACATTTTCAAATGACACGGAATTTGTCTTTGTTTCTAGTCGTAGCAGTCCGAGAAGGAACAATATTGAATTCTTGCCATGTTTTCTAAGAAAAACACTTAATTCTCCAATCTTCCATACGAAAATTATTTTTTCGGTATTTTTCTTTTGGAAGAGAGAAGATTTTAATTGATCCCAATTTAGGAGTTTTAGCACCAAGCAGTGGCAAAACGAATCAAAATCATGTAAAAAAAAATTTGACACTAATCTAGATGCATCCTTTTTATCCAAGTTTTATTACTTCACAAACACAACAGTAAAAAACACGCAATAACATATGGCTTTTCACATCGTTCTCAAACCAGTTCTAACTACAAGCTTCAACAGCAATCTCAAGTCGGAGTGCACGCAGCACCCTCTTATCACTGTATTTGGGTTTCAACATAGGGGATTACTGAATTTAGGATTGTCTTTGTTAGGATATATATATATATATATTTTTTTTTTTTTTTTTGATAAGCAACAAAAAAGTATTTTTTTAAATAGTGTTGTAAAGCAAAAACGTTTTAACTCGCATTTGATCACTGTTTTGGTAGTAAAGTGAATTTTGTGTTTGACACAACTTGTTATTTTTCTGTGATTTCTTTCCATTACACTTTGTTTTACATCTTTCATTTGTGTTTACATATTTTTTTTTTATTGTGATCAATTCTAAAGCTTTTGTTTTGTATTCAAACATGTTGGCTAAAATTATCTGAAAAAATGCTTATTGTTTTTCAATTTGACTGGTGAATTGCATTTCTTTTGTGTGGTGAAATTAAAGTCATATAAAAACGTCTGTATTATGTATTTCAATTTGTTGAGTATCATTTTGCATTTCAATACTGCCCCCCTCCCCCCTTTACGTTTATATAATCCTTTTTTGTTGTAATTACTTAATTTTCCTTTCTTTTACTTATATTACTTTAAAAACATTTCTTTCATAAATATAAAGAAATAAATGTGGTAATGTTGATCTTTTTATTGTTACTTTATTATATTTAAACTGTAACATTGCGTATAAAAAATATTCAATAATTGAGACAAAATTCTCGATTGGTAGTATGTTCTTTGTTATGTTGAAATAATTTGTAAAATATTTTATAAATTTAGAGTGGACTTGCAGTTGTAGCCATGTCAGGACATGATGTTTAAAAGCATATTTCACAGGCAGGTAACATAATAGAAATACATGAAAACCTAATTGTTATACATAATCCACGACTTTCTTGAGATTAAAGATTGATAAACTTACATGCGTGTCCAATTCTGTTACAATTGTGCTTTCCAACATACATAGTAAGTCATACAAGGCCTATGTTGTATCTATGCTGTTATACATTCCTGTTCCCATTCTTGTAATAAAGAGGTTGTCTGAAGCATTCTTATAGTGTTCATGAATTGCATTATTTGAACTGTAGTTTATCTATTGTACTTGCTAGTCATCTTCTGCAAGCTTGTATTTTGTACTAAAACTTTATTTTGTTACTGTTGAAGAGAAAACCAAATATGTGCAAATATTCAGTACCAATATTTTGTGTTTTAAACTGTAATATGAAATATTGGCTTTGTTGAAAACATTACTATTACCATTATGGTTTATTCTACTTGTGATAAAAGGTATAGTAATCCTATATGTTTTTAATCATTGCTGAGCGCGCAACAGGCGAATTTTATCTATTTTTCATTCTTGGCGTGCGCGACTAGGTATCTTTTTAAGCAAAATCGTCTCAAAAGCTCCCATTTTCAAAAATTGTGGTGACTTTTTATTGAAAATTTATTAAATGTTAACGTAAATGTAGTCCAATCCTTCTTTTTCAGAATAAAAATAATCTTTCAATAAAATCTTTTTCATATAAAAAATATTTTTCAGATTTTTCTTTGGGAAACATTGGAAAATCCGTGGTTGCCAGATTGTTATAACAACCTAATTTTAAAAAAAATTCTCTAATTTTAAAATTTATCTTTGTGAGATCTGAGCAACTGAGAATTTGATACTAAAATAGGGTGAAAGAGAGTTAATATTTTTAAGAATTTCTGCCTTTATTTATATTACTATTTCGGATGTGGCAGCCATTTGGGGATGATCTATGTATGAAGATCGTTGATTTATCGTGTAGGTATAGATACTAACTGTAGCCATCACAATTTTATACAATAGTGTGTAATTCATGTAAATGCATGCTTTTCGTTAATAATGATTTGATTAAAGTAAACTACTATTAATTCCTTTTCTGAGGTTGTCAGGCATCACAGATTTGATATATCATCAGAAAAAGTTATGAAATGTATCAACTATTCCCATCATGAGTATTATTTGTTAAATAACAAAGTTTCTATGTGGATTGAAAACACTGAATCATCTGTGTTCTATGATGAATACTTAATATCTCATATATTATCTTAACAAAAGTATTACTTTTCACTTAAAAATTTTATAAATTGACATTGGAAATGTAGTGATTGTACAAAAGTGAGTGAATAATTTTATTGCATTTAAATAATTTTAAGTTTAAAAGATTTCCTGCGATCAAGCATCTACAAACTATTCACTAGATGAGTGAATTGTTTTATTTTTTATTTTACCCTGGTTTCAGTAAAACATAATTATATTAACCTGGTAATTTTAGATTTATATATGGTATGAAAACTAGTAGATCTGCTTTTTCTAAATTACCTGTACATACGTATACCTGTACATGATATTAGCAATGTACATACATTGCTAATATCATCTAAAGCCAATGAAAATAACATTTAAATTTTTACATCATTCCTTTGTTTTAGAAGTTTTATAATAATTAGCTATAGCTCATAATGGTGGCCTTAATTAAATTTGAGAATACTAAATGTGTTAGATTGTATATTATGTGTAGTAAAATTTACTATCCTAGTTCCATGTGAATGAAAAACCTCGCCATTCATACAATCTATTTTCTTATATGTCACAATAAACACATTAAAAATGTTAATTCGTATTAGAATTTTTAAATTTATAACTATTCGTAATTTAGGATTCTAATCCATGAGAACAAATTAATCTTAGATCCCCTCTTTTCTACCATACAACAGAATTCTCTCTTTCAAAACCCTGAAATCTTTAGAACTATCTTTAAAATGTACAGATTTTGGATAATCTATTTTCCGCTCTTGGCTCTCTTTTATTTCGTAAATATCTACTCGACAATTCTAGTACATGCATGTAATAGTTAAGCCCAAAAAATTTCATTTATTCATCTCAAAACACATAATTTAGCATCCTGAACTTGATATGTGTCAGGTAGTTTGAAAAGAACAAAGGGAGAAAATAGTTTACTGTAATAAAATTAATTAAATGATCAAAGCTTTCGAAATTCAAATTATACCTGAATTATATAGTTTAGATAGAACCTGAGCCAAATTTTTAAGAAGTAATTATGAACATTAAAAAACAACAAATGAAATGGATTGGCAATAAAATTAGAGCCAGTTAGTGAGACCATAAAATTGGTGAGTTTAAAAGAAATATTCACGCACAGATATGTAGTTATACCCTAAATAACATTGGTTTGGTATTCTTTATATAATCATTCTATTATCAAGCACTGTCAATAGTTGTGTGCATAATTTCTCTATATTATACTGTAGATTTCTAGATAGATAGGAATAACTTGCAAAAAAATAGGAAATAAAAAGGTAAATTGTAGGTTATTACACAGAGAGAGAGAGAGAGAAATTTCAATTGATCAAATATCTGAATTGCTGTTTCATTAATCATTGCATTATTTTGAAAAGGCCAGTTTTTGTCTTTGTATTACTTATTCAAGCCCAGCAGCGGTTAAACTGCATTTGCTGGTTTAACTACATTTACGTATATAAAGAGCTTTTCATTTAATTGAGCTTATTAATTCACCCCCACTTAGTAGCATTGTTTAATGAATTTTTTAGTTGCGTTTAAATAAGTGATTTATTCTTGAGATTTTTTAACCATAAAATTAGATGCTTTTTTATACTTTTTGAACACAAGTACACTTACTTTTGAACTTATCTAACCACAAGCAACTTCATTTTTGCTTTAAAAGTGTGTAGTTCCAACTTGTTAATTAACTACACTTCAAAGTCAGAACTATGTATATGTTCTCTTGGATATGTATATGTCATGCAAAAAAATAAAGTGTTTCTGATCTAAACTGAGTACTTTGAATAATTACTTGACAAAATTTTAATATCTCTTTAAAAAATTCAGTCCTTTTAATTTTCACTTTGGAGCCATTATTTCCCTATTGCCAGCAATTACATGTCATGTATGTAGTGGCTGGTGCATGTTAAATATGCAGTGGCCTCAAATGTCCTGATGATATGGTGTTATTTTGAAGACAGGGGTACAGCTTGTTGATCTCGTCATCTGACGGTGGTTGAAAATTACAAGGAGTTATCCTCGGTTCCTTCCCTTTTGGATTGATCTTGTACCATTGCCAATAGCCCATTGTGTTGCTCAAGTGTGTCATTTATTCAATATCTACCCAGAAGTTGTGCACATATAGAGACAAATATTTTTTTCTAGTAGCAGTTTTCCGTCACATAAGACATCTGTTAGAAAACTTTTATAAGGTATAATACCAAAATATTCTTCAAGGTAGTTTTTAGGGTATAAAAATATCTTGGAGCATTCTTTAGTATTTTTTGCTACATTTTTACTACTACTACTACATTTGCACATATTTTTTGATAATCAGTTATTTTCGGTGCATCAAACGTTTACAAAATACAACAGCTTCTTCAGTGTTCAGCATGTGTTAATTAAACTTATGCATTCTTTCGTTCCATAAATATTTTGAATTTTACTATATAAGAGATGGTTATTTAGATTAAATTAATAGGTCAAAATTGTGATTTTCGTTGTTTTTATATATTTTGGTAATTGAAAGAATTCAGAAAAAACCCTGGAGTAAATATTTGCTGAACTGTTTTAAGTTTCTGATAAATATTTTTGATGTTTCAGATAAGAACTCAGACTTGCGAAAGACGTGTCTATTGCAAAAATATTTTTGAGTAAAACAATATCAAGTATGCAGATTTTGTCTAGGTATTTATCGAGAAGTTTATGACTATTCTAAACAAAATCCTACATAAAAATGCCAGACAAAAGTGCTATTTGATAAAGTAGAAATTTCATCATCAGATTTCTTGATTATTAATTAAACAGATAACCACAATATCTTCATATACTCAAATAATAAAATATTTTCTTATTGCGTATAAATCATACAGAAAGTTTTGGGTTTTATGGTTTCAATAATATTAAGATAGATGTGATGATTGGAATATAAAAAATAATGTTACACACACTTTAAGAAGTACAAAATTTGTTGATCTTTTAAAGTCAATTTGTGTGAAAATGAGTATCACGTCTGAGAAATGTTTATTCTCGAAGTAATATAAATATAAAATTTGTAAATTATAAACCTTAGTGACTTCCCTTTGCACCTCCTATGAAGTTTTAGATATATTTTTATGCATTTATATAGATTTTTTTTTTTAATTATATATATATATAAAACCTAAATTTTGGTTACTCTAGTGGTTTATCTGGACCTCAATTTTTTTTGTAAGAAATTAATTTTGATCTCGAATTTTGTCTTCCATCAAAAAACATGTAATGTTCCATGACGGTTAATTTTGTCTAATGAGATTTAAACTCCCACAAAATTCAAACGACTTCAATAACTTTACTACAATTCCTGTTAGAAATAAATGCATTCAATTTTATTGAACATCCATCATTTGAAAAAATGTCTATTTCTAGCTCAGATCTCTAAAGCTTTCACATCCGATCAGTCGCTTTCTGGACCGAAGTTTGTTTTTTATATTACAACTTGATTTTTTTAGTTCACAGAACAAAGCATCGAATCCCAAATTTACATTTTATAAACACAGTCCGCTTCCATGTTCTGCAGCTCCAACTGAACTTCGTATTTTTTAGCTCTGACATTTCGACAGACTGCCAACAAGAGGCAACTGAACAGGCTCACCGCCGCTACGACGCCGATGACAATCAAATGGTACCTGTAATTCGGAACCTCGTAGACTGTGACGTCCAGCTGCCTGTGACAACAAGAGTCTCTGGACGAACGAATGCACGTGTACGTACCTGAGTGCTCCACCGACGACTTGGGTATGTCGAAGGTGAGTTCCTGCCTCTGGTCGCTTGCCTGAAGCAATGCGTTGACGCTCTCGTTGCGCTTGTACCACCGGAGTGTTCCGGGTTCCGTGGCGTTGATTTGGATGCAGGTGAGCGAGATATTAGTTCCAACTGGCACAACCTCTGTGTGGCCTGGCAAGACAATGATCTCCTGCGAGTCGCACGAGGAGTTCAAGCAGGAATTCGGAATGGGTTCGCTGAGCGTTTCTGTCGGGTGTCCAGTCGAGATCTCTTCACCGGATCCTTCGATGTCCTCTGTTTTTTCAGAAGCGAGTTCGGTCCCCTTGCTCGCCATTTCCAGCTTGCCGGGCGAGGTTTTGAAGGCGTACTTCGGCGTCGAGATGTCCTCCAGTTCCGAGCTCTTGCCACTTCCTTCTTCGGTCGACGCCATTTTGGTGAGCTTCGCCTCTTTCCTGTCGAATCCGCCGTCGCTCCAGCCTTGATTGACGCCTGGTTCGGGCGACACGTTGAAGTCGTCGTCCACCAGGACGATGCCTCTCCTCGTCCTTGTATAGTCTCGGGTCGGGACGAGTCCGCCATCGGATGGCCGGAACCGGTTCCGCCGATTCGGTGGTGGGGTCTTCGAAGTAACCTCGCTCGATCCGTGGACCGACGTTGCGCAGGACACGGTGTCGCACAGAACGAGGAACAAAGCGACGAATCTATAAAACATGGCTGCACACGAAGCCGCGAGATTACGCGGTTGTTCCTTTCAAGGCATATCCGATGCCTTTCTTTTTCCACCCGGCTCCAGCGAAACGGTGGAAAAAATAAGAATATCTGCAACCACTCATCTTTCCTTATCTCGTATTTATTTTACGATTTTTATCGCGAATCGAGTTTCATCTCCGCTTCATAACTGCTACGCTGAATAAATATGTCATCCGGGGCTTTCCGATCGCTTTAACAAGCCTTATTTGTTTTCATTAACTGATTATAGAGGGGCCCTTCCTTCGCCTTCGACTTGCATTTACATTGATTAGTCATTATTACAGCGCGTAATCACTGTTCGATGAACTGGGAGAAGAGAATTATCTTAAAGGCGTTGGCGATAAGCTATGAAAGGGCAACAGTGCACTTAGGATTTGCTTCAATAGTAAAGGGTTGATCGCAGAAACCTTAATAGGAGGACGGACATCTATCTACGATGGTGATATCTACCTATGGTGTTGAACCTATGGTTGGAACCATTGGTGTTGTCTTCCATTGACAACTGGGTGGCAGTGGCGGATTAAGCGGTAAGCGGCCGCGTAGGGCTCCTGAATACCAAAGGGGCCCGAGGTCTTAAAATGTTTTTTCATTACGGTTCGAGGAAAGTTCTGACACCGTCTTTACAATGTGCATCTTTGAGTGCAGTGAAAAGAGTTTATAATACAAGATGGGGGGGGGTCAGCAAGAGCAGATGCTGTATTGGCTATAAAACTTGGTTTCATCCATATAAAAGAGGCTTTAAATGAAATTTTCGTAATTGATTAGAAAAAAGTTACCAGTGTAGGCGACTTTACTTCACAAGAAAATGGACATACTATATGAAACCGTTATAATGAGAGTTATTTGGAATATTATTATACAAAGAATAAATGCTACTAGTAAATCACTGCAATCGGTGGAATGCGAACTATTGAAAAGATCTATCCTACTAAAGTGATTAGAAAATTTTAACAATAATTTCAAATAAAAAGTTGATAAAGAGGCAACTGGTTTATCAGGGTAATCATTTAATGTGGAAGATGGACAAACTCGCAGACAACATAAGAAAAAAATGTTTTTTGATATAAAAAAAAAGAAGTCTGACATGAATTTACGATAAGATAAAATTTCATTGTCAATTTATTTTATTGTCTTATGTTATAACACTTATGTCTTATGTTTTCTTTTCTAACTTGAGTTTGAGGGCCCCCACTTGGCTTGATCCGCCTCTGCTGGGTGGTGTCCTACATGGGATCGAGAATGCGAAAAATAAATCTTCTTAGCTTGAACCTAGCCTAATAAATCTTCTCCGTCCACAGTTAGGTCCGCGGTAGTCCGGTTGGTATAGTATTAGTTTAGCAACCGATGGGTACCGAGTTCGGAACTCAAAACAACCTGGCCATTTTTTAATTAACGTCGCACTGGAGCAACACAACGGGCTATTGGTGACGGTTTGGAATCAACCCCGAAGTGAAAGATTCGAGGACAACACTACGTAATTTAGAACCACAAAACAATTCCAAGGGGAAATACCCAAGGACCACGCTGGTCATCTGACCGTGGTTGAAAATCATCGGATCTTTTTCCCTTAGAGGGATTGATTCCGGACTGCTGTCAATTGCCCATTGTGTTGCTCCAGTGTGATGTTAATCAAAATACCTACCAAAGACAACATCTCGTAATTTTGAACCGAGGTCAGATGACGAGGTCAACATCTGAGCTGGCTCCAAACTTCCACGCCAACTTAAGGACGTTTGGAACAACGACAGATTTAACGTGCACCAGCCCCTTCTACGCCGGTCTTTGACTGGACCCAGTTCCAAACTCCCAACCCTCCGGTTACTATTCCACCGGGCTTCAAGCTTAGAGAGGTGTGCCAGTTCAAGTGTCCCCTCGTCATGTGACTGGTTCAAAATTACGTGGTGTTGTCCTCGGATCTTTCTCTTGAAGATTGATCTCGAACCTTCGCAGCCAAAATACCCCATTGCGTTGCTTCAATGCGACGTTAATTAACTTCCAGCTCTAACTGGGCTCAAGGCAGGCCTAGGCATTTGAGTTCTCAATAGTTTGTTACGGAGGACGTGATTATAATACAGGGTGTTTCAGTGAACCGTTTCAGAACTTCTAAGAGGGGTAGGGTACATCCTGACGAACCAAAATCATATACCAATGGGCAGTCAGAAATGCTTTCCTGACGCGGTAGATGGCGTTGTGCGAAAATCCCGAGCTTTCGTGTAGGGAATCTTCATTTCGCACAAGAACACCAAGTTAGTAGGATGGATGATTACACGATCGCAGAGTTAGCCGATATGCATTTGGCGTACGGGGCTGCAAATTGTAGTGGGCCAGCCGCACAGCGTTTGTACGCGGAACGATATCCGACGAGGCGTATCCCCAGTCATAATTTCTTTGCAAGACTGCACCAGAGGTTAGCTGAGACAGGTTCATTAGAAAGAGCTGACAGGGACAGGGTAAGAACAGCACGGACTGCAGACGTCGAACAGAATGTGCTGCAGCAAGTACAGGGGAATCCAAGAACGAGTACACGAAGTGTAGCAAACGCAGTCGGGGTTTCCCATTACAGCGTCTGGAGGATTCTCCGAGAAGACATGCATCCGTTTCACGTGCAGCGTGTCCAGACACAGCAACCGGAGGATTATGCACCTCGTATTGCTTTCGCACAGTGGTACCTTGGAAAATGTGCTACAAATCCCCTTTTTCCTGCTGAAGTGTTGTTTTTCGATGAGGCATCCTTCACAAGGGAAGGAATTTTCAACACGCATAACGACCATATCTGGGCGGTCGAGAACCCGCATGCAATACGACGTCGTGCAGCACAGATTCGATTTTCGGTCAATGTATGGGCCGGTATTATGGGAGATCACCTCATCGGACCTTACCTGTTACTGTCTCGTCTAACCGGACCTAACTACTTGCTCTTTCTGCAGCAAGTATTGCCACAACTTTTGAGAGATGAACAGATTTCTGCATCGACGCAACAGACAATGTGGTTCCAACACGATGGAGCCCCTGCCCATTATAGCGGAGATGTTCGTAACTACCTGGATGTCACATTTGGTCAGCAGTGGATCGGACGTGGTGGTCCCGTGCGTTGGCCTGCTCGGTCACCCGACCTATCATGTATTGATTTTTATTTCTGGGGTCATCTGAAATTGCTAGTTTATGACACCCCTGTTGACAATGTTGAGGAGCTGGTTGCAAGAATTGCAGTAGCTGCCGGAGAAATTCGAGATATGCCTGGAGTATTCCAGAATGTTCGGATGTCCGTGCGTCGGAGATATGAGGCGTGTATGTAGCCCGTGGAAGAAACTTCGAACACTTACTTTAATCCATGTACCTTTTGCTTCTTTTCATCTATTATTAAAACGATTTCTCACTTACGGTCTCTTTTCTTTACGGTGCTTCTGTGTACAACACCGCTTCAGGAAAGCATTTCCGACCCCACATTGCTATATGATTTCGAGTTGTCAGGAAGTACCCTACCCCTCTTAGAAGTTCTGAAACGGTTCACTGAAACACCCTGTATAACTACTTGTGTAAGCAAAGAAAAATGTGTACGTTTAATGGCAAGGTTAAACAATCTTGAAATAAATTTCTTTCCCAAAAAGTGTAACATTTCTGATGTAGAAACTGATCACCATTCGCAGTTTTTACTCCAAATACATTCCTCGAATAATGACGAGACAAATAGGTGCTAGAGGCAGTGCCACCCTAACAAAGGGGCGCTAGACTTGTGGGGCGGCAATTTTTTTTACACTCAAATCAGTTTGACGGCGTGCGCCGGTGCACGTGTGGCTGCCTTGCAATTAGATAAATACTACAGGCACGACACACTTGTCTTTAAAACGAACGGGAAAAGATGCACTTACCTTCTTATTATCCCAATATAACAATTGAAAAAAATACTAATTCATGGAAAAATGTTTTAGAACGGATTGTTAAAGTAATCAAATTTTCAAGTTCAAGGGTCTTGGCTTTTAGAGAGACATCCAAATTATTAGTGATAAACGCAATGGAAAATATTTGGGGTGCATAGAAGTTTGAACAAAATTTGATCACATCTTACAACAACATTTAATTTTGTAAATAAAGGTTATGTTAGAATTTTTATTATTTCGGAATTAAAAGAAGCAAAGTATTACTCCATTATAGTAGATTCGACGCCCGATATTCCCCATATGGACCAATTAACTAGTGTGGTTAGTTATATCAATAAAACTGTAACTCCGTGGAAAGGTTTCTAGAATTTTTAGAAAATACTGGCCATAAAAGCGCAGAAATGGAAGATTGTATTTTAAAGCTATTATCTGATTTGGGTATTAATTTGCAAGATTGTTGAGGATAATCTTATGATAATGCCTCCAATATGTCGGGTATATACAGTGGCCTTCAAGCATGCATTATATCTAGAAACAATCTTGCCTTCGGGTTGGACCTGGACCGTCACCAATATTCCGTTGTGTTGCTCCAGTGTGCGACGTTTATTAAATACCTACCCACCCAAATGGGCAGGGCCCTTAAAGGTGATATTGTGAACTTGTATTTCATTTTCATAGAATGTTGATTTAGATTGAGTGATAAGGGGGAATTAAAAGGGATGATTTTTCAGGTTCATGGAATTGCTGGAACATGGAGGATATCGATGGTCAAAAGTGATGTGCTACTTTCATTTGAAAAGAAACTTTCAGATAACTTCTGTTCAGGATTGCCTTAACTTAAACCACATATTGCAGACAGTGAGGTAATCTCTTTTCAGACATCCTCTTTAATTTCTAAACAATTGCAATTGCTGAACACCATCGACTTCCTGGAATTTAAAAGGAAGTGAATCATTTGTTCCCTTTTTAGTTGTACTTTTCAGACGCGTAATGGAGATTTCACTGTGGGGATGGCCCAATCTTATCTCCTAGTTCCCTTTTCAAATTAAATTGTTTTAATATTAAATGGGCAGCTTAACCTTATGCGAAGACACTAGGCTAAAAAAAAAATAAAAAAATTTAAGAATTCATGGAGGGAGACAAAAAAAAAATTTTTTTTAATCGCAATTGCCTGCAGTAGGGAAAAGTTGTGTATTTGAAATAACTATTTAAAAATTATATGTTGGTTTAAAGTACATTGATAAAATATTTGGAATTCGTAAATAGAGAATTAACATTTCTGTCAAAAATAAACATATTTTTTTGCCCTATTATTCTATTAATTATTACTTTACATTAAGTGCAAAAGTAGGAATTTTATTTAATTTAACGAATTTAAATGTTCGGTGATACTAAATTTTAGTACATTCTAATTTAATGTTAAAAACGTATTTTGAAATTTTTCTTTTAGCATTTTAATAGTTACTTATTTTTTAAATATGCACAGTAATTTAAGCATATTATTCAAATATTCACCAAGTTAATTAAACATTCAATTTTACTGACACTTCACGAGGCCATCATCTACACGGATTCAAATACAGTATTCTGTGAACATAAATACGTTAATTTACCTAAGCTATATAAAACATTTACGGAAATTATATGTAAATTGGTTAGTTTAATATTTTAAAACCAGTTTTCGCAAATCTGTTATATTTAGTCAAAATTCTGATAACTGCAGAATTTTCAATTATCTTAAAAAGTTGTAAACGTTCTATCTGGTACATCATAATGGCTGACCCTGCTTTGTGAATTTTAAATTGAGAAAAATATTTACTTAATAGTTTTATATTGTCACAATTATATTTTATAGCTTTATAATTCATAGTTGTAGTATCGGTATATTGCTCCCATGTTAATGAATCCTTATCCTATTTGCAGGTGGGAAAGTTATTCTGGTCTGAATTTTCTAGTCGAAAAGTGTTTACAGTTATTAAAAAGTCGTGGGTACAGCAATCGGCATCCAACTGCCTAGGAGCCAGGAGAGTGGCTTCAAAATGCAGTCTGGAGGATATGTCTGTTCCTCTCAAAACTTTAGTTCCATCTCCCGAAAAACTTATCAGATAAACCGCTCTCTGCGGACTCAAACTCGTGAGACGGGGGTTTTTGAAACACCTGAAAAGGTGGTTCTCGAAGGGGGTTTTCAGTTTGAACGTGGTGATATCACAGCTGCAAGAATGTTTTTGAAGTGGATCTCCGTTTTCTCACGAAGTCCCTAAGCGCACGTGTTGTTTAACGAGTTGCTTATCGTGTCGGGTTTGATCTGAATTCCAGACGGGTGTAAGAGACTGATCTGAATTCCAGATGTATGGGATGGGAAAGCGACTGATACAACTCCTCCCCCCCCCACGTGAAAAACTTTTCTCAAAGATGAAAAGTTTCGTTGCGCACACATACGCAGACGCACTGATCACATCCAATCACCAGATCATCAAGAACACATCACTTACCATCACCAAATCTTGAAACCGTGACTCAAGAATATACACAATCAAGTCACATTAATGTGACCACCACCTACTTTCAACGTCAACGTGCAATAACCAATCACAAAAGGCAGGTGGCAGTACATTGCAGTGAAGTGTATATAAAGGATGTCCTAGGGCATCGGAAAGCATTTCAATCGTTGGCGTAATGCAGAAACGTAGCGATTTATCCGACGTCCAAAAGGGCATGATTAGTGGCTTTCGGGCCAAGGGTGGAAGCATTTCGGATACTGCTAATTTTGTGAACTGTTCGCGTGCAGCCGTGGTGAAAGTATACCGTACATGGCAAAATGGCACTATCCAAAATCAGCGGCGTGCCACATGTGGTGCACCACGGGCTATAGATGACTGAGGCGAACGAAGGCTACGGAGATGCGTTCGGGCGAATAGACGTGCAACTGTTGAGCAACTGACCGCCCAGATGAACCAAAGGGCTACCAAGAGTGAGTCCTCAACAACGGTTCAGCGAACGTTGCTGCGCATGGGCCTCCGCAGCAGACGCCTGGTTCATGCACTTATGCTGACTGATGTTCATCGGCGACGAAGGCTGGAATTTGCACGCCAGTACCGCAATTGGATGTCCACAGAGTGGCGACAGGTGGCTTTTTCCGATGAATCACGTTTTATGCTCCATCGTACAGATGGACGTTGGCGTATACGGCGTGAAACGTCTGAAAGCAAACACCCTGCAACAATTGCCGGAAGGATCCAGGCTGGAGCATTATAGTTTGGGGAATGTTTTCCTAGCATTCACTGGGTGCACTCATCATTGTAGAAGGCACGATTCATCAGCATTTATTTACTAGGATTAAAGTCTACCCAGCTTTCACCTGTAAATTTTAGTCCATACCTAGCTATCATGATTGACTCAGTTGTCTTCAGTTGTAGCGAGTTTCTGAGTTTAGTTTTTATATTACTCAGTTGAGAAAACATTCTCTCGACAGTTGCATTTGAAAATGGCAAACTCATTATGGTGAATGCAAGCTTACAGAGCTGTGGAAATTGTGTTTCTCCAGCAGCATATGTTAGTTTATCTATAAAGGCCCAGAATTTGACAGGGCTCTGCTTGAAAAATTCCTCGGCTGAGATCAATGGTAACCTATTCTACTCTCTCTGGCACTTATCCGCATTTTCACACACAGCTACGAATTGTCCAGCAAGTGGAACAATGCTACACTTCACTTTTCTCACAGCATTATTGGGATGTAGCATTCATACCATTTGTGCCCTACGTTACGTGCCTCATCTTTTTCACTCCTCGTAGTCACGTGCACGAACAAGACGTTCGTTATCCTATTCCGTTTTGAATGAGCTCGTGCTAATGTTCCGTGACAAATCGGAATGCAACCATTTCTTGTACAGAAAGCTTTGTAAATACACTCATTGCCATAAAGATTTGCGCACAATGAAGTAGGTGTCGGATCGTAACGAAACTTGGAATGAAGGTACGTGTCGTGCTGTTATGCAAATGATTAGAATTACAGCGTGATTGCGCATGAGGTAATGCCACCAGAGAGCGTTGAACTTCGTTCTCCATGGCGTATAAAAAAGTACGCAGTGGATTTTTCATGTACTTAATCTGTTGCAGAGGGATGCTTTCTCATAAGGGATGCCGTAACGCCGCCATCGTAGACGATATGATCAGAGTTTGAGAGATGAAGTATAATTGGGATGACCGAAGTCGTGTGGTCAGCTCGACGAGTAGCCCGCCACTTAGGCCGATCAGACTTTACTGTGGGGAGATGTTGGAACCAGAGGATGAGAGAGAGGTCGCATACACGGTGGCCAGGCTCAGGATGCCCTCGGCAGACCAATAGCCGAGAATACCGTTACTCAATACAGGCATCACCTTCACTACAGGCCCCTGTGTCTGTCCGTGCCGTCGCGAGGCGAATTGCAGAAGAACATTTGGTCACGCGGCGCCCATTACGTGTGCTACCAAAGACTCCACTCACCATCGCCTCGGTTTGGAGTGGTGTCGCAATCAACGGGATTGAACCGCAACCGAATGAAACCAGGTCGTCTTCAGCGACGAATCGAGATTCAATTTGGGCAGTGAGGACGTTGTGGAGGACGTTGAGAACGCCTCAATCCTGCATTCGCCTTACAGCGGCACACCGCTCCCACAGCTGGTGTGATGGTATGGGGTGCCATCGTATACGACACCCAGTCACATCTAACATTCATCCACAGCACCATGACAGCCCAGCGATACGTTCGGGATATCTTTCAGTCACATGTGTTGCCAGTCATGAAATGGCTCCCAGGAGGCATCTTTCAACAGGACTATACTCGACCACACATCAAGGGTGCCACAGGAATGCCTACGTTACAGAACATCCTTCCCTGGCCTGCCCGATCCACAGATTTTTCACCAATCGAGCACATCTAGGATCACTTGGGAAGGCAAGTTGGGCAGTCTATCAGTTTGATTGAACTAGAAGTGTGCAACTGTGCAATGATATGACGCAAGACACCATATGAGACCTGAATGCTTCAATCCCCACCCGTATTGCATTGTGTATTTAAACTAGAGGTGGCCTAACAGGGTACTAGAACTTCCATTCATTTGTAGTTTTGGTGGAGTGGTCGTTCACGGTAAGACGTTTGTCGCCAAATCAAGATGGCGGCCGAATTCCGTAACAGCAGATAGGGTTGCCATAACAAAAAAACCGCCGATGTGAAGAAAATCCGCAAAAGGTGAAGGTTACCACAATTGGCGACAAATCGCCTTCTTACCGTGAACGACCACTCCACCGTAGTTTTTCCTGTAACAAATGATCCTTTTGATTTTGTAATCACTTATATCAACATTGTACTCACATACATAAAATTTTGTTCCATTCGGACAACTCTTTCTTGGTGCCCAAATTTTTATGGCAATGAGTGTATTTGTAGTTTAAGGGAAATTAAAGTGAATAGTTTTTGATCATATTGGATTGATCTGGACCTGACTTACTTTCTGTGTAAAATAACTACTGTGAGTGGATCGAACATTGGTCAGCGCGATCACCCACTGAGCCACGAGGGCCCCCTCGAATCCCGAAGGGAAAGATGCGACTTCGCAATTTGGGGGACAAGGATAGATGCCAATTTCATCCCATCCAAAAAGTAGTTTTTGTCTTAGGCAGCAAAATACGCCTTGACGGCTGCTATGACATCCCACAGAGCTTCCCTTCCGGATGTTCACGGAACGTAGCCAATAGCCCTTTGCGTCGCTGCCAGTGCGACGTTAATTGAAATACCTACCCACATTTCTATATTTCATTGAAATATCTTCCACAGAACAAAATTTTTAAGTTTGGGATAAGAAAAAGTCGTAGGGAGCCTAGTCAGGATAATAGGGTGGATGAGAAATCAGTTGAAAACCTAATTCTTACAATTTTGCCGGTGGGACGGTAGATTTGTGAGACGGCGCGAAAAAGCACTTTTTATATGTTAAGTTTAGCCGTGTTTTCTTCACAGTTCTTTCAAACGGTGCAATAATGTCGCGTAGTAGGCTCCATTAATCGTCCCCTCCCCCCTTTGTCCAAGTAAGCGTCCAGGATGTACTTATTTTTTCCTGGTGCGAAACATTTTTATGTGGGATTCTCATTCCAGTTAAAGAGTTAGCATTTGCATATTATTACATTTTGTACTTAATAAAACGGCTTCAACCCAGACAAATGGTTATATTGGTCTCCAAGATACGACCATGTACCTACAAAATTCAATAAATAAACAAATGTTATTGGGTAAAACATATATATGAATAAAAAGTGCAAAGTAGAAACCGTTATATACTGCATTTATAACATCAATCTTGCCATGTAAATTTCTTGTCCTATTATCGCTATCATTTCCACATATGCATGAGAAATTGTTGAGTTTGAAAATGCAAAAGATGCATCTCTCTTAAAAATGTACATATTATTAACGATCGAATGCGAATTATTACAGGTTCTGTTTTAAGCCTGGATAAGTATTTCGAATCACAGAAAATGTCTGACATGCTCACAAACACAGATATGGTAATTCTTCATTGATTGACTTCAATGAATTGGACCATAATCATTAAGTCATTAAGATACTATTCTTTTTCAAAGCTGAAGCTCCGTTAGGTATTATGTGTTTCAAGGAATGGAGATTATGTAGTACTTTGGTTTGAGTTGTGTGTGTGTTGTTAAGCAACATGGTTATTCCAATGTTTGTGAGTAACGCTGGATCAATCTGAATATAGTTAATATATGAAAGGTTCAGTAATGAAATCTCTATTAAAAGGAGCAATGTGTTGGTAAGCAGTCCACTATTAGATGTTATATTAATTTTAAAGCATTTCGTTATAGTAAAGAGCTTTTAAAAACTAATTCAAACTGGTTATCATGGTTGTTATCGTGTGTAAATTGTAAATAATTTAGCTTAATTCTATGCAATAAGCTATGAAAATCTTTTGAACAAAATATGCACACAAATACTAAGGTAATATTGCAATAACTAAGCCTTTTCAAAATAAGTTATAACAGAGCTTATCCGACTAATAACTTCGCTTTCATAGAAAGATGCAAACATCATTTAAGTATACGGAAAATACATTTTTAAACAATAATTTAAGAAGTAGTTATATTTGTCGCATATTGTAACACGTAAAAGGGAAACATAAATATATCAGCTTATCGTGTGAAGTAATACAAAGCAGAAAAGTAAATTTTACATCAAAGAAAGGGAAATTGAGAATCATGAGGACTGATTTCAATTTGATATAGCGATTTGGTACATATCCAAATGAAAATTTTATAGTCTTCCTGTTTTGTAGTTTATTACTAGCCACTGCGTGGCTAGCCCAGCGGCATATAACCAAGCCCCTCTACTCGAGTAGAAGACATTGGAAAACTTTAAGCCCGCTGATTCGTTGGTTTCTTACCCCGTGATGGGGTTGGCAATCGTTAGCAAGCAGGGGACGAAACCCTCGCTATGACGTCATAGACCGTTTTATTAAGGCCCGGTGCACACATCCGGTTTTTCAACGTGCGGAGCCATTGCGGCACCGAAGCCCAACTATACACACATAAAAGTGAAATGACGCACCAACTAATTTCTCGCCATTTGCGATAAATATTCTATCGAAGAAAACGTGTTTATTTAGCTTGGTGTAAAAAAAAAGTACATTTTGAAACAAAATAAACGTTACTGGATACAACCATCTATTAATTATTATTTATATTCCATTTGTTTATGAAAACAAGATACTTCAGAACGGAGACTCATGTGCGGCGACCGTGCGGCGCCGTAGGGAACTGCGGTACACATTGCACGCAAGTTGGACGTGCTTCGCCCCAGCATGTGTGTGTGGAGGCATGTGTGCACTGCTTGGATCTCATGTATCTCAGACCGCACTTGCGTTGCGGCAGCGGCGCCGCACGTGCAGTCTTGCTTTAGATTTCTGCGAGGCAGGTTGTGTTCGATGGACGCAGTATTTCCTAGAATTTTTATGGCTTAACTAGCAAAATACCCGACCTTACTCGGTTTGAGTTGGTTTACTCTAGATTGAAGAGATGATCAACATATATAATTTCTTACGTTTTTCGTAGAATAAAATAATATTTTAACACCTTTCGCTATCTTCATAAATTCTACCACTTACTTTAGACACAAATCCTGCACTTACATATCCATTCATGCAATACATTTCACATACATCGCACCCTAGCTGTATGACAAAGCTATAAAAGGACGAAAGGTGACATTAAGGTTACTACTACAAAATACGATTTTGAGGGGAATTTATAATTACCTCTTTAAGTTCTTTTCATGTTCAAATCAATTAATAAAAACGACGATTTACGGTGAGTGCTCTCGCACTTATAGTCAGCAAAACAATATTTTTTTTTACTTGTGCACTCCTGCATCCGGCATACGAAATTGTGGAATTTCGAAATTTTCTGTCATTATGACAAAGAATTTTATGTTTGAAAAGTTCCAGTTCGAATTTTTTTAAGTATTATTATTCGGTACAGCTACACTCTACGTTTATAAATGGTGGCAACGGCTTGGCGATTATTTTTTTTGGCGCACTTCTAGGAGCGAGTTACGATAAATTAAGGCAACCCATCTGCCGTTACGGTTGTTGTGGTTTTCATGGCAACCTCGGCAAACTGAAACTTTCATTTTGAATGTTCTAGAAAGTTTTTCCAAAATCCGTTAAGTCGTTCATTTCATTGGTTTGTTTGAAATTTTTTTATTTTCTTCCATTGGTTATTTTGATTTTTAAATATGCTTTGATTGCATTGGTCCTTTTAAATCTTTTTCTATTATACCATTGGTCCATTTATTTGTACTTCGACAGTTGTGTAATTTTTATTCTATTATATTAGTTTTCACGAAAGGATTCAGAGTTTTGTTTTTTTGCCATTTTCGTTTTGATTATTTTTTACGCAAGAATTCTAAGTTTATCAGGTTGTATTATTTCTTGCTTTTTTTTCTATATATCTATATATCTATATATCTATCTATCTATCTATCTATACATCTTTCTATATATATATATATATACTAGCCACTGCGTGGCTAGCACGGCGTTGCCCGTGCTGTACTTTGTGGGGTTAGGTGTGTCCATTGTGAACGTTTGTAAACCACCGGTGTTTGCTACGCATTCCCATTTGGTTTGCTTCGCAAACCAACACCACGGATAACGCCGTGATGGCCTCGTTGTTGTGAAATTGGAATTGCGAAGAGATCCAATTGGTGTGACGTGACAATTTCTTGGAGGGTGGGGTGCCAGCTGAGGTGTTATGTTATAATTTGACCGTGGTTGTACACGTATATTTTCCTATAAATAATATTGGTATTACACGTATATTTGGAAATAAAGCTGAGCGAATTTCAAATATAGATTCCAAAATATGACAACAAAAAAAAAGGCTATAACGGCCATATTCACAAGTCTCGAATTAACTCGAGGATCAGTTGATCCGCGAGTAAGAGTTAACTCGAGGATTATCAAGAACGGTATTCTCAAACGGCGTGTTGAGTGATCCAGAGATTAAAATGAGACGCTCGCTGTGATTGGCTACTAACGTCTCATCGCGATCACGTGATATTGTTTACATTGGTTACGACGCCCGAATCTGCATTCATACTGATCAAGCAGGTACTTCGCTTTAGAATTGATTCCAAATTGTGAATAAATATGACCCATACATAATTTTAATATGGGTTTGAGAAAAAAAAATGCAAAGGTATTTAATTTCAAATTGGATTTGTATGGAAACCTAAATTTTGCAAGAAAGAATTGTACACAATGTCTTGACAGATGTATGTAATCCGATTATCTTTGTATTTGTCAGTATGGGTGTGTGTTGGTGGTGTGAAAAGTAACTTGCATCATCAATTTTCTTTCATTCGTAATAAATCAACAGAATAATTTTTATTCTATGACGAATTTGTATCTGCAGTGGTCGTATTCTACCGTTCGCTCTGTCCGGCTTAGTGGACGGAGGTGCCGCCATGTATCTTTTTCGTCAAGCTGCTTGTTTATGATTACGCATCTACCTTAATTTTCATTTTTCTTTTGAATTTCAATAAAATTATGTTTTAAATTTTTCATTTAAGCAATATTATGATGAAGACATGAGCTGCTACGCAGCTGGTGCTCCGTAATGATACGTCCAATCCAGTCGCAGGATTGAAAAATGTGTTGTTAAGCTCGATTCTTAGACGGTTTCCCGAGAAAGTACTGATCGGAAAAAAATGAAATTAACATGCTTTGTTCTTCATCGTATTCCCTGGATAATTATTAAGATTTTTTTCCGATGCGGCTATTAGTTTAGGTTTTATTAAGTGTTAAAGTTGAAGAAGTGAAATTTCTTCCGCGAGTGAGCAAAACACATTCAAATTTTCAGTCTTCAGTCGTTAGTTTTTTTTAAGAGTACCTCTCAACGTAAATTTTTGCAGTTCGTCGAGTTTTTTTTTTTTTTTAAATTTCAATTTGGTTCTTGATAATAATTTTTTGAAATTCGGGAAAAATCGGGACATTTTTGTTACTTTTTTTTTAAACTGCCGTATCGATATCTTATTACTATTAGTTTTTTATTTTTAAAATATCGCAGTATACCTCAGAATGTACTCTTTCTTACGGTACTATTATTTTTGAAATCGGTTAATAATTAAATTGGATGCGATAAAAGTTGGTCATACAAAATTCGGAATCTTTGGATATTTTCGCTACTTTTTGTCACAACAGATATACCTACAGAAAAAACCATTATTTTTTAAATTTGAGAACATCACTGAATACATTACATTACACTCTTTCTTATGGTACAATTATTTTTTAAATTGGTTAATAAATAAAATCGATGCAATTAAAAGTGGGTCATACAATTTTCGGTACTTTCAGATCGTAATTTCCGATACAAAACTAAAACTGTCATATCTATATCGTATTACTATTAGTTTTTAATTTTTAAAATATCGCAGTATACCTCAGAATGTTCTCTTTCTTACAGTACAATTGGTTCATAAATAAATTGGATGCAATCAAAAGTTGGTGACACAAATTTCGTATTTTTTATTTCGCGGAGCAAATTCGCGGAGCATTGCATTCGCGGAGGGTTGTATTTTTTACTATCGGGTTTGCCAGATATCAAATTTATCGTAGCACCAATTGCCATGAAATCGATTTCTTTTTATTTGGCGAGAAAAAAGGCTCGCTTTTTTTCCCTCTGTTTTCAGACGGTTTACCGAGAAAGTACAAAGTACAGATCGTAAAGTTTTTTGATTAACACGGTTTACTTAAAATTGTACAGGGAACAAGATGCAGAAGATTTTTTACTGATGCGGCTATTCGTTTAGGGTGCATTAAGTGTTAAAGTAAAAATAAGTGAAATCACTTGCGAAAGAGGTATTGGTTTGCGAAGCAAACCAAACGGGATTGCTAGCAATCCCCGGGGGTCGCCGAGCAGGTTGCGAAGCCCTCGCTGTGACGTCATGGACCGAAAAGTGAAATTAGGGTAGTACAAATTATTCAGATAGTTTCACTGTGCGAAAGGAATGTTGGTTTGCGAAGCAAACCAAATGGCATATGTAAAAGGAGTGTTGGTTTGCGAAGCAAACCAAATGGGATTGCGTAGCAATCCCCGGGTGTTGGCGAGCGTAAGCGAACATGGGGCGGAGCCCCCTAGTATACATATAAATATGACCGTCCCTGAGGGAAAGATTCGTGGACAATGTCTTGTAATTTAGAACCACGGTCAGATGACGAGGATTCAACATATGAGCTATATAAAAATTCAGAATACATCCTATGGAATTTCTTTTGAGAGGGACGTGGTGGTTAATCGAGTCCTGGATTAGCATCCGGAAGATTGCGAGTTAAAAAAATCAATCCAACCAAAGAGTATGGTGAACGTGGATGCTGTCATGTTAAATCTGTGGTGACCTCAAACGTCCTCACGTATGCGTGGTGTGGAAGTTTGGAGAATGCGGTACTAGCTCAGATGTTGACCTAATTCTCGGATGTCATCTGACGTTCAAAATGACGATGCGTTGTCCTCTGATCATTCCCTCCTTCGGGATGGATTCAGTACCGTCGCCAGTAGCCCGTTGTGTTGCTCATTGTGCGGCATAAATTCAACTACCTATCGGTGGAATTTTTTACTGTCGAAGTCCGCTATCGTATTCGAAAAACGAGTTAGAGACTTTACGTTCGGTATACGTGCAGAGAACACGTTTCGCCACTTTTATTTTGCTTGACAGAAAAATGCCTAGTAAAATTAACATTCAAGAAAAATTTTACTTAGTCAACCAACTTAATAATGACATGCTAATATTATTTCGACCACTCTAGGGTTGTGTTCAACGAATGAAACTTTTGCTAAACGACCGATCTATTAAAACAAAGGAAGAAACGAAAATACAAAAACTACATTTTTATTTACAAACTATCATACTTGGCGAAATATTCAATATTAGCTTAATTGGTGAGGGGCGTTTTGAAACTGTGAAGCAAAATTCAGACAAAAATATAGGACAAACAATTACTCAAAGTGTATGCAAATGATATTCGAAAGCACAAAAGCCATTGACTAATTGCCTGACCGTTTCCATCAAGTAAAATCACAGGTAGTAAGGACTGTATATAAAATGCGTGATTCCTTGTTGCATTTCGCAATTATTAGTCGCTTGTAATTATGTCCTCTTGAAAAAAAACATTGAAATTAACTCCAAAATAAAATGTCAGTAGCTAGGGAATATCAATTTTAGAAAGTATCGAGAAATTATTCGAAGGTTTCATTGTTTTAAAGTAGATTGACTGGTCATGATATTAAGGAAAACTGCTTTGGAAGAAGTGATTAAACTTGGATAAAAGTATTTTGTCGATTCCTACTCACTTCTTGTCCAATACTGGACCTTGCGCCATAAAACCCAAATCAACCAACCAACCTATTCCACTAGCTATAATTACCGACGGCTAAGGGAAACATCCAAGATCAGAAACTGTTGTTAAGAGAAACATACGGTGAATGTTTATAGTCTATGATACTGGTAAGATTTTGACTGATTTCATTTTATAAAAATTGTTAAACTACTTTATTCTGCAGCGTTATAGAACCATCAAAATTCTTAGAATATTAATATTAAAGAGGTTAACTTGCGATGACGTACGTGGAACAGGTTTTACAATCGCTCTATCGTTGATACAATTTTATTTAAATACAGTCGATCTCAATAACAAGAATAAGCTTGATACGAATTACTGATATTACGAACTAAATTCAAATCTCCGTCAAAATGTATATTCGAATAACGTCAACGTATTCATTTAAGAATTCGGATTACACTAATCTCCGTTTAGGACGAACAAGTGTTCAAAACTTAAGGCAAGCGAATTCTTTTCAATCGTGAATTCTTTTCAAACCTTATGTCGTTCGGATTATTTAGGTCGTATCGGAAATATTAAGTGACTTCGAAATAATCTATTCAATTATAAAGGAAGTGTATGGGAGGTGTCCAGACGAATGTATAGCTCTTCCAGTCATGAAATTTAGCACGCAGGTAGTACTAAAGGTGACGGAGTGCACATCGAAGCCCGAATTTTAAGATTTCGTCTAGAACATTTTTTAATAAATTTATTAGCTTTTTTTCCCTTTCGATTTTTTTTTTAATTATTTTTTTATTATTTTTTTTTTTGAACGCATGGCAAGTTTCCAATGACGTTACTGACTGCTACAGGAAAATATTCAGAGTAGATTAAATCAAAATTCCAATTCTCCTTTTATTGCTTTTTTTTTTTTAATTTTTCCCTTTTATTTTCTTAGCGAGTTTTAAATTAGAAGAACAACAATTCTTTTTTAGTTGAGTTACGGTCCTGTGCAGTCGCTCCAAGTAGTATTGTTTCTTACTTTTTTAAAAGGACAACTTATTACTGTTTCATTTGGTTTTGCTTTACGTTGTTTGTCGGTATGGTATCTTTAATTATCGTATTAGAGCATCACAACGGGCTATTGACGACGGTCTGGGAACAATCCCAAAGGGAAATGTGCAAGGACAATACCACGTAATTTTGAACCACGATCAGAGTTGTTTGTCGGAATCACTGAGATTTAGCGTTAAGACTTTTTAAAAGTATTAAGGGGCTCCACCCCCTTCTCGCCGACGCTCGCCATCCCCTGGTGATTGCTATGCAATCCCATTTAGTTTGCTTCTCAAATCAACCCTCCTTTCGCATAGTCAATCTCCTGCTACTGCGAAACTATCTTAAAAATTCGTATAATCCTGATTTGACTTTCCGGTCCATGAAGTCATAACGAGGGCATCGCCCCCTGCTCGCCACCCCCTGATGATTGCTACGCAATCTCATTTGGTTTGCTTAGCAAACCAAGATTCCTATTGCAAGTGATTTCAATTTTTTTTCCTTTTAACACTTAATGCACGCCAAACTAATAGCCGCATCAGTAAAGAATCTTCTCCAATTTGTTCCTTGTATAATTTAAAAAAAAAAAAAACATGTTAATCTCGTAATTTTTTTATCTGTACTTTCTTCGGAAATAGAGTGAAAAAATCGAGCCATTTTCTACGCCAAATAAAAAAAACAATCGTTGATATAGTTATTGTTGCTACGATAAATTTGATATCTGGCAAACCCATTAGTTAGAAAATATAACCTTCATTTCCGTGAAGAATGAACGCTATTGCTCCGCGATCTAAAAAATACGAAATTGGTATAACCAACTTTTGATTGCATCGAATTTATTTATTAACCAATTTCAAAAATATTTGTACCGTAAGAAAAAGTACATCGTGAGGTTTTCAAATTTAAAAACTAATAGTAACCAGCTATAGATAGGGCAGTTTTAGTTTTGTATCAGAAATTGCGATTTAAAAGTTCCCAAATTTGTCTGACCAACTGTAAATTGCATCGACTTTATTTATTTACCAATTTACAAAAATAACTGTACCATAAAAAATAGTACGTTCTAAGGTTTTCTGTTTAGTTTCAAATTTTTAAAAATAAAAGTATTAAGCTATAGATATGACAGTTTTAACAAAAAGTTACGAAAATTTCCCAATATTGCGAAATTTGTAAAACCAAGTTTTGATCTCATCGAATTTATTTATTTACCAATTTTAAAAATAATTGCACCGTAAGAAAGAGTGTATTCTAAGGTTTTCTGTGATGCTTCCAAATATAAAAACTAATAGTAATAAGCTAGCAATATTGCAGTTTTAGCAAAAAAGTAACAAAAATGTTAACGAGATTTTTCCCGAATTTCAAAAAAATATTATCTGAAACCAAATTGAAACTTCTGTAAAAACTCGACGAGCTGCAAAAATTCACGTTTAGAGGTTCTCTCAAAATCCTCACGGCTGAAGACAGAAATCTGTATGTGTACACTTAATACACCCTAAACTAATAACTACATCGGGAAAAAATCTTCTTCGTCTTATTCTCTGAACAATTTTGAACAAACCATGTTAATTTCTTAATTTTCTGATCCGTTCTTTCTCGGGAAACCGTCTAAGAATCGAGCGAAAAAAAAAGTTTTCAATCCTGCGACAGCGTCGGCGGCTGCGGCGGTAACTTCTTTTTAATATAGAAATATAGCGATATTAAATTTTATCATTTATGCAATTTTTTAACTATTACTGTTTCAAATTTGGGTTTTGTCGGAATCAGTGAGATTTATTTTTTTAAAGCATAACTTCGT
This sequence comes from Metellina segmentata, assembly GCA_947359465.1. NCBI lineage: Eukaryota > Metazoa > Arthropoda > Arachnida > Araneae > Tetragnathidae > Metellina > Metellina segmentata. The sequence goes on along the minus strand of OX375876.1, from coordinate 40,351,066 downwards.
CACGGGCAACGCTGTGCTGGTACTGCTAGTAGAAGATATTTGTGGAAGTGAGTAAAGAATGAAGAATAAATTAAGATTACCAAGATAGAAGAAATAAGCATGTCTTCTTTAAAATAAGTTACCGCTAACTTAGAAATTGATTAATCTTTTTTTGTTAAGCAGTAAAAATTCGTCTGCTCAATTAAACAACATTGAACACATCAAAGATTTTCTTAAAGAATAACCCAAAACACAAAAATTGATAACAGAACTATTTCAGGACAAAAATTGCTCAATAAGGAAATATCTGTATACTCAGGAATTATCTGTGTAATCAAGAATTATCTATATAATCCAGAATCATCTATATTCCCGCTGGAGCGCGGGTCAGTTAAAAATTTCTATGCCTACTTAGAAGACTTAAAATCAATTTTCGAGGAACTGAGTGTTTCTTATTTTTCTTAACGATCATTTTTATGGGGGAAATATCACGAAGAAAAGATTTCAAATTTGACAAATTGTTAAAAAACTAATACATTTTCAAAAATTATTTCAAAATATTATTATGGAGTGTATACTTAATTATCTCAAGCCAAATATGTTAGACTATATTGTATTCCATACAAGGAAACTAGTCTTGTTTTGAGACCATTTCGTAACAATTTACGGACCTTGGTAGGTCGGTTGGAAGAGTAACGGATTTGGAACCGGATGATTGCAAGTTAGAATCCAACCAAAGACCGTCGTGCACAAGGGGATCTGGTGCACGTTAAATCTTTCGCGGCCTCAAATGTCCTCACGTTGGCGTGTGGTGTGGAAGTTTGGAGAGTAGGATGCGGCAGCTCATGTGGGACTCGTCATCTAACCGTGGTAACAAATTACGTCATGTTGTCTTCCAACCTCCCACCCCCACCCCCTTCGGATTTGATCTCAAACCTTCGCCAATAGCCGTATTGCTACCATTGCGACGTTAATTAAATACCTACCTCAACAATTTACGCCTTTTATGATTGCCGGAACTTATCTTAATTGGATACATATTCTACAAGGAACTAAAACTCATTTGGTATCTTCCAATACAAACATAAGTTAAACAATTTTGTACCACCAGATTTGTGCATAGCTCTGTGTGCTAACCTTTCTTAATTACTTAAATATTATTTAAATATTATTAAATATATTTCTTAAATATTATTTTATGTGAAAAAATTCATCTATGATGAATCCGTAGTTTAGCGCAAAAAAATAAGTCTTGAACTTTTATTAATAAAGCGAAATGCTTTATTAACAATCTGCATTTGTACTCAAAACCTAACTCGTAAACCTTACTATCATTTTTCTTTGTTTCTAGGTATTTTATCAAATCAACATTATACAGTTTGAAAATCGGGCACTGTGCGAATACGTTTTACACGCATTGCATTATGCTCATTCTCTACCTTTTATGTGAAAAGTAACGTATATTCGTTCAAGGTCCTGTGACTAAACCTTCTGTACATTTCAAGTCAAATAAACCAAAGGTTCTTGAAATTAGTTTTCACAATGACCGAAGACAATGGTATCAACCACCAGTGCAACTGCTCCTCCAGATTGAACAACAACGTCGGAGATCTTGTAAGGGACAGAACGTTATTTTCTACAACTCATGCAAATGATCTTAGACGATCACAAAATGAATTCCAAAATCCAAGCAACGATGTTCAAGAAAGGAGACATTTGTCGCAATGGAAGATGCCTGGTGAATCCACCGAATCTTCTGTTATAGTGCGAAAACGACGAGAAACTGGAGACCATTCGGACGACGAAAGAGAATCAGCATTCACCATGTTGGCAAAGTCCTCCGTACCCGTTGTCACGAAGATCGGACATTCCGAGTCGAAAGCAAGGAAGGTTTTGTGGACCCTGATATTGATGGCAGCGGCCATCGGTTGCGGGATTCACGTCCATCGGTTCATGCTTCTGTACTTCCGCTATCCCGTCGTCGTGAACTTGGAAGTCGAGCGAATGCAAAAGCTGGAATTTCCTGCAGTGACTGTATGCAACATGAACAGAATGAGGAGCATTTACGTGCAGTGCCTTTATAACACCGAAACGAAGCCCATAGACTGTTACAGATTCTACAAAATGTCGGGTGGTAATCCGTGGGGTCCGCCGCCCGTTCCCCCGAGAGGAACGGCCCTCGTGATCTCCGAGAGAAGGCAACTCTTCTCCAAGTCCAAAATAAAGAACTTCACGGAGGAACAGAAATTCCTCCTGGCTTACTACGGCACCTCGCGCGAATATCGAGACCAGGTGTCCAACTCTCCTAGTACGTTCATCCACTCTTGCGTCTTTCAAGGCAAGGTCTGTTCGTGGAAGGACTTCAAACCCATCCTCACCCTACGCTACGGCAACTGCTTCACTTTCAACAGTCCGATGGCAGACAAAAACGGGACTCTGGAGATTTCAGCGACTGGATCCGCAAGCGGTTTGCAACTGGTGCTGAATTACGACTTACAAAAGTACATGAAATCGACTTCTGTGATAGGTGGGAAAGTCGTCATCCACCACCCGAAGGATACTCCAGAGACGGAGGAGCAGGGATTCACCCTGAGTCCTGGATTCGAGACGTCGATAGCGCTCAAGCAGACACTCGCCAAGAGACTGCCTCCTCCCTTTGCAGATTTCTGTCGGGATTACGCTTCATGGACCTTGCCTTCGGCAAAAAAATGCAGGAAAGCGTGCATCCAGGAGTACAACTTCGGCAAATGTGGTTGCGTCGATCCCACTTTGACTCAACTCAACTCGGATTCGACGCTCTGCAGTATGAACAACGAAACGCAGATGGGTTGCTTGGACGACGCGCTGGACAGCCTCTCGAAGGACAGTACTGATTGTTTCTGTCCTCTGCCGTGCCTGTCGACGTATTATAACGAAATCGTCTCGCATGCGAAATACCCCTCCGAGGCGTTTTTCTACAGCCACAATAAACGAGACCACTGGTTGACCGATGGCTACAAGCGGCACGTGAAGACTTTCGGTAAACTGAACGTGTTTTACTCGACCATGGAGAGGAAAATGTACGAACAGGCTCCGACGTTTCGAGATCCGGAACTCCTCAGCAATTTGGGAGGCGAACTCGGGCTGTGGCTGGGGATCTCTTCTTTCGCCGTTTTTGAACTGTTAGAGATTATTTTTGGTTTATGCAAGCACCTCTTGACTGCCGTCTTCAATACTTCCTGCTGAGGTCCGCCCAACACGGGACACATTTCATGGAAAGGAATACAGAGGTTTTTAACCCTCTGGAGTGCTTCACGTGTATAATTCCGCTTTGCCACTTGCACTCTTTTCGGTTTGACTTCTAACCAATTCTAACTTTCTTAACCAATAGGATATGTCCAAAGGATTTGATTCTGAACGGAGGCCATTTTGACTTTCATAACCAATAGAATCTGTCCAAAGTATTTTATTCCAAGGAGAGTACCAATATCATCTTTCCATAGGGTTATATTCCAAAAAAAAATAACAATTGGCTATTTACAAAGGATTATATTTCAAGAAAAGTAACAATAGAATAAGTCCAAAGGATTATATTCCAAAGAAATTAACATAATATTTCCAAGTATTACATTCCAAGGAAAGCACCGATAGAATATCCCCAAAGGATTCTATTCGTAGGAAAATAGTAGAATAGAGAATAACCATTAGAATCTAAAAGATTCTTTTCCTAGGAAATGAGGAATATAATCACTCCAAAGGATTCTATTCAAAGGAAAGTAGCAATAGAATTTTTCAAACGATTCTATTCCAAAGAAACAACTAATAGAATATCTCCAAAGGGTACTATTCGGAGGGAAAAGTAACAATATAACTTTTTAAAACTATTATATTTCAAGGAAAGAACCGATAGAATAACTCCAAAGTTTTCTGTTTCAAGGAAAGGATTTATAGAATCTTTTCAAAGGAAACACACACACACACAAAAATCTTTGTAAAGAAACAATAGAATATTTCTAAAGACTGAAAATAATCCATCTCTTTCAACCAGTGGATGTAGCTATTTGGTGATTATATGTGTTGTGGAAGCAAAGGTCTTCACTGCTCGAAAATCTCGCAGCGCTCTAAGGACTAAGTTTGTTTTTTGGCTAGATTACATCGTTCACATTACATCTAACCATCAGTTTTGTCATTACTTACACAAATTTCGCATTACCAATTTATTCACATTATCTATAGTACAGATTGTATCTTAACTCTGTTGACTACCTTTATTTCTCTTGGACCTTCATTCATCTTCTTTTCAAACGTGCTTTAAAAACAAACATGTGAGTTTTGTACAAATCACAATACGGTGAAAAAGGATTGTAATTTTCAATTTTTGGTACGAGAAAAAAAACTTGATTTTGAATTTTCCATCGTTAGCTCCTTTACTAATATTGAGTATCAAAATTTAGTTTTAATATTTATGCAAAATGAACATATTTATGGCGTTTAGCTGAATCTCAACAATAGACATTTTCATTTTTCTTAGCGCCTCATGTAGAGGAGTTTGAAACGAATGGCACAAAGAAAAGTCGAAGCGGTGGCTATAACTCGAATGTTCCCCGTGCATTTGTCTCAAATTCGGTTTGTTTTCAGTCAGTGTGGCAATGTGAAGTACGTGTTTGAAACAAACTGCTATTTAAGTATTGCACTTTATTTTCACTACATAATTACCTTTAATGCATGCGTGTACATTGCAGCAATAAATTATTCCTTGTTTAACATTCATTTCAATGAGAGTGAATGTTTGAATCTGTAGGAAATACGTTACATCTATTTTAAAATATTACATTTATATGTTATGTTATTACATATTTGAAACAAACCGCGGCACTCTATACTTATTAGAAACTAGCCACTGCGTGGCTAGCACGGCGTTGCCCGTACTGTACTTTGTGGGGTTAGGTGTGTCCATTGTGAACGTTTGTAAACCACCGGTGTTTGCTACGCATTCCCATTTGGTTTGCTTCGCAAACCAACACCACGGATAACGCCGTGATGGCCTCGTTGTTGTGAAATTGGAATTGCGAAGAGATCCAATTGGTGTGACATGACAATTTCTTGGAGGGTGGGGTGCCAGCTGAGGTGTTATGTTATAATTTGACCGTGGTTGTACACGTATATTTGCCTTATTGGATAAAACTTCAACCCTAGTTAATAGGTAGGTGTAGTGCTTGAGAATGTTAATTAAAAATTACCCAATTTTCTCGGATACTTTCCTTAGGCGATTGATCCAGGACCGTAGTTAAGAGCCCGTTGAGTTGCTATAGTACGACGTTAATTAAAAATTACCTTGGATCTCAAAATTAGGGAATTAATCCCATACCCTCGTTAATAGCCAATTGTGTTGATTTTGTGTGATGTTAATTAAAAATTTCCTCAGATTTCAAATTCGCTGAAATTTTTAATAAAAACATGTAGAATTTCTGTTGATTGTTGTATTATTTTTAAAATCCGTCTTATACACATGCATATTTTACACATTTTACTGCAATGCCAAAAATTGTATTTTCAAAGAATTAAGAGATTTCCCAAAAAAAAAGTTTTGCGAAAGTTTTTGGAAAAGGCAGTTGAGAAAATTGAAGGGCGAGAGAAAACACGCTTTTGTACTCAAAACCGAAAAAATGAGTCTCTTCTTTTTTAAATTTTACAACTTGAATGTGTGGTGTATCTTATTTTTAACACAACAATGAAATCTGTTGATTTGGGCAATATAGTAGTATATTTTAACCCCATATTACTTAAATAATAGGGAGGCAGAAAAATTATAAATATTTTTGTAAGTTGAGGTAATTTTGAATGAAATAGATTAATAGACCAAAATAAAAAGGTAATTTTTTTTTTATTTTGAGTACAAAGTTAATCATTTTATTCCTTATCTGAATTTTTAAAATTAGCAATGTTTGTTGATGTGAAATGCAACTTTAGAAACAATTAAATGAAATGAAATAAGTCTGTGCATTTGGGAAAGGAAAACAAATTATAAAAATTAGCATTTTATACTTGATTATTTTTCCCCGAGATAGTATACATGTACACTTATTAAAATAACCATATGTGGCAAGAAATTGAAGTGATATCTATTTATAAAAAGTAAAAATGTATTCAATTCTGTTGAACACTTGACCGTGGGAGAAACACGGTTTAATGAGACCGAGTCGTATGACTTTAAGTGATTGTGCCTTGTTGATGCTGACAGTGAAACTTAAACGAACTGGGAATTGAAGTTTTTTAAATTGGAATGGGATATCAGAAGTGATGATTGGTATTCTAGGAATGAATATGTTTCAACTTGCAGCATGTGTAGTGACGATGGTGGCTTGAATAATATTTGGCATGAGTTTCTTGACAGAGTGTTGTGCCATTGCAAAGTGAAGATGGATTCAGATTCGTGAGAAGCATAATCGGTGCTCCAATATGTGCGAGAGTACTCCAGGAGATTCCAATGTGTAAAAAAACTGTGTTGTGTGTTTTAAGGACTAATTTCTGTTATGCGTAATGTCTATAGATTTGTAAATTTAAAAACTATGGGGTAATTCTCGCAAGACTTGCTTTATGATGACATTGACATCTTTATTTATTTGGGAAAGATTTGCCCTTTGGCACAGCCATGCATGATGAGTGCTTTGCTACAACAGCAATATATCGATGAACCGCAGGGGTTGTAACCTTTTGGGTGTGGGCCACAGGTGTTTTGACAACTCTTTCTGTTGTTGGCATAATGATGAAATGACGGAATGAACGCCAAAGAAAAGAGCAACATGAGTAATTGATTGTCAAACTTGAAGGCATCCCACAGAGCGGCAGCGCTTGCTATATGTGTTGTGGAAGTGACAGAAACACGTCCGTCTTGAAAACTAATCCTACAAAAGTTGCAAACACTTTTTACAGCACTTACATGCAACTCCTCTAACCCTTCACAATGCTGGCTTCTTATAGGACTGCCTTTTTTATATTTGTCAACACGAAACTGTGATTGGCTGTTACATAACACATTTGCATAGTTCCATCTAACTCTGCAGCAAATTGCAGCCTCTAAAATTTAGATTAGCTTCCAGAAATTAACATTTTCCACGATATGCTTAACTTTTGCCAGCGAGTGTAGACAATTATAAAATGAAATACTACGTGTGTTGTCTGTTCGGAGTGTCCTGACGAATCTGTAGTACTTCCAATAATTAAATTTGGCACATAGGTAGTGTGAATATTTTACAATTTTATAGTCCACCACAAATTTTAAAATTTAATCCAGAACATTTTAAAAGTAATGTAATGAGATATTTAATTAATATTGTGTTCCTCCGAATAGCAAATGTTCAATTAGTATTGACTAAATACGTATTTACAGTGCGTATGTAGCTGCCCCATTAATGGATATATTTTCTAAAAATTTATTGCTTTTTTAAAAGCATATTAACATTTAGTTAGCGTATACTTCTAGTTTGGATTATCATAATGTATAATATAAGTATATATTTTTTTGTGTTTCCTCCACATTTTTGGAACTGGATGACAGTTGTGCAATATGTTATTTGTTATTGCTTCTGTTTTAGACTACGATAGTTTGATTATAATTTTTAAAGCATATAAACTTTTTGTTTGGATTATTTGGATATCTTTTTCAAAAGCAGAGACCTGTTTAATAAATTTATTGTCGCTATGTATTCCGAGATTGAATCGGAGAAGGTGTTGTACATACGACTGAATGAGATCACTCAGAGTGGAACAGTATGCACATTTGAGAGATGCGTTGATGAACGGTGGAAATGCTGCGATAAAAAAACTGAAGTACACAGAAATCACTAAACTTCCAAAAAGATATAAAAACCAAAAGTAAAAGTTTATGCTTTTGTAAATTTATGTGTTGCATAAATTATTAAAAATAAGTATTGCTATGCTTTCCAAAAGACACCCAAACACAGAAAGAAAAAAAAATAGCATTAAAGATCAACAAAATAACAGCATTTCGCAAAAACATTTTTTTTTTTAATTTACAGCCCCCAATATGCAAAAAAGGTAGTCATATAAGAAGCCAGCATTGGCAAAATGATGTTTAAATCCAAGACTAAATTTTTTTGCATATTTCTAAAAACGAAACCGTGATTGGCTGTTACCTAACACATTTGAATACTTGCATCTTACTGTGCAGCAAATTGCAGCCTCTGAAATTAAGATTGGCTTCTGGAAATTAAACAGAAACATAAAAACAGCGGTTTTTTTTGGCCATATAACGAAATTTTGTGGGCCGTTAGTAAAAAAAAAAGGCAGTTATAGCGAAATGCCATAGTTTTGTTGCTCTTTTAGGCAATTTTTTGTTTGTTTCTGTGTTTGGGTGACTTTTGGAAAACATAGCAATATTGAAATATGATAATTTAGGCAACATAAATTTACAAAAGTATAAACTTTTGTTTTGAATATCGTTGAATCAGAGGAACTCTGAGATTGGAACATTATGCACATTTGAGAGATGCTTTGATGAAAGGTGGAAACGTTGCTATACGTAAACTCTACAAAAATTGCTTAACTTCCAAAAAGTTAAAGTTAAAGTATATGCTTTTGTAAATTTATACATTACATAAATGAACATAATTAAATATTACTATGCTTTCCAAAAGACACCCAAACACAGAAACAAACAAAAATAGCATAAAAGATGAACAAAATAACATCATTTCGTAATAACAGTATTTTTTTAATTTACAGCCCCCAATATGCAAAAAAGCCAGTGATATAAGAAGCCAGCATTGTGAAGGGTCAGAGCATTGGTGTCATTAATAAAATAATGTTTAAATCCAAGACTGCATTTTTAGCATATTTCTAAAAACAAAACCGTGATTGGCCGTTACGTAATACATTTTAATACTTCCTTATTTCTGTAGAGTGTATTGTAAGACGAATATGAAAAAGTAACATGTTTAACTACACCTATTAGTCTGAACCGACTTTAGTTCGTATCGTAGCGGGTAAAAGTAGCCTCGCGATAGGATTTTGAGTTGTGACGTGGGTTTATATAAAGTCGATGTTGGTCTAAGTACACTATAGCGACAACGCAGTAAGATTATGTCAATGTTATGCAAACATTACTGATATTTTCGTGAGGCAAAATGTTGCAGTGTCGCCTAAACGGAGAAGCTGATACTAAACAAAAGCATAAAAACAGCATTTGTTTTGGTAATTTAACAAAACATTGTGGGGCGTAAATTAAAAGAGGCCGTTTTAGCGAAATGCCATAATTTAGTTATTATTTTATGCAATTTTTTGTTTGTTTCTGTGTTTGAGTGTGTTTAGGAAAGAATAGGAATAATTAAGAATAGCAATACTCAAATTTGATAATTTATGCAACATAAAAATGTACAAAAGTATCACCTTGAACTTTTGGTTTTGATATCTTATTGGAAGTTTAGCGATTTCTGTGCGTTTTTGTTTTGCAACATTTCCATCCTTCATCAACGCATCTCTCATATGTGCATACTGTTCCATTCTGAGTGATCTGATTCAGTCGTATCTACAACACCTTCTCCGATTGAATCTCGGATTACATGGCGACAATAAATTGATGGAACATGTCTTTGCTTCTCAGTAAAACGTTGAAATTCGAAGAGGTACATCATCATCCTGTGAGCGTAGAACTACATAGAAGAAATGTTCTTAGTTTGAATAAATGATCCAAATCCAAGATTGGCGTGAGTGCAGTAAAGACCCTTTCAATACTGTGGACATTTTTATGAAACCAAATAAAACAAAAATATAATAATAAATTAATTTTTAAATGTTGTACATTAAATATCGATTTTCTTTCCATAAGACATCAAAACAAAAATGATAAAAATTTACTATATAAAAACCGAAGTACTATACAGAAACAAACAAAAGATTGCATAAATAAAACAAACCAAAAATTGCACAAAAGATTTTTTTTAAAATATCGCTAGACTTCGAAAAAAATATCCAAATAATCGAAACGAAAAGTGAATATGCTTAAAAAATCAAAATCCAAAGTATCGTAGTCTAAAAACGAAACAATAGCAAACGTATTGTACAACCGTTATCCAGTTCAAAAAATGAAGTAAGCACAATATAAAAATACAAATATAAAAGATTAAAAGTTAACGCTAACTAAAAGTTAATATGGTTTTAAAAAAGCAATACATTTCATAAAGGATATTCAGTAATACTAAAAGTGAATATGCTTAAAAAATCAAATCCCAAACAACGGTAGTCTAAAAAATAAACAATAACAAACGTATTGCACAACCGTTATCCAGTTGCAAAAATTAAGTAAGCACAATAAAAAAATTCAAATATAAAAATTGACGCTAACTAAAAGTTAATATGCTTTTTAAAAAGCAATACATTTCATAAAGGATATTCAGTAATACTAAAAGTGAATTTGCTTAAAAAATCAAATCCCAAACAACGGTAGTCTAAAAAATAAACAATAACAAACGTATTGCACAACCGTTATCCAGTTGCAAAAATTAAGTAAGCACAATAAAATAAATTCAAATATAAAAGTTGACGCTAACTAAAAGTTAATATGCCTTGAAAAAGGCAATAAATTTCATAAAGGATATCTATCCAGTAATAGGGCGGCTACACACGCGCAGAAAATACGGATTCATTCAATACCGATCATGACTGTTGCCATTCGGAGAAAAGGGAATAATAATTAAACATCGCATTAAATTAATTTTAAAATTTTCTAGATCAAATTTTAAAAATCGGGCTGTCTATAAAATTGCTAAAAAATTCGTACAAAATGTGTGCCAAATTTCATTAATGTGAATGCCATAAATTCGTCAGGGCACCATTTCACGAACATACACACACAAAAACTTTACTTTATAATAGTAGAGAAGATAAGAGAAGAAATTGGAAGAGACTAGCAGAATTACCCGACCTTAATTGGTTTGGAATTTGTTTACTAAAGATTGAAACGGCACATTTTTAATTATGGATTTGGTAAATTTATCTTCATAGAAAAATGCCAGATCATTTTTTCCGTATAAATAATTTTTGGAAATATAATTGCTTCTTTCGGCAGAACTAGAAAAGAAATCCAAGTAATCTCAATGATCAATATACATTCCAGCTTCTCCAAAACTGTCAAATTTTGGTTCAGTTAGGTGTAGTTACTCAAGATGTTTTAGCAGCAAACTTGTCTAATTATACAAGCAAAGGAAATTTAAATAATATATTCACTAAACTAGAACATGATTTATAAAATATATATTACATATGGTATTGACATACGTAGAATAAATTTTGACGCTTAAACAAGCAGACGTGCAATGGGAAGACAGACAGAACAAAGCAACTAATTCAGGCACTGAATGTATGTAAGTACTCACAGTATGCTGAGTTTCATGAAAATACATCGAGTCCTTTGGATAAAGTACGGGCACACGCATACAGACAGACATCAAACGCGGAAACTACTAATGTATTAGGCTCGTCTAATGCATTAGAAGGGCCCACAACGGATAAATAACTTGAAAAGGGTCGAAAATATTCTATGCACAAACACTTCATTTTTATTTAGGCGTATATTGTAAAGAAATTCGGTAGTCGAACAAAAATTCACGCATGAATTCATTTATCCTTGGATACAGCTTTAGTCTACGTTTATTGCGATGGCAATGGCGCTTTTTTAGCGCATTTCTAATCTTTCACCAAGGAAAGAATAATATCCAAAATCTTTTCTTTTGTACAACGGAAAGTAACAAGCTTAACGGCCGTATTCACAAGTCCCAGTTTACTCGAGGATCAACGATAATCCGCGAGTTATCGAAAAAACCGTATTCACAAGTCCTGATCCGTGGTTTAAACTGCCGGTTCGGTGTTACATTTTGATCCTCCGAAATCGGCGAGTTAACTCGCGACTAAGAGTTACGCATGCGCAGTACTACCTTTTCAGCGATACAAAATGGATGACACATTTCATTCTATGCTAAATTACAATTTTCTTGCGACGATTGGATTGGACGTATCATTACGGAGCACCTGCTACATAGCAGCTCATGTCCTCATTATAATAGTGCTTAAATGGAAAATTTAAAACATAATTTTATTGAAATTCAAAAGAAAAATCAAAATAAAGGTAGCAAGTGAGTAAATAATATAAATATACGTAAATAAAATATATAAAAATGTATAAAATACGACCGGAGACGACAGCGCTGTACCGTGACGGAAATTAAAATGAAAGGAAAATCCACAACTGACGAAAAACCATTAAAAGGGCCAAAGAAATTAAGAAGAACAATTTTAAAGGACCAATGAAATCAAAGGATAGATTTAAAATTAAAATAACCAATGGAATCAAAGAAAAATTTTAAACGAAACAATGAAATCAAACGACAGTTTAAAGGATTTTGAAAGTATTTTCTAGAGTATTCAAAATTAAAATTAAAACTTTCCGCTTGCCGAGGTTGCTTTAAAAAACGAAATAATCGGAATACAGTATAATTGCCTAATTTGTCATAATTCGCTATTAAAAATGCTCCAAAAAAGCACCAGGGCCGTTGCCACCGCGTTAAAAGTAGACTGAAACTGTACCTATCCTTTTTATATACATGGACCTCACAAAAAATTGACAGAGTACGTGTCCGCAGCTTCATGTTACTTTTGAAAATTTTATGTCTGATCGGAGATGTTACTTGGATTTAACCATGCAGCCGCATGAGTTTTCATATTTAGGGTATATCCTTCTTGATACTTTCATCAAACATATACGAGTTGAAAACTTTCGTTTCCTTTGTCAAAATTATCGTCTTTATCATTCATTTTAATACCACTTACAATGCTATGCAGACTCATATCACGTTGTTTCTAATTCTTCTTAGTCTAGCACATGCTATGCCGAGTCCATGAACACGGTCGTCTTTGAAAAGGCCAAAAACATCAAGGATTGAGAAGATCATGAAAATCTAAACCAACACACGAAAGTATTAACCAGAGAAGCCTGTGAGTTGAAGCATTTTGTACAAATAACAAAAATTGTACGTCTGTATTGAAATGTGAGGGTGTTAGTATGGCCACTTAGTAATCTCGACAACGTCCGGGATTTTCGATCGCGTAAGGCCTCCAATGCATAACCTGGACCGAGTTCTCCTATACCAATCATGAGTAGGGGTTTTCCAGATATAACAGCACATTTTGGACTTTTGGTGAAAATCTCCTTGGTAGGTAGTTTATTAACGTCGCACTGGATATTGGTGACGGTCCGGGATCAATCCCAAAGGGAAATAAATATTCAAGGACAACGCCTCGTAATTTTGAACCGCGATGACGGAAACAACACCCCTGAGCTGTCATCCCACTCTCCAAACTTCCACACCACATGAGAACATTTGAGGCCACGACAGATTTAACGAGCACCAGCCAATTTTGTACACGACGGTTTTGGGCTAGACCGAGTTTCGAACTCGCAACCCTTCTGCTGTTAATCCGTTACTCGTCCAACAGGGCTACCGAGGTCCCGAAAATCTCCAGCGACGTCATTTGGTTCAGTGACGACTTATCAAGTACGTACTCGTGTATAATACAAAATATGAAGTAAAAAAAAAATAGCAGGATTACTAAAATAGTGTATTCAATTGAATAAAGCAAATTATGTAGTACTTTGGGTATCGGGTATATCCTAACATTTTTCAACATTTGGTAATAATTAAATTTACCCTACGAACGGCGAGTTCGAATGTAGGCGGGAAAAAATCTGTACCGAAAATTCAACTACCTATCTATTTCCAGAAGCGGCTCAATCCCATGATAGTACTTTACGCAAGTCCAACTTGATTGGCTAGTTTCACGGGCTTGGCTTCACTTGTATATCTCGCCAATCTGTTGCAGTAACCATTTGATTTTGAATATGCGCGTTGTTTCGTAGAATTACAAATACAATACATACACTAGCGTAAGTGCCCGACAAGTTGACTCTGATTGGCTCCTCATATATATGTTGTATGGTTGTATTTCTCGCCAACTTATACTAAGGGTACTTATACTTTTAAAGAACTTTAAATCTGTGAAGCAACGATGGCCTAATGACTAAAGTCACCTACGTTGAGATTGGCGTCGGGAGCGGAGGATGACTTTACGGGTTCGATTCCAACAAGCGGAAAATATTTTAGATCCTCCAAATTATTAAAAAAAAATTCCAATTTAATTCCTTTTGAGTCTAAATTACTTTTCCTAATTTTTAATACCCTTTTTATATTTTTCCAAGCTTCCGTTGATTTTACATAAATAATCTAAGAACCACTCCTGAACTCACTACCAGCTGATATTTTTCCGCCCCTCTGCCGTCCCCTTTGCTTTAGGATGATGGTGTCGTATCCACCTCTGGCTTAGGACCATTCTGATGTAACAAAAAGCAAACATAAAACACTAACTTATATAATTATTAACTTATATAATAAAAGGATACAATTTTCGGCTCCCACCTCCACCCACCCATAGCCATGGATCTGAAAAGAAAAGAAGAAGGCAGAAAGGAAGCGACAAATTGCCAAATGAAAAATTTTCATGACGTACGTATCTAGGTCATGTGATCCGATTAGCCAATCAAGTTGGACTTGCGTAAAGTACTATCATGGGATTGAGGCGCCTGTCTATTTCCCCAGTTTTGCAAAATATTCTTGTTTGGTAAAATAAATCATAGTCAAACAAAATAAAGAACAAAGCTGTAGACTAATAAAAAGGTGATAAGTTCCGACACTTTTTTATGTGAATAAGGAAGAACGGTAAATTCGTATTTTTTTAGATGCCCTGGAATCTCTACCATTTTTAAAAGAAGTGTTGCTTGTGCGTGTGTCTGTCTTTATGCCTGTGGTGTCCAGACGAATCTGTTGTACGTACAGCCATGAAATTTGACATACAAGTAGTCCTAAAGGTGACTGAATGCACTTCGAAACGAATTTTAAAATTTGATCTAGAACATTTTAAAATTAATTATTTAGCTTTTTCCGCCCACTGCTTTTCTTTTGGACGCGTGCCAAGTTTCCACTCTATGCTGCGGTGCATGATGGTTATCCAATGACGTCACTGGTCCAATGGTATTCAAAGCGCAATTTATTTTCCTTTCATTTTATTGGTTCTTTTCTTTTCCTTTCATTTCGTTGGTTGTTTTCCAATTCTTAACGGATTGTCTTTCCACTTTATGTAAATTTGAAAAATTAACGGTTATTAATTTACGTTCTTAGTCAGAATCAGTGAGGTTTAGCTTTAAGACTGACCAGCGCAGTCGCAATAGATTGTATTGTTTCTTGCTTTTTTCGTAAGCTTTAAAACATTTTGAAAGCATAGCTATATTTAATTTTTATAATTTATGCAATTTTTTGTTCATTACAGTTTGATTTGGTTTTTTGGAATTAATGAGGTTAACTTTTTAAAAGCATAACTTTATCACGGGCAACGCCGTGCTGGTACTATTAGTAAACAATGAATATAGGCTCAAAATTTTCAATACATTTTCCAGACGTGCATGGCAAGCAATTAGTTTTGACGTTGCAAACGAACGCTTCTTTCTTTCTCTCTCTTCGGAAAACTGCAAATGGTATATGATCGAATAAACAATTTTCCACACACAATATTCACTCAAACTGCGCAATTCAAATATAAAAATAAAATCTGCATAATATAGTTACAGGGCCTGTAAAATAAGTACAAACTATAATTTATATGCGATGTGAAAATTCTCATCTTTCCATCCATGCAGTTATACTTTAAATTTTTAATTTGCGATTAATTTACGCATATTTCGTGATTGTACGTAACTAAATTTAATAATTAAAAAACTTTATATCTTTAACGAAGTAAATTTTGCACTCGTCACTAAATGTTCTTAATGATCTCCGAATCAATAATAGTTGTTGAGACTTTAAACACGAAGAATGCCTTTCAAATGTAATGTAAAACACTAGGCGTTTCGAAAGGATGATGAATTTTTGGTAAAATACATCGCAAAGATAAGCAAAAAAAGCAATTTTATAAACTTTTTCGAATTAGCTGTTTTGGGAATAGATTGCCAAATATGAGACACCACTTTCTTGATATGATATTGTGCATTCACAATAACTCAAAAAGTACAAGCGTGACAAAAAGAATTTTTTTGTATAAAACATATTTTTGCAAAAACTTTTCCATTAACTTTATAAGCCTAAAGACCAATCGGTATAGCTACAGTCTACGTCTCGCCTGGAGGCAACGGCCTTGGCGCGTTTTTCTTGGGGGGGGGGTACTAGGAAATAATGAATTAAAAAATATCTTTCGTTCAAAAATCTTCAACCCCAATTGTACCCATCTGAAATGGAACTTCTCACATAGAAGTTCATCGGAGCGGTACACTTTTTGCACAATAATTCCGATACAAGCAACCCTGATTCCTTTAGGAAATCCAACAGAAATTGCTAACCCAGTTATTAACGAACACAACATAAACGATTGTGCACTCCCTCATTTCCAAAAATTTGCTTACCAGCAGAAAAACTAAGCTGCGAATTTTGTTTAAGAATGCCCTGAAACTTATCAACACTCAATACAAGGCATGTTGAAAAGAGAAAGAAAAAAGCAAGAAACAATACAACCTGATGCGAATGCACTGGACAGTGACTTAAATCAAATTGAACATTAATTCTTCAAATTTACATTAAGTGGAAATAAAATCCGTTTAGAACTGGGGAAAAAACTTAAAACAACTTAAAGGAATGAAATGAAAGAAAAATAAACCAATAAAGTCAAACAAATATTTAAATATTCAAAAAATCCTTCGAAAACGTTCCATAAAATTTGTTAAGAACTGTGGAAAAAGTTAAAACAACCAATGAAATTAAAGGAAAAAAAGGAAAATAAAAATAGGAAATATCCGCTTCCAGAACTTTCTGTTAAATCCGTTTGCCAAGATAGTCATAAATATCGATATAACCTTCGGAGATGGGTGGTCTTAATCTTGCATAACTCGCTATTAAAAGTGCGCCAAAAAAAGCACCAAGGTTGTTTTCACCAGACGAGACGTAGACTGTATCTGTACTGCCCGCCCAAAACGAAGTCTTCCAAACTCTTAAAAGCGATGTGACACAAGAAGCTTGCAATGGGAAGGTTATGTTTACAATGACTATACAGTCTCCCGAGCTAATATTTTATGACACTTCAAGTAGATGACGACACCGTACAGTAAAGATACAGGAGTATCTTATATTAGGCAAGTATCTCATATTAAGTCATCTTCCCTACTAAGATTACTTTTGCAAGTGCTTGTTGATAATTGATCGATGTCTTTTCGAAATTACGTCCGTCGTCTTTAGTAGAAACATACATCAATTAGAAAAATGTTAAACCATCCGTAAATATTTAATAAATTACTTAATTTTAAAAGTGAGCGTATGTGTATAAAACTACGAAAAAATTAACATATATATTAACTTAATATGGATCCCTTGTCAAACTCAAAAAGAAATATATGTTTTACAACGTCTAATTAAGCATCAATAAAATTCAAGAATCAGACCAAAATATTGAAATTCGGGAAGTTGGTACTAAAAGCACAGTAAAAATTCCCTTTTATACTACGTGAACATTTAGTGACATTTTGCTTGCATTTATCGGTTATAGTTTAAGAGATATTTCCATTGAAAATAACGAAATGCAGAGAAAAGCTACTTGCACAAAACCTTTCTCGGTAACAGCTCAAAATCAATACCGAAAATGTGTTTTGCAAAATCAAATTTCCAATAAAACGAAGAATTTTTTTTTCTTTTTTTGTTATTTTCGTTCAAAGGTAAAAGCGCACTGTGAATTCAATAATGTGAATTGAACGAAACTGGTCGATTTGGGACAAAGTACCATCTGCTCAAATCCCGAAAGATTAAGTTTTTTGAAAGTAATTATGTGTATAACCATACATATATTCCATAACCCGTATATAAATTTTCGAAAAATAAGAAACTCGTGACTTTTGCTTTAGGGGCCATACTTTGAGCAAAGCATTTAAACTGTTTTATTTTCTTTTTAATTGATACCCTATTCCATAGTTACAGTGCCAGTCTAAAATTGGTAAGGTAAGGTATGGTAATTTTAGTTAACGTCGTACTAGAGAAACACAACGGGCTATTGACGACGGTCCGGGATCAATCACTGAAGGGAAAGATCCGAGGATAACACCTCGTAATTTTGAACCACGGTTGACGAAGCAACACCTGAGCTGGCACCATACTCTCCATACTTACCATACTTTGAGCAAAGCATTTAAACTGTTTTATTTTCTTTTTAATTGATACCCTATTCCATAGTTACAGTGCCAGTCTAAAATTGGTAAGGTAAGGTATGGTAATTTTAGTTAACGTCGTACTAGTACTAGAAACGTAGTACTAGAAACACTCGCTAGAAACACAACGGGCTATTGACGACGGTCCGGGATCAATCACTGAAGGGAAAGATCCGAGGATAACACCTCGTAATTTTGAACCACGGTTGACGAAGCAACACCTGAGCTGGCACCATACTCTCCAAACTTCCACACCAACCCAACGTGAGGACTTTCGGCCACAACAGATTTAAAGTGCACCAGCCGCCTCTACACCAAACACTTACAAACATTCATGCCCGGACCCGGATTCAAACCAGGAACCTTCCGATCCAGAGGCTAACACCTTAACCACTATACCGGTTGGTCGGCAGTCTAAAATTGGAGATTGAAAAGTAACCTAGAACAATTCAGATTTTTTTCTGTTTTTTTGCAAGCAACCCATGATTCGTAATGGAGAGAGATGGATAGACTTCGAATACCCCCAATTACCTCAGCCATCTAAGGTAGTTTATATCTGTCGTTCAGGTAAGTAGTTGAATTAACGTCGCACTAGAGCAGCGAAACGGGCGAAGGGCGACGGTCTGTGTAATTGGTAATCTTTTAATTAACGTCGTATTCGAGCAACACAACGGACTATTGACGACGATCCGGGATTATTCCCTTAAGGGAAAGATCCGAGGACAACACCTCGCAATTTTGAACCACGGTCATATAACGAAGCAACACCTGAGCTGGCACCCCACTCTCCAAACGTCCACACCAACGAAAGAACTTTCGGCCACGACAGATTTAAGGTGCACCAGCCGCCTCTACACTATACGCTTACAAAACATCAATGCCCGGTCCCGTATTCGAACCAGGAACCTTCCGATCTAGAGGCTAACACCTTAACCACTATACCGGTTGGTCGGCCGGCGACGGTCTGGGTAATGTTGGTAATGGTAATTTTAGTTAACGTCGTACTAGAGCAACACAACGGGCTATTGACGACGGTCCGGAATCAGTCCCTTAAGGGAAAGATCCGAGGACAACACCTCGTAAATTTAAACCACGGTCAGATGACGCGACGGTCTGGGATCCAATCCGAAAGGAAAGATCCAAGAGCCAAAAAATCGCAACTATTCCAATAAACATCGCCTACCAATCGGTCTGGTGGTTAAGGTATTAGCCTCTAGATTGGAAGGTTATGGTTCGAATCAAGGTCAGTGCATGGATGTTTGTAAGCGTATAGTGTAGAGGCGGCTGGTGCACCTTAAATCTGTCTTGGTCGAAAGTCCTCACGTTGGGTTGGTGTGGAAGGTTGGAAAGTGGAGTTGTCAGCTTAGATGTTGCCTCGTCATCTGACAGTGATTCAAATCCCGGACCGTCGTCAGTGGCCCGCTATGTTGCTCTAGTATGACGTTAATTAAAAATAACCTACTATTCGCGGAAGCCCGATTGGTAACCGATTATAAGCCCTCAAAACTCAATGCAACCAAAAGACTGTCGTGTATATCGGGGCCGGTGCACGTTAAATCTTTCGTGGCCATAAATGTCCTCACGCTGGCGTGGAAGCTCAGAGAGTGGGGCGCCAACTCAGGAATCGAACTCGTCATCTGACCGTGCTCCAATGCGACGCTAATTCAATTACCTACCTACCCAATAGTACCACGCGTTAGAAGGGGACGGGATGAGTGTGAAAGTGGAATTAATAAATTCGAATGTTTTCTATGTGTGTTTTCTAAGTATTGGGGATTTGTATTTCTTAAGAAGTCGGGAACGATCTCTCTCTACAATGTATCGTCATCTGACCGTGGTCCAAAATTACGTGTTGTTGTCATCGGATCTTTCCCTACGGCGGTTGATCCCGGACCGTAACCAATAGCCCGCTGTGTTGTTCCAGTGTGACGTTAATTAAAAAATATCAAATACTATCTTTTCTGTAATATTCGTCTTAATTATTGATGCCATTTCTCTGGATGGCAGTGATGAGGATGTTCTCTAGATGCTCCCCCAGTTTTTTTTATCCAAACCACAAGTCCGGTTTAAAGTTTTTAAAAAGACAGACGGTAATCTACTTATGAGGTTGGTAATTATATAATGTCACACTGGACAACATAACGGGCGATTTTCTACGTCTGAGAACAATCTGGAAGGGACACATTCGAAGACAACACCTTGTTTGAACCACGGTCGGATGATTAGGTCACACCTAAGTTGGCACCTACTCTCCAAACTTCCACGCCATTGTGAGCATATTTGGGACCACGACAGCTTTAACATGCAACCATCCCCCATGTACACGATGGTCTTCGGTTGGATCGAGTTTCGGACTAGTATCACTTGGAGATGGATCACGGAACGTCATCAATAACCCGATGTGTTGCTTCAGTCCGACATTAATTAACTACCTACCTACCTACCCCTTGATGCTAAATAAACTACCTAAAATCCTTTACTAGTTTCTACAACTGTAAACAGATGCTTTAAGCAGCTTTAACCCTTCTAGTGGTTGTGCCGCCGAGATATCTCGTTATTAGCAAAGCTCACCAGACCTTGATGGACATGATGTATAGTAATTAGATGGAAACTGACCAAATCTTGATCTCGTCATCATAAAAAAGTTAGCCATGTCTTGTTGACGAGGTCAGACGCCATTCAAGGTTTAACACTACCCGCGTGAAAAAGAACTTCCAAAATGCCAAAATTCGAAAACTTCAACTATCGGTCTTTTCACTAAAATATTTCTTAACTTCAAAAAAATTAACAGACGTCATGTTTATCTGAAATCAACTAAAAAATTGCTTGCACTATTAGAATTTGTTTCGGCGAGATTCGATTTTTTTGGCCCACGCACATGCAAATCGCAGGTTGGTATGTGTTCGAGAGAGCTTGTTTCATGCAAAGATTGTAGAAAAACTTAAATTTATGTTCTTTCGAGATCAATAAAAGCTATTCAGACTAGTCTCAATAAAACAAGCAATGGTTGAAATGTTTGAAAGGCCTGCACAAAAACTATAATCTATTTTTGATTAGTCATAACACTTTAACTGGTCTATACTTTGGCACAAAGGAGTCTGGTTATTCTTTCCCAAAACAGCTGGATGTCATGTGAATGCTTGGAAATTGAATATAAAGGATTGAACGATGAAGTATTTCTACAAGAGCGTGTGCACAACATAAAGGAGGCAGCATTCAAAGAGAAAAACATTCGACCACTTGTTTGAAACTCGTGCGAACGCGTTCTAAGTTAAATCAAATTTACAAATATCCGTTAATAACATTAACTTTTAGTTGACTATTCATGGATGGGGGAAAATTGCAGCCTCTGTTTGTCACGAGGACCAGAGCACCTAAAAAATAGGTAGAGGACCGACTTGGCTCTTGGCGGTATCCCATTTAGTCTGGCTCCTACCCTACGAGGACCTGTCCGGCTTGGGAGACCCTGCCGGTAGTTAAACTACCGCCGGTATAGCTCCCAGGGTTGTCAGAGCACGCAAGCCCCTCCAGCACGTCAAGCTAAGGATACCATTGGGAGGACCACTTGACCAATTGGCAAAGTGTGAGAGATAGTGTTGGAGTGTCAATACTCAACAAGTTAAAACGGCTTTCCCTATCGCATCGGATTCATCTGCAGTGGATTCCTTCCCACGTCGAACTTGAGGGAAATGAGATTGCGGACACTTTGGCCAAGGCTGGTGCTTGTGAGGCCTCGGTGCCGTCAGCACCCCTCACCTTTTTGGAGATCTTCTCAAAAATAAAACACAAGAATAAGACCACTTTTAATGTCCCCCCAGAGCACCCATGGTATCACTGTTCACGACCTGGAGGCTCCCTGGCTCAAGGTTTCAATAGGCAGGACCAAACTATTCTTGCCCGCTTTCGAAGTGGTCACCTTAAATCAATGAAATTTTCCGAAGGATCCAAGATCTTTGAGATTTGTAACAACTGTTCCACTGAGCAGGCTTCGCCTCACCACATCCTCTCGTGCCTGGGGCTCTCCAAACAGGACTTGACTGACGATCCATTGACGGTGTTGGAATTTTTGAGGGTGTATAACGTCATGGACCTGGTCTAGCACTGCTGGCCAATGGGGGCGTGCAACAACAACAACTTTTAGTTGATGACTTTTAATCTTATACTGTTGTGGATTTGCGAAACTAATTCTGTTTATTTACATCATCGACAAATGCCATTTGAAAGAAGAAGGCTCATCTTGAATGGAACAATTGCTTTTCACGGATGATATTCATTTTGAAGACGTTTATCGGATTGTATAAGATTCGAAACTCACTACGTCCAATAGTGCAATTCTCTAATATCAGAAATAATCATACGTCAAGTGATTTATCAGCAAGATTGTGTGAAGTGAATGATAGAATGGCAGTCAAAGATACAAAACCTATTTGAATAGAGGCGCTGATCTCAACTGACAATAAAAACTGATGAGGATTCATATATATTTACTAGCTTTGCAACCCAGCTGAGCGTCTCACTTTTTGCTGCGTCACCAAAGTCGCGCCTGTGTCCTTAGCTGTTTTGTTGCACCGTCGAACAGCCTTTTGAACTTCCACCGCTTCACCAGCTTGTGTTCTTTCGTCTTCCGATTATTCAGCTTACGAGTTATCAAAGTTTTGAGTTGGTTCCAGTTTTATTAAATTTGGACTGTTTAAATTTTACTTCTATAGCACTGAGGGAACTACTTAGCGAGTTGTAAAAACACTTGTGGGAATTTCCAGACAAAAGAAGGCGTGCAAATTCCATGATGTCAGTTTTTCGCGTTCGAGAATTCTTGATGCTTCGGATAAACAGATTTCTGATTCATGCGTGTATATAAAGTATAAACAAAAAACTATGTAATAATTTTAAATAATTCTTTTTTATTTAATTAGTTAATTTTCAAATTTAAAAAAAATCAGTCTATATACTTGGGAAATAAAAGAACAGGCTGCAATTGAAAAAGATACACAAATGTGTAATATTTCAAATCTATTACTCATCCTCCAGAACTTAAGTGAGACTAATGCAATGGTGAAATGATATTTGGTATTTACTATTAATTTATTTACTAGGGTGTAAGTATTGAATCTATACACTAATTTATTTCAAATTGTGTATTACTTATTAGTTAAAGCGTTCTGAACTCCTTATTAACTAGGAACTGAGGATTAACTTGGGAGTCCTGAATATCTTCTTTTTTTATATTCTATTCTCTAAACTAAAGAAATACTTTTCAAGGGAGAATGAGAATTTCAATGAGAATCTTTGTACAAGAACAGAACTTTAATATCAATAAACAGTACACCAATCGTTCAAACTTTTTCAGACATGATAGTTACAGGTGATAAACAAATATTACTCTGTCGGATGAAAGTGTTCAAAAACTCAATGAATCGCCAAACTCGAACCTTCTTCAACTGAGGATACCGGAGAATTTCAGTAAATTAACGGGCGTGTTTAAAAGACGAAGAAACGTTTGGGTAGATGCAGAAAACAATCAACTTCAATGCGACAAGGTAAAAGATTCCACTTCCGAAATAGGAAGATTTATAAAGAAATCCACCATTTATGTTAGTTTACAGATTGGTCGCTCTGATACGCTGCTCCGTAAAATATTATGGAGTATGGTATTAATAGCAGCACTTGTGGGCTGTGGGTATCATATCCTTCAATTCGCGAATCTGTACTTGGATTACCCAGTCATGGTGACTTTGAGTATCGACCGGATGCAAAAGCTGGAGTTTCCAGCCGTTAAGATTTGCAATCTGAACAGAATAATTGGGCATTACGAAATGTGTCTGTACAATGGAGCTTCGACACCTCAAAAATGCTATTACGATTATTCGGAGCACCTCCCAAATCTATATGCCAAAGACAACCAAAGAAGGAAAAACCCCAGTGGGTTCAGCTCTGGTGCTTTCCGAGATCACTAAATTTTTGAAATCCAGGCAATCTCTGTCCAAGGAGGAGGAATTTCTCTTAGCCTACTACAACGCATCGGACGAATTCCGTAGGAAATTCGGTCACAGGTCAATAACTATGATCAACACCTATGTTTTCCAGGGAAAGGTTTGCTCTTGGAGACAATTCAAAACCTCCCAAAGCCTAAGCTACGGCAACTGTTTCACCTTCAACGCTCGAAATCGCAAAGCTGTGAAGACATCGGAAACTTCGTATGTCGGTATCGAAGGTGGTTTGCAAATTCTTGTGGATTTCGGGGTACGTCACTATCTACCATACTCTGACGTGCACGGTGGAAGGGTTATCATTAGGGCAACTTTTTTGTTGTAGTAGAAATGGAAACAGTTGCATTTATTATACCCTAAAGTTGCATTTATTTTCGATACGCTAAAATATAAAATAAATTATTCGTAAAAAATGAAAAAATTCAAAATTTATTGACAATTTTAGTCGTGTAAAACAGCATTATAACAATACATCATTAAATGCAGATGAACGTTGATGTCGTTGAATGTGATCCTTGGCCAACAATTTCTTCAACATTGAAAAACTGTGCTCAAAAGAAACTGATGTTGCCTGACATTATTGCAAATACTGACTTATGGGGGGGGGGACATCTCGGGAAAGTGTAGCAATAACCATCAGGTCATTATTCTTTTCCAGTCGTTTTTTAAGATACGATTTAAGGTTTCTTAAAAATCCATCGATCTGATATCTTCATACGCTGTCTCGATGTTCTACGCTTTTGATTCCGATTTTTCTACGAGACGAATCATCAAACATTCGTTCGTAGAAAAATCTGGCTGGTAAGTTCCATAGTTCTACAAATCAATAAAAAGCTGTACTTTTCCAAAATTTTTGACTACACACTTTAATTGGAGTTGTAGAAATTACATTTATTATGCATACACTATTCAATGTAAAAGATGGACAAACTCGCTGACAACAAATGAAAAAAAAATGTTTTTAATGAAAACAAAGAAGTTAGACATGAATTTACAATAAGAGAAAATTTCATAGTCAATTCATTTTATGTCATATGTGATAAAATCAAGGCAGAATTATCTGAAAGAACTCAGACGTATGAAGTTGTTGTAGAGCCTTTTCGAATATTTTTTTGTTGGGATTTATCAATAGAAGAAAAAGAAGAAAGCTATAAAAAAGTTGAAGGATATTATCAAAAATGACATTAATGTTTGTGCTTTTGAAGATGAATTTGACCATTTTTTAATATTTGTAAAAGAAATCGTGCACACAATAAAAGCCACACCAGGCATCTATCGAGCCTCCAAAGAAACGTTTTGCACATTTGCGAATTGTTAAATATTATCGAAAACATTTTTAACAATTCCCTTATCTAATGCGTCAGAAGATTTACAGTTTTCTGTTTTAAAGCTTGTAAAAAATTATTCAAGGAGTACTATGGGAGAAGAAAGATTAATTAATATAGCTGTTATGTATATAGAGCAAGAAATATTAAATCGTAACAAACACTTCCAAAATAATAGACGAATTTGCAATAAATGAAGAAAGAATAAAATTAATGTAAAAATATGTTTTTTACTAAATTTATTAAACTAGGGGGCTCCGCCCCCTGCTCGCTTACGCTCGCCAACCCCCGGGGATTGCTAATCAATCCCATTTGGTTTCCTTCGCAAACCAATACTCCTTTTACATATGCCATTTGGTTTGCTTCGCAACCTGCTCGCTTACGCTCTCCGACCCCCCGGGAATTGCTATGCAATCCCGTTTGGTTTGCTTCGCAAACCATTACCTCTTTGGCAAGTGATTTCACTTTTTTTTACTTTAACACTTAATGCACCCTAAACTAATAGCCGCATCAGTAAAAAATCTTCTGCAACTTGTACCATGTACAATTTTAAGTAAACGATGTTAATCTCCAAACTTTACGATCTGTACTTTGTACTTTCTCGTTAAACCTTCTGAGAACAGAGAGAAAAAAGCGAGCCTTTTTCCTCGCCAAATAAAAATAAATCGTTTTCATGGCAATTGTTGCTACGATAAATTTGATATCTGGCAAACTCGATAGTAAGAAATACAACCCTCATCAGCTCCGCAAATTTGCCCCGCGAAATAAAAAATACGAAATTTGTGTCACCGCCTTTTGATTGCATCGAATTTTTTTATGAACCAATATTTAAAATAATTGTACCGAAAGAAAGAGATACTGCGATATTTTCAAAATTAAAAACTAATAGTAATACGATATAGATATGACAGTTTTAGATTTGTATCGGAATTTACGATCTGAAAGTTCCGAAAATTGTATGACCCACTTTTAATTGCATCGATTTTATTTATTAACCAATTTGAAAAATAATAGTACCATAAGAAATAGTGTAATGTAATGTATTCAGTGATGTTCTCAAATTTAAAAAATAATGGTTTTTTCTGTAGATATAACTGTTGTGACAAAAAGTAGCGAAAATATCCAAAGATTCCGAATTTTGTATCACCAACTTTTGATCGCATCCAATTTAATTATTAACCGATTTCAAAAATAATAATACCGTAAGAAAGAGTACATTCTGAGGTATACTGCGATATTTTAAGAATTAAAAACTAATAGTAATAAGATATGGATACGGCAGTTTAAAAAAAAAGTAACAAAAATGTCCCGATTTTTCCCGAATTTCAAAAAAATATTATCAAGAACCAAATTGAAATTTAAAAAAAAACTCGACGAGTTGCAAAAATTTACGTTGAGAGGTACTCTTAAAAAAAACTCACGACTCAAAACTGAAAATTTGTATGTGTTTTGCTCACTCGCGGAAGAAATTTCGCTTCTTCAATTTTGACACTTAATAAATCCTAAACTAAAAGCCGCATCGGAAAAAAATCTTAATAATTGTCCAGGGAATACGATGAAGAACAAACCATGTTAATTTTGTTTTTTTCCGATCAGTACTTTCTCGGAAAACCGTCTAAGAATCGATCTAAACAACACAGTTTTCAATCCTGCGGCGGCAATATTTTTTTAATATAGAGAGATGTGTTATGGTATGACATTTTTTTTATTACTTTTCTTTTTTGTTAATAACTTAATGAGATTTTTCTTGAAACTTTTTTGCCAACTTCAGTTTGAGGGACCCGAAATTTTTACCGCTTGGGGCCCCCGCTTGACTTGATCCGCCACTGACGGGCAGTGGCAGATAGTTTAATTAACGTTGCACTGAAGCAACACAATGGACAGTTGAGGCCAGCCAGGATCAATTCCGAAAGAGGTAGGTTAAGTGATATAAATATCGCCCCTGTGCTTAATATCGCCTACTGATGTTTGCAAGCTACTATGCACGACCTGTATGAGTTTATGTAGTTGCCTTGATGGTCTAGGGTTTTGCCAAAAGTAGCGAAACCGGCAAGTTTCCTATCAGTTATATCAACAACACTATTGCATCTGAGGTGTTTGAGGCTCTGATCCAGTGTCTTTTTTCTCGCCAATCAATTCAGGGAATATCCAGGTAAGTGTTTCCAAATCATAATTTCGTTCATATGACTTAAAAGTACATTAAATATCAGGATTCTAAATGTATTATTATTTTCGAAAATAGCTCTTATTAACCTCTGTCGTGTGTATGTTTGTGTTGACTGAGCTGTGTTCCTAATATCGCCTACCAATGTGATCCGCCAAGGGGCGATATTAGGAGCACCTATTTTCACTTACCTACCAATCTACCTCACAGTTTTTCATTCTTTTTTTCTTCTAAATTTGAAAAAAAAAATTTATTAATATGAATTAATTTATTAAATTTGTATTTTTAAATTGTTTCATTCAATTTTTAGTTTTTTAATGCTGTAGGACTCGTACATAACGTGGAGCACGTCAAGTCTTAAGACTGCAGGTCGTGCAGTTCAAAACAAAGAAATGGGAACGCTGAGATCATCAAAAGCGTTTGGATTACCAAGATCAACGATTCGAGACTACAATAAAAAAAAGTACAGAAGTGGAAAATGAAGAAAAATATACAGTAGTAAGAAATAAACTTGGAAGATAACCTGTGCTGACGCCCGATTTAGAAAAAGAACTTGTTGAGTACTGCATGGAAATGGAAAAGAAGTTTTTTGGTTTGACTTCAAATCATATAAAGCAGATCACCTTTCAACTTGGCTTAAGGAGCAATCTTCCCCATCCCTACTCTAAAACAACTAGCAGTGCAGATCGAAAGTGGTTCAACTTGTTTTTGAAAAGAAATTCCAAAGACAATAAGAACTCCACAGTCATTGTCAAGAGCCAGAATCTTGGGGTTCTATGAAAACAACGCGTGAAATCTTTTAAAAATATTCTTTAAGTAGAACTTGACAAAATCAAGTTCAACTCTGTCAGAACTTTTAATAAAGACGAAACTGGTATAACAACTGTGCAAAGCTAAAATGTGCAGGCGATTTGCACGAAAGGCAAAGCGACAGTTTGTAAAATGTCATCGGTAGAGAGGGAAAAGCTGAACTCCATTGTCACATGTATGTCTGCTGTCGGCCAGTGTGTTTCTCACATGATAGTTTTCCCTAGAAAAAAGCAAGACTTGAAGCTAATGAAGGGAGCTCCTTCTGGGACTATTCCAGGATTTCACCTATCAGGCTGTATGCCTACTAATTGCACATACGTTTTTCAATTTACTAATAAATTATAAAATTAAAAACAAAGACAAAGAAAAATGCTCAAGTCCTTTTTCGAAGTCGTTTCAACGGTTTGAAGTTAGTTTAATAAAGGGAGGTATGTGTGTTCAACTAGCAACTCGTTTATAATAGTAGTTCCTAATTGCACCTGCTGTGCGGTAATAGGAACAAGGGTAGGCGATATCACAGAGTAATAAAAGACAGAGGGTTCACTGAAGGCATGACTTATAACGCCCTCGGTGGGGGTCAGTTATCCCTAATTGTGGGCGGAGTTTGACATGCTTTATTTAGAGCTGTAGCCATTTCAAATTGGCAGACTTTTTGAAGCGTCATCCAGCTGAAGATTCTTTGCAGTGCATTTTAATTATATTTTTAAGTGTTCTATCTATCAACAGAAAAGGTTGATCCCCGACCGTCACCAATAGATAGTTCTGTCGCTCCAATGCGATGTCAATTAAAAATATTTATAAATAGAAAAACCGTTGTTCAACCGTTTACCGCTTATGTTAAAAGGTAAATTGCACTTGGTTCTTCATAAAATGTATTCAAACTTAGAAATAACTAATCGGAATTATATGCCATTTTCAAAATCGTTTTACAATCAAGTTAAATTAATTACACTTTTATTTTAAATAATTTAAATTTATTTTAACGGAAGAAGAAATCAAATCATTCTATTTAGTGTTAAGACTATTCACCCAAAATAATTCATTTTTAACAATCTTTCAATGTTAGTTTGTACATTTTTTATTTTATCAAAATCAATCGTTCTTAAATTTACGAAAATTGTGGTAAATCGTGCTCCATTTATAATATTGCATTTTGTGCATTTGTTGATTATATTATTTACATTCAGTTTTTGTGAAATTAAAATTGTCGTTTTTCTGAATTATAACAGGTTTTATGTCAACATTTATATAGATTTTTGTTCAAAATTAGAATGCTTTTGTGTGATACTGATCATTTTTCAAATTGCATAATTTTTTCAAAAATGAATGATGTATCTGATCTCAGACTAAATACCTGATTATGTGAATAATACAAATTTTATAACATACTTTTTCGTTCAAATAATTTTTCAGACTATATCAACGGAGATCAACAATTTTCCAAATTAAAAATCAAAAATGTTTTGGAATATTTTTAAAGAAGCATACACGTAAAATAATAAACTGAATTGAATAAAAAGTTCATACGTTAGTAGGATTTCATAATTCCTAAATAAAGGTTTAAGTTCTGAAGATATTAAAAAATTGCTGGTTGTTATGGAAATATGGTTGTTATGGAAACGAGGCCTAGATCCGACGCCATCGTAGTGTCAGGTAACCCACACTGAGGGCGCCGGCGTCTATGGTATTTCACATGTTATTTAGAAGTCCATTGCTTCCTATGGGTGTGAACTCTCTGTCTTTTACTTCTCTGTGGGCGATATTAGGAACATACTCTTGAAAATTCTCTTGGGAAACTTTTTGAAATTTTACTAGATGACATAAACTGTCAGAAGGTAAAAAAGCAACACGATCTCTGAAAACCAAAAGAGAGTAGTTCCTAGTGATATTCATTTAGTTTCCAGCTTGATTTCCCAACACAGTAGGCTAAGATACAGAGGGATAGTTAGGGTTGGAACACACTCTACTTTGTCGCGAAATTCAATTTTAAAAAATTTTAGAATTAATTATTCGCAGAAGTGAAATATATTGCAAAATAAATTAGCTTTTCTGTGGATAAAAAGAAGAATAAAATGTTATTGAACGCTTAGTCGACTCAAATTATGGACATTTCAATTGATAAATAAGAGAAATTTGGCTTGCTTGAGACCTATTTAATTTATGGTAACATCGTGTTAAAATTTGCCACGTCTTAACACAACAGTGACAAGTTCACTCGACATCGACGTTGAATTGATTTTAATTGAATCAGGATATAACATCTAAACTCTATCGTAATGTAAACAAAAACAAATGCAATCATGGTAAATTTGCCGGTAGTCATAGTTCGTAAACTTGGAAAACTATGCTACTCGAAAGCGCTTTTGATACAAAAAGAAGCTTCCCGAAAAATTTTGGACCACATTAAAAATAAGAACTTTGCTTCCATACAAAATTATTTATTTTTGGTTGAACATGAACCAGTTTACACTGTAGGAATCCGAAATAAACATTATGTTAAAGATATAGAAAAACTGAAAAATTTAGGAGCAGATTTTGTGGTTACTGACCGTGGAGGTTTAATAACTTTCCACGGATACGGCCAACTTGTATCTTACCCAGTACTTTATCTGGGAGATTTCAGTGCCAGAAAAAGTATAAAGTGGTATGTTAAACAATTAGAAAATACCATTATTGACATTTGCGAGGACTTGAGCTTGAAAGCTACAACTTCAAGCGATGTAGGAGTTTGGATAGATGATAGGAAAGTTGCTGCAATAGGTAAACACTTTGGTATTATTTCATGTGCAACCGTTTCGAATGATTATTGGATAATTACACGTTTCTATCAAAGGGTATTGAAACATGATTCTTCAAAAGAACCTCAAATATCAGTTAAATGCAATATACATAATAAACTTTCACTTGAAACCATATGATTTTGAAAGTATCTCAGAAGATCCTAGATAAAATGCTAAGTGTAGATTAAAAATTTTTCTTCTGTAATCTACTTATTCTGAAAAGGAACTATTATTGATACAAATGAGTTCAAACTTATCGGCCTAAAAGTTAGCCAAATTGCAAATTCACGTAGCTGTATCTAATGTTATTGTTTTCAAATATTGTGTGGAAATAAGTTATTTGCAAAATGTGCTGAAAATATTGCTTTGTTTAAATCTTAAAATATGCATTACTTGCATATTTTAAGCATTATGACAATAACTTTCTAATTCCAGACTCATTGGCACATAACTAGTGTATCATACATGAGTAACTGACTTGTGTGCTTTGTACATTCATTTTTATAGGACATGTGGTTTCTGCTCCTACCAATTTAATAGTATTAGAAGGAAAGGTAATAAATCTTAGATTTGGGGCAATTGAACATTGCCGTATACAATGCAATAAAGTGGGTTATAGAACAGGAGGAATAAATATCTATAGTACGATTACCACTTTAAAATCTACCACAAGCATATCAAATGCTTAAATAGAGTAAAACCATTTGCACTCAGACTCTATTTTTAAGAAAACTGGGTTGAAGCTACTAAAATCACACAAAAAGCATTGCTGCAAGAAAAAATCTATAGCAAAGTCTGCTCTTGTCGTGAGTTAGGCGATACTGACAGCTCACTTTCAACTGTGTCCATGTCAAAAATCACATCACTTAGCTAACAAACTGGCTAGCACCATGCTAATTGGCTTGAAAACATTAAAAACTGGAATATTGAAAACTCTGACTTTCTAGAACCAATGTAACAGCTTCTTGGAATAAATGCTTTATCTGCTTCTCTTCCCAAGATTTAATGTCTCAATGCTTCAAAGGTTGAAGTTTCTATAGTTCAACTATAACCACTTGATCCTTCGTCATAAAGTTTTACTGCTTTGAAATTATTGGAGTACTTCCTACTAGCAGTGCCATGGCATAGCATCTGCCTTAATTGCTCATATCTATTAATGGGAAAGGGCCACGGTAGCTCCATGGTTATGGGTTCAAATGCAACCAAAGACCGTCGTGTACAAAGGGGGCTGGTGCAGGTTAAATCTGTCATGACCTCAAATGTCCTCGCATTTGTGTGGTGTGGAAGTTTTCAGAATGCCTGCTCAGATGTGACATCGTCAACTGACCATGGTTCATAATTACGTGGTGTTGTCCTCAGATCTTCCTATTTGGGTTTGATCCGAGACCATCTCCAATAACCCGTTGCATTGCTCCAGTAGGAACTCTGTTAATTAAAAACCTACCTATTAATGGTGAAAAGTTTCTACTCACATTTCATATCTTATTTATATCCATTTGTAGTTTTATATAGACAGATATTTATGTGTTTGAGGGGATGAGAAGCCAATGGGTACAAGTGATAATTTCATCATTCTGTATAAACACAGTTTAAAGTTAAATAATTTTGATAATTTCCCTGAAACATTTAAATCTGTATAATGCTTTTTTTGCAATATAATCCTTAAATATTCAGCAATATATATATATATATATATATATATATATATATATATATATATATATTTAATTATTATGAAGATTACTTATTGTATAACAACCAGTCTAGTGTTAAGGTGTTGGCCTCTGGATCAGAAAGTTCCTGGTTGGAATCCGGGGTCAGGGCATGGATGTAAGTAGTTCTGTCCTTTGTTATGGGTAATGATGTATCTCCCACTGGGTGCTCCTTCACAAGTGGCCATTCCTTCTGGCCTTGTAGTGGCCAATGATTCAGTTCATATGTGTCCGCCATTGGAAGAAGAAAAAAAAACTTATTGTATAATGATAGCATGTGTCACTTGTGCCCCTTGGCTTCCAAAGATAAATAAGTAGTAGTGATAAATCCGACTACAGAATGCCAAACAAGAAATTTGTTGGACAAGTGATTTTGTCCTCAGAGTCGCTGTCCAAAATAAGGTCTTCTTCCAAAGCTTCATGCTGCACAATAAACATAACTTTGTAATATTTACCTTAATGAGACGTATGAATTGTCAACCAAAAATGTAAACACTTACCTCCAAAGAGATTAGGAAGATAATCCTCAGTCTGTCGGTCATTATTGTAAGAAATTGTCAAGTCCAGTTGTTAAA
Source organism: Metellina segmentata (assembly GCA_947359465.1). Taxonomy (NCBI): domain Eukaryota; kingdom Metazoa; phylum Arthropoda; class Arachnida; order Araneae; family Tetragnathidae; genus Metellina; species Metellina segmentata. The sequence goes on along the minus strand of OX375876.1, from coordinate 40,317,451 downwards.
ATTGTGCTAAAATACTTCTTCAAAGACACTGTCAGTATTGTGAACAAAACAGCTCAGAATATTGTTGCTTTAAACAGATTAAATTGGAAAATACAGTTGGTGATGGAACAATTGTCAACGTGGAAAGTATAAAGTTTGATGCACAAGGGGTACAAGTGTCACTTATTCCCATTGGCCTCCAAACAAAATAGCTGATTCTTTAAGTAGTTGATTCTTAAACCGCTAGATCTCAGCAAGACGACATTTACTTTTTTCCCTTTACCAACATTTCATCGGTAATAACTATCCATATAACCAGACTGAACTCTATTTTTTTAAAGTTGTTTGTACCCCTTGGCTTTTCTACCCTCCCCTCTCATTTCATACCTCCAAATGAATTAAAATTTTCCAAATATATCTAATATCATTTCATGTACTTATCAGTGTTTATTCTGATTCCAATAAAATGTACGGTATTAAAAACACCTCAGTCATGTTATCACAATTAGATTCTGGATGTTTACTTCAATTATGCCCCATTCAGCAAGGAAATTCTATATTTTTTTGTATCTAAACTTATCTTCATGTTTAGTCATAATTTATTTTCTATGCTGATTTCTATTTTCCAGATTTCTCATTTCCTTCTATTGTCAGACTTCTGAATAATTCCATTAGAGAATGTGTTTTTCCAAAGCGTTTTAGAAACATTATGCAGCTCAAATCAAGCATATTTCAACTAAACGTTAAAATCCTGTAGTGGTTGATTTTACATGGTCATCAGTTTGTTATCATTCGTCAATGTTACAAATACTGTCATTTAGTGATATATGTAGACATTAAATATCCAAGATGTGTCTGGAATAGATGCTCAATGCTAAGACCATAGATACATCTAATTATAGATTTCAATGTTCTCATTTTAATTTTATCACCTCCCTTGAAGTAACTCTAAGCCACATGGTGAGTTGGGAAGAGCATGAAGAATGGTGCAGGGGTTTATAAGCAAAACTTTAGAATATGATTCTCATGTGAAATACAGAAATTTAAATCACCAAAGCAATGATGACATACTGTTTTTTTTTGTTTTTTTTTCAATGTACTCTTTAATAATCTTGTATTTTAAAAAAAATTATTATTAAATGTACCCTTAATTTAAAAAAAAATTAAACAATAAGTGTTATATGAAATTAGTATTTCATTTTGATTCAAATTGAACTTTTTTTTGTGTGTTCATGCCTTAAAACAGACTGCTTAAAAAGAAAGAGGTCTGCTCTATGTAATGATCTCAAAGTAAGTCACATAATATTTATAGATCAGTGATCACTCAAAAAAAGCCCCATAAAAATTAGTTGACCTTGTATTAAATTTTAGGGAGTAAAGCATATGTGCAATTTGATCAGTCAAATTAAGTCATAAGTTTTTAAAGTTTTCTTTTAAAACTAACACACACACACACACACACACACACACACACATGGATATTACAAAAATGATAATGGGGGGTTATTTTCGAAATTCAAATCAGCAAAGTCATGTCACCTATACCATTTCTTAAATTTTAGGTCTCATTTAAAGAAAATGCATTCTTTATAACTGAAATGTTGGACTTCAAAAGTGCCCAAACTGTCTTCAAATGTAACATAATATCCCAAGAGAATTATGATACATTGCTTACTGTTTTTAATGGGATGTATGGAGACAACATTTTAACATTTACAAGTACAGAAATTAATTTCTGTTTATCATAAAACCATGCAGAAGTTGCAGTTATATGCTTGATTAAACTGAACATGAAATTTCTAAATTTTATAAAAAACAATTTTGGGATTAAAAGTATCCACGTGCAATGTTTACTTTTGTATTTACTGTTATAACCTTAAAAAATATTTTGTATTATCCCTAAAAAAAATTTAAACACATTTTAAAACTTATTTTGAGATAAATGCAGTAATTAAAAAAAAAAACATGAGTTTAAATATATAGTATAATTTGAAACTTAATATTGAAAAGGAAACTAATCTATTTTTATGCTAAATACAAAAAAGAGGGTTTCGATTTCTTATGTGTAAATATGTTTGGATGTCACCCAGTGTCCTAGGAAGTTGTCTAATTATCCTATACATATTTAAAACGATTTTTACTAGGTTTTTCATTTTAGGGTTTGGTAATTCTTGTTCATATTAATGCCCAAAATTTAATAGTTTTCATAACACACACAGTTTATATGAAACTTTCATATTTTTATAATAGTTACACAAACAAAAGTAAAATGTTTGCTCCACACAATTTACTCCATATGTATTGATTTGTTTTAATGATGTGTATTTTTATGTTTATTTTTGTGACTAATTTTATTCACTAAGCTACATTTTACATGTAAAGATTGCTTTTTTTAAACATCTAAATTATCTAATCATTGTATTGTAGATTTAGTGTTATATTGAATGCTACAGAATTAGTATATGGTATGTTGGTAGTTTAATTAACATCACACTAGTACAGGGATCGAAATACCCGGGTGCACTGTGCACATGAAAATAAAATTGTGCACCTAACGTTAAAAAAAAAGTGTGGAGGGGGAACATATTTTGATGTTTGGACAAAATATTAGTATCGACATCTCTCGTTCTAAAGGAACTTAATTAAAATTCCTAAATACACACTAAGCGAAAACAAAATCGCTGTGCCGTAACCAGTTTATACAGGAGGAAGGTTTACTTGTGTCACTGCCACCAGAACTTTCCGATGATCGAAACATTTTCCAGATGGCTCTGTTAAAGCGACTGTCGCGACAGTCGTGCTCCGAAGAATTTCGATTTGTTAAAATATTTTTTATTTACTATCAACTACGAACCTATATAAACATACCCAACTAATACAGTAGTTTATATTACATTACTCTTATATTAGGTTTTTTTTTCTTTAAATGTGCACCTAACATATAACCTGTGCACCTAATTTAAAAACTTAGGTGCACAGTGTGCACCTGTATTAAAAAATCTATTTCGAGACCTGCACTAGAACAACATAGCAGGCTATAAGAATTATATTGTGGTAGTTGTGGTTGTTTAATTTAGTGTGCATTAATTTATTTTATACGAGAAATTTTTAGTCCAATCGAAAATTAGCTTGTTTAAAAGCACTTTTGCTTTGATACATCATGCTTTTAGGCCTTGAAGTTGCCGTATGATGTTTATTGTGAAAATTGAAACGTTACCTGTTGTGTGTAAAATTGCAAGATTTTTTAATATAATCTGAATGCTGTTCATATTTTTAGGAATACATGGTTCGCGGTACGTGACAACACATGGAGTTGCTGTCAACTGTAATGTAGACTTGAGCTGGTTTTCCCACATTGTACCATGTGGAATTGAGGATAAAGAAGTTACTTCCCTCTCGAAGGAACTGCAGAGAGATGTAACTGTAGAAGAAATTACGCCAAAACTTTTAGACTCTTTCCAAAGACATTTTCCGTGTAAATTTCAATATGAAGAATACAGTTGACGATTCAAATAAATACTTAGTTGACCATATTGCAATTGTGTATAATCCATGCCAGTGTGTGCTTGGTATTTTCATATGGGAATTTCAAAAAGATGGTTGGTTGTTTTGGCGGTTTAAGGTGCAAGGGACATATGTGATCAGCCAAACACAAAAAGAGGCATTTGTTATAGAAGAAAAAATCTTCTCGGCTCAAAAGAAGTTATAAAAAGATAAATATGAGACATCCTATTATTTACTATAAATGTTGCATTCAAATCATCAAAAAAAATTTTCACCGGTCTCTTTTACACTCAGTCTCCATTCCTTCCAAATTCATTTTTCATCACATTCCAGGGTTATATTTTGCACGTGCATAGTTAAAATGTCATTCACTAATATCATTGTTTGCTCCTGCTTAGTAAATCTAATTTCAATGCACAATAACGCTTACAAGTACGCTAGTAATAGTTGCAAGCGCACTAAAAATTTAAATTCATGGAGCTCTTGCACACTCTTACACTGACTATCAGTGTGATAGCATGGCTAGTCGTGACCACGTACTGCAGGGATATCGTGGAAGTACATTCATGATGATCCGAGACATCCTTTTTGCAGGAAGGGCATCATGAAACTGATCTAATTTAATAAAGGAAAAGAATCGTGGCAAGATTCTACCCATTTTTAAACTCTAGATCTGTTGTAGTGAAAAGTTGGACAAAACCGGGTCCCAATATGTGTTTTTTGTTTCCTAAGCACCTACGTGAATAAAATTGCTTCAAGTTCTATTTGAACGATAAATTAGTTTTTTAGTCCAAAAAGAAAAATATTTTTCAATGGGAAAAAACTATATTTTGGAAGGTAAATAAATAATTTTTTGAAAGTGTGCAAGAAAGTTTAATTTTTTATATGTATACAAGGTATTATCCGACCTGGTCAGATAATGTCCATAAATTAAGGATAATTCAAAATCACGCTGAAATCGAACTCTAAAGTAAAAATTTCACCTGTAGTATCGCACACATCTTCAAAAATAATATACAATTTACAGGAAGCCATCAGACGCCGCCGATTGTACGTCACAATGATGAGAGTAAGAAAGGTGTATATAAAGAATGGTAGCAAAGAAGTAAAATTGTTCACCAGCGTTCTGTAAGCCGCTCAGTGCCACAACCGAATAGTTATGGCACAGAGGACGCATGTCGATGATTTTTAGAATCGTCCAAATGTCATCTCTAGGCTTTGACAACGATTCCAAAATGATGGAAATGTCAGTAGACGTTACAGTACAGTACAGTACAGGTTACCCCCGATTTACAATGCCGAATGACGACCGGTATTTGGTAGTAACTGCAAAAAGGAGCAGTCGGAGCACAGCATCCGACCTTTCTCGTCAGCTATCTTCAGCCACGGGTACCACAGTTTCAAAGCAAACCGTTTATAGACGTTTGGGACATGTTGGTCTATAGACTCGCAGGTCTGTCAGATGTGTTCCGCTTACGGCAACTCACTGTCGCCAGCGGTTAGCCTGGAGTAGAGAACATGCAATGTGGACATCGTCACAGTGGGCTTTTTATTCTACACTCTGCTGAGTAAATATATCGAAACCTACATTTTTTAAAGTGCATCACACAATACAATTGTTCATATAGTCTGCTTTTGTAAAACAAAATTGAAAACTGTGTCTCAGCGTAAATGAACTTTAAACGATTTAGAATAATCAAAGAAATATTGTATCATGCACACATACATTTGCCGTTTCAAGTGGTAGATGAGGGATAGCACACGTAAAGGATCGATTTCTTAGACTGAATTCAGAAAAATTGAGTCACAGCTTCTTTTAAAATTCGTAGCACCAAAATGAATGTGGAAGATGAAGAGTACGCGAATTGCGAAATTAAAATCGAGCATAAGGTCTTGTAAATACAAAATGAAAGGGGGTTAAAAATAGGTTGGCCATATTTCCTTGAGACGAAGGCTGGGCATAGAGATGGCAAAAACTTGACGGTTTTCTAATACTAGCCACTGCGTGGCTATCCCGTGCCCGTGGTGTTGGTTTGCAACACGGGCAACTACGTGATGTAAGTTATTAACCTGGTGTAAAATTTTCCGCAGATTTCAAATCCGTTGAAATTTTAATCTATCTTTAGCGATTCCGATTTTACGAAAACGAATTAACAATCCCAGTCAAAATGTTTTTTATTTTTTGCTCTTATTCCCTGAAATGGAATAGGATAGGAAATGTAATCTGTTTCTTTTATTTTTTACGCGAAGGGCAGAAGATGCAATCTGTTTCACGTGACGTCACAATCTCTCGCGAAAATATAAAAGATATATTCAATTTAAAAATTATTTATTTAAAGAAAATCATATTTTTAGGTATCGATATAAGCAGAAATTTTCCGCATATTTCAAATCCGTTGAAATTTGTACTCTATCTTTAACGGTCTCTAGGAGATAGAAAAAAAAGAACTAAGTGACTCCAGTTAAAGGTTATTAGAATTTATCGTCTTGTTGGAAAATATATCCTCCGCGCAAAATTAAACGGAAACGAAAACAATAACTTTCTCCTTGTTCCGCGATGAAAAAAACTTAGCATAGTTCCAAAGGCTGACTTCGAGGTCACGTGGGTAGAAAAGTCTAGATTCTGATGTTTCTTCTTTCACAGAAGAAAATTCGTTGCAAAACGCGATGGAGAATAAAACTATTAAATTCATTTAAAAATCTTCTAGATTGAATTTTAAAATTCGCAGCTACCCAAAAATTGCAAAAAAATTCGGACTACCTGTGTGCCAAATCTCATTGCTGTAAATGCCATAGAATCGTCAGGATTTTGTGGCAAGAAACAGACAAATAGTAGAGATTCAGGGTTACCACAAGCGATCTTTTGCTGCTATTTTTCAACTTTGAAAACTTAGTGTATCTTTTTTTTTTATCAAAATCGTTTCAAAAATAATCACATTATTTCCAAATTTTATCTATACGAAAATTCAAGCAACCATTTTTTTTAATTCGCTAAAGGTAGTTTATAACAAACAGCAGACGGAAAAAAGAAATGTTTTTCGGGAGAAAATTTTCCACTGGACGCCATTTCCGGAATTTCGGCGCCAAGTCTTGGCAACCTTTTTAAGAAAAGACATCAGTAGGTAGGAATTTAACGTTGTCATTGGAGCAACAAAGGGCTATTGGTCCTGGTTCCGACCCGAAGGGAAAGATCCAAGGACAACATCCCATAATTTTGAACCACGGTCAGATGACGAGGTGAACTCCTGAGGTGACACTCCACGCCAACGTTAGGACATTGGAGGCAACGACGGATTCAACGTGTAACAGCCTCCGTCTACACCACGGTCTTGGACAGTACTCGAACTCGCAACCGTTCAGTTGCTAATCAATTTCTCCTCCAACTGGGCTATTGTGGCCCCATTACAAGGATAAACTTGAAGCTTCAAAAAAATAAGACTTGAAACTTTAAAAATATGAAATTTAAGCTGCCGTCATGGAACAATATAGTCACCATAGTTAGCAAATTTCCAAAAGAATCATAGGTTTCCGTGATATTTATGTACGAGAAAAGGTACTTAATTATTTTTCACGATTGATCAATTTTAAAGTACATGTATAGTTTTTATTGAAAAAATGTAATTTTTATTCGTTGAAACGGCAGGACGGTCGGGTAATTTGATAAAAATTATACTGACCCGTTCAAAATTGTAGGTATGGCCTGCCTAATGAAAAGGCAAACGGGTCTGAAATATTTTTAGTGTTGACTGACTACATGGATGTAAAGATTTTACATCCATGTATCGCTACCAAATCCGCTACCCAAATGCTCTCATGTGACATAATATCGGGTTACCTTAAAATATTGCTTATCGACGTTTGGGAGAGGTTTGGCGTTTAATCTAATTGGCTTTGACGAATCAACTGTCATTGTTACCTACTGTTTAGAATGCACCAAAAAGGACACGAATATTCACTGGGACGACTCTGATGTCATCAAGTCACCATACACACAGCTGTTGTTTTAATCAAATCAGAAAATACTAGTCAATCTTTCCAGACAAATTTATTTTCCTTTTCACAAGAACTTTTTCAATGTTCCAGGTTGTAGCAGAAACAGAAAACCATAAGAATGACAGTAATTTAAATTTTAAAAAATAGTTAAAATTTAAAATGTAAGAAATCAGAACAAGATACTAGAAAAATGCTAACCAGGGGTGGCCAACCTGTGGCGCATGCGCCAAACTTGGCGCATTTGATGATTACACGTGGCGCATTGCATCCTTGCACCTACACATTCTTTGATTACAAGTTGACAAGCATTTTCATCCATGAAATTCATTAAAAAAAAAACGAGGTAGCGAATGAATGATTCAAATTTTGAAAAATTCTCTTTTGCTCTCAGTTTCAACTTTACACCAAACATTGAAAGACTAGCGAAATCCAAACAGGCTCAAAAGTTTTATTAATGGTAAGTAAAGTTTATGTGCTGCAATAGACATTGTTTTGCGTACAATAGTTAAAACATTTTAAAATGTTAATTATATATATAAACATGCTTTTATTAAAAAAGTTATTAAGGATATGGCAGGACCATGAACGTAAGGTAGAAAAGGTGCTTGAGTTATATGGCGCATCGGAACTCGTATGTGAAAAAAAATTGGCGCATGGTATGTAAAAGGTTGGCTACCCCTGTGCTAACCGCAAAAGATTACGAATGTACGACATACAGCAAGTTCTGAAAGGAAAACAAGCTTGCATAACAAAAAGTTCCAAAAAAAACTCATTTTGTTGCCGATAAAAAAAAATAATAATAAAGCGCAGTTGCTTAGCAACGGGAAAGTGTTTGTGTCTTATGATAATCATATTTCCATTTCCGAATTCATTATTTTCAATTTTATTAAAGAGCCAAATGGTATTCAATCCTTTTAAAAAATTAATTTTCCTTTTCACAAGAACTTTCAATGTACCAGGCTTTAGCAGAAACAGAAAATCGTGAAAATGACAGCCATAATGCTACTACTTTAAATAAAAAAATTAAAAAAAAATAGTTGAAATTTAAAATATAAACAATCGGAAGAAAAAACTAGAAAAATGCTAACTGCAATGTACGTCATACATCAAGTTCTGAAAGGAAAACAGGCTTGCATAAATAAAATTAGAAAAAAAAATTTAGAAATAAAAAATAGTTATAAAAAGTTTTTAAAAATATAAAAATTTAAGAGCCCAGTACCATAGCAACGGAAAAGAGTTTCGTGTTTTATGGTAATCATAATATTTCAATTTCGGAATTCATTATTTGATATTTTATGAAGGGATCAAATTGTATTCGAAAGAACAAACCAAGTGACGTCACGTTTGGAATACCGATAGAAAATACGCCTCGCAGCAGAAACTCAACCGCCACCTACATTTAGCTTGACAGAAAAATGAATCATATGTCAAGAACACGTGCGGCAGAGTCTGCGAGAAAGAACCTGCTCTCTTGAGCGACGCCAGCGGTCAACAGAAGAATATTACGTGCCAAAGAACGGCGTGCCGTTAACGGTAAATAAAACCGACCGGTTCTGATTAATTTAACCTGATGAAAGGCCAGAAAGGTTCAAATTAGGCGACGATGCAAAAGAGCGGCAGATGAACGCGCCAGAAAAGGTGGTTTTAATTTATTTGAAGCTCTGAAAAGAATGAGTGCGGAGAAAAGTAAAGCAACCAAAGCAGTTTGTTGTTGAAAGTAGTGTCACTTTTATTAAGGTAATGGTAATTTTAATTAACGTCGTACTAGAGCAACACAACGGGCTATTGACGACTGTCAGGGATCAGTCCCCCTAAGGTAAAGATCCGAAGACACCACCAAGGTCAGATGACGGGCAACACCTGAACCGGCACCACACTCCAAACTTCCACACCAACCCAACGTGAGAACTTTCGGCCACGACAGATTTAAGGTGCACCAACCGCCTCTACACCATACGCTTACAAACATCCATGCCGGATTCGAACCAGGAACCTTCAGTTATAGAGGCTAACACCTTGGTTCAAAATTACGAGGTGCTGTCCTCGAATCTTTCCCTTAAGGGACTGATTCCGGACCGTCGTCAATAGCCCGTTGTGTTGCTCTAGTACGACGTTAACTAAAATTACCATTACCATTACCCGGACCGTAGTCAATAGCCCGTTGTGTTGCTCTAGTACGACGTTGACTAAAATTACCATTACCTGCGTTTGTTGACATTTTTAATTAACGTCGCACTAGGGCAACACAACGGGTTATTATCAACGGTCCGGGATCAGTCGCATAAGGAAAGATCCGAGGACAGCACCACGTAATTTTGAACCACGGTCAGATGACGAGGCAACACCTGAGCTGATACCCCACTCTCCAAACTTCCACACCACGTCAACGTGAGGATGTTCGAGGCCACGACAGATTGAAAGTGCACCAGCCCCCTTTGTACACGACGGTTATGTTCCGTTATTCCAAATGCCACTGAATGGAATTTTCAAGAAAAAAATGCGTTTGCTTCTCAAAATACATTAGTCACGAATACCGTAGCAATTTAATTTACTATCCTCTCATATTGTCACGTTGGGTTGGCGTGGAAGTTTGGAGAGTGGGGTGCCAGCTCAGGTGTTGCTTCGTCATCTGACCGAGGTTCAAAATTACGAGGTGTTGTTCTCGAATCTTTCCCTCAAGAGACTGATTCCGGACCGTCGTCAATAGCCCGTTGTGTTGCTCTAGTACGACGTTAACTAAAATTACCATTACCATTACCTCTCATATTGATGAAATTCAAAAACATTAGGCTGGTATTTTAATTAACGTCATACTAGAGCAACACAACGGTCTATTGGCGACGGTCCTGGATCAATCCGGAAGACAAAGAGAAAGGGAATTCAGAAAATGTAAAAAATAGTTTTTCAAACTGTAATATTCAATTTGTTTTTTATTTTTGTAATATTTTTTCATTGTCCTTATAGCAAAAGTGTGCAAAGAAAACGAACACACAATTTTATACATTTGCACAGGTTAATCCCCGATTGTTTTCGCCAAAATATCTCGTTCATTAAAATTCGATCAATTTTGCTAATGACGCGATATCTCGTCATCAAGGTTTGGCGGATTTCTTTTATGACGACAAGAACAAGATGTGGTCAATTTTCTTCTAATAACGAGACATATTATCCTTCTAGATGTGATCAGTTTTACTAATGATGAGATTCCTCGAAACATCATCCAGATGGGTAGGTATTTTATTAACAACACACTAGAGCAATACAAAGGACTGTTGGTCCGGGATCAAACCTCAAGGAAAAGATCCTAAGACAAAACCATGTTCTTTTGAACCACGGTCAGATAACGAGGACACGCCTGACCTGGCATCCCCACTCTTCAAACTTCCCCACCACACGCCAACGTGAGGACATTTAAGGGCACGGCAAATTTAGCGTGCACTAGCCCCCTTGTACACGATGGTCCTTGGTTGGATTCGCGCTCTAACCCCTTCGGTTGCTAGTTCGTTACTCTTCCAACCGAGCTACCGCGGCCCTCTTGCTTTAGATGCAATAAAATGGACCATTCCCCATCGCCTAGGCCAGGGATTCCCAACCGATGGTACGCGGCAACGTTTCAGGTGGTACGCAAGAATGATACGAGCGACTCAAATATTCTACGAAGTTTGTTCGATTTTTTAGTATGTACAACCACGTTATGTTATTTCTTATGCCATTTGTTACTAGTTACTTGTGTAAGAGTGGTTTTTCTGAACTTTTGTTTATAAAAAATAAAAATATATAGAAACAGAGCGTGTTGAAGAGGACTTAAGAGTGAAGTTAAGCTCCATTGCTCCTGATATTGATATTTTAATAAAAGACAAACAACAAAAGTTTCGAACTAAAAATTGATTTTTGATTATATTAATCTTTGTTTGCTTAGTTTGTACTAATTATTTAAAATTAGTTGTTTTTAGACCTGTGAGTAAAAAATAAAACTGTAATTTTCAATAATCGTTTTATTTTTTCCTTTATTAAAACATCCTTAATGCGAATGCATTAATCATAAAATATGAAGCTTTCTTAGTAATTTAATTTAAAAAAAAAAAAGACATTGGGCACTTTTCTGACATTAGATATATGTTTCTAAAAATATATAAAACTGGTGGAATGCCAAAATTTCTAAAAGTGGTACGCAGTTACTAAAAGGTTGGGAACCCCTGGCCTTGGCTGTCTTCGACAATTCTGTTGCTGCTTGAGAAGTAACAGATAATGAGATGCAGGGAAGGAGGGATGAGGAATTCGGCGATCATCATCTCTTTGGCTCCAGGGGATGCTCAGCCCGGCCACGGGACGTCGGGGGGAGGGGAGAGAAAAGAACAAAATGACTGAACTCTTCGCTCGTCCACCTCTGAGCGAAACCGAACAGCGGCAGCTTTCATCTCATTCCATCGGCCCGGAAGTGCCGGCCAGAGCGACGGACGCCAATTATTCGTTTTAAGAACTAAAAACGTCCCGGAAGGTCGTTTCTGATGCTGGTTAACAGATGGACGACTCGACTTTCTCGTGAAATAACGAGACGGGTTTTGACGGATTGCGCAAGAAAAAGCGTACCGCCAGGGTACGGTACTTGTAGATAACGTCACACTAGAGCAACACACCGGGCTATTGGCGAATGTCCGGGAACAACCCATGAAAAGGAACAATCGGGGGACAACACGTCAATTTGTACCGCTGTCAGATGACGAGGTCACACTTGAACTTTGAGCTGGTATCCCCACTCCCCAAATATCCACAAGTTTGGAGAGTGGGGTGCCAGCTCAGGTGTTGCTTCGTCATCTGACCGTGGTTCAAAATTACGAAGTGTTGACCTCGGATCTTTCCCTTAAGGGACTGATCCCGGACCGTCTTCAATAGCCCGTTGTGTTGCTCTAGTACGACGTTAACTAAAATTACCCCAAATGTCCACACCACGCCAACGTGATCCCGGACCATCGCCAGTTGCCCGGCGTGTTGCTCCAGTGTGACGCTAATTAAAATACCTACATGCCTGTTAGTCGTATCTTGCGATTATCCTGATCTATTTCACATATCTTTCTGCTTTAATTGGGAGTAAAAATCAAATTTCGATAATTTTGCGATTTTTGACCGTTAACGTCTCTATTGTTTTTCGACCTAATGCCTTTGGAACCATGCCAAATTTTCCGATTCTAGCGTGTTTTGATTTGCGTTGTTGATAATAGCCACTTTGAGGCCATCACGGCGTTGCCTGTGGAGTTCGTTTCTGAAGCAAACCAAATGGGAATACGTAGAAATCACCGGGGGTTGGCGAGCGTTAGCGAGCAGTGGTCACACCTGACCCCACGAAAAGAATTGTCAGATCTGTGCTAGCCACGCAGTGGCTAGTAAGTATATAAAAAAGTTAATTAGATCAATACGAATTTTACTAAACGATAACTGCTAGTGTGTTTCCCTAATTTCTAAGTACACTCAGAAGGACTTTTAGGTGTGTACGGGCCCCAAGTAACCGAGGTTCCCTAGTGATCTATTCTTTTTTCATGGTATTTATACTGACTGGTCAACGTGAGGGTTGCGACCCCAGGATGTCAAAGTAATCTTTCTCTCTCAAAATCCATTCTTTTCAGCCCTCAAGAGCACATCTCATCATCAGTAACTCAAAATATATTTTTTCCCATGGGTTTTACCGTCTTTTGTAAACGCAGAGTCGTTCACTCGGGATACCCATGCGATCTTTACCTGCTTTCATCCCACTACTCTGTTCCCCAATCCCTCATTTTTCCCTTTCGACATTTTTTACTTGACGTTGTCTTGCATTTGGCACATCTTGGCCAAATACAATACCTTGTTCCCTTGCCATAAAATGAAAAAACAGCCCCCAACCAACCTCTCTATTTACAGTTGATTGGCGTTGTGTGTGGCTCAGCTTGTGCAGATATGATCCTTTGCGCAATAAAACGCAAAGCCAACCAACCAGGATGGAAGTCAGAAGAGGTTTCGTCCTCTCCAGAGATCTGCATGAGAATTGGGTAGCTTTGTCTTTTACTCTCTTTTGGATAGCATTGCATTTGCACGAAGCTGTATGAAAGGAAGAATTGACTTTTAAGTGCAATATTCTATTAAAGGAGAGCAAAAACTATTTTATTTCACACACACAGCAGTGAAAAATATTCGTGATAAAAACAAAATTCAGATTAAAATTGCAAAATTTTTCTTTAAACATTTTACCCATAAAGAAGTACATTTCCGAAATTCCGCCCCTTCAGACACTTTTAGGTCCACCGTTCCTTTCACCCCTCTTTAATTACGCCAGTTGGTGACAAGTTCTCGTGTCGACCCTCCTGATGCTTGACGAAATATCTCGCCACTAACAAAACTGGCCAGATCTCTACGCTCGAGATATCTCGTCGTTAGAAGAAAATTAGAGCAGATCTTGATCTTGTTATCATAAAAATATCGGCAATGCAATATCTTGATGACGAGATACCTCGCCACAGCTAAATTAATTGGATCTTGATGGAATATATATTTCGTCGAAACTACTTGGAGGGATATACGAGGCACCGCATAATTGTTTGCAATGCTTAACAAAGAATTGTACAAAACGACAGACAACGATGGCACAAAGCACCTAATCACTGTCGTTGAGAATTTAAGTGCGTAAAAAAGATGGTAGGTTTTGTCGAAAACGCAAACAGTAGTTTTGACGGGAATACTCGGCTCTGATGTTGGACTGAGAAATGAACGAAGCTGACATAGGAAGTTTGAAAGATTGTTTGTTGTGAATATATATATTCACAACAATTAATTTAAAAGTTAAAAGTGCAGTTTGATATTAATATTTGATAGGTAATGGTAATGGTAATGGTAATTTTAGTTAACGTCGTACTAGAGCAACACAACGGGCTATTGACGACGGTTCGGGATCAGTCCCTTGAGGGAAAGATCGGAGAACAACACTTCGTAATTTTGAACCACGGTCAGATGACGAAGCAACACCTGAACTGGCACCCCACTCTCCAAACTTCCACGCCAACCCAACGTGATGACTTTCGGCCACGACAGATTTAAGGTGCACCAGCCGCCTCTACACCATACGCTTACAAACATCCATGCCCGAACCCGGATTCGAACCAGGAACATTCCGATCTAGAGGCTAACACCTTAACCACTATACCGGTTGGTCGGCTATTAATATTTGAAGATAATTTTGTTGATGAAAGGCTTGTGAGTGTAGCGTGGTTTTCGGTAGCTTCCCTAATTTTGGTAGCCGACCAACCGGTATAGTGGTTAAGGTGTTAGCCTCTAGATCGGAAAGTTCCTGGTTTGAATCCGGGTTCGGGCATGGATATTTGTAAGCGTAAGGTGTAGAGCCGGCTGGTGCACCTTAAATCAGTCGTCGCCGAGTCCTCACGTTGGGTTGGTGTGGAAGTTTGGAGAGTGGGGTGCCAGCTCAGGTGTTGCTTCGTCATCTGACCGTGGTTCAAAATAATGTGGAGTTGTCCTCTGATCTTTCCCTTGGGGGATTGATCCCGGACCGTCGTCAATAGCCCGCTGTGTTGCTATAGTACGACGTCAGTTAAAAATTTCCAAATTGCCTACGCCTCGTTATATTTTTCTCCTGGATATATTTTCTATTTCTGAAATCATAAGACAAAACAGTTGGGGTGATTTTTATCGTAACGCTCGACTTTTCATTCATGCCACCTAGAACTGTTCCGATTTTTTTGAACACGTAATTACGTCAAAAATTAACCAGATCTTAATCTCGCGATCACCGAAAAATCTACATATCAGCTTGCTCTTTTGTACGATGTCTTGGAAGTATGTCATAAAATAATTCAGTTCCACATTTAACCCTTGAAATGATATCTCGTCGAAACCTCTAGGAAAGTTTAATATGGAACCACGTAATTTCATGCCATACTTCCCAGACATTATACGATAAAAGCAAGCTGATATAAGACAACGATGGCCAACGAAGCATCCAAACAGTCTCGTTGAGCATTCAAGTAGGTAAGAAAAACTTCACGTTCCGTATTAAAACTCATTTGGAATTCGCGGCGCATAAATCTTTCGCCGGCGAGTGTCCAGCACGAAATCTAAACCAGACTCTTAACCTTAAAATGGGACCGAGAGATGACCAGAATATACACGGGTGATAATGTCAAGCGTATGAAACGTCTGCGGGGTCTGGTATCTGGCAGAGCCGGCTGTCCGCTTTGACTTTTCGCCTGGAACGCGGGTCCAGTCCGTCTTTGTCCTGAATCCATCAGCTCCGAGATGCAGATCGTTCCGCTGATCCGTGCCGCAGCGGGGGTTCTAAATGCGTCACCTGATGAATTTCATTCATCGGTCCGATATCGGACAGAAAGGAGAGATTTCACGGCTCAGTCCACCTTTGATTGAGTGGGTGGGATGGATTAAGTAAAACTAACGAACGTTTCTTTTCGTTGCTCTCTTGGGTGGAAAATTGGATCGTGTCGGATTCGGCCGACGGAAGTTACTCACAGCTCATTAAATCGACAGGAATACATTCGCGGTTGAATGCCCGTTTGATATCAAATCTGCGTCACTGATACAAAAGAGTTGGAGCATTTTTTTCTTCTTTTTCCTTTAGTTTGGATCTTTCCCTTAAGGGGCCGACCAACCGGTATAGTGGTTAAGGTGCTAGCCTCTAGATCGAAAGGTTCCTGGTTCGAATCCGGGTCCGGGCATGGATGTTTGTAAGCGTATGGTGTAGAGGCGGCTGGTTCACCTTAAATCTGTCGTGGCCGAAAGTCCTCACGTTGGGTTGGCGTGGAAGTTTGGAGAGTGGGATCCCAGCTCAGGTGTTGCTTCGTCATCTGACCGTGGTTCAAAATTACGAGGTGTTGTCCTCGAATCTTTCCCTTAAGGGACTGATCCCGGACCGTCGTCAATAGCCCGTTGTGTTGCTCTAGTACGACGTTAACTCAAATTACCAATTACCAAAATGGTTATCCACTTGAACAAATATTTTATGATAGCAAAAATAAAGTCTAACCTCATTAAGACGAATTCGCTCAATGCGAATTACTGATAATACGATCTAAATTCCTATCCCCATCAAAATGTATATTCAAATAATCATTTCGTTAAAGAATTAAGTTACACTAATCACCAGCTGAGAGCAACTTTTCGAAACATAATTAGCATCACACCTAGAGCAACACATAGGGCTGTTGACGACGGTCCGGGATCAATACCCCAAGGAAAAGATTCTAGGTAATGGTAATGGTAATGGTAATTTTAGTTAACGTCGTACTAGAGCAACACAACGGGCTATTGACGACGGTCCGGAATCAGTCCCTTAAGGGAAAGATTCGAGGACAACACCTCGTAATTTTGAACCACGGTCAGATGACGAAGCAACACCTGAGCTGAAAAGATTCTAGGACGGCATCACATAATTTTTGACCACTGTCAGTTGACGAGGCAACACTTGAGATGGTATACTCCACTCTCCAAACATCCACGCCAACTTGAGGACATAGCACCCCTGTACACGACGGTATTTGGCTGGTACGAAGTGTTTACAAAAGGCAGGAAACCCAAAGGGGAAAAGAAAGATCATTAGAGTACCTCTGGTCCGAGGGGGGCAAAATGAGGACATTTGAGACCACCACAGATTTAACGTAAAAATACCCCACGTACACAACGGTTTTCGGTTGGATCAACTTTCGATCTCGCATCCCTCCGTTCAAGTATACGGTAGGTAGGTAGATATTTTAATTAACGTCGTACAGGAGCAACACAACGGGCTATTGACGACGGTCCGGGTAATGGTAATGGTACTGGTAATTTTAGTTAACGCCGTACTAGAGCAACACAACGGGCTATTGACGACGGTCCGGGATCAGTCCCTTAAGGAAAAGATCCGAGGACAACGCCTCGTAATTTTGAACCACTGTCAGATGACGAAGTAACACCTGAGCTGGCCACCCCACTCTCCAAACTTCCACGCCAACCCAACGTGAGAACTTTCGGCCACGACAGATTTAAGGTGCACCAGCCGCCTCTACACCATACGCTTACAAACATCCATGCCCCCGGCTCACATGGTGCGAACATATCCAAATGCTCAGAGACCGCTGCATGGCGATGGGCAGTTCTCTGAGCAAAATAAGAGGCGGGGGTTGGGGCGTCGGTGGCCAGCTCCAGAAAATTTGGTATCTGACAGTGACGGAAAATATCCTAACATACGGAGCTGGCATATGGGGAGGAAACTTAACAAAGGCTCAGAAGGCCCGATTGGCGACCATCCAAAGACCTTTTCTAATTAAAATCCTGGGCGCCTATAAGACCTCCCCAACCGACTCCCTCAACACGTCAAGCGGTATCCCTCCGCTGCATGTGACCCTGCTGTCGCTATTCAAAAAATATAATGTTATCAGGAGACGGCAGCCCGACCCAGAGCTGAGACTGTCACCAATTCACTACGACTACATAATCCCGATAGCTGGCATCCCGATGTCCAGCCTAAGGCTGGACATTCGGGACACAATCCAAAATGCAGATTACGAGGTGTACACCGACGGCTCGGGCATTGATGGCAAGGTCGGGGCCGCGGTGTGCATCTTAAAAAATAATAAACCTATTGAAATTTTAAAGTTTAAACTTGACACCGGCAACTCGGTGTTTCAAGCCGAGTTGTCGGCAATTTACAAAGCAATAGAGTGGTCAAACAACAACAACAAAAAAAAAATATTTATACCGACAGTCTCAGCTCAATTCAGGCCTTAAAAACAGCCGAAAACAAATCCAACTACCTTTGCTCAATAAAACTAAAAATATATAACTTAACAAACAACTTTGGCCTGAGTTGGGTTCGGGCACATGCGGGGCTTGCCGGAAACGAACTGGCTGACGAACAGGCCAAGCTGGCCTCGGTTGATGGTGAGGCATTGGACATCCCTTTTCCCGTCAGCCTTCTTAAAAGGAGAATTAAAAATTTTATGATTAGGGGCTGGCAGGAACACTATAAAAAATCAACAAAGGGATTACGACTAAAAGATTTTATAACTGAAATTAAAACCGATACCCTCATCATCGACCGTTGGCTTGTTTGGTTCCTTACTGGGCACGGCCCGTTTTGGGCCTACCTGCACAGATTTAAAATTAAAAATACTGACAAATGTGACTGTGGGGAGGTGGGGGATGCTGACCACTACCTCTTCGACTGTCCATTTACACAGGCAAATCACATAAAAAACCAACAAAGGAAAATAAGCCCATCTGGTTTAAAAATATCATGAATAACAGAATATCTAGGGCAAGAATCAAGTCCTGTGTGATGGTGGCGATGGGGATGGTGGCGGCTACCTCCCCCCCCTAGGTAACGGACCTGGTGGCTCCCCTGCCTTCTACGATCAAGTTTTAAGAATTTAACTTTTTAAGTCATTTTTCACTTTTTAAATAAAAAACTTTTTAAAAATCACATTTCACCTTTTTTAATAGATTTTATCCTAAATCACTGTATTTATACTCATCGTTTTAAATGTGACGCTGCTATCGTCGCGATCGCTTAAGTGAAGTTTAGAAAGATTCTGGAATAGAAAACCGTGTTATCGCCATTCTCAGCAATTGAAAATCAAACACCAGTGATCACTTATTTCACTTTCCCAGACTATTCTGGATCACCCTTTGGCCTTTCTACCCCTTTTGATACTTAAATCACGGGATTCTCCCTGATTATCTCAAGGTCAAGGGCAGAGGTGTAATACATCACGAGTTCGGATCTTTGTTTCTTAACCCCCTAATCTAATTAAGTTCTAAGTTCATCTGGGGGACGTGGATTCAATTCATAGATAACAGCGTGTTAGTAATCAATGGAAGCTTCTATAACAAACATGGTACCCCCATAAAAAGGGTGGTGCTGATTTGAATACAGAGCAAGAGGCAGCAAAAAGAAAGAGAGAGAGTGAGAGCCATACCCAGCAGGCACGTCTAGGCCTATAGTAGCAGGATGGAAACAGAATCTGCATCACTGAACAGGACGTTGGCAGGTGGGGTTCTATATCCATATTCTATCCGTTATTACTTATAACTATATTTATCTTAAGCTGTAGAGAAATGCTCTCGTTATTTCAGACAATAAATAATACTTCTTAAACTTTGATTTGTTCTTGAAGCATGCACCACCGTGACAATCATCACATACATAACATTACTGCATAACTATTTATTTCAATAATCATATTTAAATGATCATCTACTCATTCAATCATCAACACATCCATTTATCACCAAATCATATTCAACTCATTTTCAACTCTTTTTTAAATTTTAAATCTTTAAAAACCTTTCTTTTTTTTCCCCCTTTATTCCCGTGTTTAGTGTTTTTGTGTTTATGTGTTTGTTGTGTTCGTTTCTGTTGTGTTCCTCGATTTGCTGCCAAATGTCTTGCGTTCCCGGTGTGCCACCGGTATATATTCCTTTTTCTGTTCCCGGTGTGCCACCGGTTTTTAAAAAACTATGTTTTCACCGGGCTACCGGATTGTTTCACACATGATTTATTTGCAATGCCGGTTATACCCGTGCTGTTTACATATAAAAGAAGGGGAAAATTGTAACCAATCCCTCACTAAATTAATTTTTAAATAAATGATCGATCGGCTGGCGTGGGGTCCCTCGGGGCCTCCTTTGTGCTGTGGTGGAAGTCCCCCCTCCTCCCCGGAACATATGATACTCTACACCTAACGGTGAGTGGTTCCGGGGCGGGTCTAAAAAAAAAACATCCATGCCCGTACCCGGATTCGAACCAGGAACATTCTGATCTAGAGGCTAACACCTTAACCACCATACCGGTTGGTCGACCGACGGTCCGGGATAATCAATGAAGAAAACTCTTCTGGCTCAAACTCATGACTTAGGTTGATTGATATTATTGAGCCGGACCACTTAATCCTCGAGCACATAACTTTGGTCGACCACGTCCACTCCCCGTCGTACCTATCCCAGGTGGACGAGGGCTTTTCGGACGGCTAGTCCTAGGGCCTTCCTCTCAAGTTTCTTTTTAGAGGCTCTCCCTAGCCTTTGACTAATCTGCTGTGGGTTTGGAATAACTTGGTACGAAGGGGTCTGCTTCCACTCTAGATAGATAGATAGAGAGGGAGAGAGAGAGAGACGGTCCGGGATCAATCCTCCAAGCAAAAACACCGAGGACAGTTCCACCTAATTTTGAACTACGGTCAGATGACGAGGCAACATTTGAGCTGGAATTCCACTCTCCTAACTTCCACAACACGCTAACATGAGTACAATTGAGGCAACGACAGATTTAACATGCACCAGACCCTCTTTGTACGCTTTTTTGCTCCACTACTCTTCCAACCGGGCTATCGCGGCTCGAAGTTCTAAAGAAGATGTGCCCTTGAGGGCATCCCTACGCGGAACCACAATGAGATAGTGGTATTTTAAGTTTCGGGGATATCCCTAGTATACATATTAGATCCGCCTCTATTCAGTGCACGCTACAGAATAAATAGGTGCTGCGCGAGAGATTTATGAATGGAGAAACTTTGCCTTCCTAGACAAAAAAAAGCAATCTCCTACGACGCGTTGTTGGAGTTTTTTTGAATAGGATCGAGAGTCGGTTTGTTTGTTTCTGCACGATCCCATCCTCTCGCACGTAAAGCACATTGAGCAATGGTATATAGGACACCGAGAATAACCCGCGTTCGAAGCTCCACCAGCAGGCAAACAAGAGCACGGGAAAATAAACGCGGTGTTCTTTTCTTCCTGCGTGGTCAGGTCAAAGAGAACGACCTTTCACGGAACTCTTCCGACCATTGAGCCGAAGGCGAAGTGCCGGTTGCTGACTGGAATTTCTCTGAGGTAAACTTTGGAAGCTGGCAGGGAGAACGTGACGGTGCGGTTTCTGGTGCGGCAAACAGTTGAAATGTGCCAGCAGTGCCATTCGCATATCATCATGCCATCAGTCGGAAGAACTCCCACAGTTGGAAATAGGCCGATGGCTATCCATCCTCATGCTGTAGTGTGGCATGCGGTATTTTTTTAATTAACGTTCACTGGAGCAACACAACGGGCTATTGGTGACGGCCAGGGATCAACCCTTAAAGGGTTATCTGTGTGGGTTTGGGGTTTAATGGCGTAAGGTCCATAATTGACCGTGCTTTGCCTGACGCAATACCAAGTAATTGACACGAGACATACACAGAGATGCCAACTACTACGGAAGTGAATCGGGTACTACGAAATACGGAAACGTTTATTTTTCAATTAGTTTAATTAGTTTCAACACACATCAATTAGTTTACTTATTTCTGTGTATTTTGTCATTATTATTATACTTTGTTTGGCAATTGGTAATTATTAGTTAAAGTCGTATTAGAAGAACACAGTGCGCTATTGACGACGGTCCGGGCAGATGACGAAGCAACACCTGAGCTGGCACCCCATTCTCCAAACTTCCACACCTACCCAACGTGAGGACTCTCAGCCACAACAGATTTAAGGTGCACCATCTGCCTCTACACCATACGCTTACAAACATCCATACCTGGACCCGGATTCGAACCAGGAACCTTCCGATCTAGAGGCTATTTTGGTAATTGAGTGTGCTTAAATTTAATTATTAAATGTTTTTTTTTTTATATATAATTCTTTTATACACGATTATTGGTTCTATATATGTGTTTTCCTGTATGATATGAATTACTAATTACAAATAATATTATGTGTTGAATATATATGTTTCAAATTTGTAGTTAAATATTTGAATTAATGATATATACGTGTTATTAAAGCCGAATTCTTAAATATTTACTTGACTACTGAAAAATTCTTAAAACTACGGATTTTTTTCTTTGGTACGACTGAAAACTTCCATCGCAGGTTACAATCTCTGCTAGCAAGTTACTGACACACACACACACATTGAAAGCTTTACTGACACGGAAAGTAACACACCCAGGAAGGAATGCACCTGGCAGGTATCGAACCTGCACCGCCTAAAACTCGAAGGTTGCTAGCACAGTGGACACACCCACTGAGTTACGGCGGCCCCAACCAACCCCTGAAGGGAAAGATCCGATGTTCATCATACGAAAATCTTCGACTATTGCATCATTTGAGACTTGTTCATCGAAGAATTTCGATAATCGTAAGCACTTATCGACACTTTCTCTCCAAACTCAACGAAAGAAAAAAGAGATAGGTGTTTGAATTAGCGTCACATTGGAGCAACACAACGGGCTAAAAATTGCAACATGCATGTTTGGGGTTTAAGTTGTTTGGCTTCAATTTTAAACCAAGTGGTAGTTTAAAATGCTCTTGCCCTCCGCGAATGCAATGCTCCGCGAATTTGCTTTTGATTGCATCCAACTTTTGATTGCATCCAATTTATTTATGAACCAATTTTAAAAATAATTGTACTGTAAGAAAGAGAACATTCTGAGGTATACTGCAATATTTTAAAAATTAAAAACTAATAGTAATACGATATAGATATGACAGTTTTAGTTTTGTATCGGAAATTACGATCTGAAAGTTCCGAAAATTGTATGACCCACTTTTAATTGCATCGATTTTATTTATTAACCAATTTAAAAAATAATTGTACCATAAGAAAGAGTGTAATGTAATGTATTCAGTGATGTTCTCAAATTTAAAAAATAATGTTTTTTTTCTGTAGATATAACTGTTGTGACAAAAAGTAGCGAAAATATCCAAAGATTCCGAATTTTGTATCACCAACTTTTGATCGCATCCAATTTAATTATTAACCGATTTCAAAAATAATAGTACCGTAAGAAAGAGTACATTCTGAGGTATACTGCGATATTTTAAAAATTAAAAACTAATAGTAATAAGATATAGATACGGTAGTTTTAAAAAAAAGTAACAAAAATGTCCCGATTTTTCCCGAATTTCAAAATAATACTATCAAGAACCAAATTGAAATTTAAAAAAAACTCGACGAGCTGCAAAAATTTACGTTGAGAGGTACTCTTTAAAAAAAACTCACGACTGAAGACTGAAAATTTGAATGTGTTTTGCTCACTCGCGGAAGAAATTTCACTTCGTCAACTTTAACACTTAATAAAACCTAAACTAATAGCCGCATCGGAAAAAAATCTTAATAATTATCCAGGGAATACGATGAAGAACAAGGCATGTTAATTTCATTTTTTTCCGATCAGTACTTTCTCGGGAAACCGTCTAAGAATCGAGCTTAACAACACATTTTTCAATCCTGCGGTGGCGGCGGTAACTTTTTTTTAATATAGAGAGATAACATTTGATACACGAGCTTTCAGCTTACTTTCGTATTGACGCAGAATGGCAGGATTTCTAATATTAAATGGTTGAGTGGTATTTTTCGAAACACATACAAAAAAGACGATTGGAGGGATTCTTCAATTAAATTAAAGTTTAATTATACTATATTATACTATGTAGAGATGTAGAAAAGATTACTTATTAATGTAAATCGAATCATCAATCAAATTAAGAACGGTTAGGTTCTTATCTACATATTTCAAATCAAGAGTCTAACTTCAACTGACAAGGCTGCAGGTGTTGAAGAGCAGGAAAGGGACATGGCGTCAACGACGCCATCATATTTGATGCACGAGATTTGAACGACTCCCAATTTTTAATATATTGTTGTAATAAAAATAAATGTGTATATAAAAATTTCGAATTCATATTTGAAACTTTTAATAGCATAGAAACAATATATCTACCAGCCCCCCCCCATGTATAAAAATAATAAGTGTAAATTGCCCAGTTCATATTCAAAACTTTAAACAGTTTACAAAAATTTTATATCTACCTCTCCATGTATAAAAATAAAAAATTGTAAATCGCCCATCGTTTATTTATAATAATTACATTAATGAGTTATTTTGTAAAATAAGTTACGGGTCCTCAAAATTTGTCTGAACTTTGCTTTAAACTGAATAAGATATTATTACTTCAGAGAAAATTATATAGTATGACTTTATTCATCTCCTGAGGAATTGCATGCTTTATGTGTGCGATTCGTTCATTATTGGTTCCTGTAAATTTCAAATTTCCTTCATTTGATGTTCTATCACAATTTTATAACAAGATATATATATCCCCTTTTTTAAGAAAACAACCAACACTGAATCTAATTGATCTATCTAATTGAGGTGGTTCATTAGATGCTGCTAGAGGGGAAATTCAGGTTTAGCTAATAGGGGTATTACTCCTAGATCTCCTCGAGTTCAAGAGTATTTTCAATTCTTAATTGTTTCTGCCATCGTTACCATTACTTTGTATCTTTTCTATCTGCTCCATCCCTTCTACGAGTAGAAACGAAATAATCGAGATTTGTACAGTCTATATGACAACTTCAATATATCACTTCATTTCTAAATTTAGAAATAAAAAGGGTATTTGCCCTTAAAAAAATAGAAACATTTTAAGCACAGAGTTGATTGTTTTAGTTATAACTTTTATCAATACAATTCTCAATACAAAATATTTTTTTTAAATTTGCATAAAATCTAATCAAAATTTATAAACCCTAACTTAGCGCAAGCTTTCCTTGTTTTATTATTTGGGCAACTACTAAAAACTACTCGTTTAACTTTACTTTTAAATTCGATTAACCCTCGTAAGTGGTTTCGCCGGTATAGTGGTTAAGGTGTTAGAGCCTCTAGATCAGAAGGTTCCTGGATCGAATCCGGGACCCGGGCATGGATGTTTGCGGCTGGTGCACCTTAAATCTGTCGTGGCCGAAAGTCCTCACGTTGGGTTGGTGTGGAAGTTTGGAGAGTGGGGTGCCAGCTCAGGTGTTGCTTTGTCCTCTGACCGTGGTTCAAAATTACGAGGTGTTGTCCTTGGATCTTTCCCTTAAGGGATCGATCCCGGACGTCGTCAATAGCCCGTTGTGTTGTTCTACGACGTTAACTAAAATTATCATTACTATTACCATTACCTAAGTGGTTTCGACGAGATATCTCGTTCTTCAAGATCTGATGAGTTTTGCTAAGGACGTGATGATCAGTCCATCAAGTACTGCTGAATTTTGCCCTTCCTGCGGAGTGAAGGAATCAACATTCGTTCATAAGAATTGGATGAAGAAATCATTCGAGCCGGCTATTTCACAGATTTATCATTCTCTCCAGAATTTCCTCCTTGAGTCTGCTTAAACTCGCGAATATTCGTGTCAATCTTCTAAGTGGTTCCAACGAGATATCCCTTCTGACCAATTTTGACCAAAACTGACCACTTTTGTTGCTGACGAGATGTATCGTTCTTCAAAATCTTGTGTTGAAAATATGTTTGGCTCGTATAGTGGAAAATCTTTAGCTTAAATACTGATATGCCTCTCCATATGAAGAATAAAGCTACTGAATACAGTTATTTTAAAATTTAAAAGGAAATTTATCACAAGAATTAAAGTATGAAATAGTATCCAAACAAACAGTTAAATAAAAGGGGCCTCGAAAAACCAAAGACCGTGGTGCAGGTTAAACCTGTCGTGACCTCAGGTGTCCTCACGTTGGCGTGTTGAAGTTTGGAGAGTGGGGTGCCAGCTCAGGTGTTGCCTCGTCATCTGACCTTGGTTCAAAATAACGTGTTGTCCTTGGCTATTTTCCTCCGGAATTGATCCCAATAACCCGCTGTGTAGTCACAGTGTGACGTTAGTTAAAATTACATACCTACCATGAAAATGTTTACAGACACTGAAGCTCAGTTCTTTCTTAGAGCATCTAGAATCCATTCAGAGGTGTAGTCCACCAGAAAATCGGAAACAAATCTGCCATCGCCCAATACTGTTGGGGATTTTGTCACCAGTTTGATTTAACGTAGTGTTGTCCTCGAATCTTTCCTTTGGGTGATTGGACCAACCGGTATAGTGGTTAAGGTGTTAGCCTCTAGATCGGAAGGTTCCTGGTTCGAATCCGGACCCGGGCATGGATGTTTGTAAACGTATGGTGTAGAGGCGGCTGGTGCACCTTAAATCTGTCGTGGCCGAAAGTCCTCACGTTGGGTTGGCGTGGAAGTTTGGAGAGTGGGGTGCCAGCTCAGGTGTTGCTTCGTCATCTGACCGTGGTTCAAAATTACGAGGTGTTGTCCTCGGATCTTTCCCTTAAGGGACTGATCCCGGACCGTCGTCAATAGCCCGTTGTGTTGCTCTAGTACGACGTTAACTAAAAATTACTTGGGGGATTGATTCCGGACCGTCGTCAATAGCACGTTGTTTTTCTCCAGTACGACGTTAATTAAAAATTACCAATTACCACTAGTTTGACTTCAAACAAGCCAAAATGGTTTAGTTCTTTTCAGGGATATATACTCGAGTTTAACATCAGAGAGGCTGTATCCATTTTTAGCATGTCGAACACACTAGTTAATGGTAATTGGTAATTTTTGTTAACGTCGTACTAGAGCAACACAACGGGCTATTGACGACGGTCCGGGATCAGTCCCTTCAGGGAAAGATCCGAGGACAACACCTCGTAATTTTGAACCACGGTCAGATGACGAAGCAACACCTGAGCTGGCACCCCACTCTCCAAACTTCCACGCCAACCCAACGTGAGGACTTTCGGCCACGACAGATTTAAGGTGCACCAGCCGCCTCTACACCATACGTTTACAAATATCCATGCCCGGACCCGGATTCGAACCAGGAACCCTCCGATCTAGAGGCTAACACCTTAACCACTATACCGGTTGGTCGGCACACTAGTTAATGATGTTAGTGCTTTCAAGCGCTTACTCGCGGCCTTGTTGGTTGATTTGGGTTGTTTAGTGCATGATTGAGTATTGGACAAGCTGCGCAAAACGCGTGACCTGGCAAAGCTTAGTTAAAAATTGAGTTGTACCAACACTATTTAAACTCATGTTTCTTCTTGTGACGCGTTTCTGTCGTGATGGTAACGGACGTCTTGCTCCTCCGAAATGACTATAGCCGATCTTTTGCATTGACGAAGTTTTTAAATCGTGATCAGCCATTGCTCTTAGAAAGTTTTCATAAAAAAGAGAGAGGTAGCTATTCTTATTCACGCCAAAGATCCTTCATTTTTTTTAAGGGATTTCTTTTCGGATATTTTTGAAAAATAATGGTCACATTTCAACGTGTTTGAAAGATTGTAACTTGCATTGTAATCGAATTGATTCGAAATCGAATTGGAATTGAATCGAAAAGATTGTAATCGAATTGGAATTGAATCGAAAAGATTGTAATCGAATCAAATCGAAAGTGAAAAAATCAAGTAAGAGAAGCGGTTCTGTTGTGGTTGAGAAAATGTACAAAGGAATGTTTCTAATTTCTTCTTACGTGCATAAGTTACGAACATTTTTAAAAAACCTGCCGTGGCAAATAGTACAGAATTCTTTCCCCATGTGAGACACTTAAAACGGCATTTTCATTTTTTCCAGTGTTTACGAAACTCAAAATACAATAGTACAATCGAAGTGGTATCGACGAGATATCTCGTCCATCAAAGTCTGGCCCCGTATTGCTAATGACGAGATATTGCGTCATCAAGATACTGATGATATTTTTTGATAATGACGAGATCAAGACCTGGTCAGTTTTCTTCTAATGACAAGATATTTCGTCCATCAAGAACAGGTCATATTTTCTAATGAAGAGATACCTTATCGAGACAACCCCCAAGAGGGTTAAATATGCGTGAAATAACACGAAACGTTTTGGGTCTTTCACTATTCGTAGTTAGTAAATTGATCATTTTTTTTTGGTTAAGGGTTTGTATAAAGGGTAAAGGTATTTAATATAAAACACCTTATAATCTTTAGACTACAGCTGGTACAGCAGTTGTACCCTGATCTAGTGATGCGACATCGACAGCAAAACATCGATGTTCAAAATTAAAACATCGATGTTGATAATACATCGCCCCAAAAACATCGATGTTTTTAAAATTCAGTGTATTTAAACTTTTATCCCCATTTCTTAAAACTGGTTTAGCATCTAGTGATGCGACATCTTTATACTTTCTCTAAAGAAACATGTGAAGTTTAAGTAATTAAAAATAACTAATCAGCATTTCTATTAAAAATTGAAAGTAACTAATCAGTATTTTGAGCCAAACTCTGAATTTAATTTGATTGAGATACCACATTCATGAATATTTCAAGACTACCAGTAGTTTCTTCTGTGTATTCCAGAGGTTAACACGTATAATATAATTTAACTAGGGGGCCTGCCCCCTGCTCGCTAACGCTCGCCAACCCTCGGAGGATTACTCCGCAATCCTCATTGGTTCGCTACGCGAATATATGCTCGCTTCGCTCGCATCAATGAAGACATGTGTCCTAGCAGAAAGGATTGTTTACAAAATATGATATTCCAAAAAAATATTTTTCAAATCTAAATTTTTTTTATGTTTTTCAGAAAATATATTTACAGTATCTCTGAAATCCGAATTCAAATGAAAATTTTGAGCAAATTTTGACTCGAAATGTGAGCGTTGATATGGAAATTGAATACATAACATGTTGTTTGTATATGCATTTACTCCTGCACTCGAGCCACGCACGCATTTTCATTGAGTTTGTCGTCAAAAGTTGTAGTGCAAGCGTCTTGTTGAACTATAATTGTTGGCCCTAAAAAGGACTGTTTTTTAAATGGCCCTGAAAAGATCCTCCGCTTTCTTTGATTTCTATTATTAACTGCAACAGCTCGACTAAAATTCATTTTCTTTGAATAAAATTTCATCCGATGACGCTATAAATTCAATTGAAGCGCGAGGCTTTATGATAAACAAACAATCGTACAATGTTGCCAAAACTCGATAACAAATAACGTCTTTTTTGCGTGCCACGTAAGAGAATTATATATATAGATAATGCTCCACCCTTATTAGTAATTTAATAATGCTCCAGCAATATTGATTCTACTATACTTTATTTAATTGTATGTGATGTAGTTTAGTGTTGCAGATATAATTGTAAGCACAAATGCAAGCTTGAGATGCACTTGTAAAAATAAAATTATGATGAAGTTTGCATGACACGGTACTGGTTAAGATCGTACGAAAAGTTGTACAACCAATATGGGTAAATGCACCAGAAATGTAAGAAACCTTTATCGCTTGAGACTTTAAAAGCAAAGCTGGTTGAATGTACCATTGGAACGGATAACAGGTCTTTAGTTTGAGAAGAATATTTCTTTTGAAATTTTCAAAAAGTAAATGCAGTATTTCAAAAATAAAAAAATAAAACTTTCGAACCTTTTATAAAATGTGAAAGAAGTTTAATTAAAAGTAATTTTAAAAATGTATTTAAATGTAATGTGAAATGTATTTATTTTTATAACTTCAAAACTAAATAAATATACATTTTTATTTTAAAAAAAAGAAGTCTCTTGTGTGTGTGTTTGTGACAAAATCGTGTTCCATAATAGGTACCGTTTTTCAAATCACAATTCTGACTTGTTTGCTTTTTTGTTAAACATAAAAATTTTAATATTTGATAAATAATCTATTTAGATAAAGATCTCTCATAACTCATTTTGTCTTGATCCGATGTTTGATTCATCCAAACAAAGCATTTCCCAACTATAGTAAGCTTTCAAAATTAAATGTTTTATACAGATATTGGGCACCTTTTTTAACATTTTCGTTTTTGATTCATAAAATATTTGCTATCCAAATTTTTGTGAGTTAACGTAAAAGGCAATATAAGCATATTACAAACAAGTTTCCGAATGAGATAATATTTCAAGAATATGAATTCTGAAAGTTATTTAAAAAATTTGATGCTTTTAACCTTTTCTACCCATTTCTAACAAAGCATTCAAACATTCATTTTTTCTCATTCACTACAAGTATTCAAATAGATGCCTGAAATATAAACTAAAAACCTGATCACGCCGTACCGAGGCCACTTAAATGAGTAAAATGAAACAAAGTATTGATTAGTCTCTGGAAAAAAATAGTTCAATAAAGCGAGATGCAGAAAATAAAATTTTAATTTAAAAACATTTTTTCTCTCCCAATCCTTTATTCTAATACTTCTGATAATTCTATGGAGAAAAATAGTCAAACTATACAAGATACAGAAAAATAAAACTTTAATTCAAAAATATTTCTTCTCTCGCAATCCTTCATCCTGATAATATTGATTTGATTAGTTAGTCTCCGTGAAAAATAGTTCAATAATACAAGATGCAAAAAAATAAAACTTTTATTCAAAAACATTTATTTTCTCCCAATACTTTATTCTAATTCTATATAAGTCTCTGGAGAAAAATAGTTAAATTATACAAGATACAGAAAAAAAGAAACTTTAATTCAAAAATAATTCGTCTCCCACAATCTTTCATACTAATAATATTGATTTGATAATAGTCTTTGGAGATAAATAGTTCAATAATACGAGGTACCAAAAAAAAAGAAAACTGTAATTCAAGTAAATTTTTTTCTCTCCGAATCCTTTATTCCAAAACTATAAGTCTATGGAGAAAAATAGTCAAATTCTACGAGATACAGAAAAAGAAAACTTTAATTCAAAAATATTTTTCTCCCACAATCCTTCATTCTAATATTGTGATTAGTCTCTGGAGAAAAACAGTTCAATACGAGATACAGGAAAGAAAACTTTAATCCTCAAAACATTTCTTCTCCCACAATCCATTATCACCGATAAGATGCAGGGGAATCATTTGAAACTAGGACAAAAGAATTTCCCCCTGAAAAAACTGATGACAGGAAAAAAGAGAATGCGAACAATCCCAGTGCCTCCAAAGAAAATTCGAAGTGAAGTTCTAAAGTGAATGTAAATTAGATTAGAAAATGTCGCCTTTTCTTCTCCCTCCGACCGTTTTGTTTTCGGAGACGATGAACTTGCCCGAGTGGCAAACCTTCCCTTCTCTTCCGTCTTGCCCCAAAGGAAGGAAGCACTGGAAATACTAGACAACACATTCAGGTGACTATAAAACCATTAGGTCACTCGAACGCCGGGTTCAAATGGAAAAGATCCTTGTCATGAACAGGAGGTAGAGTGGTTTCCGCGGAAGACACCAAGAGACTACATCGGAGTGGGGAAGTGTTTGTGCTCCTGCTGTGATTTTTGGACGCAGGATCTGCTTTTGTTTTTTAATCCTCTCTCTAACACCCTCGCTGGACATTCCATTCCAAGTGTGGACTATAATGTGTCGGACTTAAAATCGAAATCTGGACGCTTATACTTGCTGTTCGAACGAGCGGCAGCTGCTAGTTTGCTATTTTTGCCGAGTTTAGGTGAGTATGGATTTTAATTTTAGTGAAGCGAAATGTGAGTGAGGTGTTTTGAATAATTTCAGACTATTAAATTCAATGCATGGAAGATAATTAAAGTGTCGAGTATAATTCGTGACAAAATGTTAAAGTGGAGGAAATTTGCTTTAGAAAACAATCACATGCAACTGTACTTAGAAGTTAAGATGTATTATAACTTAGTTAATTGAATTAATAATAGTAGTTATTGAAGTTAATAATAGTCGCATATTATGCGATTTATCTTCTCACTACTATGTATTCTCTTGTAAATTTGTATTATCATTAGAGAAATAAATTGTGTATTGCTAATAAAACTTAATCTTGGGTAGCATTTTGCTTCTGAAACCGACAGTTTTCTTCACGGCCGACCAACCGGTATAGTGGTTACGGTGTTAGCATCTATATCGGAAGTTTCCTGGTTCGAATCCGGGTCAGTGCATGTATATTTGTATGCGTATGGTGGCAGAACCATTGTCACAAGAGAATTAAACTGATATCACTTACTTCGGTTATTTTTTAAGGGGAAAAAATACCTGGTTTTGTTTACTTCAAATCCATCAAACGTATTCTCCAGTCTCCTCTCATGAATGCTTCTGAATATATTAAGTTCTCTGAAGTACTAGTATTTTACAGACTAGTATTTACCACCTGAGAGTCACTAGATTTTCGAGTTGTGTAGTACTGCGTTTACCCCTCAACACATGCAGTGACGATCTAACCACATTTATTGGTTGAAAGAATCCTTGGATTCTTTCCAGCCCTTAGTAAGATTCTATTAGATATTGCATTAGAATAGGGCGATTGTAATTTTCCTCTTCTCAGAATAGAATCCTTTGGAAGGATTGTATTGGTCAAGAAAATTCTAACTAGCAAGACATGCAGAGAAAGCTACAGCATACAAAGTGGAATTACGCATGTGAAACTCTAAGAAGGTTAATAATATGCTAAGTGTTATTTCATTTCTTTACGAACTTGATGCAGTTTCTGAAAAAGATGAAAAGTCGCATCAATATCTTATGTAAATTGAGCACATATAATTTTAAGCAATCGCACGTAGTATCGTAACACTTTGAATCCAAATATATTTTCTCTTCGATGTGTACTTTTCCGGAAAGTATATCTAGGCAATGGACATAATATTTAGCGATTGTCATTAGCGATGCATCCGAGATTTCGATGTCTTAAATACCCTCAGCCTGGAATATTTACGCTGTAAATTTTATGTACATCCTCTTATATATATTAAAATTCATTCATACCCTCTTACATTGATAAGAGGGAAATTAAGACATCCCCCCCCCCCCCAACTTGCAATCTTAAAAGTACTTTTGATGAAAATCAAGCGCAAATATATGTTTTAATTGTACTGCGTTGTATTAAATTTTTACGTCAAATAATGCGTTTATGTCAACTTATAGTTCGGTACCGAATGCAATAGCAGTGATATTGATTTGACAGGGGGGGGGCAAACAATGCGATTGCCTTTTATGCTTTTGCTTATGGCAGTCTTCAAATAGAGTTTCACATTTTTTGAAAAACCGACTGACCCAAGGATAGCGGTCTTCTCGTCGGTAGGTAGGTATTTAATTAACGTCGCACTGGAGCAACGCAACGGGCTACTTGGCTGCGATCCAGGATCAACCAAAGGGCAAGTTCCCAGGACAACACCACGTAATTCTGACCCACGATCAGATGAAAAAGTCACACCCAACATGGCAGCCCACTCTCCACACTACGCCAACGTGAGGACATTGGAGGCCACGACAGATTTAGACCAAGATATACTGCACATGCACCAGGCCCCTTTGTTCACGACGGTTATTGGTTGGATTCGAACTCGCAACACACGATGCTCTTCCAATCGGGCTACAGTGGCCCATTAATTTTTACTAGAGTTTCATTACCATTCTTTATAACGAGAAGAATCTATATATATAATTCTCTTACGTGGCTCGCAAAAAAGACGTTATTTGTAATCGCGTTTTGGCAATACTGTAGGATTGTTTGTTTATCGCGAAGTCTCGCGCATCGATTGAATTTATAGCGTTATCAAATGAAATTTTATTGAAAAAAAAAAAGGAAATTTTAATGAGCTGTTGCAGTTAGTTTATAATAGAAATCAAAGAAAGCGGAGGATCTTTTCAGGGCCATTTAAAAATCGGTCCTTTTCAGGACCAACAATTATAGTTCAACAAGACGCTTGCACTACAACTTTCGGCAACAAACTCAATGAAAAAGTGTGGGTCGTTTGAGTGCAGGGGAAAATGTACACACAAACAACATGCTGGGTATTCAATTTCCAAAGCAACGCTCACATTTCGAGTCAAAATTTGCACAAAGTTTTCATTTGAATTCTGATTTTAGAGATACTGTATATATTTTTTCTGTAATACAGCAAATTTAGAGTTGAAAATTTTTTTTTGGTAACAAATTTTGTAAACAATCCCTTCTGCTAGGACACATGTCTTCATTGAGGCGAGCGAAGCGAGCATAGGTTCGCGCAGCGAACCAATGAGGATTGCGAAGCAATCCTCCGGGGGTTGGCGAGCGTTAGCAAGCAGGGGGCAGGCCCCCTAGTGGAATTATAAAACTTTAGTGTGTTCGAAACTAGATCCAACCAAAGACTGTAGTGTACGTGGGAGCTGGTGCATGTGCAGTATATCGTGGTCTCAAATGTCCTCGGAGTTGATCCCGGACAATCACCAATAGCTCGTGTTCTGTTGCTCCAGACCTATAAATTAAACTACCTACCTACCTTTCAGCGTGTGTCTGAGTTCAAGAATTTAATCCTTTGAGCCACACGAGATTTCAGAGCAATGTAGTATTGCTTTTTCACAAATAATGACGAAATAACCACATCTAACATGGTTGAAACAATCCTAAGAAGCATTCTATTGGCCAAGTTAACTGGATAGAAGTCATACAGGGAAGACTGCGGGTTACAAGACGTGTATATATGCATGTGAAGCCCTTGGAGTGTCAGGAAGATAATCCCAAAATGGATCGAAAAATTATTTACATTGAAATGGCACGCGTGAAAGCAGTGTCACATAATCATCCTCGATGCAACTCTCCTCTGAGGTACCTCATCGAGGTAATTGCTCGGACGCACTGAGCGAAGACTTCAACGCGGAAACAAAGCATTTAGAACCCGCATTGGATGAAGCCTGGCTACTCCCACTGCTTCGTCGCAATAGTGAAATTTCGGTTGAAGATCTCACTCATAAGTTGGAGAATGTACATGCTCAATACATTCGAGGGAGCATGTCTCCAAAACTAAGTGGACTTTGATCCGAGAAAAAGATTGATCAGTATGGAACTTAAAATACTCTGCTTTCAAACATGAATGTAAACAGTAGATTGAGATTTCGGTGTTGTTGGATGAGAAGAGGAAAATATGTTGTCAATCCTCCGCCACAAAGCAGGGTAAGTGCTGCTTGATTCTTGAAACTTGTTTTACGTTACTGAGTTTAATAAAGTGATGGTGGAATTTACGATTTATTCCAGACTTTATGGTGAATCAATTATCCAAACACGTTAAAAAAGTCATTTTTGACCAAAAAATTCCAAAGAAGTTTTGGATTTTATTTGATGGAATATTTATTTGACTTTCCAAAATATATTCGATTTTTTCTCTAAGTTTATTAGTTGCAGAGTTATTAAGATTTTAATCAAAGCCGTAAAAAACAGGAAGTAGGAAAACACCAGATATGGCATTAAAAGACCAATAACCTGTCAAAGTTTAAATTTAAAATTTACTTTTTTTTACTAGTATAATTTTAAAAAGTTTTCTCAAATGTTTAAATGGTTTCTCTTTGGGAAATATTATGAACATTTTTAAAGAGAAGTGAAAAACAAAATTGTTTACACAAACAGTAAAAGCAAGAGAGAGCAAAAAATACATTTCCCAACTATTTTTTACTCTAAATTAATATTTATACATTATATCCTCATGTCAAATGTTATAACACAAAAAGTGATTGATGGATTCTCGTAAAACTTTGAGACTTGTTCCTTATAATGTTATCCTTAGAGAATAAACTAGAATAATTATGCTGAGTTGAAAAGTTTTTAAATTATAACCATTTATTTAAGAAATATGACTGAAAAAGTATCAAAAATCTTGTATTCATTTTTCGATTGCTTGTAAAATTTTTGTTTATTTAAATATCTTTTTGATTCTAGTTCAGTCCCTAGAAAAATGCATCTAGTTTATTTTGGTAGCATCATTTTTCAAATTGGTAGAATAGATTTTCATGTAGCACATTTGAAGTTTTCGACAAATTTCTTTAAAATTTCATACATTATAATCATTTTTACAAAATTATTAATATATATTTTAAATATTTAGAGCCCAATGCTATTGTTTGATAACACTAAACATAAAAATATTATTAAAATGTTTCTACACAACATTTTTAAAAAAGGTATCGAACGTGTTCGGATACCTTAATTTGCAAAATTGACAACGTGAAGGAAATGAATTGCAGTAAACATTGAAAATCTTTTGTTTTATGGCATAGTTTGACTCATGTTGGTGCCATATGTCATTTTAAAAGTCTACAATTCCACATTTCGGCTTTATAAATAGTACGTGTTTAAAATATGTTCAGCTTTAATTCTCGTCTTAAGGAAAGTGCTTTTCTTAACTCTCATGGTGGTTGTCTCTATGAGTTATCTCGTCATTATCAAAATTGACCAGATCTTGATTGACGAGATATCACGTCAAAACTATTTGGAGGGTAAAGAAAATATAAAATCAAATTTGAAGCTTGAAGCGAAATTGTTTCTATTTTAATAAGGGTTAATACTCTTTTGATTTCTTAAATTTCTTATTAACATTGATATTAAAATAGTTGATTTTGTAACTGTATGACATATCGTTTACTGTGAACTAGTTTGACAGTAAAATTTATAATTACTCCATGGGTTCGGAAAAAATGTGTCATAAATGTCATGAGTATAGGTTTTAAAGACAGCATCAACAGAAATATTACACTTTTTATTTATTACTTTAACAAATAAATACAAAATTAATTCATTTTTATAACATATACTCAGATGTTTGATGCACTATCCTTAAAATGTTCTTCATTTCAGTAATAAGCAGATAATATCAGAATTAATAACCAAATCTTAGATTGCGATTTCTGTGTAAATGTAAGTTTTTCCGTTCTTACAGAATGCTTGTAAGAAAGCAATATTTACACTTCTTAGTGTTGATATTTTCTTGCATTTATAAAGTTATAATTATTAAAGTCCGTAATTATTTTTATTCGCATTAAAGGAAGTAATTATCTTTGTGAATAATTAATTAAATATTTAGATAAATTATAATAGTTTGTTATGTTTCTAAAATTAGACATGAAGCGTGTAATGTAAAACAAATACTATACTGATTATATGTGCAAGAATTGAAAAGGGAAAATTTACTAAATAGGCATAAATACAAATAAGAATAGATCTGTGCATTAGTCATTAATATATATTTCTAGATACATAGCAATGACTAATTTTTATTTGAACTGATGCCTACTTAACCAATTTTTCCTCTCCTATCTTGCAAGTATAAGCATATAGCATCGTAAACACGACGATATATTCAACACTGGATGGTAAAATAAATGCTAACATTATTATTTCTTGCAACCAAAGAGCGTATATATATGCAAAATATTGGGAAAATCTCAGAAAATTTGAATCCTCTAAAATTTAATTGGCGTTACAATAACTAGAATAGAATATAGGAAACAATACACTAAATTTTTAATTTGTTGCTTTTTACACACATTTTTTTATTTACTTATAACACTCAGAAATTATAAACTGGATAAATTTCGCAAATATAAAGTCGACTCTAAATATGTTTCAGCACAGGAAAATATCCAATAATGAGCCATGTTCTTTGTAAGAAAATCGTATTTTTCAAGGAAGTTCATCAGTTTGATGCGGAGTTCAGATCACATAATTCGATTCATATTTTAAAAATGACTTTTTATTTGAAAATTTTCAAACTTTCTTTATTATTTGCACCATTACGCGGCCAAATTAATATAGTGTTAAATTATGCTCTAGATCAGTGGTATCCAAAGTGGTTGATATCAAACCCCAGGGATCAATATAACATTGTTAGGGATCGTTTCGGGCTCAGGGGGGAAATATGACATCATTGTACGGGTAATATTTAATTCAGTTAACTTGGATTACCTCCATCTTGGATTACAACGCGAAGGCTGAAGCTTACTAATTTTGAACCCAACATTGATAATGTCAGTAAAATAACAAAAAATCGACGCACCACGAAGGAGTTGTGCCGGGCGTCTGGAGACGTCCAGGGCAACGTGGGTATTCTGCCCTTATTATCGCACGCCACACATGCCTACAACAGGGCTTTATTGTCTGAGGTGTCATCTTTGATAGCCGGACCACTTGGGTGGGCATACTTACAACACAGTGGTACGTAGAAGACATTCTACCACTGGCTGTGTTACCGTTCCTTTTGCGACACCCCGGACATACTTTTCAACAAGATAATGCCCGTCCGCAAACGTCACGTGTTGCTATGAATTGTCTTCAAGCTTTCCCAACACTTCTTTGGCCAGCAAGATCTCCTGATCTCTCTCCCATAGAGCACATTTGGGACGTTATGGGAAGGCGATTGTAACCGCCCCGGAATGTTGACCATTTAGCCCGACAGTTGGAGACAATTGGGCAAGAAATTCCGCAGGATACCATCTGGGAACTTTTTCAGTCCATGCCACGCCGGGTGACAGCTTTCATGCAGGCCAGAGGTGTGGACCAACTCCTTATTGACTTCTTCCCTTTGTAACGGTCAAACTCTGAAATAAATTATTCTATGGTTCTGAAATTTTAATCGTCTGTTTTTCTATGTGTGTTCTTCACATCCACCAATTTTTATCGCACTCGGACAACTCCTTCTTGGCACGTCAATTTTTTTTTTATAGAGTGTATATAAGGAAGATTGTGTATTATCTTCTTATACTATATACCTTAATTAAATTTTATACCCTATCAAATATGTAATGTTAAGAAGGACGTCTAAAACAAACGTATCCCTTTGACGTTAAGTCAATATAATGATACATACTATATTTTAGATATAATAAACATTGTAACTATAAACTAAACCATCCAAAAACTTACATAAAGCGTCTTTCGCGCTTTTACTATGATTATATAATAGTAAAATAGAGAGGGTAGATAAAAAAAATTCTTGAAGGGGTCAACGGTCAAAGAAGTTTAGCTACTCCTGCTTTAGATGTTGGTAGAAATCTCATTAAGTTTATTAAACTAGACTAAAAGTCAATCTACATATACAGCAACAGATAACTCTTTTTCGATTAAAAAGTACACAACTAAATTTGACAGATTTTTGGCTATTCCTCCGAGTAGTTTCAACGAGATGTCTCGTCCATCAAGATCTGACCAATTTTGCTAATGACGAGATATCTCGTCAATATATTGCCGAATATTGTATGATGATCAGATCAAGTTCTGATTAGTTTTGTATGGCGAGATATTTCATCCATCAAAATCCTGTCAGATTTGCTAATGATCGCGTTTTGGATGAGATACATCGTCGAGACTTATCCAAGAGTTAAAAATTTTTAAAGTTTTATATAAAATTCCAAACCATTTATTCGAATCTAATTTTCAAAACTAAGACTATTTTATTTGTTCTATATTGTTTTATTCTTCAATTCAATACAGTGATTAGAATATAAAGTACTTCATTTTTTTCATATTTACACGATTTTTTAGTAGTATTCGACCTTTCTTTCCATGCAAGGTTATGCTGATAAGCCTTTTTAGAACATTTTTGATTTGCTGTAGTTTCTTTATTCTTGATATGCAGACGATAACAATTCTGACCGGATGTTCATCAAATTCTCTTGTCATTTATATATAATTGCCTAACTATAAAATAACCACGTAATGTCTCTATAATGCTATAATGCGGTATACTGAAATTTCACAAAGTAATAGTCCTGTCTCTGATACATTATACCACTTCAACCAATTTCTTTTGCATTGAGACGAATCAGAAGTTTTCGATCCCATAGGGTAATTTACTCTCCATCGTATTTAATGCATATTCATACAATCATATTATTTGGGTAATTTTCTGTTAGAAATAAATTAATTCTAACAATACCTAAAATTATACACTAAAATCCTCCGTTAACTCTCCAAGTGGTTTCGACGATATAACTCGTCCGTCAAGATCTCATAAAATTTGCTTATTAATTGTCATAAATTAACGAGATATCTCGTCATCAGGATAGTGCCGATTTTCTGTGATGACGAAATCTATCTTCTAGTCATCAGTTTTCTTCTAATGACGAAAATATCGTGTCATCAAGATCTGGTCAGTTTTGTTAATTATAAGATTCTTCTTCGAGACGAAAACTTGGAAGGTTAATACATTTTAAACAATAGTTGGGAACCATGTTAAAAAGATAACCCATATTTTGTGTCGATATAGATCCGAATAACTGGGTGGTTTAAATTTTTGATGGACGAGTAAAGCTTGGAAAGAAACTCCCACAGCAGTAATTTCTTTACACAAATCGACCATTAGTTCCGCTAGCTTAACGAAAAATAACCGGTTCCGTTTGGAAATACTATCAGCGTCGGCGATGTGTGAAATAGAAAAGGAAGAAAAGGGAGAAAATAGGAACTTTCCGTCGAGTTTTCATGACCTTTCAGAAAGTTTTCACTTTCAGAACTGTTAGTGTGTATAGTTCAAAAAAAGTAATATCCAAAAGTCCAGTTGTTGCTACAAGATACGAGAAAGGGCGAACTATTTCAAGAAGTATTTGTTTTTTTAAATAAATGTCGCATTGGAGCAAAACAACATGCTATTGGTGACAATCCGGGACCAACCCCCGAAGAACAATATCACGTAATTCTGAACCACGGTTAGATGACGAGGTCACACCTTATCTGGTAATGGTAATTGGTAATTTTAGTTAACGTCGTACTAGAGCAACACAACAGGCTATTGACGACGGTCGGGGATCAATCCCTTAAGGGAAATTTCCGAGGACAACACCTCGTAATTTTGAACCACGGTCAGATGACGAAGCAACACCTGAGCTGGCACCCCACTCTGTAAACTTTCACGCCAACCCAACGTGAGGACTTTCGGCCATGACAGATTTAAGGTGCACCAGCCGCCTCTACACCATACGCTTACAAACATCCATGCCCGGACCCGGATTCGAACCAGGAACCTTCCGATCTAGAGATTAACACCTTAACCACTATACCGGTTGGTCAGCACACCTTATCTGGAACACCACTTTTCCCGCCACACCAACGGGAGGACATTTGAGGCCAAGAGAGATATAACCTGCACCAGCCTCCTCTGAACACGACGGTTCTCGGTTGGATTTGAACTCGCAACCATTTACATTTGAATATTTAAGAGTTCTGGGACAGTTACCATTTAAATGAAAATTAAACTTTTTTGGAGTAAGAGGAGCGGGCTACCTGTAAGTGTCTAATTATTTAATACAGAAAATGTTACAAATCATTGACCATAATTCATATATAACAAGAATTTGTACAAAACTCTTAAATTAAATTATTTATTTTGAAAATCTTTAAGAGCCGCAGAGGTCTGGTTGGTAGAGTAGCAGATAAGCTACCGGAGGGTTGTGAGTTCAAATCTCGGCCCAAACAAAGATCTTCTGGTTCCCGTTAAATCTGTCGCGGCCTTAAATTTCCTCACTTTGGCGTGGTATGGAAGTTAAGAGTTGGAATGCCGGGTTCAGGTGTTGACCTCGTCATCTGACCGTGGTTCAAAATTACGAGGTGTTGTCCTCGAAACTTTCATTTCGGGATTCATCCCCGACCGCTGTCAATAGCCCGTTGTGGTAATCCAATGCAACGTTCATTCAACTACCCAACCCCTCAAATATGTTGAGTACTAAAACTTTCAAATTGGCTCTACTGATCGAAAATGAGCACAGTAAGCCATCGTGCGTTTATCAAGACAAAGTTTCCACTTTTGAAACATGATGTATGTATCGAAAATTACATAGAAGAGAGAGAGAGAGCAATAAGTGGAAATAAGCTCGCGGTTTATAATATTTAAGACTAATCACGGTAAAATACCATAGATATATTTTGTATCTAGGTGCAGCAGATAGACGGAAATTAAATATTTAATTACATGATTATTATTCTAAAACAAAAAACGAATAAGTCTCTATGGTAATGGTAATTTTAGTTAACGTCGTACTAGAGCAACACAACGGGCTATTGACGACGGTCCGGGATCAGTCCCATAAGGGAAAGAACCGAGGACAACACCTCGTAATTTCGAACCACGGTCAGATGACGAAGCAACACCTGAGCTGGCACCCCACTCTCCAAACTTCCACGCCAACCCAACGTGAGGACTTTCGGCCACGACAGATTTAAGGTGCACCAGCCGCCTCTACACCATACGCTTACAAACATCCATGCCCGGACCCGGATTCGAACCAGGAACCTTCCGATCTAGAGGCTAACACCTTAACCACTATACCGGTTGGTCGGCGAATAAGTCTCTAAAGTAACCCAGAAAATAGTTTGAGTTTCGGACTTAGATTGGAGATTGGTAAACATTAACGCGGACAAGATTTTGTTTCCATATTTCAGCAACACCACTAAAGTAATTTTCAACTATACTAATGCAATCTAATATTAATAGAGCAGTTTTAAATTTCTTATTATATTGCTTCATAATAAATCACGTTGTTGCATTATTAAAATTATTTTACTTTAATGAGCTTTCAATTTAATCCAGTATTTGCTCTCTAATTTAGCATTTTAGCAGCAATAAAGTTAGAATATCCCGTTATTTGAAGAAAAAATATGTAGTTGCATTCAAACACAGAAATCGCTGTCCACTTTCAAATAAATTACATCAAAAATGCTGCGAAAGCTGAATTGTGATAGGGTTTAATTAATCACATACTTCTATGTGTGAAGCCATTTACTTCTTTTAAGTAACTCGAAACCATCATGAAAGAATTGATATTTTGCATACAAACCTATATACGTAGGTATTTTAATAAACGTCGTACTGGAGCAACACAACCAAACCTGTATATGATGCTTCAAAACTTTCTGTATAAATTTCAAATGAAGGTAGGTATTTGATATTTTTGATTAACGTCGTACAGGGGGGCAACACAACGGGGTGTTGACCACGGTCCGGGATCATTCCCGTTGGGATTGATCCGAGGACACCACGTCATTTGACCACGGTCAGATGACGAGGTCACACCTGTGTGTGAGCTGGCACCCCACTCTCCAAACATCCCCACCGCGAAAACGTGAGGATATTTGAGGCCACGACATTTTTAACGTGCTCAAGACCCCTTGTAAACGGATGATTGGATTCGAACTCGTAACCCTCCGGTTGCTAATCCATTACTCTTCCAACCGAGCAGGGTGGGATCGTAAGGTCCCTGGTTGGAATCCGGGTCCGGGAATGGATGTTTGTAAACGTATGGTGTAGAGGCGGAAGATGCACCTTAAATATGTCTTGGCCGAAAGTCCTCACGTTGGGTTGGTGTGGACGTTTGAAGAGTGGGGTGCCAGCTCAGGTGTTGCTTCGTCATCTGACCGTGGTTCAAAAATTACGATGTATTGTCCTCAGATCTGTCCCTTAAGGGACTGATCCCGGACCGTCGTCAATAGCCCGTTGTGCTGCTGTAGTACGACGTTAACTAAAATTACCAATTACCGAGCAGGGTAGGTAGGAAATATCAAATTAACCATCGAATCAAATTAAACTTTGAAATCGAATTTGGCAGGATTTGAACCTACACCGCCTGTAACTCGCAGGTTGCCAGAACAGTGGACATACGTACTGAGCCTAAGGGGAGATAGCGAAAACAAGATTGAACGGTAATTATGCAAGAATTTATTGCAAGATCTACCCAGATGTGCTAGATAGAAAGGGTAAGCTTAGGTGCAAAAATGAAAGACTGCAAGTATCTGAACAACATTTTTACTAGATCTTAGTTTGACAGTTGTTTGTGCAATAATTCTCCGTGGGAATATGTTCCAATTTCACACATGGTCTGGTGTAAACATATGGTGATCCTTCGTCCGTCATTGGTAATTAGGTTAATTGGTGGTGAGTTGAAATAATTTGTGATGTACATCAGATTCAGGGCCATTGTCATTTATGATTGCTCTTGAACAACGCCCCTCCAAAAAGTCCTGGTGGTGCTTAAGGACGTATATCCTAGAATGAATACAGTTTAATTTTTTGTTTCCTACCTCCTCTTAAAGTTTATACAGAAAATTTTGAGAACCCTGTATACGCATCAAAAATTACCTTATAAACACGAATTTAGACATTCTTGAGGCACTTCGGGAGCAACGTTAAAAACATTTCAAAATACAGTTGAGATACTTATAAAACTTTTAAAAAACCATTTCATATTTTCTGGGGATTTTTCTTATGTTTGCTTCTAATCTTGAAAATAGAATGACAAAATATCCTACACAAAATTGTGCCACTGTATCCCGGTTGGAAGAG
Organism: Metellina segmentata; assembly: GCA_947359465.1. Lineage (NCBI taxonomy): Eukaryota > Metazoa > Arthropoda > Arachnida > Araneae > Tetragnathidae > Metellina > Metellina segmentata. The sequence continues at coordinate 40,273,162 of OX375876.1, read as the reverse complement.
TTCCGGATTATCAACCGCAACTCTCCGGTTGCGAGTTCGAAACTCGATCCAACCCAAGACCACAGTGTACTAGGGGGCTGTTGCATGTAAAATCTGTATTGGCCTCAAATGTTCTCACTTTGGCGTGGTTTCGAAGTTTGGAGAGGGGTGCCAGCTCAGATCTTGACCTCGTCCTCTGACCGTGGTTCGAAATGTTGAGGTGTTATCCTTGAATATTTCCCTTTGGGATTGATCCCGTATGGTCGCCAATAGCCCGTTGTGTACCCCAGTGCGAAATTCAGCTACTTACACAAAACCTAGAATATTCAAACATCGCACTCTTTGTACAGAATATGCTTACCTATATTGCAATGTAATTTTTGTGTTTTCTGGTTTCAGGCTGCCTATTACTGCAGGAAGCTTCTCATCACCATGTTGTGGACACAGGCAATGGTAGCTGCGTTAGCAGTTATTACCGTAAGTTCAACACTATTTTGCATCCCGTCACTCTTCGAAAATTACTTCATATTCGCTATAAGACAATGTTCACTAATGTATATTTTGTGGCTGCTCTAGAAAATAATACAGCATCGAAAAATGTAAGATGTAAGGTGATAACGATTTGAAAAATAGAATTTCCATTGTGTTTAAACTGCAACACAACTACTGAAAATTATATTTAACTGTAGGTGAAACGAATGAAGCAGATGCCAGGCACTGGATATTACTGGATTCGTCGTGTGGTTTCACAATACTTCTGAGTACTCTTGTAGCTAAAATTATGAGGATTGAATCATTTTTGATGGGACAAGGGTCAGGGGTTTAGCCAAGCTACTAAAACAATCAAGTGCAGTGCACGTGTCTGAGTGTTGTGCCGCTTATGTTGTCCACTGTTTTTTATAAAATAGTCAGAAAAGTCAGTAGCATATCGCACCCCGGCAAAAAAAAGTGACACAAGTCGAAAAATAAAATTTTGATGTTATGTCATTGAAAAATATGTATGAGGAGCCCTAGCGAGTTATATTACTATTCTATAGCGTATGATAGAAGTTACAACCATAAATACATACTTACCTAATATTTAAAAGAAGCTTATACTATTTCAATATAAGTTTTATAGTATCCTTTAAGTTGATGTTTTTCTCAAATTCAGCAAGCTTGTGTGTGTGTGTGTGTGTGTGTGTGTGTGTGTGTGTGTGTGTGAGTTGTGTCACTTTTCTTGCCGAGGTGCGATGTTGCAATAAAATAAGTGTGCACGCGAGAGTCATTCCCAGTCAGGAGACGAAACTCAGCAACTGAAGACTTCCTTGGAGAGCCTGGGTTGACGTCCCTGTAGGAAAAACACCGACCTTCTAATCAAATAGACGGGGCATGTGGGCGGAGTCGCTGTCGTAAGATCTCTGAAGGGTAAATCACGTGGACATACGAATCGCCTTAAGCCGATTGACAGACTAGTGTTTTTGATCACGGTGAAAAATCACTTTAACAAATCAATAATTTAGGATTAATGCTTTTACCCACAACCGGGTGACAGATCTTCAAACGCAGCAACTGGAATAAGTAACATAAAGCCGTGGTCACCTGCTCCGTCTGTTTCATTAGAAGGTCGATGTGGAAAGAAGGCATCCCCAAGACTTATCGGGCCTTGGTAGCCCGGATGGAAGAGTAACGGACTATCAATCGGAGGGTTGCGAGTCCGAATCCAACCAAAGACCGTCGTGTACAAAGTGGTTTGGTACATGTTAAATCTGTCATGGCCTCAAATATCTTCACGTTGGAATGGTGTGGTAGTTTGGAGAGTGGGGACTCGTCATCTGACAGTGGTTCAAAATTACATGGTTTATGTCCTCGAATCTTTTCCTTGGGGGATTGATCCCGGTCCGTTGTCAATAGTCCGTTGTGTTGCTCCAGAACGACGTAATTAATATACCTACCTACGTACCAAGATTTATCCTTAGCAGCATTCGCCGATCAACCGGTATAGTGGTTAAGGTGTTAGCCTCTAGATCGGAAGGTTCCTGGTTCGAATCCGGATCCGGGCATGGATGTTTGTAAACGTATGGTGTAGAGGCGGCTGGTGCACCTTAAATCTGTCGTGGCCGAAAGTCCTCACGTTGGGTTGGCGTGGAAGTTTGGAGAGTGGGGTGCCAGCTCAGGTGTTGCTTCGTCATCTGACCGTGGTTCAAAATTACGAGGTGTTGTCCTCGGATCTTTCCCTTCAGGGACTGATCCCGGACCGTCGTCAATAGCCCGCTGTGTTGCTCTAGTACGACGTCAACTAAAAATTACCAATTACCTTAGCAGCATTCACATGTCTTTATTTTAGGCGGCAAATAAAACCAGCAAATTTGTTTATTGTAATCGCTAAAGTTGTCAAAAACCTACTCTCAGAAAATGGTTGTCCTGCTCGCATTGGTAACGATTAAGGCCCGGTGCACACATCCGGTTTTTCAACGTGCGGCGCCGCTGCGGCACTGAAGCCCAACATTGTGCACACATAACCGTGAAATGACGCAAGTACTCATTTCGCGCCATTTGCGATAAATATTCTATGGAAGGAAACGTATTTATTTCGCTTATTTGGTGTAAAAAAAAAGTATATTTTGAAACAAAATAGACGTTTCTGGATACAACCATTTATCAATTATTATTTATATTCCATTTATTTATGAAAACAAGGTACTTCAGAACGGAGACGCGTCTGCGGCGAGCTACGGCGCCGTGTGAACTGCGGTACAAATTGCACGCAAGTTGGACGAGCGTCGCCGCAGTGGCGCCGTAGGCATGTGTGCACTACTCCATTGGATCTAATGTATTTCAGACCGCACTTGCGTTGCGGCAGCGACGCCTCACGTTGAACAACTGGATCTGTACACCGGGCCTAATGGAGAAAATTCAACTGCATTTTGTCGATAGATAACTAGTTTTGTAATGGATTACTTCATCTTTGAGAGGATCGTTTCCTTGATAGAATTTCAAGCGGGCGGAAACGTGTCTTGCCCAGGTGGTCCACGTAATTTGGCATTGAGCCCCAAAGCAACGTGCCAAAGTTCACCAGGTCAGGAGTAAGGAAGCTCTGGCACACAAGCTTTATCAAAGCCTGGAATGGATGCGCTTGTTGAATACCACAGAGCACACTCTATCTTAAAAGCTGATTTGTGTTACATATTGGGGTGATAGGTAGGTATTTAATTAATGTCACACTGGAGCAACACGACAGGCCATTGGCGGAGGTCCGGGATCAACCCCCGAAAGGAAAGATCCGAGGACAACACCATGTAGTTTTGAACAACTGTAGGATGACACCTGATTTGGCACCCCACTCTCCTAACTTCCACACCACGACGACGTGAGGACATTTGAGGCTATGACAGATTTAACGTGTACCAGTCTCCTTTGTACCAAACGGTTTTTCGTTAGATTCGAACCAGGCAATCACGGCTCTTAAATTTTTGAATGGACAGAATGCATGTGAAGTCAGCTTTTAAATTTTAAGACATCAAATTGTAATCTCGATCATGCCTGGGAAATACACAGCAGACTAATGCCGTGATTTACAGAAGCTCATCTTGGAGAATTTGAAGTTTTAAATTGGTGATATTGAGCTGTATGTGGGACCATATTATTAATTATAAAACTGAATGCTTGCTTGTAAAAATTAGAACTTCTACTAATTGGTAAAGCGGAGTGTCTTTCTATTAAGCTACAGCATTGCTAAAGCTTAAACTAGGATCCTTTGTTGGAAGTGATATTTGGATTAATGGACAAAATCGTACATCCAAAATATCATTGTGAAAAGAAGTTATGATTAGAATGCCTGGTACGTTTTCGTACATTCTCCGAGTTAGATTTTTCTACGTCTACCTTTATACGACCCCTACGAAGTTACTTCCTCAACTTTAGCCCTATGGATGTAAAATCTTACAAGAGTTTGTTGCTTTAACCTTGTAGCTTTATGTTACTGCTCCCAAATCGCGAGAGAGAATAAATATAAGGTAAGCAGGTAGTTGAATTAATGTCGAACTGGAGCAACATAATGAGCAATTGGTGACGATACGGGATCAATCCTTAAGGGAAAGATCCGAGAATCCCTCGTCATTTTGAACCACGATCAGATGACCAGGTCAATACATGAACTGGCTTCCCACTCTCCAAACTTCCATACCACATCACACCAAAGTGAGGACATTAGAGGCACGGCAGATTAAACGCGCACAAGCCCCCATGTACACGACGGTTTTTGGTTGAATCGAGTTTTGAATTCGTAACCCTACGGTTGCTAATCTGCCACTCTTCCAACCGGGAAGAAATTTAATAGGACTGGATAGTTTCAGAAATTCTGTATATATATATACACACTTTTAAAATAATGTTCAACTTAAGGCACTATTTTGAACTACTAGCTCAGTTATTAGTTCGCCTAAAAACTTCCGAATTAACGGTAGGTACGTAGGTGTTTCAATTAACGTTGTACTGGAGCAACACAATGGGCTATTGACGATGGTCCGGGATCAACCCCAAAGGGAAAGATCCGAGGATTACAGCGCGTAATTTGGAACCACGCCCGAATTAACGGAATGTGCAAGGATACATTTTTTTTAAATTGATATAGTAAACAGTTTAAGTTCAAATCATTCGCCCTGCATTCAAACTCTTGGAAGACTTTTCCAGTATATTTTGAGTTAAATTCCTAAGTGATTATTTTGAATAGCTGCTGTCAGTCGAATGTTCCTTTGGTAATTTAAATCATCCATTGGAAATTTTATTTATTTTATAACATACGATGAGAAATCAAATATGCGCAGTTTTTGCATAACACCCCTCCAACAGTAATTTCACTCAAGAAAGTTTTGGCTACACTTTCTTCCAAAATTTTGAGAAAATTTTTCACAATAGGCCTGAACGTTTAAGGATAACGATTTATGAATTTGTGCAGATTGTTAAAAAGTATAGAGTGGAAGACTATCAATTAGTTTCTCGCAGCTGAACGTGCGGAATAAAACCCCAATACACAATTCAATCATATTAATTAGTTTTATAAGAAATAAGTAATGGTATTTATTGGTGATATTGAATTGTCTTGTTAATTAAATCCTAACAGTGACCCTAAATTACGCTTCGAGGAACAGAATTGTTCGTTAGCTTTTAGCAGATTTTCTAGTATTAATGTTAGTACGGTATAGAACTAGAAGTTTAGAACAACAGAAAACAGAGTAAGCGTGCTAGAATTTACACATAAATCTCCAAGGATGTCTCACGACAGTCAAATCTCCCTTCTATTCATTTTACTCTGAGCTAAATACACAACTATGTACTAACAAATATAAAAGAAAACAAACCACTTTAATACGTTCACATGGCAAATTCATCTATTTTATTCCCAGACCACGACCTTTCCTGAGGCACTAGCCGCCCCGCCCCTCATCAAACCTCAATAGCCCGCACCTTCTACTACAAAAACCGTCTCATTTTCGCTTTACAAAATTGTCCCAGTACTTTTTTAAACATTAAAATGTAAATGAACACGAAAATTCAAAATCGTCTTTACCCAAAATCTCCAAAAGAACATAGGGGGCCCGCTGTAGCCCGGTTCGAAGAGCAACGGATTATCAACCAGAGGATTGCGAGTCCGAATCGAACCAAAGACCATCGTGTACAAAGGGGGCAAGTGTCTTCACGTTGGCGTGGTGTGGAAGTTTGGAGAGTGGGATGCCAGCTCAGGTGTGGCCTCGTCATCTGACCGTGGTTCTAAATTACGTGGTGTTGTTTTTCATTTGGTTGATTCCGGACCGTCGCCAATAGCCCGTTGTGTTGCTCCAGTGTGACGTTAATTGAAAATACCAATACCAAAAAAAACCCTAAAAATATAGACGAGAAAAGCAAGAAACTAAACAAATAAGAAAATGCATAACTAGGCCTTTTCGTCAAGAGGTTAAAGCAGACCGTGGCCTTACATGCCCAGCACACCTCTAAAAAACGGGCCTGCATCAGACCAAACTTATAAAAATTAAGTAATTATTACGCATACAATATTTTAGACTAATTTTTAGTTTCTTTTACGATATTTTTACTCAATATTTTTATTCGCCAGCTCTCTAACAGCGGCATAACTGTATTCTTCTGAACTCCTCATACCAAACAATATCTAGTGATATGTCCTCGCTACAGTTTTAACCTCGCCTACTCATCTGCTTTTTGCTTTTTTCCTTCCTAGTAGTAATTTTAAATTTCAACGTTGGTTTCTTCGTCATGTCTTTGTCGCAGCTTGCCCAATATCTGACACTTGCGCCATTAAAATTCAATAAACCAACCTCCTACCAAACCAGGTTTATGCACTAACCTGGGTTATTTACCACCCTACCTTGTCCCCTAGTTCTTGCAAGTAGTCCTCCTGGATACATCTCCTTTAAGTGTGTACTCTAGTCATATCGCACCCCGGCAAAAAACGTGACTCAAAATTGCAGAATTTGAGAAACATCAACTTAAAGGATACTATAAAATTTATATTGAATAGTATAAGCTTCTTTTAAATTTAAGGTAAGTATTTATGGTGGTAACTTCTATTATGTTCTATAGAATAGCAATATAACACGCTGGGGCACCTCATACATTTCTTTCAATGACATAACATCACAATTTTTATTTTTTGACTTGTGTCTCTTTTCTTACCGGGGTAAGATATGCTATTTCCCGATAGGGTTTACTGTCTTTGGTAACAAGGGAGTCATGCTCCGTGATATCCATGGTATTTTCTTCTTTCACACAGTTCTCTCCCCTATCCCATATTTTTCCCCATGGGGTTAACTGTCTTTGGTGACAAGGGAGTCGTGCTCCGAGTCATCCACGATATTTTCCACTATTCTCTTCCCTATCCCATCTTTTCCCCATGGGACTAACTATCTTTGGTGACACGGGAGTCGTGCTCCGGGACATCTACGATATTTCCTTCCTTCACACTATTCTCTCCCCTTGTTCAATCCTTTCCCCATTTTAGGTGCATTACTTTCTGTTGTCTGTCTTGTGTTTGGCGCAGCTTGGCCAAATATGCGCTTTAGTCATAAAACCCAACACCAACTAACCTCACAAACTGTCTCGCAACAAGACACTATCCTTGAATAGATTTTGTGAGCATATGTTTCGTATTTTCATGTTACGTCAAGAAATGCATTTCCAAATGACCCTACTGTTCACAGTAACGAAATTGCAGCAGAAAATACAATGAATGTCGTGCAATGCGACAGATAAGAGAAGAATAGATCCTTCCACACGGCGTGGAGTGACGCGCCAGGAGTATTATTAGAGTTCGGAACCACCGGAGCGCGTTTGTTCGATCAACCCTGTCCGCCTGTCCTGACAAGGACTCTCTCGCTCTTCTCGATAATGAAAACGACGTTTAGTCGGAAACTAATGTCGTCGTCTGTCGTAGCGTTTCGTGCGAGTATCATTGTGTGCGGTCACTCAGGCAAGGAATGAGGAACACAGGTTTTCCCTCCTGACCCAGTTGTCGGCAGTCACCATTCCTCGGAAGGTCAAGGGCTTACCTCATCGTTCTGCGGAGGTCGATCGACTTCCGCGTGTCTGGGGGCCCCTTCCCAGAGGGAACCCCCTTCTTCCTGCGGTCACCACGGGTCACTTCCTGCTCGTATGCAGATGCGGCGAAACGCACGATACTCCCGTGCGCGGCAAAATATGAAACTCAACCGGCTCAACGGGTGTTGAATTCGGATGCCTGACCGTTGATGGACCTGAGATGGTCGTGGAGGGAGTTAATTGGAGATCTATAACAGTCACTATGAAAGAAGGACGGTTCGATTAATTGGTGGCGTGTGTGGAGGGAGATGACGACGTCTTATCGACGATCACAGAAAATAAATGTGTTGTTGCGGATCGTTAGCGCCGAGAATTAAGATAAGGATCAGATTAACGCCGAAGATGCCAGTTGTGATAGTATCTGAATCAAAAGAAGCGGTAAAAATTTGACCAGGCATCTTTTTTAGGAAGTAATAATGGGGTGGATACAAGGATTTGTCATATTATTTTGTATATAATGATTTAGGACAGGGGTGGCCAACCTGTGGCGCATTGCATCCTTGCACCTACACATTCTTTGATTACAAGTGAACAAGCATTTTCAATCATGAAATTCATTAAAAGAAAAACAAGGTTGCGAATGAATGATTCAAATTTTGAAAAATTCTCTGTTGCTCTCAGTAACAACTTTACACCAAACATTGAAAGACTAGCGAAATCCAAACAGGCTCAAAAGTCTTATTAATGGTAAGTAATGTTTATGTGCTGCAATAGACATTGTTTTACGTACAATAGTTAAAGCATTTTAAAATGTTAATTATGTATATAAACATACTTTTATTAAAAAAGTTATTAAGGATAAGGCAGGACCATGAACGTAAGGTAGAAAAGGTGCTTGAGTTATATGGCGCATCGGAACTCGTATGTGAAAAAAATTGGCGCATGGTATGTAAAAGGTTGGCTACCCCTGATTTAGGACGTAATGTTGTTTTATTTGCATTTGTGAGAGTGGTCGATTTTGATTTCGAGCTAACAACATCGGGAAATATGACTAACGGATTGAATAACACAAGACAAATGGAAAACAACATGTTCTTTCCTGCCCCATTTATGTTCCTTTTCTCCTTCACAATTTACTCAATCTCCAAATCAATATATATATATAAGGTGTGTGTAAATTTTTATACAAATCTACACCCTTTGACCAATCCACTAAATTTGGTACACTTATGCTTTAGAACACTGTGTGAAAACATAGGCTATTACTTTCCTGCCTTCAGACCAATATATAGCACTTACAACCATGAAAATTGGCACACAGGTAGTCTTAAAAGTGCCCCTCGAAGCCTCAATTTAAAACCTAAAGTTTGTTTTCCTGCAATAAATGGACATGGACAAGGAAACACGTTCTACAGGAAACTGAAAGGATACAATGGTTCCTATTTTGGACGCGCGTTTTTGTCTATAAGCATAACTTTGTCACAGGGAACGCTGTGCGAGAAATAATTAAAATATTTACTTTTTCATAACTTACATTTAGTAGTGGAACACGAAAAGCCCAAACGAAAAACTCATTGATTATAGAAGCGTAATTTTGTTGTTTGAGATCTGGCCAACCAGAATTAATGTTTGATTTTGTCAATTTTATTTACAGTGTTTGTGTATTTGAGATAACACAGGGAAATGTCGCGGTATTATTTGAGCATTACTAAATTTCATAAATCATTTATCGTCTTTATCAATATTTTACTAATGTCTTTTTCAATCAACATTTAACCATTTCAACCCGTGAAACGTCGAGTTATTCAGCTAGTGGGGATATAAGCTCCAGTACCTATTGGGATTGGTACTTTACCCCTTACTGGAAATTATCCATTGGTGATCATATGGAAACCGGTATTTTCCCCACGGTTGGCGACCAAAATGACCCATTATTTATATACAGGGTGTCCCTGAATTCATGGGTCAAACTTTAAGGGTAAGTAAAACACATATAAAGAAACATTTTCTGTACAGCAACATGGGGTCGGAAATGAAAAGTGCAGGTGGTAAAACAAGATATACTGAGGAAATGAACAAAAGCTCTTTGCTTACATAATATTTTTAGAGCAGACAATAGAAACGTTTAGTGACGTAGCTTAAAAAAAATTAGGGGGGGGGAAGAAAAATATTGATTAGTAGACGTTTATTTAGTTTGCATTATCAAATCGTCTGCAAAACAATTTTATTGAGTTTGAATGGCATTACACGATCTGCAAACGATTATTTGCTGTTAGAGAATTAGCTTTCTATTAGAATCTTTGCTGTTAGAAACGATTTTTTGCTTTTCATTTCCTCGGCATTTCTTGTTTTTCCGCCTGCCCTTTTCATTTCCGACCCCATGTTGCTATACAAAAAATACTTCTTTATATGTATTTTACTTATCCTTAAAGTTTGGCCCATTAATTCAGGGACACCCTGTATATATAAATTTTTAAAAGTTAAATCTTTGGAAAAGGAATCCGAATTGAAGAATAATTTTAGTAACCCACGGGAAAAAGAGCTAAAACTTATTATCTTCTTCCACATTAGAAAGGTTTTCCTCCCTGTTGGTATTTCTCTCTTGTGTCAGCAAAACTGTCCTTGTGTGATGTCCTTTAATCATCGGCATTGTCTGCCTTGTATCTAGCACAGATGATCATTGTGCCAGAAAACCTAATCAACCACGTATTATAAAGGGAGCTAATACTGATTATAAAAAGAATGCTGCCAAAACAAAAGGAGCGTAAAAACTTTTACCTCTACAGCCCTCTTCTGCACAAGGTTTTGAGGTTATGGCCATAGTATGGTTTCGGTACTCTAAAGGAAGTTATTTCCTCAACACACAGCATCTACACTCAAGCTGGGAGGTGTTTTACTTCTTTTATGGGGTTATATGTTGGCAGGAAAGGTTGAATATTTAGTTTTATTGATGAATTCAAAGGAAAATGAAATACTTAGAAGTATTTCATATACTGAAGAGCAATTCAAATGAGTGCTCAAAATGTGGATTTAGGGTCAAATTTTATCAATAGATAACGTCCAGATTGAGAACAGGCACAGAGAAAAAATAGTTAAGTAACATTTTCTGTTTATGTATTTTAAGCAGAAAACACCTCCAACAAAATCTCAGGATTTCTATGTGTTTGAAAATGCGTGGTCCCAGTAGGAAAAATTGGCTAAATATCACAATTTTCGGACCAAAGAAGGAGATTGGTACTACACAATCTAAGAGAAACGGGCAAAATTATCTGGAGAACAAGAAACATTGTCGATTTTCCACACCTCCATTTGGAAGATGTTTTACTCCCAGAAAATATATGCTACAAAATTGCATTCTGTGTTTGAATTTTGTTTTATGGGCGAAATATGCTGGGCGTATTCTCAAATCAGTAACGTAGAATTTGGTAAATATTTGATGGTTAAAATTTATGTTTAGAAATATTATAGCTGTTATGGAATTGTTTTTAGCCTATAATGTCTTAGTTATGTGTGCTTAACCATTCTAATTAAGCTGAACTTATTATTTTCTAGTTTTAAAAATATATATTTTGGTGTATACTCAATCATAGCAGTCATAGTGAATAAAAATAGAGGGTTGGTACGTTGAATATTTTTTCGTTCCCATTTCAACCGATTTATTCTTACGTTATTTTGAAGTAAAACTAGTGGAGTCTCCACATTTCGAGTCTACCTCTGTCTGTCTTGTGCTTAATATAATTATAAATCTGACTAATTGGGATGAATTGCAGTGAAAATGTACACAAATCGCACAAAATAATTCCTTTCGAATTAATCGAGGTAGTAGTTGAATAAAAGAGAGAACTAAAACACTATTTCCATTAAAGTAATTAACCGGGATTTAAGGAATTGACTGCTTTACATCTTTTTTTAATGGCAAATGGAATTTTTATGAATTGAAAACAATTAGAATCCAAGCTTTTTTTTCCCTTTCACATGTCAATATTTGAAAAAAAAAAATATTTCGCCTTAAGGATATCATAAATATAGTATCAAAATAATTTGTCATCCCTCTCAGAATATGTTGACGGAATTCAGAATTGCAAAGTGTAATGAATGAATGTTGCATGTATAGATATTTATGTCCCAAGTAAGTTGTGCAAATTTTTAAAATATAGAAAGTGAATGGTAAAAGCACAGAAATTGTGTAATTAATATTATATAATGGAATTGATTCCCCTAACACATTCAGATTACAGTATTAAATATCTTACCTGAAAATAATGTATCTATTTCAGATGGTTTTAGGAGCCGAAGAAATAAAAGAAAAGATCGATGTCGCCTTAGAAGATACTCCTTCGCTGCCCTCTGAAGGAAAGGACGAATCAAAAGTGCTACAAGAACGTGGGGATATACAACAAACTTACAAATCGAATCCCCAAAAGAAAACTGGAGGTGCTCAGGAATCTATCGGCATACCAGTACCGGCACATCCTCCTATCAATCATCTTTTGATTCCACCTCCAGGTTTGAAGAGGAACCCTGGACCTCCTCCGGGATTGCAGAGAAACAAAGATCTTCCCATTCAGCATATCTACAAGACATCAAATCAGATTTTACATCAATCCTACGAAGTTGCCCCTCCAGGATCCAACATTCCTTATCAAGATGTTGGTCATCAGGACGGGGGACAATATCAAACCGGAGGTCATGAATTCTCATCTGGACACAATTCGGTTGCTTATCCGGAAGGCGGAGGGAACCAAATCGATATTCCCGGATTCAACCCTGATGAAGAATATAAACCGGACAATCAGAACAGCCTTTTCCAGGGTTTTCCGAGTTTGCGTCACAGCGAACCATGGCCTTTGCCGATGCCGGACATGCCGAAGATTATCCACCTAGATGTCAAGTGTGAAAAGAACCTCATGAAAGTTTCCATCGAATTCGACAAGCCTTTCCACGGTATTGTATTCAGCAAAGGACATTACAGCCACGGAAGCTGTGTGCATTTACCACCAGGTTCCGGCCACACGAGTATATACTTCGACATATCCATCAACAGTTGCGGAACTCATGGCAATGCTCCGAATGGCCAGTATAATGGCTATGGTGGTCAGAACATAGCCGGAAGCTATTTCGAGAATACAATTGTGATCCAGTACGATCCCCAAGTTCAGGAAGTTTGGGATCAAGCGAGGAGATTGAGGTGCACCTGGCACGACCAGTACGAGAAGGCTGTCACTTTCAGACCTTTCCCGGTCGACATGTTGAACGTCGTTCGAGCTGATTTCGCCGGCGACAATGTCGGATGCTGGATGCAGATACAGGTGGGTAAGGGTCCATGGGCAAGTGAAGTGAGCGGTATCGTGAAGATCGGCCAGACGATGACCATGGTGCTGGCCATCAAAGACGAAGAAAACAAATTCGATATGATGGTCAGGAACTGCATAGCTCATGACGGCAAGCGGGCTCCCATCGAACTGGTCGACAGTCAGGGCTGCATAGTTCGTCCCAAACTCATGAGCAGGTTCACCAAGGTGAAGAACTTCGGCTCCAGTGCTTCGGTCCTAGCATTCGCACACTTCCAGGCTTTCAAGTTCCCCGATTCGATGGACGTGCACTTCCAGTGTACCATACAAATCTGCCGACCACACTGTCCTGAGCAATGTGCCGCGACGTCACAGGGTTCCGGCCATCAGATCGCACCTGGACACGACCTGTACTCGGCAGCATCGTCGGCCCACGCTTCTGTCGTCCGACCTCGTGAGGAACGAGACGTTTCACAGCAATCGGATCCGGGCACAGCTCTTGACGAGTCCATACAGGAAATGACTGAGATAGGATTGAACAGGGTCATCCGCGTCGTGTCCACTGGAGATCTTGCCTTCGCTGAACCCCCGACAAGGAAAGAAACTGCTTCAGACTTTGAGAGCTACGAGAAAGATGATGTCATTTGCATGTCAACACCAGGGTTTGCTGCCTCTCTCATCGTTCTGCTATCGATATTAGTCATTTCCTGTCTTGTGGCAGCTTTCCTCTGCCTCAGACAGAAATCACCGAGGGACATCATTTCTTCCATTTCGGGTACAATTATCAAAAAGAAATAAGCTCTTTGGCGAGAAAAGGCCATCATTCCCTGCCTTAAGAGCTTAGTTTGCATTCAAAGATCGGAAAGGAAGACTTGGTTTCATAAACAATTTCAAGCACTTCAGGGAACTAAAATAACGTCCGTGCTAAATGTGGAGAAAAGTTTCAAAATACATTAGTTATACCACATCCAGCGCACTTCAAAACTCTGTTCCTTCTTTTCTTACTTTAGTGTCATAGATTTATAGTTGCGCTTACTGTTCAATCTTGAAATTTTAGAAATATCGTATGTTTATTATCTTCCTCTCGTATTCTCTTAGCGAGCTCAAATCTATTATTTTCTTTTATTAGTAGTTTTAGGATTTATAACTACAGAAAAACAGGGCTCGTTTCGATTCATGGATTTTTATTTAACAGCACTTTTAAAAACGCCATCTACAAAACTTAAAACATTTTCCTTAACATTCATTTTTGCTCGGTTACCTTTAACCTAAGTTCAAAGGCATAGGGTATGGTACATTCGTCAAACAAAATCTGATTCTGGAGTTATTCCTAGTAGAAATACTATAGCTGGCACAATGCTTAGGAAAGGGAAAATTTTCCTCTCTCGCTCACGTAACAAGCATTGCATTTCAAATCAAATCATTTTAATGTATTTCATCTTTATTTCACCAGCACAAATAATTTATTTCACCCTTTACCACTTTTCACACTTGTTTACTCGTAAGTTTCTGTTATTCAAATGAATTCACTCGTGAGTCATCTATTCTACATCAATGTTTTGTTCCTTCCTATCTCTTCACAAAGGTGAAAGCTCTGAATTAGAAACTGACACGGCCTCTTAATTTCACCATGCTAATTTAAAAAACAGCAATCATTTAATTCACTAACATGTTCATTGGAGTTCAAGGAATGTTTTCAAGGTGTTATCATTCTAAGTCATCTACAAATCATCTTTGCTGGAGTCTCATCTTTGCCCGCCCATATATATTTTCTTAGAAAAATTGCCATACATTGTATTTATTTCTTATCATTGTCTGAGTATGTTATTTATTTTGGTGTAGTTTTTGATGTTAGTTTCCATCCACCGAAGGGTTAATAAACTTTTTATAGAATTTGGCTCCATTTGTCATGTTTCTGGTAGTAATAGTTGAATTAATGAAGCATTGGAACACAGCAACGGGCTGTTGACGGAGGTCCGAAATTGATCCGTCTTGAACCACGGTCAGATGACGAGGTCCCACCTGAGCTTGCACCCCCACTCACCAAACTTTAACACCAAGCCAACGCGAGGACATTTGAGCCCACGCAGATTTTGCGTGCATCAGCCGCCACGAATATGACGGTCTTTGTTTGGATCGAGTTTCGATCTCGCAACCACCTGTTGCAAATCCGCTACTCTACCAACCGGGTTACCACGACCCTTGTCATTTTTCTTTCGGACTGTTTCGTGGTTGGAAGAGTAACGGATTAGCAATCGGAGGATTGAGAGTTCGAATCCATCCAAAGACCATCGTGTACAAAGAGGAGCTGGTGCACGTTCACTATGTCGTGACCTCAAATATCCTCACGTTGGCGTGGCGTGGAAGTTTGGGGTGCCAACTCAGGTGTTGCCTCGTCATCTGACCGTGGTTCAAAATTACGTGTTGTCCTCCTCTGATCTTTCCCTTGAGGAATTAATAACAGACCGTCGCCAATAGCCCGTTGTATTGCGGCAGTGAAACGTTATAAAATACCGACCTACTGACCTGCCTTTACAAAGTTGCAGATTTTTAATTCAGCTCAGTCCTTAATAAAACTATAATCCATAATACTGAGTACTTGTTAGTTAAGTTGTTATAAAACTGAGGTTACGTGACAGATCCATGCACGCACTTACAAATGACATACATTTCATGAAAAGAATTCAGTGCATATCTTTCGAAAATATACTTTAGGAAAACAAGCATAGTATTGAAAAGAAGAAACATCGAGATAAATCATAGATTACATTTATTGAAGGGCTTGTTTACAAATCGTAATCGGGTGAAACTAAAGTTCACTGTACCATCGCCAATTGGCTATTAATTACCTTCACCAATTGGTGATAATTGGAATATGGTAACCCGTCGTAGACTTATATAAATAGGAGGGAGTTTAGCTGCTTAAGTCGAAGTTGCTTCGAAGTTCCACAGTTCTTTTCCTGTAATATAAAATTAATATAGGCTTTTTTTTCCTTCGATGATTTGAATTTCGATTAATTCGAACATATCCTCTGGTCCTTTGAGTATACCCCATGGGCGCCCGGTGGAGGGGGCTGTCAACCCCCTGGCTTATGGATGTATATAGGATGCATATGTGTGCGTGTGCCCCTAGAAAGTGTAAGTATTGAGTTACAATACATGTTTCGCCTCCCCATGAAAAATATTCTGCGTGGCCCCATGGTATACCCTCTGATTTTTTTACGACTACAGCACTGACAAGCAGTCTGCATTGTAGGCTTGGGATGGCGTTCGCCAGACGTTAACTCGGCCAGAAGTGCAAAAAAAAAAAAAAAGACTCATCCAACCAAATTACTGTCTTTCATTGCTCCATAGTCCATGCACTATACTTATTGAGCACCAATATTTCCTGTTACAGGCATTAGCATCACTAATGAATGGTTTTTGAATTGCAGCTCAGCCAGAAATACCCTGCTTATAGAGCTCCCTTCTTATTGTTTTGGTACTCAGGGTTTGTGAGCACGACATTCATTTCAGCAGTAACTTTTGCAGCTGTGATCTTCTTATTTTTAGTCACAATCCTCCTTAATGATCGTCTGCCACGATCACTCAACACACACTTTCGTCCGCGCTGTGATTTAGCGGATGATGTTTTTCCGCTTTTCAAAGACGCGGAATAAATCTTAGATACAGTATCTCTTGAAACACTAAACACTTAGGCTACCTTGCATACGGGCACCCACCAGACGAGTTCCAATTCGCCCACGTTCGAAGTCTGCTAGCTCTGACATGATGCAATTACAACTTGGACACCGCAGGTGTCCCCCTTACCCCCCCCCCATCCATAGGACAGGTAAAAGTGGTTTTTTGTGGACACGCTGCGGAAAAGTGGTTTGGTTTAAACCGTGAAGGCACTCTTTCTATGGTTTCATGGTCAGAACTTCTCATAATGGGGTTTCCCGTTATGCACTACATTATATATACTGTAATAATACAAAGTTACATACAAAAAAAGGCAAATTAGTCTGTAGTCGTGGTCAAGATACTCTTGGATCCGCATATGTAGAGGCACCTGAACAGTTTATTGGATGAGGTAGTCTATGTTGTCCGAAAGGAAACTCATGACTGATATTATCTTTGACTGGGTTTGATCGTTGCTGGCTGTGTTTTTTGCCCATGCCGCATAATTAACATCTGATGGCTGCGTGAGATGATGAGAACACGTTAGAGGGCATTTGAAGATGTAATGATTGGGCGTTCCTGTTTGTCCGCAGGTGCAGTTGCTAGAATTTGCCACATTGAATCGGCTCAAGTAGCTGGGGAAGGGTCCATGGCCTGTGAAATATGACGTGAGGTAGGGACCATACGGCTCTTTTCTGGGGTTGACTTTTGGGAAAAAAGTGAAGGTTCTCCTTCCTGTTGTTCCTGTTTCCCATTCCTCCTGCCATCTTTGCATGGCTGCCTTTTTCATTGAGCTCTTCACGTGACATTTTGGTAGTTTGGCGGAGACCTTGAAATCCGTTTCGCCCATTGCTGCTTCCTTGGCTAGCTGGTCAGCCCTTTCATTTCCAATTATGCCAATATGTGCTTTGACCCAGTTAATGAACGTGTTGTGGGTATTATCCTGTAGTAGTGCTCTTATTTTTTGGGCAATGGAATTTTTGGTTTGAAATTGTTGTAGTGTTTTGACTGTGGAGAGGCTGTCTGTGAGAATATTGCATTTATCGTAGTTTTGGTGCTGTGCCCAAGCAAGAGCGAAAAGGATTGCAAGTTTCTCCGCTTGCGGCACTGTATTATTTTTATCAAGCTCTATTTTCCTGGTGTATATTTCTCTTCCTTCCCTATATGCCACAAAGGCCGCTCCCACTCCGTGTGGCGTCTTGGATCCATCTGTGTAAATTGTCAAAGTCAGTTGTCCAAGTATCTTCTTTAAGGATGTCCGCGTCGTGTTCGTAGTCATTTGTGTGGTAGGGGACTCCTAGGAAATGTATGTCTTGCTGGAGTCTAATTAGTTTTGTAATCGCTGCCTCTCTACGTACCACTAGGTGCAGTGGTTCGGTTCCTGCAAGTATTTGTAAAGCATTTGTTGGGGAGGTGCGGTAGGCTCTAAGTATACGGACAGTGAAAAGGCGCTGGAGGCTTTGCAACTTTTGGATATTGCGTTGGGTTAGTTGTTGGGCCCATATGCTTGCTGCGTAACATATTTGTCTCTCAGCGACTGCCTTATACCATATCTTGAGGAACCTTGGCTTTGTGCCAATGCCCCGACAACGACTGATCTGCGCAGCATATTTACGAAGTTGTATAGATGGCATCAGAAGGCGAAAACACTAGAGCCACGTAAACATTTCATTAGAATAAACATTTCTTTTCAAGCATGCATTTCACGAGGTGTTTCCATATTTTTGTCCAACCCCTGTATAAATACTGCAGCCCGGAATTCAATTAGGAAATCTAGTTACTGACCAGAAGTAGTGGCGGATCAAATCAAGTGGAGGCCTCAAGCGGTAAAAATTTCGGGGCCCTCAAACTCAAGTTAGAATAAAAAATTTCTAAAAAACTCTCATTAAGTTATTAACAAAAAAGAAGAGTAATCAAAACTGTCATACCATATCACATTGAATAAAGTCATTAAACAACATATTTTTCACATCAATTTCCGTCTTGTGTTATTTTTTGCAAAATCGTCAATTATTTTGGAAGCGTCATTTCGGTTAAAAATTTCTCACTCGACATACATACAGAATGGTCAAACTACACCCATGTCCATAAATTAAGGATAATGCCAGCTCCGGCAAATAAAGGTTCAGAAACAAAACAAACGTGACTTATTCATAATGCCCATTTATTAAACAAAAGATAAAAAACAAAAAAGATGTATGTATAATACTATTCATAAAAAGTGCAATTTTTGCTCGCTGGGGCAATTACAAAATATATCGAACTTACAAAAACTTAACATGACATGGTTGGAATGATGGTTAATACACTGCATGTCTTCCAGACGATGAAATACAGTCCGTACAACGCCTAGTCATGCTGAGGATCAAATTATCGAGTTGATCTTGGGAAAGATCATTCCACTCAGCAAGTAATGCTCTCTGAAGTTCCGGTACGCTTCCGCGGAAACCCTCACGCTTTCAGCACCCCTTGGCGAAATGGCGATATAAAGCTCTTTGAGAACCGAAGGCTGGGGAAATTGGCAATCTTCTCAATTTCTCGAGCAACCCAACTACTTTGTAAAGAAGATCGCCATTTTTTTCTCGCAGAGTGCTATGATTTACCGTCTGATTTTTTTGGATATTCTAAATATATTATGTTGACATTCAAGTTAGTAATGTATAAATCTTTTTGTTTTACTTTATTTGTCTATATTGTAACTACTTCGAAGAATTGGTTGATATAAGAAGCAGGTGGCATAAGATGTACCTCCATGTAAACAAATTATATATGTTTACATTTATTTGAAATTTAGTCAATCAATTGCGTTTCGTTATGATTTTTACAATATAAAATGAGTACTGTCTCTAAAACTCGTCAAATAGAAAGAGTTGATGAGTATGTATTTGTTTTAAGATGCGGAGAGGCGGCGGATAAATCTATTATTGTTTATTATGGAACTTATTCGCCCTTATAACCTACGCAGTGTTTGTATTTTCATAATATAGTTTCTTCTGAATCAAATCTCTTCTTTGATCGCCTACTTAATATAATCTCGCCACTGTTTGGGGAGACAACTAGTAGTAAATATAAACTTAGTAAAAGCAGTTATCAATAATAAGTATTAAGATTTAAACAAAGTAATTTTTTGTAAACAAATACACTTCTTGATTTGTTTCACTCATTTGAGCTCAAGATAACAAAATTTAAATTGAAAAAATATTCCATTTTGTCTGTTTACAAAAGCTTTCTTTAAACAAAGTTTTTTCTATCTCATATCCTATAATTATAGCACTTGCATTGGGCAATGCTGCATTGGAGATGAACTTACAGCACCAGCATATTTAAAGATAAATATTTTTTTTTAATGTTATGCAAATGTAATACAATTTAAGTGTTAGTTCTACATTGTGGACATTTTAATTTAGGCAGATAATTGTTTATTTCTGAAAGGAAAAATAATAGTTTTACTTATAAGTCTTGGAATCTTTATGGAACCAATGTATTTTTATGGAACCATTCATTTGTTGTAACGACAATTTTTTGAAATCTATTTTGATTTATAATGCCACCCGATTTCATGAACATGCCTATGGCTTACAAGAGAGGTTCCTGAAGTGTCACTCGCTAATCATATAAAATTTTGTATGTAGACACTTTATAGTATAAGATAACAAATACTTGAAATAAACTTTATTTAGATTGCTGTGGTTGTGGAAATATTTGAGTTTGAGGTATATAAATTTTTTACCAAACTAATAATTTTGTATTTTAATGCAATATGCACAAGAGTTAGATGATGAGGTGGATTAAGAAAAACTTAAATATAATGAACAAAAAAAAAATTATTACAATTTTATTTGAAGAGATGTATCATTCTAAAAACTTTATTGGTATCATTATAAGAAATTGTTTTTGAATTAAATGTTACCGGTTGCTTCAGGAGCAACGCGAAAATAAGGACAAAAAATGAAAGACGTATGCATATTTTTCTTTAAAAACAGTCATACAATTCGCTATTCCTACAAATAATTTCTTTTTGCATATACAGTACAAAGTCCCAAATTCGGACAACTTGTTAACCAGCGTTTATTTTCCTCTCACTTTCTTCTATGTTTCCTCCTTTTTTAAGAACAGTTTTTAAAGAACAAGACATTCAACCTAGATCAAATTGATGAAACAACGGAAAAATAATGGAAATGAACAGAATAAATACCACACAAAAAATTAGAAAATTTGTTGCAATGCATAAAAATTTTTTTTCTTCCATTTTTAAAACTTATTTCTATTTATATATCTGTTATTTTAGTATTGCAAACGTGTTCCTGACTTAAATTGACGCGCAGGTAAGGGGTGGGTTGGATTAGGGTTTGTTTTGGGAAAAAACTGCCAGTTAATCCAAAAGTCGGAAATACTGATTGGCCGAGGTCGGAGGATTCCGGTTTTTGGACTTTGTACTATATAAATAAACGTATAAAAAATTACATGTATACATAAAAGGTTTTATCCTTAAATTATAGAAACAAAAATCTCCTTAAATCCTGTGTTGCATAAGTAATACGGATTTTAAAACAGACTAAATTACGTAGAAGCAGAAAAAGCTTATAAAAAAAGATTCGTATATGTGTCAACAGATGGCAGCCGGAGAGTTTGAAATCTCGTGTGGCCCGCCACAACCAGCTCTAGCAGTTGGCGATACAGCCATCTATCGCCAACTCGCCAAGGGGTGCTGAAAGCGTGAGGGTTTCAGCGGAAGCTTCCGGTACACATGTAGGAGGTGGTTGACGGGCTGCAACTCGTCGGCCAAGAATATCCCACACATGCTCTATCGGATTCAAGTCAGGTGATAATGATGGCCATTCCATACGGGTGATATCCTCAGATTCAAGGCATTCGTTTATAATGTTTGCACGGCGAGGACGGGCGTTGTCATCCATAAACACAAATTCTGCGCCCATGGCACCCCTAAATAAATGTACATGTTGTTCCAGAATGATATCCCGACAAATTTGGCCTCTCATGATTCCGATTGGAACATGCAGATCTGTTCTGCCCAGTATAATTCCGCCCCAAACGAGCAATCCTGCACCACCGTAACGGTGTCGTTCAATGATGTTGTCTTGGTGGTAGCGGGTACCTGGCGTTCTCCAAATGAACGTCCGCCGTGAATCAGACTGCAAGCTTAACCTGGACTCGTCGGAAAACATCACACAAGCCCACTTAGACGATGTCCACATTGCATGTTCTGTACTCCAGGCTGACCACTGACGACAATGAGTTGCCGTGAGCGGAACACATCTGACAGGCCTGCGAGCATAGAATATAGACCAACATGTCCCAAACGTCTGTAAACGGTTTGCTTTGAAATTGTCGTAACCATGGCTGAAGATAGCTGACGAGAAAGGTTGGATGCTGTGCTCCGTCTGCTTCTTTTTGCAGTTACTGCCGAATACCGGACGTCATTCGGCGTTATAACTCGGGGGCGACATGTACTGTAACGTCAACTGACATTTCCATCATTTTGGAATCGTTGTCAAAGCCTAGAGATGACACTTTGGGCGATTCCAAGTTCCACTGAAACTTTCGTCTGAGTACGATCACATTCCAGGCGGCAGATAATTCTACCACGTAAAAAATCACCGACATGCGTCCTCTGTGCCACAACTATTCGGTTGTGGTACTGAGCGGCTTACAGAACGCTTGTGAACAATTTGATTTCTTTGCTACCGTCTCTAATATTATAAAAGAAAGTGTGTGTCTGTCTGGTTTTTTTTTTCCCGCAGCCGCAAAATCCTTACGATTTCATGGCACTTACAGCAACGAGATTTGGCACACAGGCAGTCCGAATTTTTTGCAATTTTTGGGTTGCGGCGAAATTTTAAAATTCAATCTAGAAGATTTTTAAATGAATTCAATAGTTTTATTCTCTGCCTGGTTCTTCAAACGCGGAGGACTTTTTCTACTCACTTGACCTTGCAGTCAGAGTTTGGAGCCATGCCAAGTTTTTCCATCCGACATAACGCGTAGAAAATTACTTTTTTCGTTTCCGCTTTGATTTTGCGCGAGGAATGATTTTCCAGGCATACGATAAATCTTAACTGTAGTCACATTTCTTTTTCCTATCTCCTGACCGTTAAAGATAAAGAGTAAAAATTTCACGGATTTGAAATCTGCGAAAAATTTCAGTTTAGATTGTTACCTAAACATATGATTTTCTTTAAATGAATAATTTTTTAATTGAATATATCTTCAAAGGATTTGAAATCTGCGGAAAATTTACACCAGATTAATGCCTTTAACACCGTTGCCCGTGGTGTTTGTTTGCGAACACGGGCACGGCCAACGACGGGCTTATTCCTTATATACACCACACTTCTCTTACATTCTCGTCATTGTAACGTACAATCGGCGTCATCTGATGGCTTCCTGTGATTTGGATATTATTCTTAAAGATGTGTGCGATAATTCTATAGGTGAAATTTTTACTTTAGAGTTCGATTTCCGTGTGATTCTTAATCATCCTTAAATTATGGACCCCATGAGTGTATTTAACACTTCTTCGCCAATAGTACACTTTAAATAATTTCTTACATGCTTTAAAACAGTTAACGATCTTCTCCTGACGCATATATTAGACTTGCCACTGCCTGGCTAGCCCGGCGTTGCCCGTGTTGTGTTGGTTTGCTACGCCGAGAAGTAAGGTATTAATCTGGTGTACAATTTTCCGCAAATTTCAAATCCGTTGAAATTTTTAATTTATCTTTAACGATTCCGATTTTACGAAAACGAACTTAACAATCCCAGTCGAAATGTTTATTTTTTTGCTCTCATTCGCTGAAATGGAATATAGCAGGAAATGTAATCTGTTTTTTTTTTTAACGCGCAGGGCAGAAGATGCAATCTGTTTATTTTTGGAAATAGAAAGTTCACTGTAACGTCATGATTTCTTTTGCGAAAATAAAATATTTTTTAATTAAAAATTTTTTTTTTGAAAGAAAATCATATTTTTAGGTAACGATCTAAAGTGAAATTTTCCGCAGATTTCAAATCCGTTGAAATTTTAGAGATAGCCGGTTCGAATCCAGGTCAGGCATTGGATGTTTGTAAGCGAATGGTGTAGAGGCGGCTGGTGCACTTTAATCTAGCCGTGGCCGAAAGTCCTCACGTTGGGTTGGTGTGGAAGTTTGAAGAGTAGGATGCCAGCTCAGGTGTTGCTTCATCATCTGACCGTAGTTCAAAATTACGAGGTGTTGTCCTCGGTTCTTTCCCTTAAGGGACTGATCCCGGACCGTCGTCAATAGCAAGTTGTGTTGCTCTAGTACGACGTTAACTAATAATTACCAATTGATAATATTAGAGATAAAAGAATTATTTAAATAAATTGCAATATTTCAACATTCAGAAATGTGCATGACATTTATTTCTTTGGCGGCTCAATA
Source organism: Metellina segmentata (assembly GCA_947359465.1). NCBI lineage: Eukaryota > Metazoa > Arthropoda > Arachnida > Araneae > Tetragnathidae > Metellina > Metellina segmentata. Next base: position 40,249,284 of record OX375876.1, on the reverse strand, counting down.
GATGTCTGGTGTGGTTTTTACGGTGTCCTCGTTTTCTCTAAGAAATGTTAAAAAATGGTCAAATTCATCTTCAAAAGTACAAACATCAATCTCATTTTTGTAAACATCCTTCGACTTTTTGATCGTGTTCTTTTTATCTTCCATTGGCAAATCCCAATAACAAAAATATTCGAGAAGGCTCCACAACAACTTCATACGTCGGAGTTCTTTGAAATAATTCTGCCTGGTGTTATCACATGACATAAAATGAATTGACTATGAAATTTTCTCTAATTGTAAATTCATGTCCGACTTCTTTGTTTTCATCTGAAAAACTTTTTTTCTTTTGTTGTCAGCGAGTTTGTACATCTTCCACAGTAAATGATAGCCCTGATAAATCAGTTCTCTTTTTCAACATTTTCAAATTCTCTGAAATTATTGATAACATTTTCTAGTGTGACTTCAGAGTAGGATAAATCCTTTCAATAGTTCGCATTCCACCGATTACAGTGATTTACTAGTAGCATTTATTCTACCCATTACACTATTTATTTATAAAATAGTATTCCAAATAACAGCCATTAGGGCGGTTTCGTATTTGTTCATTTTCTTCCGAAGTAGTCACCTCCACTACGGATTTTTTAAAAATCTGAATTATAAATTTCAGTTAAAGCCTCTTTTATATGGGTGAAACCAAGTTTTATAGCTAATACAGCATCTGCTTTGCTGACCATCTTCTATAAGAAACTTGTTACACTGAGACGAAATGTTTACACATTTCTAGATTTTTGGTTAAAATTTTCCAGCAATGGGTTGATGCAGAAAAAGATTTGAATAAATTCTGAACATCAAATACTGAATTACAGAGCTACAGCTTTCAACAGCGAAATCTTCAATTGAATTTAGGAATGATTAGTACACGGAATAAAAACCGCACTTGGTCTATGCTCTTTAAAATACATTCTTCGAAACCTGAGAACTTCCCTGACATATTAGAAGTATTATCGAATGATTGCCCACGAGTTTTCAATACCCACTCCTAATTTTATTAAAGTTTGCAAAACTTCTTGTTCCAAATATGAAGACGTGTGTTTATCTATGGAAATGAATTCCACAAATATTTCTTTTTATGATTTTTGTTTCACAAGATGAAACATATCTTATCACAAAAGTTAGTTGATAAACATGTAAAACATCGTAAGTAAATTCAACATTATACTACAAAAAGTCGCAGATTTTATTTCTTAATTATTTCAGCTCTACTTGATTAAAAATAATACTTACAAATTCGTCACAAGTATTACGAGATAAATCATTTATATATCCTCGTCCTTTGTTGGCATATTTTTGTAGATGTCTTAGGTATTCCAAACAGGTTAAATAATTTTCTTTCCTATTGGAATCTTTGCATTCATCGTGACCCCTAAATCCTATAATCGACTCAATAATTGTTTGTTGTGATATAATTCTTTTCAACAAATCTCTCCAGTAACATACCTCTTTTTCCTATAACAGGGCTCCTAACAGGTTCAAAGGTCTAAAAAGGTGACAAAAGTGACTAATTTAACCAAAAAGGTGACAAAAAGTGACTAATCAAACAGAAAAAGGTGACAATAAGTGACTAATCAAGCAGAAAAAGGTGACAAATAACAATAATGCTAACTATGCTAAGTATAAAGATAGAAAATAAAAAGATCCTCCCCTAGCCTTTCTTTTTCTTTCTTTGGAAGGATATTTTCATTTTCTTCATTTAAAAAGTACATCATTTTAAATATATTAACATAAAAATTAAAAAATAGTAATGATGATTTTTTAATTTGTTCATTTTTGACACTGCTTCAAGAATTTCTTCCTTTTCTTTGAAAGATTGTCTCATTTTTTGTTGTTGTTGAAAAAGTCTAAAATTATTTTTGTCTTTTTCTTTTCAATAGAAGAATGTGCATTTTTTAAAGTCTATCTTTGCTGACCAGCATCATCTGATATTTTTGCCGCTCCTTCAATCATTGCCTGAGCAAGTGCTGCTTCCTTAAAAACTTTATTTTTCATCGCCTTCTTAAGCCTATCATTGGCTTCCTTTAATAATTTTGAAGCACTGTCTAATATATCATTCTCCTTCCTTACGCAAGCATTTTAAGTTTTCGTTCGTCTTCTTCTATCACCTTTCTGTTCTTTGCCAGCTGCTTTAAATTTTTTTTTTCTCTGCTCCCAGTCTATCTTTTTCTTTCCTGTCCTCCTCTAATTTGTCTTGTGCCTCATGTTTTATATCTTACTAGGAGGGTCCGCCCCCTGCTCGCTTACGCTCGCCAACCCCCGGGGATTGCTACGCAATCCCATTACAAACGTTGGTTGCTTCGCAAACCAACATTACTTTCGCAGAGTGCATCTCCTGGACAGCGAAACTATCTGAATAATTCGTATAATCCTGATTTGACTTTCTGGTCCATGACGTCACAGCGAGGGCTTCGCCCTCTGCTCACAGACCCCCCAGGGATTACAAACCAATACTTTTGCAAGTGATTTCACTCTTTTTTACTTTAACACTTAATGCACCCTAAACTAATAGCCGCATCAGTAAAAAACCTTCTGCATCTTGTTCCCTGTACAATTTTAAGTAATCTGCGTTAATCTCCTAACTTTACGTTCTGTACTTCGTACTTTCTCCGTAAACCATCTGAAAACAAAGTGAAAAAAGCGAGCCCTTTTCCTCGCCAAATAAAAAGAAATTATTTTTATGGCAATTGTTGCTACGATAAATTTAATATCTGGCAAACCCGATAATCAAAAATACAACCCACAACTGCGTGCGGAACCTGCTATGCGAACTAAAAAATATGAAATTTGTGTGACCAACTTTTGATTGCATCGAATTTATTTATGAACCAATTTTTAAAATAATTGTACCATAAAAAAAGAGTGTAATGTAATGCATTCAGTGATGTTCTCAAATTTTCAACTTTGTATCATGTTTGGCATCTTTATTGGAATGTAGTGAAGGAAATACTTTCGCTCTGCAATTCAATGTTTAAGCAACCTTTCAGCAGCTGGCTTTAGGCTTAGCCGCCTGCTTGAACAATGACTTGATGAAATGGTGAGTGGGAAATTTCGTCTCCTTAAATTTGTTTGTATGTTGACCAACGATTAGGCCATTGATTAAAAAATCTGTGAATACCAAAAACTAGTTCAGACACATCTTCCCCTAACTCTTTTAGACCTTTAAGAAAAGCATTATGTATTGTGTGAATATTACATGCCTCAATGTTAATTAGTTCTTTTTTTTTCAGGGAAGAAAGTAATGAGCCATTAATCTTTTTAAAAACTGACTTTCACTAAAAAAAACCCTCAAGAATTTGTAATAATCAACTTCGATTATAACAGAGAATGATTTTCAATTCGTTCGCAACGCTCCTTCAATATTTAACCTTCTAGATACTGAGACGGCCGAAATTTTTGCAATCTCTGGTTACGGAGGGGTTTGGAATCTTTCAGATCTCAAGCTCCTGAAGAAACGGCTGAAGTCCATTAAGATTTCCATGCCCTCATTTCTGTGCCACAAAGAGAGCAGAGCGTGAATAGTCTCTGTTCCGTAGACAGGAATGTCAGGGTTCTCGATGGGGAGCTTCGAGCACTTAGAATGTGTAAGAGGTTGATGATCTATCCCCTTAAAAACTTTGCCGAGTGTAAATTATCATACATATTGAAGATTACACCATCATTTCAGTGTTTATCCTGACGTATATATACCTTCTAGACATAATCAGACCCACAATAGAAACTGCAACATGTGATGACAAAGGTACTAAACGTATTACCTCTCCTCCTGGGTTAACGTTGAGTTAATATCAGCTTGATCCGTCCGGTCTCTCCATTCTCGAATCCGAAAATAAAACGGATCTGCTGAGAGCGCCCTCAGATCTGTGTATGGAGGATGTTATCCCCCCTTTTAAGTGACCACTGGCCGATCACCATTTACGAGCTGTCAGCGTCTGACCTCCTAGAGGGTTACTCCTATTGTTCGACCCTGTTGACCGGTGATATCTATCTTGCGCCAAATGATACGCCACACAATACTATGAAAAGAAAATGTTAGTCGTAAATGCCACTCAAGTTAGGTAAGAGGGGTCGGACATGCAGATGGCCCTGCTTCCCTTAAACTTCGCCACTTCGTTTTATTGATAGCCTTTTCCTGTGGGAAAATTTTCAGAACTTGCAGCTAATACACCGCGGGCAATGTGAAGTATCCTTTTACAATTGAAAGGGTACGCTTTTGAATCCATTCTTGCAGTGGAATTGAGCGCATTTCAAAATTGAATTCGTACAAACCCTGTTTTTTTTTAGAGAAAATGAATTTTTTTTTCTTCTCTAAATAAAATTTAAGAACTTAAAACCCCTGAAAAGGTGACAAATTGTCAAAAAGGTGACGTGTTAGGAGCCCTGCTATAATGGTTGAGTATCAATTATATTGAATTTTGTTGATCTTTTATACATGGTACACATAGGGAGGGGGGGCTGAGATGTGCTCTCTTGAAACTTCGTTGTCCTATAAAATAACAGTAATTGATCTCTAATTTTGCAAACCAGTTATTAATTTAGTTTGATGTAGAGTAAAGTTTGCAAGGGTAGCAGTAAACACTTTTGCTTGTTTCTGAAATATCAGCCAATTTCTCCATAATTCCATTTAATTTCTTTCTGTAAAAACGATAAGAAAGTACTCTGTAATTCACGTCATCTGTCCCTTTATACATTGATTTCAAACTCTCTATATTCCCGATATTTTTTGGTTTGCTATTAAGAATATGGTCAATGATAGCATCTGTTAAGATTGTTGGCTATAAATCCATATAATTTATTACTTCGATGTCTATATCGAGGCATTTTTCTGGACTATTTCCGTTTTCGTAATCCCTTTTCTCAGGTCACAACTTCCCTCGAGCCCTAATGAAAAGACATTTAGATTTCAGGGGCCCCTTTGATATCACGGGGCCTATGCAGTCACTTAATCCGCCTCAGACCAGAAAAAGAAAATCAAAGCAAGTAAATCCATCATAGAACTACATCCAAAGGTAAAATTATCTTTCACTTTGGTCAGTCAAGACTACCCTCTTCCACACTAACCCTCACCATTAAGCTTGAGTCAACCACTAATACACTTGATGACGAGGTATCTCATCATAATTGAAATTGATCAGTTCTTGATGGACGAGATAGCTGGTCGTAACCACTTGGAGGTGTTGGGTAGATCACTCTTTTTTGTGCTAGAAGCTAGTGGATGAGTTTTATGTAGCAAAAATCCAAACAACGAATGAAAAATTGTGCAACTTTCGAACAATACAACAAAAATGTGACCCCCCCCCAATAAAATGGTAGTTAATTAACGTTGCACTGGAGCAACACAACGACTATTACTGAAAGGGATCAATCCCAACAGAAAAGATCCGAACACCACAAAATTTTGAACCAAGGTCAGATAACGAAGTCACCGGAGGCTGGCACCCCTCTTTAAACTTCCGCACCAACATGGGACATTTGAGGCCACAACATATTTAACATGTACCAGCTCCAGTATACATGACAGTTTTGGGTTTGACTGAGTTTTGAACCTCAACAAAAATGGACATTATGCTATAATCTTGCAAAGTAACCCAAAAAGAATTTTTTAAATGACACATAATAAACACAGAACAGAGAAAACAATTACCTAATAATTTAAATAATCTGGAGATCATGAATTTCTGTTCATGGGTTATGTGGACAAAATGATAACAAAAGTCAATAGAACTCGAGTCTCCGTTCCTAATGAAATGTTAAGTCGAATGGTGAAGTGAGTGAGACAGTGGAAATAAAAATACATATGGGTTTTCCATAGTTTTTATTTCATAGGAGGTATTGTAATTCATTACTGCAAACATTAGCAAAGGGCCAAGCCATGATAAATAACAGCAAAATTGCATGCTCTCGAGATGCGTTGAATGAACTTAAACGTCAATAAAAAAAACATAATAAAATAAATGCTGACAATGTGGTCTTTTAAAATTAATCACACAAAACTCATGAGTATTAAGACTACACCTTTGACAAGAGAAAATATATAGAGCTAGTAAAATTTATTTCAAAAACTATTATTACTCTATTTATAATGAAGGAAAAATAAGTAATCACTATACAAGGCTCAAATAGGATAAAGGGACCGTTTCTATTAATCAAGTATTTAAATAAATGCATTTTAGACATCTTATTGTATTTGAGAAATTTTAGTTTAATTTATAAAACTAAATATTTGAATGAGGCAGTTTAGCAGTAATACCTGCATCCATTGAAATGCTGTCAGATGTACATTGCTTAATGTTTATTGTGAAAAATTATTACATATTCGAAAATATTTCTAGACATTCAGTCATATTGCATAGATATTTAAAGTTAAAATATGTGTCACTCGTATGTTTAATTATGTTCAGGAACTCCATCATGACTCTTAAGCCCTTCAAGTCAAACTAATTCTTCATCAAAAACCATTAATTGCATTTACAAGAAATGCTGAAAATGAATTAATTTCATATCACAAATAGAAAAAAAGGAATCAATTTTGAGATTGAAATGTGCAGGTTGAAGCAATTTTATTATTTGTCATTATTTTAAAGTCTGTCAGTCTAAATGTGTGGTGAGAATTATTTACACTGAGATTATAATGTATGCAAGTTTTGTTTATATGCATTGATATCAGCTAAAATGTTTCATAACAGGAAACTGCAAGCATGGTAAAGAATTAAAGATAAATATCAATTCAAAATCATGTGCTCTTTTTCATCATTTTTGAATAAAGACAGTGTTGTAGCAATTTTAAGATTTTGAATTTGAAGGAAGAACAGGAATCTGGAAGAAATCTACTTCTGAATTTTAATCACAATTGTTTCAGAACTAATAAATAAAATTTGAAAATCTTAAATTTTAGTCAGAATATTCAAGCATACTTTTCAATATTTCAAAAAAACAATAAACACATCTTTAGATTTGTGTTCTTAAAACTGCTAAAACCTTCCAATTTATAATCAGTATATCTAAGACATGAAATCATAAATCAGAACTCTCACAAAGCAAACTGATTTCAGCTATTATGGGCAGTTAGTTTCGAAATGAGAATTTGGAGATCAGGGAACAAACAAATTTTATAAATATTTAAGTTATGAGCATTAGACACTATCACTGACAATTGCAAAGCCCACAACATACTAAAACCACAAATCAAACCATCTTACAGTGACATATAAATTGGTCTTACAACTTTTTGGAATAAAAAACATCAGGGAAAGGATTTTACGCATAATACAAATACATGACTGAATTAAATCATCATTTTTAACGAAAAGATGTCAAGACAAATGCAAAGTTCTTTTTAACTTCCCCTCTCGAGTATTTTATTCTAATAAATTCATCTACTGAGTAGCTGCTCATTGTCAACACTGAGAAATTCATCAATGAAGAAAAATGTATGCAGCAAAAAGTAAAGGTTTATCAGACATTTAAATATAAAAGCATAGTGGATTTGAAACACAAATACGTAGAATTATTGACAAGGATTAACATGTCGATTTTCTCATGTTTAAAAAAAATAAAATAAAGTTTTAGAACTAAAAATAGCTTTTAGAGTCAATAACCATCCTCTTGATACTTGGCAACCGATATACTTTTAGATGGAGTAGAAATTGCAACCAGCTCAAGTCAGTCAGTGAACAGTCAAACCAAACAAGCTTCCAAAATTTTTAAATGTAACAGAACTATGGAAATAAAAGTAATATTTACTCGACAATTTTTCAAACAATTGCGCAAAGAAACTCGTTTTTACTAAAATCTTTTTCCTGTGATCTCCAGTCTATTGTTGAGATTACTATAAATTTTAACTAATGATGTGAAGCTTTCGATGAATATTTAAAGTATTGGAATATTCACGAAATTCTGCTACTGACTGACATAATCAATCTTCAGACTTAATTATTGCTGCTAAAGCTCATAATCATTAAAAACACCAACAATGAATGGCAATAAGTAGTTGCTAGCACTGCCTACAGTATGCATATACTATTAGAAACCATGCATATTTCAATCTATATATGCCCATATTTATCAATATTTTATTTATATTATCTACGAAACTTTTTAAATCATATTTGGGAATGAGAGCATGTCTACTAACTAAAAACTGCATGTTACTTGAACAACCATAAAACATTTCTTTGTTTTCGAAATCACCCGGAGAAAAACAGAAAAATCAAAAAGCGAGCTTTAATATTTTCAGGTTCTTATAGCATGAAAACTATGTTCAGTTTTGAGAACCTGAAAATCAGGGGAAAATCAAAGGGCTTTAACTGTGTTCGACTGCTAAAAACAAACATGTTGAAACCCATGCGTCACGTAAATACTGTTCACTGCAAATATTTGAATGACGGGTGAAATAAATACATACTGAAGAGAAAGCAAGATGCAAAAATGTCGAGCACAAAGATTGTATCGAAATGAAGAAAAGCAACCTCAATGCGAGAAACACTATAAAGCAAATTGGACAAAAATACTTGGAATACATTACAACCATGATCATAGTACATTGTGAACATTTGTATTAATCAATAAGTTTCCATTTTTAAACAGCCTTGAAATATGTAGCATCCAGAATGCAAATGAATAAATGGAAATCCAAGTCTATATCCAGAAGTTTTTCCAAAACATTCCTTTGAAGTTGTCTTTAGCCTTATTTTTTTGAAGTTGTTTTGAGACATCAAACCAGAAACTTTAATTCAATATGTGTCCAAAAAGATCCTCATAAAATAAATTTTAATTTTTAAACCAGTAAATAAATAGTGAAAAGTAAAAGTTAGATCTCCAACTCAAAGCTATTACTGCACAATTGATAAAAACTAGATACATTTCCTAAATCTTAATTCCTTCTCGATTTTATTTATTTCAGTATTCACCAAGTAAAATTTTATTTTCCATTTAAAACGAACCGATTCAACTTGAATTCAGTCATTAAAAAACACTCAAAAGAAATAACCCAAACAAGAGGTATGGAAATCAAACCACGACTAAATGCAAAACCTTCGGTTTTAATGAGAAAAACAGGTGTGGTTCGATTGGACATAAAAAGAATATTGAATTCTGTAGGAATAACTAAAAAGCAATGCAAAAGAGCATGGTTAATTCTTTGGAAATCTTTTATTCATAAATGAGTCATTTTCACAAACAGTAAAACAGGTGGATTTGCACAATTCAGGCAGAGAATATAAAATACATTCTAAAGTTGATATCTGAAAATTTAGAAACACGCTAAACCATGATCAAGAATTGGAAGAAAATCTAGGCAAACAACGACAAAGGAGTACATTTTTGAGTTTTTGAAATTCATGATATTTTCTCAGTGCTAACTAAAGAACGGTAGGGTAAAAAAATAATGTTTGCAATAGCAAGTAACTGTTTCGTCAGGCCTTTCTCAGTTGTATAAAATGTATACGGAAATGCACTTGTGAAAAATGCTTGTGACCCAGAGAAAAATGTATACATTTGATTACTAATGTTTCAGGTATTGTTCAATAGCTGGTACTTCAAAGTGGTTTTTAATTTTAAAATTTGGAAACTAGATATTAAACACATTTTTCATTCGTTACTTAGGAGGCAATTAAAAAACAACCGAGCTTGAAAGCTACGTTTCAATGAATTGCACGACAAATATTTGTACCGGAAAATCACATTAACATTTATATAGCACAAGTTGAAGAATCGAGACACTGAAAAAAACACGCAATCTAAACTTTAGGGACTGGGGTATAACACAAACACTGAATTAAGAGAAATCGGCAAACAAATTAGTCCACATGTTACAACATAAAACCACAATATTATCGCAAGTGCATTCCCAATGACACAAATACTGATCAAGTAGCCACTAGACCTTCATCCGAAGAGCGAACCTCCCAACATTTTTGTTTCTTTTCGTCAGGGTAGACTAGCAAAAATTCCAAGCACACTTCCAAATAGCAGTTCATTTTTTATTACTCTCGCTCATTATTAAGAACACTCCAGTGTTAAAGATGCTACAGTCTTCCGTTTCAACGGAAATTTAAAAAAAGTCTTGTGTTTATGGAGGCATGTAGGCCTTTTGAGGTCACCAACAGCTTGGAGTTCTTTTTTAAAAAAACTATTACTATAAGTCATCCATTCCAAAAAAAGTCTTGGTATGAATCAGCACACATGGCAGGCACCTCTACTCGAAGCTATTCCTGCGGTAGAGAACCGCAAATTCACGTTGAATCCCGAAGCTGCAGTTTCAGGAGAGTCGAGCAGAGGGGAGCCTGGGCTGAAGTGGATTACGAGAGCACTAATATAACACTATTATTCTTTGGGTATACTGTCTACATGGTTGGCAACAGAATTGGATGTTGGGCCTACATTGTTCTCGTGAACCTGCCTGAAGACTGCTGCGTATGGAAAAAGTTCTTGGCATTTGGCTAGGAAGGAGGCCAATTCTTTATCACAGGAGCCAAGATCGCCATTTCTCATAGCTTCCAGCACTTCAACACATGTCTAGGGGAAATAAAGACAATGCTGATCAGATGACAATAATCACATTCAACGAATGCAAGAGGAAAATAATCTCTGCTTTATGTTAAACTAACATTTCATTCAAATTCTTGAATATGCAAGTAAAGCTCAATTTAAATAAACTAATAGATAATAATTAACTTTATTTTCAAAAAAAAAACAAAAACAATATAACAGTACATTACACAATGCTGGTGACTGAAAAAGAATGTAATGCTTAAAACATTGATAATAAACCCAATAATAGGAATATAGTATGTTTGAATAGTACATCACCCTAAAATTCTTGCTTATTAATTATATATTTTTTAATTTATTGATTGCATACTTTTTTTTTAAATATGCATGAAACAGAAGTAAACCATAGCATAATTTAATCTGTAACACTTGTTATTTGAAAAACATTCACTATTTTACAAGCCAACAGAGAAAATAAGAAACGAAGAAATATAACTTAATTTAGATAAAATATATGTGGTCCCAAAACGTGCACTATGCCATTAAACATTGTGAAAATTTATACAATTTGTAAAAATCTCAGCCTTAATGAAAATTATTCATTGCATACAGAAAAAGAAGAAAGCTTTAACTTTATATTGCAATTGTATTTATGAATTTTCATAAAATCTGACCTATAGAGTATTGAAATTAGATCCTTTTTTTCAAGTCATTTTAAAAATTCCAATTCTGATTTTTGTTACTGAACTATTAACTTTTTCATTACACCCCCTAAAATTGTCAGAATTAGAAAAACAATTGTCGGTAATTTAAAGAATTTTTCATCCAATTTGGAAAAATGTATAAAACAATGATACATTAATATATATTGATAACTTCTAATACTCACATGTATAGTAACTCCTTTCATCTGATTGTTAAAATTTGTCACAGAACTAAGAGCTTTTGCTTGTGACTGTTTGTCAAGGCAGTACTTCATTCGAGCACCTATGAGGGAAACATTCAATTAAGAAATGTTTTAAAATTTCTCACTGACGTATATGCATCTATTCTTATCAATAGAAGATTTTAATGCTTCTAAAGCTTTTGTTAATATATACTAGGAACCAATTGCAACACAAATTTGAGAATATTTGATGAAATAATAAAAGCAATGCAAACAATGTGAGTCATTGAATTTTATGACTGGAAATGCACTTGAAAATTGCTGAGTGTATTCAGAAATGAATTAATAAAAAACTTATTATATTGACCAAATAAACTCATAATACAATTATACCAGTCATTCATTGTCTAAATAATCTAAATTTTCTCGAGACATTCTCTAAAATCTCTTTTTTAAAAGGAAGTGTTTGTCTGTTTGTTTATTTCTTGCATGCAAAGTCCTGACAAATCTATGGCACTTACAGTAATGGGATTTGGCTCACAGGTAGTCTGAATTTTTTGCAATCTTAGGGTTGTGGCGAATTTTAAAATTCAATCTAGAACATTTTTAAATGAATTTAATGAAATTTAACTACTATTGCTTTCTTTGGAATGTCAACAGTATAAAAGATTAAATTTATTTTTCCGTTTTCATTTTGAGCAGAAGAATGATTTTCCAGCAGAAAATAAAAAACAAAGTTTTTGCTTTAGTTATGTAGTTCTTTTTTCTATCTCATAGACCATTAAAGATAAAGTAAAAATTACAATGGATTTCAAATCTGCGGAAAATTTCACATTCAATTGATACCTAAAAAATACGATTTTTTAAAAATAAATAAATTTTTTTAAATTGAATACCTTATATATTTTTGCAAGAGAATGTGATGCCACGCAAACATTCGTGTTCCAAAAATAAACAGATTACATTTCCCGCCCTCTTACGATTTCAGCGAAAGAAAGCAAAGAAAATAAAAAAACATCTTGGCTGGCATTATTTAGTTCTTGTTTGTAAAATCGGGATTGTAAAATATAGATTAAAAATTTCAACAGATTTTAAATCTGCAGAAAATTTGATACCAGAAAGATACTTTATACGTTTGATTTTCTTTTAACAAATAATTTTTCAATTAAATATTTATATTTTCGCAAGAGATTGTGACATCACGCCACACAACTCCGCCGCCACAACAAATCTGTTATCCAATTTGCGAAGCAAACCAGTTTATGATATTCATAACTTCAATTGGTTTGCGAAGCAACCAATATTGATATTTAATTTGGTTTATGAAGCAAATCAAATTAGAAATCATAGGGAATTCACTCCAACAGGCTACGAATTTCCATTTGGTTTGCGAAGCAAATCAACACAGCAGGCAATGACATGATGGCTGTTATCGAATTTAGACGCATTTGACAATGACGAGGCCCTCACTGCGTTGCATGTGGAGTTGGTTTGTGAAGCAAACCATAGTTCATAATATTCATAATTTGGTTTGCAAAGCAAACAAAATTAGCAGGGAATTCATTCCAATAGGCTACAAAATACCATTTGGCTTGCGAAGCAAACCAACCCCATATACGACACTATTATGGTTATCCAATAGGCTATGAATTCGTAACAATCACTAGTGGTTAGTGAGCAGTGTTCACACCTGACCCCACGAAAAGAACTGCCACGGGTAATGCCGTGCTGGCCATGCAGTGGCTAGTCATTAATAAAATTCAATTTTCAATGGATTGGTATTTTTCATTAAGGTTGTACTAGAGCAACACAATTATTGACTAAAAAAAACCAACTTAGTTCATATAACAGCTAGACTAAATCTTACCTTGCAAGACATGAGGCAAAGAATTGATAAACTGAGTTAAAAACTCTTCGTTAAGTTCATGAGCAGTTTTATCTTTATACATCTTATCCATTTCTTGCTTAAGGACGGTTTTCACAGGTGCAGGGAGTTCTTTTCTACTTGAAACTGAAAGAAAAGAGAAACACATTAGCTCACAAAAGAACAACTTCTTGACCATTTAAAGGTACTAGGTTTAACTAAAAACATACTATCCTCCAAAAGAATTTAATTTATATAAGGAGACTATTACCAGCAGCTCATACACACATTAAAAATAAATTAAGCACAAAAATATTTTTAGATACAGGAGTAAAAAAACTAACTAACTAAAGTTCACATTATCTGCAAACATAAAGGAAGGCAAATATAAGATTTATACATTTATCGTAAAGGAAGGTAATTATCAATAAAATGTAAGTTATTGTACATAACTATTGGCTTTTTCAACAACAATTATTTTTGATGCCCCCGAAGAAAACCATTTCAAGTAATAAAAAATTACAAGTGTAGCTGTGTCTATAATTTTTGAATTGCACTCAAACATTTACGTAATTGTTTCTAATTTTAAAACTTCATAAAGCTAGAATGGAAATAAATCAACTTGGAACTGAAGTTATAAAGCTATTAATTAAAAGGAAGTAAAATAAACACATTAGATTGTTCACTATGATGATTAATATCAGTAAAACTAAAAATAGCAACTAATGAATGAGATGAATGTGCTACCAATTTATAAAAGTGGGCTCAATTTATATCAGCAGCACATTTACATCTCCAGTCAACTTTTTACATTCAATTTCTATGTTAAAAGAAATAATGATTATGTACCACTGCAATGAGTGTCTGTATAGTCCAGAAGATAAATGTTTGCTAAAAACATTTTCAAATGAAAATGTTTTTAGCTTCTCATTGTCCACTCTTGCTCCTCAACCCTTTGGGTTCTGCATTGCCCAATTCGCAAAACTAAAGGTACACAAATGAAACTCATTCTACGGTACATTTACTGTCACTAAATTATAAATTTATTGCCTACCGTTATCACTTTGTGCACCTTATGCATCCTGTATTTCTTTCACTTTTCATTTTTGTATCAATATTGTTTTAAAATTATGTAGAAAAGGATGTATTTTAATCCAAATGCATAGATTTGATTTATAAGTGCATTATTTTTAAAAATGCTTTTCCCATGAATACAAATAATAAAAGATAATAATAATCTGATAGTAAAACAGAAAGATAACCACATCCAAGACATTATTTGACAACCAACAGTTGTCTTGCACATTACAGTTTCTTTAAGTTTTTAAATAGCAAGGAGCAGCAAGCCTTATAGATTAGAGTAGTGATAACAAAAGTAGGCATTCAAGTTTAATGTTTCACAAAATTGACCACACCACACACAACCGAAAAGGGTAAATTAAGAACTTAAATTATTAGCTCAATTATAAGGCTTTGCTTTTACTTCAAGACAGACTTTTTGCTTTGGACCCTGTATCACTTGTATTGGTCACAAAACCTTTAAATTTACTTTAAAATGTTCACATTTTCTTTATTGACTCACAATAATGGTTTCTCAGATAGATTCCCATAATAAAGAAAGGTTTGGTCTGAAGCTCAAATTAAATTTTACTATGGGAGTAAACAGGCAGACGATACACAAAACCAATCTTAGCAAGCAAACTTCTCCAGAACCCTAAATCACATGTTTGAACTGTATGTAATTTTTAATATGCTCAGTGGGATGCTATTGCACACAATTTATAAAAGAATCTGAAACACCTGTTCCCAATTTTGGATGTTCTGCACACATCACACTTTTTTCAGTAGGAATTTGCTTTTCAAGCACTTATTCGAAGGGGAATTGCAAAAACGTATAAAAAAATAACACTATATGAAAATGCAGTTCCTGAAAAATTGGCAGAACTGATTGTGTTCCAAGACATTTCAAATGGCTTATTAGTCATAGAATAGAAACATTTTCCTCTTAAATAATAACAAATTGCAATTAAACAATTTTTGAAAAGCTAAAGGCAGTTAAGCTTTTGAAATTCATTAGATAAAGAACACATATCAGCCATGTACACCAAGATTGCACAATGAACTAAACTTACCTATATTTAAGAAACGTATTAGATTAGAATGTAATTTAGGATGCCTAGGATCAATCAGCCAAGCTCTTTTAATAGACTGAAGCATTAGTAATAATTTATCTTTCCTAATATAGATCTCAAAAGCTAATAAGTGAGTTTCTATTCTTTCTGATGCTAGAGTCTGAAGAGGCCTGAGGAAACGAATAGCTTGACCTAATGGATCATCACACTGAAAGAAAAAAATTATATTAGTTACATTGTTACCATACAATTAACACAGTCCAGGCTGCCACACCCCACCTGTGGAATAGTAGCATTAATTTTAAAAAATAGTAGAAAAGGGCTTCTTAAATCCTTTTTTTTTAGTTGCTCAGATACAAAATAAATCAGATAAAATGTGAAATGGGCTAATTAAGTAGGAAACAGACATTGAATATCTTGCCAAGAAATTTAAAATTACAAATCTTGATGTTTTCTCTTAATAAGGTTTCTACAACCATTTTGGCAACCACAGATTAGAATGTTTTCTGTCATGGTTGTCTTGATGTCAAAACTTCCAAAATTGACAGTTCCTTTGAAATCTTTCTCTAAAGAGAAACTTCAAAACTATTTTCTTCCATTCGCTATTAGTTAAAATCATTCCTAATAGTGGACAAGATTTAGCGAATTTGAACCTCTGGCGGATCTTTAAAAAAAGTTGCAAAAATATTGAAATTAGTTGCTTTTGCTACACAAATGAGATACCCCCTAGAATTTGTAATTAATTTTTTTACAAAATATTTTACACCTATGAAGTGCTTAGAATTAAGATAAGCAAGTCTTACAAAAGGAAAGTTACCTGAGGTAAATCAATAAGTGGACCTCAAACGACTTTCACAGCAAACTTGTACCTCAACCCTCTGGATACGGTACCGGCAAATAGTTTATTTTCCCTAAATTACGGAGGGCTCAGATTCTTCTAGACCTCAAACTCCCCAAGAAACGACCATAGGACATTGAGATTTCCATCCCCTATTTTCTGTGTAACAAAGAGACCAGCGTGCAAATAGCCTTATTTCCTTTTACACGGATGTCGGAATTCTCGACACGGAAAGCACAGTGCAAATCATTTCTCCTCGAGAGTCAGAAGACAACTTGAGGGTCCTTCAAATGTTGATGACCAAACACATTGAAGTCACCACTGCCCTTTCAATTTACCTGTTAAGTACCTGTACCTTCCAGGCATAACGACCCCACAATAGAAACCGCAACATCAAGTGATTATGGAATGACACACATTCCATCTCCATCATGGGAAAGCATCGAGAAGGCCGTTTCAGTAAATTGCCCGTACAGCCGGCTCCCATAACCAAGAGAGGAAACTATATACTGCAGCGTCGTATGTAGAGGGTTGATTAACTTCACTTTTCAAGTAATGTTTTTACATTCATTTTTGAAACACCATTGCGCTTAACAATACAGATCAAGAATAAAATAGTTTTAAGAGTAAAAATAGCAGGAAACATTTCAGGGGTATACATAAAAGGCATATTCAGATGACGTTAAGTGCATATTAGATCAGGTCAGTACGTTCTTTCAACTAATTACTGGATGATTTATGACGAAAACATGTCAATTATTGCCCTTCAGCTTCGATCAAGACTGAGTGTGATCTTTTGGTCCCGACTATCTAAGCAGACTACCCCAACAAAAATATTTATAGAGTTCCATAGGATTTATATGGAGAAACAAATTTATGTTTCCATTGAAAAAATTCTATAGAAAAGTAGTCATAGAACAAAAGAAAAGAACTTCTGGAGGTTCTTCTTTCTATATAGATTACTTTATAAAGTTTATAGAAAAACAGGACATAATTCTACAGACCACATTTCTGGGTGCGAGTTAAAATGTTTGGAATACAAACTAACCCCATGCAGTATGATTGAAATGAAAAAATGACCATGTAAGACATAAAGCTAGTGAAAAGCAAATGCTTCATTTTACCATTTCAGAGTAAATAATTTCATTTTTAAAATCAAATGAACAAAAACAGTACTCGAGTTACACAAACCTTTGCTAATTTTTCGGGTACAAGTTCTTCTTCCTTTACTCCATCTGTTTCCCCGTCTTGCTGTTGACGCGACTTAATATGCTGTTCTCTCTTTTCCTGAGCTGCAGTCTGCTTTTCTTTCTCTAATTCTGCTCGCTTGCGGGCTTTGCGTTGTTTATTACGGTACTTTTTCAACTCAGCAGGAGCCATGTTAGCTGGAAAAATCAATATTCAATATAGCTTCAAGTTAAAACCTATTTAAAAATATAAAATATGCTCAGAATTTATTTTAACATAAGGTATGATTGATATGATAACTGTGGTAATAAATGCAGCAAACGTTCAAGAAAACTGAGAATCCAAGAAATCCATTGTTCTGTATAAATAAAAGCATAGGTAAAATAACAAAACATGTACAGAGAAATTATATATTAATCCCATAAAGTAATTGGCCATCTACTTAATCTGATATCAGTCACAATAAATGGCTTGCTGTTAGTTTAATTAATTTTGAAAAGTGTCTTATTTCTCTTTCCCATCTCTCCTCTTTCTGCTGAAGAGCAAAGCAAATTTAACATTAAATAATGCCTCCACGTTTTAAGGCTCACCCAGATAGTGGTTAAATGACCGATGAATATCTAACATTGATGCATGAAAAATGATGGGTCATGCTAAGTTCACATTTAGGGATGCAAATATTTTCAATAGTTTAAATCTAAAAAACAATATTGATTACAATTTACGATAAATTTTCATATTAGAATCAATAAAAGGGCCTGGGGCAACAGTGATAAGCAAAAGAAAATTATCTGAAAAAAAAAAAAATTAACACACATGGGAGGTTCAAAAGAATTTCTGATAATTTGAATGAATGCTTTAACTTTACAAAAAAAATTCAGTTACATAGAATTTTAAAATTTTTATGGAAACAAAATTTCGTTTCTATAGATTTCTAGAGAAAACTAACTGATTCTATAGAAATGTATTTTTAGAATTCTAGAGCAGTTCTATAGAAAAGTAAAGTTGTGAAACAAAAGAAATGAGTGTTTCTAGGTTTCTAAACCTTCTATAGAAAAAAGATTAAGGTTCTATAGGTTAAAGCTTATAAAAAAAATGGGGTGTAAGGGAATTCCCAAAAGTTTGATATAACAAGACCTCTGAAATTGTGGATAAACCAAAAAGTTTTTAAAACTTGTTCTCTGAAATTTGAAAATGGCTAACCATGCAATTATTAAAATAAAAAAAACACCTTCAATCCATTAAAAAATGTGACAATAAGGAAAAGATAAACGATCACACAAAATCGCCGAGAAATTGTTAATATTTAATTTCCTTTACACTTGTAGAAGAAAGCAAGCATTAGAATGCAACCCAGCAACATCCAACAATAAAACAATTAACTGCACACACAGCGACCAAACGATCAACAATGCGCCGGCAGCGAAGGATGACATTAACAGGTAAAAAATATCACCTTTCCGCAGCATTGTGCGATCACCTGCGTGACTGCAAATGGCCAACGCTGACAAAGGCCGTTTATCTTGCAACATTAACGGGTCGCGTGTACGTGACATTCGACATTATCATTAAATCGAATAAAAATCGGACGTGTGTTGCGCGCACGGATCCTTTCTTCTCTCACTAACACACGAAAAGAATATTTAGTAAGCTTGGAATTTTAAGAACTCGCGTGACTGTCACGAAATGTCATTGAAGAAGCTCATTCCTCATTTCTGCGTGAATCGGTACAAAGAAATCGCAAGTTAAAACACAAGGCTCTCGAAGTAAATTTAATAAACGTGAAATAATTATTAAATAGTACGTATTTGGAAAGCCAAATTCACTGCCAATCGTCTTGAAAAATCGTGAATATTTTTTTATTTCAACAAACATCTAATGGCGTTTAACCGTTTAAGAGACGATTATTCAAAGGCAAAGTTTTAATTATCGTTTGCATTTTAGTTGTCATATATATTTGCATAATTTGGTTTTCTAAGAATGGCAACAATATGCCGTGTTATTAAAGAATTATTTTTCCAA
Organism: Metellina segmentata; assembly: GCA_947359465.1. Lineage (NCBI taxonomy): Eukaryota > Metazoa > Arthropoda > Arachnida > Araneae > Tetragnathidae > Metellina > Metellina segmentata. The sequence continues at coordinate 40,229,833 of OX375876.1, read as the reverse complement.
AAAAAATACGAAACGCGCGGCAGCCGTTGAGTCAGCTTAAATAAAGTATTTTTTATTTTTTTGTAAATAACTGAATAATTTGATTCAGGGAGTCTCGTAACACATTTTAACAATAGTAGAAAAACAGACAGAAGGGCAGCAAAATAAAATAGTTTATGCTAGCCTATTTAAATGAGATCAAATAAAATTCAACTAAGACATTTTTATAGCCTTAATTTTTAGTTATAAATTGCTCTCCAAATTGTTCTAGTGTAGTAAAAATTATTTTAAAGCGATAAACCAATTCATTGTTTGCTTAACTTATTTGTTGTAAAGTTGACATGATTCGTTCAAGAATATCGAAAACGTAATTTCATTATGCAAGGTGAAACAATGAGAGCAGTTTGAAAATTCCCATTTTTATACTTCTCCAAAACACATATTTTGAGAAATAATTAAAAAATTATAGAAAAGGCGAGGGAAATCTTTGTAACATACTAAACAAAATTTCAAAATAAATTGGAACCTTATTATTTATATTAACAATATGCCGATGGGTAGACAAAAAATAAAGAAAAACGTGGCTCAATCATTTAGTTCGTGCTCAAAAATCCGATCCGAACAAATTTGAAGGACAAACTCGGCTTTTAAAAATTTGCTAGAAAAGAGAGAGAAGGTGGCAATAGAAAAAAGTCCGTACAATACCCACTACAAATTACCATTTTAAATTGAATACAAACTATAACGAGAATGCATTCATTTTTCAATAATTCGCAGTGCTCAAATTATCGTTGAGTATAAGGTGTGGTACATCGCTCTACGGTTGTTTTTACTAGACGAGTGCTAATTACAGATCGGGCCTTGAGCTAAAATTAGATTCCATACAACGAACTTTTTCGAACCCCTTTTCCTGTTTGTTACTATAACATCCCGTTGTGTATGTGGTGAAACATAACATCTATCTAGAATGCACACATTTATTTTGTATTAATCCTCGAACAATACTCGTTCTGACGTAGATCTGATTTAAAAATGTCAGATGCTGGCAGCTGGCGTTTGTCTGGCAACGTAATTCTTTAAATTGTTTATTGTAATTTTAAATAAATTAATTATAGAGAGAACTCGTATCGTTTATTAATTAACACAGCAACCTTCATACATGTACATCAATTACCAAAGGTGTTCTATGACAAAAGAATATTCCTCGAGATTGAGGAAAGGTGTTATTAAAAAATAATAGTTGTTAGACAACCCTGCGGCAAGTGCAGATATGCATTGTGGTACAGGCTCGTGTTTCTTGTGCATATTAAATTTCCGTTCCAGAAGTAGCAACAATAACAACCGGAAATTAATTTCCAAAAAATGGCACAAATTACGTCAACTGGGGAGGGAAACACCGTGCTTCAAGGGATACACGCGAATGTCGAACGTGATTAGTCCAAAGACAATGCCTCCAGTGAAAATCGGACTGAAAATCCATTTCAAGACTGAAACGTAATCGAGGGGAAAAGATAATTAAAATTGCAAAATCGTGCCGTTCTGCCTCATAATGAACTCGGGATCGATTAATCAAAATGCGGATGATAATGCGCAGTTTCCCAATCCGCCTCGATCCAGCGTAATTAAAGCCGTTCGAAAGAATGCCATCTTGTACATTGCCAACTGGGTTCTTCCCCGCAACGAAACTTTCCGATAGTGTTCACCTTTACCCCTCGGGAGGCCGCGAAGAGCATCCTTGGCCTCTTTCAACTCTCGCTCTTAAGAGCACCGGGCATGGGAAAGCCAAACAACAACAGTGAGCGTCCATCCAGTTGTTGGAAGTGTGTTGAGTTTATTTATTTCGTTCCTTCCCCCAAAAAAATCTTCACGCCAGTTCTCGTGACTTAATCGGATTCGGAGGGAGTCGACAATGGAATAACCAAGTACGATCCAATGGGAAACTGATGCTGATGCGTGAGTTGTTCTTACGCTGGGAATTTAATGTGTGTGTGTGAATGTTTACCCTATCAATTTTAGAATTACCAATCAACAAATAACATTTACCAGCATAGATAATTTCAAACAGCTAATATTAATCGGTTGTTTGGTTTGGAATTTTATGGTGCAAGGGCTATACTTGGCCAAGATATGCCATACAGGAAAGGGGAATCGGGGAACAGTATAGCGTTAGGATGAAACAGAAAAAGATCAATTGGGTATCTCGGTAGCGCGACCCCCGTGTTTATTAAAGACAGCAAACCCCATGAGAAAATAAAAGATCAACGCCGTAGACCCTCAAAAGATACGACCCTGAGGGCTAATGTTTATATGAATACTGTTCCTCTGTTTTTTTTTCATACGGCGAAATCGAAAAGTACTTCTCTTTTAACCAGCCAAGGAGTTTTTGAGTAGATCATTTTCAGGTCATGTGTACCGCAGACGGTACATGCTAGTTTGACGTGTGAAAATAATTTTTTTTTTTGCTTTATGCGAGATGGAAACTTATTAGCGGAGTAAGTAGAGGAAACTTAAAATTGAAAAAATAAAACATAACAGGGCTGCAACAGCCAAAGCACATGTGAAAAGGTTGCATTATTTTTTTCAAAGAAACAACTCTTCTCTTCCACTTTATTTTACTTATTTTAGTAGCAAGTGAAGTTGCTGTGAAACAAAACGAATCGGCTAAAACACAAAATGTTCATATATAACAATCTAGAAACCACAAATTTTGATGTTTTTCTTTTATGGTTGCTACAATTTCGAAATTGGCGAGAAAGAAAACTCCGAGGCAAACTTTTCCGTCTGTTATTAATTAAAAGGGGATTGATTTTTGCTGACCTCACATAAATTTTAGAAAGTCGCCAAAATTTTGAAAAGAAACTTTTGTGACTTGATTTGATTAAAAATATAAGCTCAGTCGCCAAGATTGAAAAATGGTGCAAAAAAAGTCACCCGAAGTTCTGCCCTGTGCGTAAATCAGTCTTTTTCATACCATTAAAAAAAATCATGCTTTACTTGGCCTGAAATGAGTTGACGGAAACCCGGAAAAAATACATTTAGAATCTGCCATCTCTTTATGGTTTTGCCATTCTGAGGAAAACAATAATAATTAAATTCATTCAAAAATAAGTTCGATTCTAAATTTATTTTTTCCGTGTTTCCGTTTCATTTTCGGACGAAAAAGCAAATTGTTTTAACTGGAGTTAAGTAGTTCTTTTCTTTATGTCCTAGATAGTTAAAGATAAAGTAAACATTTCAACGGAAATCTCCGGAAAATTTCTTGCAAATTGTAACTTTTATATTTTTTTTTACCATACGAATTTGACCTCAATCGTAATCGAGAAATCAGATTCCATTTCCTGCGCTCAAACAAATCCAGCCAAACGAAAACAAAACAAATTTTTTTTTTTGACTGGTATGTTTAGTTCTTTTTTGTAAAATGGAGATTGTTGGAGATTAAAAATTTCAACGGATTAGAAATCTTTCCAAAATAATTTTTCAATTAAATATTTTTATTTTCGCTTGATAGAGTGTGTGACGTCACGCCGATTGAATCTCTTCGCAATTCGTATTTTGCTGCATTTGGTAACGCCATGATAGCTGTTATCCAATAGGCTACGAATTCCCATTTGGTTTGCGAATCGTAGCAATCACCGGGGATTAACGAGCCGTGGTCACACCTGACCCCACGAAAAGAACTGTCACGGGCAACGCCGAACTGGCCACGCAGACTTAGACAGATTAAATACAGACTAAGTGTCTGGAGCAGTTCTGACAGACGGTGAGTAGTGGATAAACACGCAATTAATATTTTAGACACAGAAGAGATAAATACACCCATGAATGGAACCTGAATGACAGCTCACAGGTTGCTTTTGCGGTGGACGAACCCACTGGGCCATGGCGGTCCACATCAATAACTGGGAAATACTCCCCGCTCAGTTGCTCAATTAGAGCCTGATAAAATAAATTAAATATTTTAATTATTTCTCAACAGTTCTCAATTTTGACTAGTGAAATGTGGAATATTTTCTGCGAACCCCCTGAAACCTTTCTGCGCACGCTTGTCCGCAGACCCCACTATGGGTTGGTTGTTTTCGGGGTATAATGGTGCAAAGACTATATTTGGAGATGCTGCGCCAAACACAAGACATACAACATCAAGCAATGGACATATACACACAAGGAATGTTTTACTAACGCAGAAGAGAGGAATACACCCAGGGGTGTCGTACCTGACAGGAATCGAACCTGCCCAGCCTACAACTCGCAGGCTGATTTGGGGGATTTATTCCAAATATTTGACCTGACACAAGACATACAATAGCAAGTAATAGACGCACAGAATGAAAGCTTAACTGACACAAAATAGAGAAATACACCCAGGGTGAAATGCGCCTGACAGGAATCAAACCTGCGATTCCCACAACTCGAAGGTTGCTGGCACAGTGAGAACACCCAGAGCCCTACAACTCGCAGGTTGCTAGAGCAGTGGACATAAATGAACGGGTATCACCGAGTCCACTACCGCACTTTGTGAACCTCTCATCTATGGCAACAGACAGAGTGTCTGGAGCAGTTCTGACAGACGAGGCAGTGGAACATATTCCCCCCAAATTAATCACGACGTGGCCAAAAGCCAGGACCCAAGATCTGATCCCAGATACACGCAAGGCACGAATAGCGAAAGTGCAAAACGAACTCTTCCCAGATTCACTCCCCGGAAGTGGATTAAAACAAAATCCAGAAGTTTCTCGGAGTGACCACGAGGCCTCGGGAAGAGAAATTACAGACCCCGTGAGGGGAACAGCAAACATGAAAGCCATTTCTTCTTTTCGCTGTCCTCAATCGAATTGCACGGAACATTCGAGAACGCCAGTCGGATGAGCATTATTGTTGATTACAAGGCTCACGATGGGAGGAGAAAGAGGAAGAAAATTTAATTTCTCTTCGGCAACGTGAGCTACCCTTTCGTAGGAGGCATGGCCACAATCAAGTTCTCCCGTGTGTGCGATCCTCAATTTTCGCGTTCTTTTACAAAGAGTGGGCGGCGTGGGAGGAAGACGATCTATTTGGGTCGGGAGGCAGACCGAAGGGTAGTAACAATTTTCGGAGGAGAGGATTATTATGTACGGAAATCGTGCGGCAGAAATGCATTCTCGTTTACAGGAACGAAAGAGAAACTTCCTTTACGGCATACCGAGGAAGATTGTGCGCGATAACGTTTGGAATAAAAATTACACAAAACTTGCATCAGCGGCGAAGAGGTAGGTAGTTGGATTAACTTATAGACTACGGTAGGTACCGCAGTTATAACATGATCACGCCAAGAAAGAATTTGGACAACAGCCAGTACCTTGAAAGTTATTAGATTAGACTACGGCCGTTACAGCAGCTGTACCTTGGTCGCACTGGACCAACCAACATAACGGGTTATTGGCGACGGTCCGGGATCAATCCCGAAAGGAAAAATCCGAGGAAAACACTGTCATGTTAAAAGAGCGTTGTTTTGTGATTTTTTCAGATAGTTTTTTTCTGCCTATCTGAAAATTAGGACGTAGATTTTATTTGTTAAGAAGTATGGTAGTTGTATTGAGGTTTTTATTTGACCATACTGCGCAGGACACAAGACATACCATATCAAGTAATAGACACACACAATGAAGGCTTTAATGACACAGAAGAAAGATAAGTAGGTAGGTATTTTAATTAACGTCGTACTGGAGCCACACAACGGGATTGACGACGGTCTGGGATCAATCTCAACGCTGACACAGAAGAGAGGAATGTACCCGAAAGGAATCGAACATACACAGCCTACAACTCAAAGGTTGCTAGCGTAGTGAGCATACCCACTGAGCCATGACGGCACTCTTGTGAAGTATGGTAGGTAGGTGAATTAAAGTCACACTGGAGCGACACAACGTGCTATTGACGACTGTCCAAGATCCATCTCGAAAAGAAAGATACGAGGACAACACTCCTCATTTTGAGCCACGGTCAGAAGAGCTGGTATCCACGCTCTCCAAACGAGAAAGTGAGGTTGACAGACCTCATGAGCACAACGGTCTTTGGTTGAATCTAGTTTCGAACTCGCAACCCTCCTCTTGCAACCGGAAGCCCCCAGAACGGAGAGAATTCACAAACTGGTTTCAAGCTCCAACGCCATTTTTCGTTCAGACCCGATGTTTTAAGTGGTTTCTGAACCACTACGAACACGTTCGGAATTCAAAACCAGTGCTAACTGCTTGAACCAGGTCGACTTGAAAGCTGTTTAAGTTAATGATTGTTATCAATAAAGCCAAATTATATCCCACATCTCATAGCCAAGTTAGGTCTAAAAACTTCCAAATGATCATACATTCTATATATCTCTTCAATATGTAACACTAATCGATTCCATCCTTTGAACTGAAAACTCAATTCAAGGTTGGTAGTTGGTTGGGTTTTATGGCGCAAGGGCCACGTTGGTTAAAGACAAACTCCAAGTAATAGGACTACAAACGCAAGGAAAATTTTACTGACACAGAAGATGTAAATACATCCATGAATCAAACCAGTGCCGTCTGCAATTTGTAGGCTGCAATCGCAGTCAATAGAAAACACTTGAGAAAAGGTGGCACAGTATCGATCGAAAATAGTGCCAGTGCAAATCGCGCAAAGAGCACTCTACTTCGACGAGCAGCCCCTTAACTTAAAATTAAAACGATGCTTAAACGATTAAAACAGATGCTCTTCCTGGAATATTCATCACTATCCGCAATACCTACCGGTCGAAAGGGTTATGAACCATGATCGAGCAAAATAACTAATATCCGCTAAATAAATCACAATGCAAGATCAAATTGATTATCTTCATAAAACATCACCATTTATCAAGCAATGAAACTCCCATTGAGCAGAATCGCTGTGAAGTCCTTGGACTCGGCGATCCAAGATGGCAAGCACTAAAAAGCATCCAATAATCGGCCCCGCGTCCAAACACAATCGCCCATTTACCTTGGATTTTACACAACGGCTCAGCTTCAGATCTCCTTGATAAACGAGATTCCCTAACCGAGAATCGTCAATTACAGGCGAGTAAGGCGGCTGATGACTGCATAAAAAACTGAAGGTTTCCATCACTAACATTATATGAAAGTCATAATGAAATCACTACACGAGCAATATGCAACAGCAAAGTCAATTCAAAACGATACAACCCAGAAGCTATGGGAAGACATGTATAAAGAAGCAAATCCAGTTATAACGATTAGAGGCCGTAAAGTCGCATCAATCACAAGTTTTCTGAAATGCAGCAATCGATTTCCCAAGAACTGAAAACAATCAAAGTTCCCTTTTTGTTAGAGGAGAGGATTTCAAATCAAAGTTTTGTTACAAAAGATAAAGCGTGTTTCGAAATCCGAAATTCAAAATCTGGACTGCGGAAATTGAAAATCGTGACTTGCAGATAGTTGCTCAATGAAAAGATGTTCTTGTTCAAATTCCTTACCAAAAGTTGAAGAAGCTAACACATTTGGAACTCGACCTAACAAATTAAAAATCCTATTTCCAATTAATTGGTCTTGACCTATTCAGAATGATGGCACGTTTAGTTTTTATACTTAAATAACTAAAGTGTTCAGTTTACTACCAGGTCACACAAAATAGGTAGTGTTCCGTGTTTGTAACTTTCGCCTTGGCGACGGAGCACCACCCCCGTGGCGCCACTGGGCGATCTTGTAACCTTGATGAAAGGAAGTGTGGAGAGGGACGAGTGTCGGCTCCCAGAACGCACGCATGTGAATAAAAGATAAAGTTTATACAGTCCACTGTCTTATTCAATCGCTAAACCTCTGCACATTTTGGTCCTAGCGACCCGGAGGTTCTTAAACCAGTGCAAACTCTTGTAAAAATGACAGACAACGTCATTACAACGCTAAATAGAAGGCGCGGAAACATTCGCGCACAAATTACAAAGGTCTCCAAGACTGTGTCTGACAACAAGTTGGATATCGCAGAACTGAAAGCTCAGCTGGAAGTCATCGCAAAAATTGAAGATAAATTTGATTCGCTAAAGAATGACTATTATAATAGTGTAAGCGAAGAAGACTTCGAAACTACAGAAGACAATCTATCGCAGATCGACGACGAGATTCGGAAGTTAGAGGTAAGTCTCAAAACCTCTATTAATAAAATTCAATCCGAAATATCGAATCAAAACTTTCATAGTGTTTCTCATGAATCTTCAAATTCACTAACGGATGAACAGCCCAAAAGAGCCTTGATAAAACTCCCAGAAATCCCACTTCCAACATTTAATGGGAAATTCGAAGAATGGAATCTGTTCAAAACTCAATTTAATACACTAATTTCTGATAATCCTGCTCTGTCTGAAAATGAAAAACTCCACTATCTTCGGGGAGCGCTAAAGGGTGACGCTAAAATAATTGAAACATCCGATGACAACTATACTTCCCTTTTCAAGGCGTTAATACAGAGGTATGAAAACAGAAGAATTATTGTAGACTGTCACATTAAAGGTATTCTCAATATGCAATCAATCAAACATGAATCCGCTAAGGGGGGATCTTCGGAATTTATTAGATTCTGTAAAAAAGAATCTTAGATCTCTAAAAATCTTAGATCTCGATAGAAACCAATTTTCTAACGCTATATTATTAAATATCCTTCTGGATAAGTTAGAACGTAAAATCGAAAGTTAAAACTCGCTTATCAAATCAAAATGGTGATGCTCAATGGGAAATTGACCTGTTAATTGTTCCAAAAATAACAGACTTTACTCCTTCTAAGGAGATTAATATTTCTCATTTAAATATTCCAAGTAATATACATCTCGCAGATCCGAAATTCTTTACCCCGCAAAAAATTGATGTTCTATTGGGTGCAGAATTATTCTTCGAGTTCTTAAATGCAGATAAGATAGATTTGGGAGAAAACTTGATTCTACAGTCAAGCTGCTTTGGATACCTAGTCTCGGGTACTATTTCGGATAATAATTCAAACAATAAAGCAAACCACTGCTTTTTGTCTACAAATTTAGAAGCTCTAAATAAAACACTGACATCTTTCTGGGAAATTGAGGAGGTTGAGAATGTAAAATCCTGCAATAGTGAAGAATTAAATTATTGTAATGAGCACTTCGAAAAAACACATTTCAGGAATACGGATGGCAGGTATGTAGTAAAAATGCCATTCAAACCAGAATTCTCTGAAACCATGCTAGGAAGTTCCAAGAAAATCGCTTCTAAAAGGTTAGATCATTTATGGCAGCGTTTGGAACGTGATCCTGCTATGAAAGAACTGTACACAGAATTTCTTAGCGAATATGAACTTTTGCACCACATGGAAGAAATAAGGGAAAATAAAGATTTGGATGAAGGATACTTTCTTCCACACCATGGAATACTATCATCATCAAAAACGACTAAATTACGTGTAGTATTCGACGCCAGCGCCAGAACAACTGTCGGTAACTCTTTAAATGGTTTATTATGTAAGGGAGGGGTACTTCAAGAAGACCTTTTCTCGATCCTAATTAGACTCAGAAAACACATTCATGCTTTCACTGCTGACATCAAGCAGATGTTTAGAATGATAGAATTAAATCCTTCGCAATTCAAACTTCAAAAAATCCTGTGGAAGGACAGTATATCGTCGCCACTTAAGGTTTACCAGTTGAGAACCGTCACATACGGCACCGCTTGTGCTCCGTACTTAGCAACGAAAACTTTGCAACAACTCGCCTTAGATGAGAAAGATAACTTTCCCTTAGCTTCAAAGATTGTGCTTCAAGACTTTTACATGGATGATTGTCTCTCTGGTTCATCAGATCTAAGGAAGATTGAACTGCTTAAATCCGAATTAACGCAACTCCTTCTGAAAGGAGGGATGACCTTACACAAGTGGTGTACTAACAAAGCTCAATCCACGGAACCTAAAATATTTCCACTTGATCGAAATGCTGAAGAAATAACAGTAAAAACATTAGGTATGCTATGGAACAGTTCAAGTGATACGTTTACGTATAGAGTCAACATCAGTTCAAATCGCAACTATACCAAAAGAGACGTACTTTCTCAAATTGCACGTATTTACGATCCTCTTGGTCTCCTTGGACCTGTGATTGTCAAGGCTAAGATTTTCATGCAACAGTTGTGGTTGCTGAAATTGGAATGGAACGAAAATTTACCTCCAGATGTTTCTCAAGAATGGGGGAAATTTATTGGGACATTACCTGGCTTAGAGTCAATCAAGGTACCAAGATGCTTTATGAAGTCTGATGTCGAGTTTGTAGTGCTGAACGGCTTCGCTGATGCATCCTCAAGGGCTTGCGGTGCAGCAGTGTATATTCAAACTGTGTCCTTCACCAAGGAAGTATCCAGTCAACTCATGTGCAGTAAATCACGTGTGGCTCCAGCGAAGGTCATGACTATCCCGCGACTTGAATTATCAGCGTGTCTTCTTTTAGCGAAGCTAATTCACAAGGTCTTAGCAGCTCTAAGACTAAAGGTAGACTCTGTGCAACTATGGTCTGACTCTACCATAGCTCTTGCCTGGATTCGTACTCCTGCAAACTTGTTGAAGACCTTTGTCAGCAACAGAGTGTCGGAGATTCAGCAACTATCCAAGGAGTTCAAGTGGCAACATGTTCCATCGATGTGCAACCCGGCCGATATGGTTTCCCGAGGACTGGATGTGAGAACCCTGGCAGCAACTGAGCTGTGGTGGAAGGGACCAGAATTTTCAAGGCTGAATGCAACATCTCTAGATACTGTGCAAATTTCCAATGAATTGACTGAAAAACCGTATTTGGAAGAACTTAAATCTCCTTCCAGGCTAACTCTGACTCTATCCAGTGATCCAAATCTTTTGGATGATTTGTTTGATCTCACTAACAGTTTTCATAAATTAATTAGAATTCTAGCCTTTATTTTCAGATTTATAAAAAATTGTAAAGATCGAGAAAGGCAGAAAGGCTCCCTCTCTCCCGAAGAATACCACAGAGCAGAAACCTGCTTGATTAGGCATCTTCAGATAAGGTATTTTCTGCCTGAGATTTCAGCTTTAAAAAAGGGATTCGCAGTTCCTCTATCAAGTAAGCTAAAATTTCTTAATCCATTTTTAGATCCCGAAGGCTTAATCAGAATTGGAGGTAGACTCACTCATGCTAAAGTAAATTATGACCACAAACACCCCATTGTTTTGCCGGCAGGTAACAATTTGGTCAAACTGATATTTCAGTATTATCACAATCGGGATTTTCATGTGGGTCCACAAGCCCTATTAAATACCGTTCGTCAAAAATATTGGCAACTTGGTGGCAGAAATATTGCGAGAAAGGTTGTTCATGAATGCTTACAATGCTTCAAAAACAAACCTATAATTGCAAATCAGTTGATGGGGAATCTTCCTCCTGAGAGAGTAACACCTAGTTCTACATTTTCAAATGTCGGTCTAGATCTTTGTGGGCCATTCCAAATAAAGTACAAGGGTCAGAGAAAGGGTACCCTCCAGAAAATCTATGTGGCCATATTTGTGTGTATGGTTACAAAGGCTGTGCACCTAGAATTCGTCTCAGACTTAACGTCAGAGGCTCTAATTGCAACAGTAAAAAGATTCTTTGCTCGCCGCGGTAAAAGTTCGATAATATTTTGTGATAACGCTACGAACCTTGTTGGGGCTTCAGCAGAACTTAAACGTTTACGCGAAATAGTGTTAAAGAATGAAGACATTTCCAGCTTCTTGGCCTCTGAAGGTATCACGTGGAAATTTTCGCCTCCTAGAGCACCCAACTTTGGTGGTCTTTGGGAGGCAGGAGTGAAAGCCTTTAAATATCATCTAAAAAGAGTGGTGGGCCCAGCTAAACTAACACTAGAGGAATTTCTAACGGTAATCACACAAATCGAAGGCATCTTAAATTCGCGACCACTCTCTCCTTTGTCAACAGATACAGACGATTTTCAGGTATTGACACCTGGCCATTTTATAATAGGAAAACCTATTAATTCCATTCCGGAACCAAATTTGATAGACCGAAGTGATAACCTTCTTAACCGGTGGCAAAAAAGTCAAAAATTAGTTCATACTATATGGAAACACTGGCAGAATAACTATTTGAGTCAGTTACAACAACGAAATAAATGGCTGTTTAAAAAACCAAATATACTTCCAGGGATGTTAGTGTTACTGAAGGACGCACAACTTCCCATGTGTACATGGTCACTAGGTCGTATCATTAAAGTAATCCCAGGCTCTGACGGAAACGTTAGAGTAGTCGATGTACGCACCCCTAAGGGTAACTTTAGGAGAGCGGTTTCAAACATTAGTATATTGCCTATTGTTGATAATCAAGTACATTCTGTAAAATAATAATTTTGACTTTAAATTACTCTTAAATTGTAGATTGTACTGTAGAGTTATATTGGTGTGTATAATTATTTGTGTTTACAGTCTTCTTTAAGAATTTGTAATGTTTGTATAATTAATTGTATTTGAATATTTTATAATATCTATTTGAAATATTTGCAATATTTCAACGCCGGGCGGGATGTTCCGTGTTTGTAACTTTCGCCTTGGCGACGGAGCACCACCCCCGTGGCGCCACTGGGCGATCTTGTAACCTTGATGAAAGGAAGTGTGGAGAGGGACGAGTGTCGGCTCCCAGAACGCACGCATGTGAATAAAAGATAAAGTTTATACAGTCCACTGTCTTATTCAATCGCTAAACCTCTGCACAGGTAGTATGACCGAGTTCTTCAAAATCGGTGCACTGAAGCTTCGGAATATTTCCTGAAACATTCGTTTAATATTTCGAAGTGGTTTCGACGCGATATCTCGTCCGTCAAGACCTGACAAATTTTGCTTATGATATCGTCAAGACAATGTCGTTTTTATATGACGACGAGATTAAGTTATGACCGGTTTTTTTCTGATGACGAGATACATCATCCGTCAAGATCTGGTCAGTTTTGCTAATGACGACAATCTCGTCGAGACCACCACCAGGAAGATATAATACCCTCTCAGATAGACAACCAATAAAAATATTTTTTATTGAAAACTGAAGTTAAATTTACTGTTTAAATCATACATTTGTGTAATGCAGAAACATGAAGCTTTCTAGCAGAATATTTATGTTCAAATTAAGGTACGACTTTTAAACGCTTATAATTTAGTTACAACAATTTTACTTTTTACTAGAACTAACCCTTTTGGATAGATTATTTACTTTTTCATACAACTCCAACCAGTTTGTTGTCAACTTTTTGCAATGTATAAAATATTTCTCTTTATATTGATTCAGCCATTCCCTTTTAGTCCATACATTGTTGACTGAGAATATCTCAACAGCAGCCGAAGTGCTTGGCATTAATTTTTAACTTGACTGAAATTCGGAATACAAATGTTTTGATCCCAGAAATGATTGTTCCTGGTTTATCATGTACTGCTGTTTGAGGACCGAAACGCTTTTCTGAGTCACCACTTTAAAAGCAGAATTACTATAAATTTCACTAATAAGGTTTAAGGTATAAGATCTGGGTACAGCTACACTCTACGTTTATGAGTGGTGGCAACGGCTTGGCGATTTTTTTTGGCGCACTTCTAGTAGCGAGTTACGATAAATTAAGGCAACCCATCTTTCGTTACAGTTGTTGTGGCTTTCATGGCAACCTCGGCAAACGGAAACTTTCAATTTTCATTTTGAATATTCCAGAAAGTTCTTCCAAAATCCGTTAAGGTCGTTTGATTTCATTGGTTCGTTTGAAATTTTTTCTTTCCTCCCATTGGTTATTTTGTTTTTAAATTATTCTTTAATTGTATTGGTCCTTTTAAATCGTTTTCTGTGATACCATTGGTCCATTAATTTGTATTTTGACAGTTGTGGAATTTTTATTTTATTATAATAGTTTTCACGATAGGATTAAGAGTTTTGTTTTGGGACCATTTTCGTTTTCATTATTTTTTTACGAGAATTCTGACGTTATCGGGTATTATTTCTTGCTTTTTTTCTATTGTAAATCTTTTTCTTTTTCAACATGCTCACTGTATTTAGTGTAATTGATAAGTTTCAGGGTATTCTTACCATTCGTAGCTTAGTTTCTCTGCTGGTTCACAAATGTGTTTTGATATGTGATTAAGCTTACTACTTTTTGTAAATTTTTTTTTTAAATATACTTTTTAAAACGTTCTGAAATGTGCTTAAAAAGTGTGTTGTAAAAAGAAAAAAAATTGTGACAGGAAAAGAGTTAGGAATTATTCTTTCCTTGGCGACTTTAGAAGTGCGCCAAAAAAAAATCGCCAAGCCGTTGCCATCAGTCATAAACGTAGAGTGTAGCTGTACCAAGATCTGTGAGGCTCTTTAACAATTTTTTCTTCTGACGGGGACAAAATGACCAACCGAACATAACTCCGAGAAGATTCTTCGAAACCGGGATGTAAGGTAACCCAGTTATATAAAATATGTAGTGAAAGTGCTCATTTAAAAAGTTTTAAATCCCACCCGAAGAAAAATTGTACCAAGATCTGTGAGGCTCTTTAACATTTTTTTCTTCTGACGGGGACAAAATGACCAACCGAACATAACTCCGAGAAGATTCTTCGAAACCGGGATGTAAGGTAACCCAGTTATATAAAATATGTAGTGAAAGTGCTCATTTAAAAAGTTTTAAATCCCACCCGAAGAAAAATATAACATTAAAGCTGTTTATATCTAAAGTTGCAACGAGGAAAAAGATGTTCTGTAGTTTTCCCAAGATGCATGATCTATAAATAGAACGAATCAAGTTGCTCGTAAAATCGAAACACAATGGACAAAAAAGAATTATAGTAAGTCAAGCGTATAATTCGATATTGATATTTGCAACCCTGCAGTTATCCTATTTTTGCATAATACACACACATGGTCTAAAATTATCCGAAATTGTGAAATAGAACTCGCTACCATTTTTTAAAGGAAACAACGAAGAATAGTCGAAACATTTCACAATATTTTAAGATTTATTTAATGCAAATGGTATAAATAATTAAAGTGTCAGACTGAATAGATTTTAAAAGAAATACCGTGGGGATCTAGACAGCTTCGAACAGTGAATAATCCGAAAAAGGTTCAAGTCTAAAAATTCGTCGCAATCTGCCAAGATTTTAAACCTTCACGTAATGTTACACGATTTCAGTGAAAAATGCAGTTATAAATTTAACTTTGCAATATTTCTTAGAAATAAATTAATATTAAATTTTTTATTCTCTTTGCACAAATAAATGTTACTGAAATACGTAGTGCCGTATCTGGTTTGAGAAGCATATTTTTGAGATTTATGCCTGAAATGCATTATTGGTCAGCAAAAATGTAATTGAGATTACATTTCTTTTTGTCTTCAGAGGCTACCAGTCTTTATTTCGCACAGCGGAATCAAGTAAAAATGATTTTTGTTTAGTCTACAAACAAAATACATTCTAGTAGCCATTTTCCGAACTACAATTTTGATGACCAATCAACGCATTTCGGGAGCGGTGTAGTTAGACCGTGATTTCGGGCTTATTACAAAGTGGATTCTGAACCACTACAAATACCCACGCATAGACCATGATTCGAACACAAAGTCGGCTGAACCGAGAGCCAGAGGATAAACCATTTGGCTACCATACCGCGTAAATACGTGGAAGCGGTTAGACTTAAATGGAACGTTTGAATGAATTCCTTGCTAACAAGTATCGCCCTGTTTGGGAAACAGCCAAACAGTATAATAGCATAACAGAAAAAAAAAACTCCCTAATTATCCTTATTTCTCAATTTATTCAACATGTTTCGGCAGAAACGAGCGTAGGAATAGAACCACAATAAAGACAAAGGAGGGAGTCATCCTTACCGCGTGAGAAAACTCTATTTCGAGTAGTAAAAAAAAAAGAGGATGCCTGTCCACGCTTTGATTACTTAACTCGCCAAGAATGCTCGAAAGGTCATCGAAAGGAAGAGGTTCCCATCAAAGATGACACCTTCGATGTAAGATACCGGTTTCCTTGACCTGACCCACTGATCCCCAGGCAGGCTTTCCGCCACCCGAAAGGGTTGCCAATCGCTAAATCCGCGCCATTGTAGTGGAGTTTAAAGTTTTTGAAATATAGCCATATTGCGCAACAATGCGCATCTTTTCGATGACTCTGAACGTTATTTCTGAGTAGACAGACAAATTTCTGGGGAAATCTGAGAATATTCTTCGAGTAAATCTTGAGAATATTCTTCGAGTAAATCTTGAGAATATTCTTCGAGTAAATCTTGAGAATATTCTTCGAGTAAATCTTGAGAATATTCTTCGAGTAAATCTTGAGAATATTCTTCGAGTAATTCTTGAAAACTCTTAATACAATATATTTCTAGCTATACGCAGAAATATGGGGATATGTGTTGCTCATATACCTAGACATATCAGTAATCATATCTTCAACATTATCAGTCATTTGAAAAATGTATCATGGTTTTAAATAAAAACTAAGAATGAAAATCGCTTCTAAAAAACGGTGCGTGTGTATATTGAGAATGATACATAAAAAAAAGCTTTAATTTAATTTCTGCGATCAATAAATTGCAATTTCCTAAAAAATCGAGGTTTTAATGTAGAACATTCTGTTAAATTTTAAAGCTTAGAGAATATTCTCGTTCTTGGAGAATAATTGCTACTCTCATTCTGAGGACCTATGATGAAAAAAGGTGCAAGTGCAGAAGTGTCGATTTTCGAAAGGCCGACAGGTTGGGACCGAAGCGGATTGGGTTTTAAAATGTAAATATTTGTCCAAGCTGCGCCAAACATAAGCCATACAATGTCAAGTAGACATCATACACTTAAAGAATGACACAGAAGCAAAAAATACACATGAATCGAATCTACGCCGCCTACACCTTGCAAAGCGTCAAATATGAAACTAATTTTGCTTGTACTTTCCATCGAAATTTAAGGGTGCATTTCGTCTAAGGGTGTTTATTTTAACCTAGCAAATAGGATCAAAAGGAAGAAAAATTACTAATCCAATTAGAAGACATGATCATTTTTTTAAAGCTATCTTATTTCATTCAAAAATTTTCAAACTCACAAGGACTCGTTTATTTTGTTAACAGGGTTGCCATAAATTCTTAAAAATTGTAACAAATCTCTTAAACCTTTGGTAACAAATTTTGTTTTGTGTGTGTGTGCTCAGCTATAAAACAAATCGGCAGAACACAAAATGTGAAAAATAGTACGAAACATAAAAGATATCAGCCAAATTGAAGTTAAAAAAAACTAAATATTTTCCTTAACCATTAGACTACGGCCGGTACAGCAGTTGTACCATGATCGCGCCAAGAAAGAATTTAGACTGCGGCCGTTACAACAGTTGTACCTAGAAAGTTATAAAATCACGCCAAGAAAGAATCGCGCTTGTCACATCTGTAATTGTTGTCAAAATTAATAAGGTTTTTACGGCAATCTAGCAGCAAGATTCCGATGGGTTTTTTCCCTTGGTTGCCAGGGCTTGGTGTCAAAACTTCAAAATTGGTATCCCTTAGAAAAATAACTCTTTAAAGAAAAATCCGAAAATTATTTTTTGGTCCATCTTTAGTAAATTAAAAATAAAACCGTCCAAATTTTTCGAAAAGTCGCCAAAATTAGGAAGATGCAGATTTTGCTTAAAAAGAAACCCCTATTCACAAAAATAGAAGCAAAAGTCGCATTTTATAGCCACACGATTGAATAATGAAATGCAGTGGGCTTTAAGATGCAAGGACATACTATAATTTCTGCAAGACAAATTTCTTTCCCGCGTTATGCACAACTGCTTTCCCGAGAAATTTAAAAATCACCTATTAATATTTATCATCAGCCCGTATCATTTCGTATGAAGACAGGCACGAAATATTGAAGAAATAAAATATATTTGAAGCATTGGAAAATATTTAAAAATTCCATGTATTATATAAAGTTTTTACTGCAATCGCAACTATCATGCTACAAAAGTTGCCGAGACAATGCTATTCAATTTCTTTTCAACGTTACGTTTCGTTCAGGTCAGGTTTATATGTAAAACCGATTTCATTCCATAAAATAGAGTGGAAACCTTGATAATCTGCTACTTTTAATCCGTATATCACGGTGCAGTAAAAAATTACCGTAGTGCGCTAATCCCTAAACCTGCTATTGTGTGCCCACCATTTATTTGCATTTGCCCAAGTAACAGGTTGACGACGGGTTCTAAAGTATTCAACAATTTCCAACAAAGTATAATTTATTTTTACTTGCTCCAACTTTGTACATTTAAGAAGGTTGACCTTTTGAATTCAGAGAACAGACAGTACAATACGAAAACTTAGGGCACCCGAGCTCGGGTAACGACG
This sequence comes from Metellina segmentata, assembly GCA_947359465.1. Lineage (NCBI taxonomy): Eukaryota > Metazoa > Arthropoda > Arachnida > Araneae > Tetragnathidae > Metellina > Metellina segmentata. The sequence continues at coordinate 40,211,508 of OX375876.1, read as the reverse complement.
ATCGTCCTCTACCTTATTTGGTGGGACCTACTGGTGAAGTCTTAAGTTGGAACATTCATTCAAGAAATGTATGATGATTAAATGAAATCTAAAAACGACACGGTATAAGACAGAATGGCAAAAAAAGATGAAAAATTCGTTATTCGTAGCAGCAAAACATGTTCTTCAAAGGTGTCAATGTTGCCCACTTCAAGGACTGGCCCCCGCTACAAAGAAATGGGCATCCCATTTTCCACAGGTATGTTCAAAGGAATGCATTCAACATTGTCACATTGACGATCTCGACAAACAAGATATTTATTTCTGATCTTTATTACTTGCGAAGATAGATATTATCTATACTAAACTATCTCTTTCTATCAACATTCACCAAAAATAAAAATTGACATTAATAGCTTAAAATAAAGGAGCCCTGTTCCTATTACGGTTACTTTATGGTGCTTATAGAACAACGGGTCACATAATTCTATAGTATTCTAAACTACATTCTATAGAAAAATTTTCGAAAGGGAATGGCGGGAACAGTTCTTGTGGTAGACAGTAGCAGATACTAATCTAGAAACCATGGTGATTAGAGTATACGATATTCGATGTCCTAATTGCAAAAAGGAACAAATTGCACCTATCGTCATCAGCGGAACTATCATTGACGTTGTTTCCCGAAATGGATGGAACATAGTTTTTTATCAGTTGAAAGAACACGCAATGGAAATTTAAAAATACATCACACAAGTCCACAACGAAAATACCTACATCCAAATTCAGAAAAGATTTCGATCCCATCTAAAGCAATAAGCTTTGAAATACAAGCAAATAAACTGAATAAACAGAAACACCATATATTTTCCCCTTCTCTTCAAATTATCAATTCAAGGGTGAATCAAAAATAAAAGAAAGGTTATCGGAATTAAAAAAAAAAAGGTTCCGCGCAAATAACGCATACAAACGGCATCGTCCTTCTAAAGAGAGAGAAAAGGTGTACCTATTCTTACACTCAGAATTTAAAATTCAGGGGAAAAGATAGCGAACAGGTAATCTTAGACAACAACGGACAGTTGGCGCAAAGGATGATGGCTCAGCCGCCAATTGTTATGACCCAAGTGGAAAATCCCCTTTCTCGAGGAGACTAGAAGTGGCCATCATCACTTTCCCAAAGTGACTATGAAGAAGACGGAAGTTCTTACAGGTGCCGGTGTTCCAATGCAGCCATGAGGATTTACTTGGTTACCTGATCGCACCGTTCTAATTGGATGTTCTTGGATCTTGCCGGCAACTTTACGAAATGCCGCAATACTTATGGGTGAGTATTCGAAACATACGTATGTTATGCTTCAGATTTTATTCCATCTTTGTTCAGAGTCCGGAGTGTTAACACCGATTTACGATACCTTTTATAAAAATGCGAAGCAATATACATAAAATGAACAAAATAAAAAAAAAGTAGCAATTGAAAAATAAATCACAAATTTGCTTTGAGTGAATTTAAAAAAAAAAGTCATTGTGCAGTCAAAGAAGGTATGCCCCCTCGGTCTCTTCCTCATCAAGGCAAATAATTCAGTAACGCACATTTTGATACAAAAATCGGGATCAGATACGTTTTCCTCAATTGAGATATTGACCATTTCGTTCAGTGATGCAAAAGAAAGCAAAATTATGATTCATTTTAAATTAACTATCCTAAACTTAACTTAGTATTATATACGTCGATTTTGTTGATAAAATTCACATTAGATTCTGTCAAAAATCCAATTTAAAAAAATGCCAGAAAACTTATAAAATACTTTTTAAATATTGATTTTAAATTAAAACTTCATATTACTTTTCAGACAAATAAAAATCTGAACAATTAAATTTAATATAAAACGATATCTGACATATCCTTATTTCAATTTTCAAAGATATTTTAGAATACTGGACAGTATAACTCAAATATTTGAGATAGAGAATAAAATACACAGGCAGTATTTTCTAAATCAAGTTCTTAAGAAAATGATGGGATACACAAAAATAACCTGTTTTCTTTTTTTAATGAAACATATCAAATGTTTACTAGGACTCAAGACTTTCAAATTAAATGAAAAAACAAAAATCGTTGGACAGCTTTTTCGATAAAAATGTTTGTTTTGGTGTGCTATTCCTTAAATTGTTTTGTTTCCAATTGAAGACTGCCAAGTGAAGTAATGTGATACAGAAATTTAAATTAACAATATTTTAATAAATACTATCAGCTTTCCCTATTTCTCACTTCCTTATCTAAATTCCATTTATACATGACAAATGTAGCTCCAGCAGAAATTTCAAATAAAGTTCCATGCTAGTGAACTAAAATAAAAGCTTCAAAAGGAAACATTTTAGACTACTATAATAAATTTACTAGAAAATCTGATTCGGATGAACAAAATGCATTGTAATTTTACAGGAAAGATTCCTTTCATTCAGAAAACAATAAATTGGACACAAGGCAAGCTTCAATATTTGTAAAAAACGGCAAAGTATTTTAATCTCCACAAAAACAATTTTGTGAGGAAAGATATTACTGCAGGAAAAATTCAACAGTAAAACAAATCACTATTCATTCCTTTCACTAATGTTACTAATTTCAGTTTGCGCTTTGCTTCAATTTTCAATTTACACATTTCATTTCAGTCCGTCATAAGTTGAAACAAACTTAATCAATGTAGTTTTCATTGGTTTCAGTTTTTTGGAAGCTTGTTTCACAAAGTTTTATTCCTCATGCATTGAAGAACTTCAATTTTTAAGAATTCTCTGAATGACCATTTCCAAGGTACATAACCTTAGATGTTTACTGTACTTTTCCAGTTAGTGATTCAAAACAAGCAAAGTAAATTAGAAATAGTCAGGATTGTATAAGAAAATTGTGAATATTATTATGATCATGCTATAGGGGAAAATATCATGAGGGACTAGTGTACATCTACTAGACTTCTAGTGGGCTCCAATAAGGCAGTCGACCTTGGTTCAGCCAATTATTGTCCAGGTGTAAAAGGTCTTTAGAAGGCCTGCCAGACGCAAAAGCCTGAATGGTAATCCCTGTGTGTAGTCTTCCTCACTGCTAACACATTATCATTGCTATCATTTTCAGCACCAAACAATAAACTTAGAAACACACTATGAGTTTGACATATTTAATTAATGCACTTAAAATAGGTTGGTATTAAATTAACGTCACACTGGAGCAACACTATATGTCATTGCCGGTCCCCCCTGGACAAACCCTTACACTTTAAAGCTAACGGTGAGTGGGTTCAGGGCGGATCTACAGGCCATTGGCGACGATCCGGGATGAATCACTGAAGGGAAAAATACACCTGAAGGGCCAACACCTGAGTTGGCACTCCACTCTCCAAATTTCCATGCCAACATGAGGACTTTGAAGCCATCTTAGATTTAATATGCGCAGTACCCCTTTATACACAACCACTTAGGTTGGATTTTAACTTGCAACCCTCCAGTTGCTCTTCTAACTTGGTTGCAGCCCCAGAATTTGAGTTAATGTAATGGTTTTAGTTAACGTCGTACTAGAGCAACACAACGAGCTATTGATGACGGTCCAGGATCAGTCCCTTAAGGGAAAGATCCAAGGACAATACCTCGTAATTTTGAACCACGGTCATATGATGAAGTAACACCTGAGCTGGCACCCCACTCTGTAAACTTTCACGCCAACCCAACGTGAGGACTTTCGGCTATGACAGATTTAAGGTGCACCAGCCGCCTCTACACCATACGCTTACAAACATCCATGCCCGTACCCGGATTCGAACCAGGAACCTTCCGATGTAGAGTCTAACACCTTTACCACTATACCGGTTGGTCGGCAAATTTGAGTTAAGATGTCAGTTTTGAAGCTTTGTTTAAATTAGCATCAGTCCCCTAATCCATCAGAAGCTAGGCAACTCCACTTCATAATGTCTTCAAAAATAGTCTACCATTCTTATTGGATTATTGTTTTTGCTTTTGCGCAAATCTTAAATTTTCAAAAGTGAATAACATAATTATTCACTGTTTTATAATTCCTTGTTAAATCATCCTACTCAGTTTATCAGGCTTTATTTCCGGTAACACGGTATATTTAGCAATGCCTTGATATCGCGTTGCTCTCAAGGCATTGCTAAATATACCGTGTTTTACATTAAGGTGTTAGTTTTATGATCATGTGAGTGGTAACTAGTCAGAAATGGGTTTAAGTCATTTATTTTATCCGAGATCATGCATAAAACATGCATTTTTCAAAGTATTCCCTCCAAGTAGAGCATATAAAAGTGGAGATGCAGTTAATTTAATACCGGCCACAAATAGCAATATAGGTCACCAGGCATTTAGCTCAAAACAAATTTTGAAATGGTTTACTGTAAAATCTCAAAGTTGAAAGATAATAATTGAAGAGTTGATGTTGAAAAGGAGGCAAGCACCAAACACTAAATTGAACAAGGCAAGCAAGTTGAAGGTTTCGCTTACCTCCTTCTCAGAGCCAAAGAGTTCATGTTTCCTTTAGTGACATTTTGTGGGTTTTTTCGGAACTAGAGTTACGAACTTACCTCCTTTAACTGGCATTGCAACATAGAATCATTTCAATCTTTTCAAAATTTGGCACTTACCTCCTTTTCAATGTCAAAGCCTCAATTATTCCTTGTAGTATTGAGCATTTACATCTTTGTTTATTTGTAACAGAGTAAGAAAAATTAGAACCTTTAAAAAGATTTTCCAATGCTATTTTTCATGTTAACAGATTGTTATACATTAAACTTGCTAGTGATCACATGAAGAAACTTTCACAAGAGCCAGGCTTTGATTCTTTGGACCAAGTTTAAAAAAACTTTAATTTTAGCTAATCAGGACAATATTTATTTATTAGCCCTCGATTTTTCATTGTAATTGACCTTGGATAAACATTTTCGAATGCAAGTGGGAAATAAAATAATTTTTTAAAGACTTTCAACAAATATTGAGGTTTTTAAAGGCCTGTGGGATCCTGCATAATACACTCTTGCAAATAACCCTTTAATGCTTGTCTAATTGGACTAGCATAACCCAGAACTTGTCGGAGGTTTCCTTCGAGCATTCCAGATTAAATACAATTTTTAGAATGAAATCAACTAAAAATATATATAAATTTGCCAAGACGAAACTTAAACGTGTAAAAAATTATTACTAGAATAAAACACCACTTTCGTAGAGATTATCTGTTCTTTAAATGGCTGCTTTAAAAAAAATGTTAAAGGTTGATTATATTTTTTAGGTGACCTGATTTAAAATGAGAAAACAACATAACTTTCTTGCACCTTAGAGGAAAAACAATGGAACTTAACAAAATGCAATAGCAGGGCTGACAACCTTTTGTAGTAAAATACATTTTTTTAACTCATAATTTTTTGCGATGTTTTTACAAATTCTGAACTAAATTATTAAAGCAGATATTAGAATAGAAAGTAAAATTGGTGTATGTACAATAAGAGTCTAGTGAAAATGTGATGTTTCCAAGATAGTCATTTTACTATCACAAAATAGCTCTTTCAACATATTGTTGAAAGGTAATTTTTAATCTTGAATATAGCATAAATGAAGAAGCGTTATTTTATAACAAGGAGTTTTTTTTAATTTAGAAATGAAAGATAAACATGGGATATATTGTGTATAGATTTGAAATTAAGAAAAAAAAAACTTTTTTTTTTTAAATAATTATCTTGATTTCTCTAATATAATTAGCCTTTTGGAAATATGTAACAAAACCTAATTTTAAATTTTTTTTTGTTTGTATAAGGCACTACAATAATTCTTAAAACATGAAATCCTGTCATACTATGACCTTGAATTTTATAGCAATTATCTATCATTGACATTAATGTACTTATAGCGAAATAACACAAAGTGTACTTCATTACCACCAATATTTAGTCATTCCCAACTAAAATAAACTTAATCCTGACCTTTTGAAGAACAAAGAAATTAGCTTCAATAATTTTGAGTTTGAGACAAAACAGCTCACACTTGAAACAGCAGATAAATAGTATAAAGTTACAGGATGACCTTAGGTCATCCTGTAACTAACCCAAATTTTACATTATGATTCTATATATTCTTTATATAAAATATACCAAAAGTTTGCTGCACCAAACTTGATTTTGGTTTAATTTGACACCCTACTGTCCTTTTTAGCAACACAAGAGATATCAGGAATTTGGGCAGCACAAAACTTATCAAACCTAAAACTCATATTTATAATATTGCTTTTATCAAAAAAAATTTTTAATTGCTTTGATATACATATTATTGCTTGCTTTCAGATTTTAACTCTTGCATCATGCACATAAAAACCCAAGTTTTGAAATTGACTATCTTCTGCTAAGTTCAACATAATCAATCATGATATCAATTTTCACTATTTCCATTAAAATTATTTATGTTAACTTTTTATTTTCATATTCTATATTTCCTTTGGAGAAACAGTTCTTTAGTTGTACAGAACATATTTAGACAAAATTATGAAATATACTGCAAAGTCTACAACTGCTTTTGCTAAAGGCAGTTTTATACTTTAGTCAACAAAAAATTTCAGCTATAGTGTAGTGACTGCTACACTAACATCAAAATGAAATAATAAACAAACTTTGGAAGAAAGCTATAAAGTTAAAAATTATAAAGTACCTTACAAATCAGTCAGATGATTAAGTATTTTCCTCGGGAAATGATTTAAAAAGTTAGAATATTATTCACCATATTGATGCCTTTTCATGCAAAGGCGCATATTTCTTGCAACTGAGTTTTGTAATTTAAAAAAAAAAAACGTTTTTATACTGCACATAGCATTTGAAAAGGGATTTATATAAAAAAAAAGCACAAAACATGTATTTATGCTCTGAAAACATGCCAATGTGGGAATTTGAGATTAAGTTTTCTTGCTAGAAATCCAAAATGACGTTTTGGAAAAAAAAGGAAACAAAGTTTTTGGTTTATGGAATTGATTTAGCTATTTAAAATGTGCTTTCACATAAAGAAATGGCCAAGTATATTTTAGTGACATATATACGTTTTATTTTTAGTTAGGCCTTGATCCATTACAATGAAAGTAAAGTCTTAAATATAAATTAATTATCAAATAACCTAGAGCCCACTAGACAAGTCATTCGCTTACCATGTGTAATTAAAAATGTTATGTTTGTGTAACACTAAAATTTGAGTAAACAAAACTGTAAAAAGGATATAAATCAACTAAAGTATAAATTTTTTAGACTCTCGAAATAATTTTACAAAATTAGTAACAAAATAAAAACAAATGCATGCACTTGGAAGTGTTAGTGAGAAAATTCTAATTTCAAGCATTTGTGCATGTTTATATGCCATTTCCTGGACTTTCAAGAAATAATCAACTTGTAATTATTTTAACTAGTGATTTAATTTAAATTGGAAAAATACTATCCAAGCAATATTTGTTATTTTCACTTCAGTTACATGAAAAATTATGGCTTTCAATGCTTAGCAAAAAATTAGATTGCTCACAAAATTTTTTCTTTCAGCATTACTACAGGCTACTTTTGTGGATGACAATAGCCTCACTAAGCAGCCAAGCTGACAACCCAACCTATGGAATGAGGATAAAACCACTTCTTAGTAGAGTTCAACCACTTCAATTGCCCACCAAGTGCCCAACATGTGTCGACCAACTGCAACACAGTAAAGACAATCACACACAAGTGCACCGGACAGAAAGTCAGGTGGGCGTGCTAACAAGTGCAAAAAGGAAAAGACCTGTTGCGAACCGAAGAACAGACGATCAAAATGTAAAAATAGGAAACTTCTACCACACGACAAAGCCTTCCATAAAAAGTCAAGAGACAGCTCCTTCTGATGAATCTCCAAGAGATAATTCTAAGAAAGGTGCGACTTTTTTCTTCACACAAATGGAGCCAAACCGCTTTGAGTACCGGGCAATGTTCCAACACCAAAGGAACATAGACAGTAATGTCTTCCAACCATTCGTTCACGACTTCAATTCATTTGGGAAAGAGTTCCCGCCACTACCCAAATTCCCTTCATTCCCCTCATTTCGGGAGTTTTTCCCGGATCACAAGGACCCCTTCCCGAACTTTCCAGAATTCTCGTTCCCAACCCTTCCGCCTTCAATAAAGCGGACGTGGCAGCCTCAAAATGATCTGAACCCTCTCAGACCAGTTCTGGAAGGAAAGCTGGAAAATCCGGTAGTGAAAGACTATGACGTTGTGCTCGGGCACACTCACTATCCTAAGATATTCCGATTCAATGAAGAAAGGATCAATATTGAGGAATTTGATAGGCAAAAGAAACTGAGGTTTTACAGCCTCGGACAGAAAGAACAGAACGAACTTCTGGAGCCTGAAAACGTCAAAAGAGACCACCTCCTCATCTTGCATGGAGGCATTTTCACTGTGCAGGAACCACCTCTATTTAACAAACACACACACCTTAAGAAGCGGAGAAAGCCAGGGTCTTTTAGATCTTATAGATCAAGATTATGAGCCACGGAAAGGATGCCATAATCTGTGTAATAAAATTAGCTCATAAAGTCTAGAGTGTTAACTTTTAACGTGTTTCATTCTTTTAATAGTTAACATATTAATTTTTAATGAACATATAACATTTCTCAAACTGAAATTTCTGCTTTTAATTGTTCTTTCATGACCTTGATAAAAAGCATCACAAAATGCTTTAAATTGATTATTCCATGCAATTAAATCAAAGATAAGTATTTCTAATCTTCAGTTTTTAAAAACCATGCTTAATTATGAAGTCATTGAAAGTCTCTTGTAGAAAAGTATAATAATCTACTAGACAAAGATTTGGATGGTAGAAAATCACATCTAAAATGTATTTAAAAAAAATCAAAAAGGTATTGATTCAAGAAAATTTACTCCGGGCAGAAAATATTCACAGCAATGTTAAACTTGATTGATTTAAATTACTACAGTACAGCTTCTTTAATTAACAAAGTTATAATGTGTGTAACAAATACTGAACTCCTCACAATTTATATACTAAGGTAGAATTCAAAACCACATATTAGAAGGTTAGGATTCAATCATAATTAAATTCACATTTAAGTACTGTGTACACTAAATATTCTGAAATTTCTAGAAGATGCAGCATTTATGCCTAACCCAAATTTACATTTTGAAAAATAAACTAAATAACAATTTTTTATCTCATACAATATTCACTTCTTTCAATCTTTTGAAACAGACAAAAGTATTTAATACTTTATCAAGTGAAGGAAGCATGTTTTTAATAATGGGTAATATATGCAAGATATTTCGATAAGATTATCCAAAATTTTAAATTTCATATCTTCAGTGGGGATAATTACCTATTCCACTAGAGCAAAGCTATTGAATTGATTATGATTGTTTATTTAAAAGAAACTTTATTTATAGAAAAGTTACTGGCACAATTTCATATAGAGCTCAATTTCATACCAGAGCTCAAGCAACATAGGGAAGAAATACATGCAAAAAATCATAAAACAATAAATAACTCAGAAGCAATTTAGGACAAAATTCAAGGTATTTTAAATTTAGAGTTAGTATCAATGTTATTGACAACCTCACAAATTAAGGTTTGAATGCATAGAATTTGAAATAAATATCTGGTGTAATTTTTAGGGAACATACCTTGTTCTAGTTTCTTAGATGTTTCATAAATTCCCAAACTTTCTATATTAATAAGAGATAATAAAAGAAAAGCTTGAAATATATTTCTTAGTACTGCATGAAAATAATATATAATACACCAGAATCAATGTTTAAATTTTTGAACTTACTACCCAGCCAAAACTATTTTAATATACCTGAATTTCATTCTTTTAAAAGCAATATATAATGATAATTTTTTTAATATAATTTTTTTTATTTTCTTATATAATACTTTATAAAATTATACTTTTTTTCTTTTACTAAATGCTAACAGAAAAAGTAAAAAAACTATGAAACGTAAGATACATAAAATTATTGATCAACCACTATCAATCTTCAGTTACCTACATCATTTTTTAGCATTTCAGCATTTAAGGCCCCTAATAGTTTTAAACGTATTGCAATAGTTTGAGTATTTCCAAATTTGGGGTAAAATAATATATTAACAATGAATTAAAAATAGAAATTAATGCCTAATAATGGAATATTTAATAAAACTCGAGTTTATTTATCCTTAAACAAATTGCAATTAACGTTATTTAAAGAAACAGTAATTATCATTTAAAAGATGCACTTTCTGGTTACACAAAATTTATGATGAAATCACGTACATTAGCTCTGTCAATAAAAATTATTTTGTAGACTGCTTATTTTCTAACTGCCAGCAAATATAAAAACCTTTGGCAGCCTTAAAGTAGAAAGAAGGAGATTTAAATACATCTTCCAACCTAAGTAGTCCTACATACACTGAGTTACAAGAATTTTAGTTGCACTAAAATATGTCTTTTTAACATATTTGGCTTTAAAACATAATATAAATTCAAGAAAGCACATGAAAACATAGATAAGATAGAAAGTTTTGGACTTACCAGTAGTTATTTCTTCTGATATCTCATTTTCTGTTAATGGTTTATCATATAACCTCAAGTATACCTAAAATTAATAAAAAGGAAAATTATTTCATAGAAACAAAATGAACTTATTACACAAAATGTTCCAAGTAAATTGCTTATTGGAACGGTAATATTTTTAAAGTTGGAAATTAACTTATTAGTAAACTTAACAGAAAAATAATTATTACTGCATTCAGAAACATGCAACTCTATCTCTCATTAAAAATATAATTTAGTTACCATGATAAAATAAAACCATAGTTAATATATTCATCAAATAATTATATTCATTAAAATCTTTCTGAGATAACTCAAATATGTGTTCTTTTGTAAATAAATCATTGTCGTTATCAATATTGTTCAAAGGACTTTTATAGGGTTGCTCTATTTCAGAATATATTCAGGAAATCGAAATTCAACACTTTTGCACATCTTTCTTTTTACAGAATTCTGCATTTCTTCAAGGATTGGAATTTTATTTGTCTGTATTGAAGTATTCCAGTATTATTACCTATTGCAGATATATTATTTAGGAATTAAATTTTAATAAATTATTTATCTTCTGCAATATAACTAGACATGGGTAGTTTCTTGGCAGTATATGTATATTTCGAACTACTTTCTTTAAGTCTTTGGTTGAATACGCAATGGTTTGTATATAGATTGGTGTTTCATAAATATACAAAACTAAACATTTTTTAGCTCGTAATTTCTTATTTTAAAATAATTGGTAAAGTTACAACGAATCACTTTGAAATAAGATGGGCTATAGTAAATTAAAAGTAACCATACATAGTAGTTCAAATATTTCAAAATTTTGAGACTTTTCTACAATATGATTAAAATTATTTAAATTTAGATTTTTTTCATGAGTTATTGAAAGCTGTACTCCATAGTCAAGTAACTACATCTATCATTCTAACTATGTACGTTGCTTCCATTTGGAAACCGTATCTTTGAATGAAAAAAGTACCACAAGAATTCGATTTAAAAATGAATGGCTGTTGGAGTAAAGTAAATTTTATATAAGATTTCTCTGATCTTGGAATAATGTCACAGGAATTTTAAAAATTGAAAAACGCTGGAAAATTTACCTGTTTTTTAAAAAATGTAATCGATTTAGTTTAATTTTGCGATACTGATAACATTTATTTCCGACACAATCTCTGTTATTCTGAGTCATTCATTTTTGGTCAGAATCGGTGAGGTTTAGCGTTAACACTTCTTAAAAGCATAACTTACTTTTGAATTTGTAGCATTTCTGCAATTTCGTGGATCATTGAGTGGGCGACATGCCCCTGTCATGTCGGGTGGAGGTGGGACTCATTATTAAAATTATTGTTTATTTTTAATGTTTTCAGTATCAGTAAGGACATGACAAGAATATTTTCACTGGCAACGCTGTGCGGATACTGCTAGTGGGTTATATACATGGATTAGAGATGCGGCATCGACAGCGAAACATCGATGTTTTTAAAATTCAGTGTATTTAAACTTTTCCCCCCATTTCTTAAAACTGGTTTAGCATCTAGTAATGCGACATCAACACCAAAACATCGATGTTTTGAAAACATCGACATCGATGTCGTATCACTAACATGGATGTATCATGTATGCATAATTACATTCAAAGTAAATGATAGAAGATTTGAAAAAGTTGAAATTTTTTTCTGTACACTTAAATGAAAGAGAAGTGATTAGTCTGATCACTTTTCAATAAACATTTAATTAATGCAACCCGAGAATTGTCAGGTAATTCTGCTAGTACATTTTTAAAGGGGAAGGACAACGTATCTGCATCTCTACACAACATGTCACAGTAACAATAAATTATTTTCAATCCCAACTATGACATGGGATTTTATAAGAAACAAGATATTTACCTCTATTGCAACTTTGGCGGCCTTGAAGTAGAAAGGATGAGACTGAAGAACATCTTCCAACCGTAACAGTCCTACATATGCTCTTAAAGTCATCTTCCTCATGCAATATGTATGGAAATCAAACTGATCTTCAATTATCTCGAGGAAATGCTACATTAAAAAGGTGAAGAAAATGTTTAGTTAACAAAACAAGGAATTTTACTGAGTGATTATTCCAGTGAATCACTTTTTAGAGCAAAATAAAAATACTAATAGCAATAATTACAGTAATTTTTCTTTTTTGTCTTGTTTTGAGGGTTAGTTATTACTTCTAATTCAACTCCCAGTTTACTTACTTTTGGTATTGTTTAGTACTTGCTGCTAACGCGCCATGCTTGGCGCGCCCTCACTCACTGAGGGGTTGCCTGCTTTTGTAACCGGCTTTGCCCGCCAAAACCTCAGAACGAATTTTGCCCTTGATATGTGATGTTCTCCCATAGCGGAGCAATGCTATGCTCCTTCTTCGTTTTGAAATAAACAGCAATTTTCTCTAAAAGGCATCACTGCATCATTTGTGTTCTCACCGCAATCAACTCTTCAATATACAGTCCACTCTCAATTGTTACACCGCAAATCTGAACTTAGTTTACCCGCTTTGAAAATCCAGCTATCGAGGAATCCTAACCCTACTCGAGGAATCCTAACCCTACAGGTATGTAACTTATAACATGAGTCAATGGTATTATTTTTATATTCTACACATTATCAATGTATTTTATTCCCCATTCTAATGGTCGGTTTTAGTGTCTTAAAGTACAAAGGGTTATATATGGCCCATCTGTGCCAAAAACTAGACAATGTCAAATGATGGATCAGGGTGGCAACAAAATCCTCAAATAAAGTTCCCTGATAGTGTCCCAAAAATTTTCCTGATTTTACAATTCCCTTAAAAAATGTTGTGATTGATATCGATTTTCAGTATTTACACAATATTTTTAAATATTTAGTCACAGGGGGTAAAGGATTATTCTCAACAAATATTTTGTGTTTTATCTCTTCAAATATTTTAATTGTTACTGTAAGGGTTGGAATCCTTAATGGAACTCTTAAAATAGCAATTGAAAAACTGGAGAAAAAATACAAAATATTTTGATCATTTTATACATAGAAATCAAATGCAAATATACATAAAAAATTCTACAAAAATGTAATTGCAAGCAAAAAATATGAATTAAAAAAAACCCCATTGCTTACACAAATTTCAAATTGTATATCACAAGTTGTATCACTGGCAACACGGCGACAAGACGCTGCGTAAGTGGAAAAAAATGGCGGATGCGCTTTTCGCGGTGATAAAAAATTACGACGACAGCGTTCTGTATTTTAATTACAATTTTGACAAATACGATTTACTCTATTCTCAAAATTACTCATAATCGCGCATCTCTACATAGGACAAACAATAATAGCTGCCGTTTAAGTTAACAAAATTTCCCTGATTTTTGTGACTTGGAAATTTTTTCAGAGGTTTCCCTAATTTTTCCAGAATTAAAAAATTCCATGGTTTTCAGGTTCTGTTACCACTTTATGGATATACACAAAGTGTCATTGACACAGAAGAGAGAAATACACTCAGGGAGGAATCGAACCAGTGCTGTGAACAGATAGCAGGTTCGATTGGCAGATATAACGCAGCGGGCGACACCTTCACATTCCCATGATTCATAAACAATCAAGTTAAACAAGCAATGCAAATAAATCAGTAAATTAGAACTAGGTTGGCAAGCATTTTAATTAGCATCACACTGGAACAGCACAATGGTCTATTGGCGACGGTCGGGGATCAATCCTAAACAGAAAGACTTGAGGACAACCCCACGCAATTTTGAACCAGTCGGATGAAGAGGAAACATTTGAGATGGCACCCCACTCTTAAACTTCCACGCCACCCCAATGTGAAGACAATTGAGGCCACGACATTTCAAGTGAAAAAGCCCCCTTTGTATGTGAAGGTCTTTGGTTGTATTTGAACTCACAACCCTCCAGTTGCTAGCCTGTTACTCTTCCGACGAGGCTACTGTAATATAAATCAGAGTTGCTAAGAAACTGAAAACCTGCAACTTTAACGAAAGCATGTCATACTTACTTCTGACTAGCACTTTCAATGTGCAAAATAAGTAAGAACCTCCAATTGCATATCTTTCATATTGGAAAGAATTTGTGATAATTTTTTTTTTGTTTGGGAATAAGGTTGTTTTTAAAATAAATGCTGTTCCAAGTGATATTCTGGGTTTCAAGGTCACAAGAGATATATCTGGCAAAGCTGCACTAAACACAAGAAATAGAGGGGATAAAACAGAAGAGCAGGCTAGGGTAAAACAGAAGAGGAGAGGTCACTCAAGTACCTCTGTGTTTTCATACTCGTGCACATCTAAAAATATGCCCCTGAGGGCTCTGCGTTTTTGGAGGAAGTAGGTAGTTAACTAACATCACACTGCAGCAACACAGTGGTCTATTAGCAACTAACCAGGACCAATCCCGAAATTTTTGGAGAAATCAAATTTTCAAATGCCTAACATTTTGATCATGCTTACTATCAACTTATCTCAAATTGTAATTAGAAAATTTAAATGAAAATGGATAAAGGTTGCAAACCTTCGGATCCGATATCTTGAAACAAATGTTCCAAACACAAGTGTTTTTAATTGTTAACAGAGAAAAAAAGGAGAGCTGTACATACCCTGTCAATTTCATGACACTTTTTTAAAGCATCTCCCCACTTTCCTAGCCTTTGATAAGATAATGCACATTCAGTTTGAAACCACATACACTGCATTTCATTCAAATTTTCCATAGAAGATACTCCCTCCTAAAAGCATATCAAACACAATTTTACTATAACTAATGTGAAGAAAGAATTCACACAAATGAAAGAATACATGACACAAAATGAAAACATTTAATAAATACAAATCCCTCAATATTTAAAAAAAGTTACTGCAGCCGATGAAGAATTGAAAACTGTTTTTTTTTCTTTTTTTTTCGCTCTATTCTTAGAAGGTTTCCCGAGAAATTACGGATCAGTAAATTACGAAATTGTACAGGGAAGACGATGAAGATTTTTTTCGATGTGGCTATAAGTTTAGTGTTCATCAAGTGTCAAAGTCGAAAAAGCAAAATTTGAACCGTGAGCAAAAGACATACAAAATTTCAGTCTTCAGCCTTGATTTTTTTAAAAGAGTATCTCAAACATGGATTTTTGCAGCTCATCGAGTTTTTTTTTTTAGAAATTTGATTCCTGCTAATATTTTTGTGAAATTCAAGACATTTTCGTTACTTTTTTGTTAAAACCCTCATATCTATATCTTATTACTATCAGTTTTTAAATTTGAAAACATCACAGTAAACCTTAGAATGTACTTTTCTTACGGTACAATTATTTTTTAAATTTTTTAATAAATAAATTCGATGTGATCAAAAAATGGTCAGACAGATTTCGTATTTTTTAGATCGCGAAGTGATTGCAGTAATTCTTCTTCATGGAAATAAAAGTTACATTTTTGGATTGACGGCTATGACAGATGCCCCTGAAATTCGCTGTGACATCATGCTCGTTTTTTCGCTCGATTCTCAGATGATTTGCCGATTAATTACAGATCAGAAAGTTACGAGATTAACATGGTTTATTCAATATTGTACAGGGAACAAGATGGAGATGGTTTTTGTACTCATGCAGCTATTAGTTTAAGGTGCATTAAGTCTTAAAAGTAAAAAAAAAGCAGAATCACTTGCAAAAGGAGTGTTGGTTTGCACAGCAAACCAAATAAGATAGCGTAGCAATCACAGGGGCGGAGCCATCGCTGTAACTTCATGGACAGGGAAGTCAAATCAGGATTATATCTATAATTTTTGAATCCATCCTTGAGGTGGAACGTAGCGCGCATTTGGAAATTGAATTCATGCAAACCCTGTTTTTTTTTGAGAAAATTAATATTTTTAACTGCGCACAAAAATGTTTTCTTCTTTAAATAGAATTTAAGAACTTAAAACTCCTGAAAAGGTGACAAAATGTCCAAAAGGTGACAAAAAATAAAAAGGTAACGTGTTAGGAGCCCTGGGAGCATTCTCATAAAATTTCAGGAATTTTGAGGTTGCTTCAGGAGCAACACAAAAATAAGGACAAAAATGAAAGACCTGTATATTTTTCTTTTAAAACAATCATAAAATTCCCTATTACAAATATTTTTTAAAGGACAAAAAGGTTAAAAGGGTCTATCCTTAAATTATAGAAATAAAAATCAAATACACAACTTCCCCATAAGTGAAAACTTTTCTCTTTTATAAGAAAAATCGCAATCCTGATTGAAGAATTTGGCAGAAATTTCCCCCCGAAAGTGGAAAATTTCAATTTTTCCTGTATTGACGCGATTTTTGGAGTGAACCATACATTACGCAAAGTTGCGGATTTTAGATACTTTAGCGGAGAAACTTCGGAAGTTCTGGAACACTTGGCACAACTCTGCTCTAGTTATTACACAAAAGAAGTACAGGATTCTGAATTTAAAAAGTTCAGATGGAAGAAGTCTCCTTATAATACCAAAATTTGCTCAAAATATATCAAAGATATCAGAGAATTATAAATGACATATCAAGAGAAAATATAGTAAAAGATTGTAATGAAAATTTGATTCGCTATCATCTTCAAACCTACCCTGGTAAATTTTGAACACATTTCTTCTGCTTCTTTCACCAAGTTTGCTCTCAACATATATTTGGCACATTTGGAGTTAATATAACGATCAGCTGTGTCAAGAGCTTGGGCTTCATCCAGACAATGCACAGCTTCTTGAATATCACCTGAGTGCTGCACAAGAAATTTAAAATTTAATAACTTTAAATAGTTAAATACACATTATCCATTTCAATAATTTAAGAGATATATACACATACATATGGGTCATTCCATGCAAAATGAGCAAATCGGCTGTGGCTGACACATCACCGATTTAATGAAAATTAATTTCTATAGATGAGATTTTGTAAGGAGGAACTGCCAAATACTAATTGTTTGAAATGTATATTTTACTTTTTATTGAATTTTTTTAAAGTTCAAGGTCACACAAATGTAGATTTTTTAGCACTAATTGTAGCCTGTTTGAGACCCTATATTTCAATAAGGTATGGGACACAAATTAAAAATTTTATATTGCTACATTCTTCAGTAAAAGGTCTTCTAGGAATAGTCAGAATATAGTTTTATATCCGTCCCTGCTCATTCTTGCCATCAGTGAAAATAGAGATTTTGCCTATTTGATACAAATATCAAATTCATCTAGTACCTCTAAATATCAGGGAAATACAGTATCAAAAATTATTCTTAACAAAGCACTTCTTCAATCAAAAAGTTGGTATAATTTAGTGATATTGTGTTTCTATTGCTTAGATAAGACAAAAAAATAATAATAAAGTAAAATAATTAAAAACAGCATTTTTTTTTTAATACCAATTTTGTTGTGAAGAAAACCTCACGAATTTTCAGTATTGTGTCAAGATGTATATTATCTGACCTGAAATTTTCATCTGTGTAATTTGTTTATTTTCGTCCCAGGAACATTTTTAGCTACATGGAAATTATCGTTTTATTTTATCGCATGATGAATCAATGGGGGGGGGGGGACAGGCCAGTAAGACGTCCATTTCTGCCTTTGAAGGAGAGGCTATTCCATTGAAGGGCAGATAACCGAATAAATAAACACTATTAAATTAATTATGGTTATAAATGTGCTTGGTTTGCTAAACTGATAATTTTTTGCTGAGCCGAAAGCTTTCGAACACCGATGAATGTTCTAGTGGCAATCCAGAAGTGTTCCATCAGTGATATGCAGCCATTACGGGAACACGTAACTATCATTGCTAGATTCCTATTCCCAATCGTACATCAAAAATGTGTGTTTCATATTTATCACAGTCTCCAGTAAAAGATGTAAAGGGTTTAAAAAGAATTCAGCAGCACAAAAAAAAAACATGTTTCAATCATAGAAGTGTAACATGAATGTTTACTCCACAAGCCAACCTGTTACAGTTTTAAGATTTCACAGGATTTAAAACAAAGGAGTAATAGACATGCATGATGTACTCAAGAGCCTTTAAAATTAGAAGTTAAAAAAAACTTACTTTATACAGCCTAGCTTTAGCTAGGAATAGTTCAATTAAAGTGGGAGTGTGATCTATTGCAGTGTTGATATACTCCAGAGCTTTAGTAGTACATCCCAAATAGTCAAAATGTTGAGACAAAAAGTAATAAGCCCACAAGAGTGCAGTAGCAGGTTCTTTTTCGTTAGAATTAATTTCTGCAAAAACAATCAGAATATATCTATTCTTATATTCAAATATAAAAATGCAGTGCTCTAAATAAATATAATACCAAGAAAATATTTACATAGAAGTTGCAAACAAACATGCATGTAAAGTTTTGTATTTATAGAATTTGCATCAATTGTTTATCAAATGTAACTGTTATATACTCTTGAGTGTCCTAGTAAATTTAAAAAAGGACATTTCAGCAGATAAGATATTCAACAGAATGCTATCAGTACATAAATTTCAAAATTGATTCTTATTCAATAAAAATAGGGCAGTTAAGTCATTTGCTAGCTCAGTACAATAAAAAATTATCAGCCAAAGATCAAATTTAGTTGTCTTATACTCAAATAACTTATTTGTGAATTTTCCAATTACATAAGGCTTTTAATAAACAAAAAAAACCTTGTCTTCCTGCAAAAGTAAATTATTTGAACTGAAAAACTACTTACTATCTTCGGTAAAAACATCGTGCCTTGTTAAACAATCAACATAACCAAGGACTAAATCGCCAATATTATGAGCCTAAGAAAAAATTAATTCATTAAGATTACATGGAACACACAATTGAAAACATGATGTATAGAAATCACTATCCCGATGCATCAGAAATCACTACCAACCATCGCTTTATGCAAAAGGTACAAATTCATAATGTAAACATAATAAATATTCAATCATTTTATATAAATTTGGTTATTACTTATTCCGTTATTCTTCAATTTACTCCTTGTTACAATATTTTATGCTTTTATGTTATTTGAAAATCCAAATTTTAGAATCTACACCAATTTGGAGATTCCAGTATTTATTGATTTGAAATAGACTTGTAGTTGACTGACTTAATATTGAAATTACTACACAAACCAAAAATTGCTAAGCTAATTGCTAAAAAGCAGCTTCATTGTTCACATTAAGATTATAAAGTACATATTTTGATTTCATCAATGTTATAATTTAAGCAAGTTAGAGTCTTAATTTTAACATTTTGATTAATAAAAATAAATAGAATAAATATTAAGTGCTGCTTCACAACTTTAAATGTCATCTCTAATGTGAAGTATACTCACAATATTGAAGTGAAAATAAGGATTTCTGTTGTCTGGAGCAAACAAGGACTGTGTGCTCCATTTAATTTTAGTCTTAAGGTCTAAGAAAATTTTTAATTTTCAAGAGGGTTCAATGTATGAAATATTTGGGAATCACTACTTTACACAATTGAGATTTTATTCACATCATTCCAAAGCACTCACCTTTTCGGGATCTTTGTACAAAGGTCGTAAATCAACAAATAAAGGTGGCACTCCTTTATGTAGAGCCTTTTGCACATACTTCCCAACTAAGCTTTTGAATAGCTCGCCTTAAAAACAAAACATTATAAAGATTAACTATTATTAATCAAAAATACACAATGAGAGATCAATAATTTAAAACAATTTATTAACTTAATGAAATGTATTTACCATTAGTAAAATCTAATGGTCTCCGTTGGGGTGTCTGCGACCTGGGAAACTTTTCTTGAAATTCATAGTAAATTTTCATTTTATCTTCAACAGACACTAAACGATAAAATAAGGACATTTACAAATGCAATCTTTCCATACAGTATACAGTCAAAAAATTAATTGTGAAGAAATAAAACAAGTATATACCTGCTTGCATGGCAGCCTCCAGTCCTTGATAATATAAATGGTTCTCGGGATTTCTATTTAAAAGGTCTGTATACAATTCTTTGGCTTCTTTTAAATGATTTAAATCCAGATGTAATTTTGCTGCAAGCAAATATCAAAACATGAAAACCAGTTACAACTATAAAACAAATTAGAAAACAATTACATTTATTTTATCAATACGCCTTTTCTGATAAAGCCCAAGTACATATATAATTAAACTAAATTCACACAAGATATATATTCAAAAAGTTACCACAGTCCCAGCCTAAGCCATTTTGTGTATCACCACGTAATTTTGAATCCTGGTCAGATGACAAGGCAACATCTGAGCTGGAAACCCCACTATCCAAACTTCCACGCCAACCCAACGCGAGGACTCTCGGGCATGACAGATTTAAGGTGCACCAGCCACCTCTACACCATATATTTACAAACATCCATGTCCTGGCCTGGATTCGAACCAGGAACCTCCCGATCTAGAGGCTAACACCTTAACCACCACACCAGTTGGTCAGCACACAAGATAGATATACAAAACCCAGTGAGACAATCGTAAATAAAAAAGTGAATTTTAGATAAAATTGTAGTATGGCAGAAAAGTATCATTTGCCAACCTGCAAAACTTGCTGACATGTGGTTGCTGTTATAACTGACTAGTGTCTAATATTGAATTGGTTTGAGGCAAAACTTGAAAACTAGTAAGTCTACACCATTTTTCCAATTCAAAATAGCACAACTCAAAATAAGTAGTCTTAAACTCTTCAATATTTAAATGATAAATTATTGAGAAAATCGAAAGCTAGAAAGGTAAGTGAAAATGAATTAGAATAAAAAAAATCTTATTTACATCCAAAAGAATTTATTTTTAATTGAATACACTTCTCTAGCTGTTACCTAAAAACTCATCTGTCACCTTTGGCCCAATTTTAACTCTAACACAAAAGTACCTGAAAAGTCAAAGTTTTACAGGAAATTCACTTTGATATTCAAGGTTTCTAAATTTCTAAGCAGATCATTCCATACTCAAAATACATTAAAAAAAAGGCGATTCTTTCAAATCAAAATGTAAAAATATATATATTAACCGAAGGTTAATTTTCAAATTTTAAGACTTGTTGAATTCAGATATGGATAGGGGTTTATATGGTTTCAGATACAGTTACGATTTTATTGGGGTCATACCTTTTGCCTCCATGATGCTTAATTTATCACAAATTTGTTCTTCATATTTGTTCAAATGATTGAGGGCTTCTTCTAAGTTTCCTGCCTCTCGCATAACCATATTTTGATAGAGCAGCAATTCACTGTGCTCATAATCATAGCCGCGTTTCTACAAAAAGAATATACCAATAATAATTTGCAAACCACAAATTTTTTAATTCAATCAAAATTATTAAGTTAGGCACAGTTTAAAAATAAAATAAGATTATCTAATTATTCATTATACAAAACAAGAAATAGTCATGCAACTTTTTGAAATATGAAAAAGATTAAAAACAGATAGCACACTTTAAAACTATGTAACACACTTACTGTCTGAGTTTTACGAAATTCTTCAAGAATTTTTAAGGCCATGTCATAATCTTTTAGAAGATGATAGGCCATTGAGAATCCTATCCATGATGCTCTTTGAGTTGGTCTTAAGATGAATAATTGATATCTAGTATCCTAAAAGAAAACATCAAGATTCATGATTTTTTTTAAACTGGTACTTAAACGAATGTATATAATTAACAATCAACAAAATACGTCAATTTATTTTTAGACAGTAAATAAGAGAAATTAACTTACCCGGTAACCTTCTAAATCCCGCATTTGAATTTGAAGAAGTGATAAATCTCTCAATATCTGGATGTTGTCCTACATACAGAATTACAAAATTGTACTTTCTTAAAGGATAAGCATTAAAAATGTAAACATGAATCAAAACAATGCTGCAAGTTTTTACAAGACCATTATATGGTGCAGCTCCAACAAGAAGGCAGCTGGCCTTTGGTAAGTCCATTTTTGAAAGGTATGAAAGGTTGTTTGGGGGGTTTTATGGTAGGACAATATTTGGCCAAGTTGCGCCAAACACAAGACAGATGTCAAGTTATCCTGATAAGAAAGGACGAAGAGAAAGTAGCAAAATATTGTTCAGTTGTATGATGCAAGGGCAGCATTTGGTCAAGTTGTGACAAACACAAGACAAAAATGCCATGAATGGAAAAGAGTAGTTGGGAAATAAAAGTAGTAGGATGAAAGCAAAGAAGGCTTGCTTGTGTACATTGGAGCATGACTCCCAAGTTTACTGAAGACAGTAAACACCTAGGGGGAAAAAAGATCACTGGGATATGTCGGGTCCATGTAATAAACCCTACAGGAAAAGAATAGATCACTAGTGTACTACGGGATCATGGAGGAAGTTCTAGTATACTGTAGGATGAAGGCTGCCTCGTATTGTTAAGGTTGACACATGCAAAAGCTTGAATGGTGATCCCAATGGGTGGTTTTCACAAAACCAATTCATAACAACCGATCGCTTACAGCACCAAATTCAAAACTTGGAACCAGAACCCGAGCTAAAGACATTATTCAGTGGTCTTCCAAGTGGAGCTAGACTATACAATACAATTTCACTGTAATTCTTAGGGTTAGAAGTAACCATTTGAAAAATATAGGATTCTTTTACAAAAAATATAGAACAATAGGTAACTATTATAACTAACGTATTAATGGAAACGCATTTCTTTCGGATCTATTTCATGCAATGTGCGCCCGGACCCCATTTTCACCTTGATATACTCCATCCTGAGAACAATACTTCTATGATTTCATGTAAATGATGGCTGGTCTCTCATCAAAATGTACTGTAATTACAACTAATCATTTAACATTTTAAATAAATGTCAAAATGTCTTTATTCCTAAAACTGTTTTTATAGGAAATTCTTCCTTGACGACTAAAAAGCCTATCCAAAAGTGTGTCCACCAAAAGTCTATAATCAAAACTCTTCCGATTTGATGTTTAGTTATGACTTTGGAAATGTTTAAATTATGCATTTTTACCATAAAAAAAAAGAGTAAAAAGATTGATTGTTGTTTACTTCTAAATATTATCTATCAGTTAAAAAAATTATTTTTCACACTGTAGCAAACTTAATATATTATATTGATAACATTACTCATATCTTCTATAAATGAAGTTTAATACTCTTATATTTAAAAAAAAATCTCCAAGTTAAAAACTAATTCACTTAGTTGAAGAAAAGTTTTAACAAAACTTTACTTATTTTTAAAGCAGTTGCTGCAGTCTTTGCTTTAGAAACAGAAATTTATTATATAATTTCTGTTCATAGCATTCATATCAAGAAATTAGAAAAGGGTTTCTTGAAATCACAAGTAAAAACTATGTTTGGAAAAATATTTGCTTTGTCTTCAAAGTTTAATATATGATCATTGCACTGTTCTTTAGAATTGAAGAGACATTTAAATCCAGTACTTAAATATAAAATTTTGATTTGATTTAAAATTAAAAGGTTTTTAGTAAAATGCAGTCATTTCAATACGAATACTCCGAAAATGAAATAAAATTCCGATACAATGCTCAATACTCAGTAATATGAATCACAAGAACAAGCAGAAAAGTTATCGTTCCCATCACCAATGCTTTCAAGTGTGTTGTTGCTATTCTGACGAATGAAAATAAGATTAGCCACTGCATGGTCAGCAGGGCGTTGCCTGTGAGTTCTTTTCGTAGGGTTAGGTGTGACCACGGCTTGTTTACGCTTGTCAACCCAGGTGATTGCTACGAATTCCCATTTAATAGCTTTGCAAACAAAACACTGTGATGGCCTTCGAGTGGCCGTTATCAACGTGAATCAAAACAAGGTAGAATAAAAAAAACTTAGCATGGTTCCAAAGAAATCAAGGGCAATTCGGACAAAAAGCCCTTGTGACGTCAGAGGTCGAAAATTTCAAAATTGTCTGACTTCTTTCTGACATCAATCCCAAAGGAAAGAAGGGTGAAAAAAAACTAATAAATTCTTTTTTAAATGTTCTTGATAAAATTTTAAAATTCGGGCACGATAGAAAAGTTGTAAAAAATTCGGACTACCTGTGTCCCAAATTTCATTACAAGTGCCATAGATTCATCAGGACATGCATACAGGACACACACAGAGAAACACATCCTTTTATAATAGTAGATATGAAGGACCATAAATTGAGCACACAATGTGACATCGTTTTGCTGTTAGGCATGTCGGCCCATTTAGATACACCTCTTTTCACAGCAACGTGATAGCAGAATCTGTGTGAAAGGGAGAAAAGATAATTTTTCTCCTTTTTTCCCCTCCGATCCAAACGAGAGGTTATTGGAGTTTGCCTGTGAAAATAACTGCATCTATGAAGAAATATAGTGCAATTACTGAAATATAGGACGTTTTTAAAGGTTTTGAAAAATAAATAGGATATATAGGACGACTTTGACCCTTGAATTCTGAATCAATCCTAATTGCTTTTATAAACAATGAATATATCATTCAAACTGGGATTATGTATATAGGACCTATAAACTAAAGAAAACGTCAAAAATTATGAATCTTCTGAGTTTTAGTTTTAAAAGAAAACAAATTTAACACCCAGGAAAATAAAATTTTCAAGCAAGCAAAAAATTCTTACCTTATCCCATTTCAGAGCATTTCGATAACATTTAATAGCTTCGTCATATTTTCGGTCAGATCTTTGCAAGAGGCCGAAAACATGCCAACCTTTACAATATTTCGTTAAGAACAAATATTTTGTGCAACATTTACTTTATTCAAAACATTAGTAATTCTTAACAATTGGATAATTTTGAATGTAAATTTAGGATGTAAAATATTTTAATGCGAATGATAGTGGTACTTTGTTTACTGTTGTAAAATTTGTTTATTACTGTTAACAATATAACTCGCTTAAATACTTTAAAATTAATTTATATACCATTAAGCAATGAAAATGGTCTGAAAATAAATTGACGAAATGATTAAACCTATTAATTTATTGAGAAAACATTGCCATCTATTTAGAGAGAACTGTTGTTTTTATAAAATGTCACCAAATTGTTGAATTTACCAACTCTACTTGAAAATTCCGATCCAGAGGCTAACACTTTAATCAGTATACCGGTTGGTCAGCTGTCTACATCTAGGAAAATTCAAATATCTCCATGAAACTTAATGCAAAAAAAGTAAAAGCTTTGTATAAACTAAATAAAGAAACCCCAGTTTAGATCAGACTCATCAACCGGCAAAAAAATTCTTAATGGACTTGGCTTTTAGGTTAAAAAATATTACAAGGGTTTTGAGTGTTAATTTTCTTTTAAGCAGATTGCACTAGACAATGTTCAAAAATAGGCATTTAGTGCCTCTAGAAAAAGTATCAGCTAATCTAATTCTTTTTAAGCCATGGAAAAGTTTAACACAGAAAAAATGTTGGGAAAAAATCTCGCCAAAAGGATACACACATGACTCTTCAAGTCATTTCTAAGGCCTTTTCTGACATATTCATACGCTTCTTCTTTCCTTCCAAGGCAATTAAGGGTAAGGCCTTTCATTGCTAATGTCTCTGCAATAATTTAAAATCATTTTAATACATAGTATCATGAAGACAAAACTGTTTACGACACAGAAAACTCAACTTTAAAATCCTGATTATACTAGGAAAAATCAAACACAATGAAGAGAATATTTACATCAAAATCATATTAATATTTAAGATGCTCAACACAGACTTAAATAAGAACATAACACTACTTGAATATATGAAGACTGTCAAT
The DNA here is from genome assembly GCA_947359465.1 of Metellina segmentata. NCBI lineage: Eukaryota > Metazoa > Arthropoda > Arachnida > Araneae > Tetragnathidae > Metellina > Metellina segmentata. The sequence goes on along the minus strand of OX375876.1, from coordinate 40,185,238 downwards.
TTTTAGATATGCAGTTAGTTATTAAAACAAGTGGAATAAAGTTTATTTATCTCCCCCGGTCTATAACTTTATTTAGTAAAGACTTGAAAAACTATATCTCAGCAATAATTCAAAACCATTTTAATCCACAGTAACATGATATCGGTCCTTTACAAAAAACAAAATGCAGTTCAAATTAAAATAAATGTTTCAATGATTGTATGATGTATTTCATATCATTTAAATTCCAAAAGGAGTGGAAATCAAGAGCCTTAGACAAATAATCTAAAGGGTTTTGCATAAAAAGGTCTTGTAAAGTTTTATAAGTTAGGCGATTGATTCTGATTTTTTCATTCACAAAACAGATGGGCCTATTACTAAAAATACATAATTAAAACATTTCCAAAGTCATAATCAAACATCAAATCGGAAGAGCTTTGATATAGACTTTTGGTGGACACACTTTTGGAAAGGCTTTTTAGTCTTCAAGGAAGAATTTCCTATAAAAACAGACATCTATAGACATTTATACGAGTTAAATAATTTTTTTATTTGGAAGTCTAATGGAACCAGGCTATATAATATTAATATTATAAAAGATTGCATTAATTCTAGCACTAGTTATTTAGGTTTGGTAAAATCATAAGATAATTATTTTTAAAAAATAAAAGATTTCAATAATCGTGAGGTTGTTACAATCCTAATAAAAGGGGTTGCCAAAAATGCACCAAAAGCATAGCCATAAGTCTATATCAAAGCTGTATAATGAATCTAACAAGTTCTGATGCAAATCTTCCAAAACATTATTTTCTTTATACCTACAATTAAATCACAACTAACAATGAGCATATTGTAATTCAGGTCACAATTGCTGAATATGGAAAACTAAGAACTGCTTTCAACAACATTCAAAATTATAGAAACATCTAGGGCTTTGAGTTGCACACACAAATAAAATGCTAAAAGAAAAGAAAATACCACTTAGTTTTTGAAATATATGAACCTCAATTTTAAAATCGGGAAATATTCCATTTTCTTCAACTGCACAGAACCTTCAAGAGCTTGCATACAAATAAATTAATCCAAAAAATAGAACATATTTGAAAAGAAATATGCAAAGTATAGCATATGTTTCGGTATCAAAGTATTAAAACTATTTTCATAAATATGATACCATATTCATCATATAAAACAAGTATAATTGTTCATTCCCTTTTCTATAATGTTCAGAGATATAAGCATACTGTTTTACATTTTTCATCACTCATGTTAATTCATTACCCCAAACTGATACTATTCACAAGGTATATAGTAAGAATTCAAAAAAAAATTCCAAATGATTTTTATATTTATTTTTGAAAAAGATTGCTACATACCTCCATGATCAGAAAATTTCGGATTGGTTAAAATCTGCTTTGCAAACTTCAACCCATTTTTGTATTGTTTATGTTCATAACATTTCTGGAAGAAAAAAAAAGCATTCAATAAGGATTTACACATAAAAAAAACAAGAGCATTATCAAATACATTTGCAATTATACTACTTTCTGCAGGAATTAAACCATTTTTAATTAAATAATGACAAAAAGATTTTTCTTTTCATATGCTGCAATAAATTATTTTGTACGATACTTCGATTATAAATCGTGGCTAAGTATGACATATTGGTTTGGAAACAAATAAAATCATTCATGAAAACACAATGCACATGTGAAATAGTTGCAAATAAAATGCCAAAAACTCAAATACCACTTAGTTTTTGAAATACCTAAATTTCAATTTTCTATAACTGCACAAAACCTTCAAGAGCTTGCATACAAATATATTTATTTAAAATACAACATATTTGAATAGAAATAAGACCTATTAGCAGTTCACAATTTTAACAAAAAAATACTATACCCCTTTTACACAAATACTTCATTGAAAAGATCACACTTCTTATTTACCACAATGTTTTGACACCATTGGATGGCAATAAGTCAGACAAAAACATTTTCCACAGCAAAAAAAAAAAAGATTGAATTTAACTGAAACTAGAATTTGTGTCATTGATTGAAAAGTGGGGTCTTAACTTTCATTGACCTATGGTAAGGATGCACAACCTTTTTGGGAGAAAAGCCACTAGCACCATTGATTGAGACATGGTGGGTCGCAAATGAAGTTATAGCACGGACACAATGAAAGTGTTACTACCCAATTATGTACAGCTGTTATTACACTTATAATGTATAGTAAAAAAATAATCACTTATTTTTTTAAAGATTAAACTTACAAATGTTTTCTCAAAAAATCTAGGAGCTTGTAAAAAGCTAAATGAATGATATTGTGAATAATTAAAAAAAAAAAAACAAGTTAACACACATTTTCAATGATCAATCATTCTGAATTACTTTAAAGAATGTGTCTCAAGAACGTCATATGTACTTTAGCAAATTATTTTAGGTTATAAATTTAATAGCAGTAATAGTACAATGAGCAATAAAGATGAGTATCAGAAATTTTAATGATATTAGTAAAATTACAAATAAAAATTACAGCATCAAATATATTTAATATTAAAATTTCTAAAGCATAAACAATAATTATGTTACAGCTTGCTAATGTGATGGCTGATACTGAGTTTTACTAACTAATTTAGGTATGTTAGGTTCAATACTGCTAGTAAAAGCTCTTAAGACTGATTCTAAATGTTTGTCAGTCAATTTGCTTCTTAACTTAAATCCTCTTGGAAGTTTAGTATAAATCAGTTTGCGGGCCGCAAATTGATGATTCACTGGCCGCAGGTTGTGCACCTCTAACCTATGGTGAATTTCTAAAAAATTTCAGCAAAACTTCCACGGTAGACCTTGTGAGACAATGATGTTTAAGGTATACCTAGTTCACGAGTTCCTGTGGTGGCCCTGCAATTATAAATTATTTCTCGCATATAGCAGGTTTCCATGGGTTTTTGCTTCACAACACCTATGCATTTCAAAATCAAATAAATGATGATGTGATTGAAACTTTATACTACTGAGTTTTAAAGTCATAATCAAATTTCTATAACTAATATACAGAATTCTATTCACAGGATATGAATTGTGGCACCAACAAAACCTCATTGAAACATGGCTATCTTTAAAGAAAATTCCTCATAATAAGAAAGTATTAAACAATTCCAAGGTTTTGGATACTAGTGTGTAGTTAGAAATCCATTACCTGTGAAATAGGTGAATGATTTCCTTAAACTTGAAACCCAACTTCCTCCTATTTAGCCTTTAAATTCTTTACAACAATGATGTGTATAAAATCTGGCATTTATAAAAATATACATTATAAAGCATTTTGGTATGTAAGATATGCCAATACAGCAGAATGAAGAGTCTGTTTAGAATATAGAGGTTTGTTTAGAACAAAAGTCATGTTACACCAAGCAATTTCTTTAATGTCAAGTAAAAATACCATATTTGGCCTAAATTATGGTTAGAAATTTCAAAATTACTACAGTTGAAAAAAAAATTGCAATATGCCAATCTATTAAGCTGAAACACAAAGCTTTATAACAATAAATCAGGATGTATGCTTTTGAAAGGATGGTATGGGTAATATGTAGTTTGTGATGACATTCAAGATGCAGGACGTTTTCAGATACTCTGTTGATAGTTGAATACCACAATAACTGGTAATGAGGTTCCATCTCAGACAGTTATGAATGATAATGTTAATTGCAATATTGTATTTCTCAAAACTTTTTACTCTACACTAAAAATTGAGAAAAATAAAAACATCTTAAATGGTATAATTTTCAGAAACATCAAGTAGAGCAGTAGTTGCACCTTTTTTCTTTACACGTAAGATGCTTTGTATTTCCCCATACACCACGAAACTAATTCAAAATATTTAAACTGACAATGGATGTTCGTGATTTTTTATTTACTCGTCAGTAAAACAAAGGTTACAATTTATGGCAATATCAATAGGAACAGGCATTTCATGGCAGATTGAAAAAAGCAATCTTTCTCAACTCCAATATACATTTGTCAGAGAATGCTTATTTACTAGCACAGACAAAAAAAATTGGTATAAACAGTTTCATATATTTTTAAGTCTGAACGTAAATTAGTTTCCACCTTAGACAGTGAAGTAACTTAGGTGAAATTTATAGGAATCAACAGCACTATATTAAATTGAAAAATAAAGTATTAGTTTCGGTGTTTAATAAGCAATTCAAAGATCCGTCACTTGAAAGTAAAATATTTTTACAACACATAACAGATCTGAATGACTAGCATCAAAATAATTTTCAGTCAAATTCACATATTTTCACTCAACATGAAAATCGCGATATTGCTAGAACAAATTAATTTTCAAGAAAGCTGTTTTCAGTGTGATGAAAAAAATAAACCATTTGTGTTGTTTTAACATCCAGGAAATTTCCTGTAAATCATCTCAAAAAATCTCACATGTAACATTAAGTCGCTAATGCGATCATTGGTGGGAGGAGTTAATCGCCATGTGATATTTTGAAGTCATTTTTTATCCGAATTGACATTACAGGAGATCGTTTCCAAATGCATATTTGAACGTAGGATTCCATATTTCATCCCAGTTGCTCCATGAAAAATTGTAAATTGATGCTTAATAAAACCGCACTGACATGCAATCAGATGCCGCATTATATTTATGTCTCGGCAAAAAAAGACGATACATTAAGGTCAAAACTTCCTCTAGGTGCTTACCAAAATGCGCTTAAATAATGTATTTTCTTTCGGAGGCAAAGGTTGACTTGGAGACATTACGGTTTTCATGCAAGATGTGTGAGTTATTTATATAAATGTTTAATGTATTTATTTACAGTACTTCTACACCACACTCGTGTTATCAACCGCGTGGTACGGACCCAAAATGGCGTTGATATAAACCTGAAATCGGGTTGCCATGCGCAAAAAACTATTTAAGAAAAGCGGAACCGGAAATAGGTCTGTCTCTAAATATAGGCTTATCGAATTGGTTTTGTTTTGTGCAACCCAAAACGTTGGACCGGTGGCATTTCAGTACAATGTTACCTACTCCCTCCCCCGTCCTCACAAAATTTTTGGGTGCACGATTTGGCGAGAAAGGGCTTGGCGTTGTAATTGGAGAAAAGCGATAAATAAGTAAAACATTAGTACCATAGACGCCAAATTCTCGGTGCACCGAATAACGAGTGTAAAAATCGAATCTTTAAGATTTCGAATCTTTTGAAAGAGTGTTCCTGATATATTAGCCGGTGTGTCTATCTTCCGGAATGAACGGAAAGGAGAAATAAAGTCGAAGATAATTAATTTCAAATAAGACTGATGTATTATGGATGAATTACGTGTTGGAAGGCCGGCTTTTGTTTCAGGAAATCAAAAACATTTTTGAAGAAACATTTGTATTTAAATATGTTTTGGGTTTTTTTTTGCATCTGATAGATATATATTTTTCTGATTTTGTGAACTTAGTTAATTTATTAGAAGCCTATTGAGCTGTTCTAATGTGACATTTAATCAACTACCTACCTACCTTGTTCATAAATACATTTTTTGTATTTGATAAATCACATTGATTAAATTCAAAATTTTAAATTTCTTTTTTCTTATTGTAATGTTTAATGATATTGAAAATGAAATAACTGAACAAGATGCATGTTATTTTACTCAAATAAGTTAAGAACTATGCTTGTACTTAGTTCACCCCAAAATTATATTGAAAACAGGGTATGCCAATTTAAATCATGACTTAAATTTAAAAGAATACTGATTGAAATCAAACTTCTAATCTTGTTTTTTTAATTGAATATTAATAGTACTAAAATGGAATATTCTGGAACAGAATGCATGTTATTTTATTGAAAAAGGGTAAAAATGTGCACCTACTCAGGAACACCTGAAGAATGACCTTTTTTATCTGAAAATAATTGGATTCCCCAGAGAGATGGTAGTATAAATTGGGATTTAGTGGTGCCAACTTTTTAAAATTATTGAGAGGTATAAAACAAACATCACTTTATATACAAGGGTATTTCAGAACTATTCATTTTTTGAAAAGCAATTATGAATATTGTCGGTGTATTTGTCGAATATTTAAACCTCATATTAGAGAGAACCCAGAACTCAAACAAACATATCGCACCCCGGCAAAAAAAAAGTGACACAGCTCAAAATTGCAGAATTTGAGAAACATCAACTTAAAGGATACTATAAAACTTATATTGAAATAGTATAAGCTTCTTTTAAGTTTTAGGTAAGTATATATGGCGGTAACTTCTGTTATATTCTATAGAATCGTAATATAACACGCTGGGGCACCTCAAACATATTTTTGAATGACAAAACATCAAAATTTTTATTTTTTGACTTGCATCACTTTTTTTGCCGGGGTGCGACATGTAGAACCCAAGGTGTTCTGGTCTCTAGAACTGTACATCTCTTCTGGTAAAGTAGTCTATTAAGAGAGATCGAATCATTTTGCATAGTTAGTTATTTCTATTATTCGTCATATTTACCGCTTATGTTTGAGGTTCCTGGGTCTACCATAAAAACTTTCAAGGGGATCAGACTCCTATGGCACGCTCGGTGTAGATGCTCTTTTAACAATTTATATAATTTCTCATTGGAAATATTTGCCTCTCACGTTTGTGGGAATACAAGGAGCTCAGGACGCTAGGAGTTCGCATCTATAGTAGAATAACACTTGACTATAACAAATATTTCTTTCTGCTCACTAAAAACAGGCAGAGGTTGAATTTCAAAGCATTTTTTTGGCTAATTTTGACACTGATTCTTCACAGTTGGAAGGTTACGGAGGTTTGAACTGATGCCTTTCAAGAGGGTAATCAACACTTTAAAATTTGTTTTCATCGTGTTAAAAACTAGCATGGATGCCCTCACTTCATAGTTTAAATAGTAAACATTTTGGAATAAAATAAACTAAGGTTAAATAGAAAGCTAAACTTAAATAGAAAAAAAGAACCTCTTAATATTCACAAAAGAAAAGTACTCTTCTAATAAGCCTGTAATTAAGAAGATCCAAAGGCATATACGTGTTTTGATTTCCTTTGTGACAACATTGTATTCCAGATATTTCCTTTTGATTCTAGAACAATTTGGTTCCGACAAATTGAAAAAGTTTAAATTTATGCTTTCGTGTCTGGCAGACAAAAAGGTATTTAAAGGAACAAGTAGAGGTTAACAAAAAGGCAAGAAAACCTCTCTGTCCATCTTAATGTGGACTTTTTCTATAATTATTGTGCTGTTATTATTAGGAACGACATACAGATGTGAACTAGTATTTTCATTAATGAAATTTACATTCATGAACATTCATGAAAAGCAAAACAAAGGTCACGATTGACTGATTCAATTTAAAAAATTCTCTGCTGTTCTCAGTGCCAAATTTTTAACACCAAACATTCAGACTAGCGAAACCCAGTCTCAAAAGTGTCATTAATGGAAAGTAATGTTTATGTGATGTAATAGATATTGTTTTACATGCAATAATTAATTCATTTTAATATGTAATTATGTGTATAAGCATACCTTTATTAAAAAGGTTATTAAGAATATGCCTGGACCATGAAAACTTAAGACAGTACAAAAGGTGCTCGAGTTGTAATACGCATATGAATTCGTATGTGAAAAAAATTGGCGTGTGGTATGTAAAAGGTTAGCCACCCCTGGGCTACTGGAAACTTGCCGCCCCTTTTCTGCCCTCAGTAATGATATTTACAGTAAAGTTAGATATTATAAATTTAAAACCAAGTTCAGTAAAAGAAAGGTGATAAAACAATAATCAATAATAATTTTTTCTGATAAAAAGCTTTTGCAGGAGTTTCAACTTTTCTTGTTCATGTAACCCCTGACTGAGCTTTAATACACTTTTATTCTTCTTCCTTTTTAAAATAAAGTTATTATATTATCAAATTATTGGAAGGTTCCTGATTCGAAATCCGGTCAGGGCATGGATATTTGTAAGCGTATGGTGTAGAGGCGGTTGGTGTACCTTAAATCTGTCGTGGCCGAAAGTCCTCACGTTGGGTTGTTGTGGAAGTTTGGAGAGTGAGGTGCCAGCTCAGATGTTGCCTTATCATCTGACCGTGGTTTAAAATTACATGGCGATACACCGAATGGCTTAGGCTGGGAAGGTGGTAACTGGTTGAATATTATCAAATTATTGGAAGGTTCCTGATTCAAAACCGGGCCAGGGCATGGATATTTGTAAGTGTATGGTGTAGAGGCGGCTGGTGCACCTTAAATCTGTAATGGCCAAAAAGACCTCAGTTTGGGTTGGTGTAGAAGTTTGGAGAGTGGGGTGCCAGCTCAGATGCTGCCTCGTCATCTGACCGTGGTTCAAAATTACGTGGCGATACAGCGAATGGCTTAGGCTGGGACGGTGGTAACTAGTTGAATACCATTATCGAATTATTGAAATGTCTTAGTTCAGCAAAATTGTAGCAGTGCACTAATTAGATTTTTTTCAATTATGCAAAAAAAAAAAAATACATTCAAAGCAAAATCATACCATAATCTGGTTAACCTCATGGAATTTTTCAACGTTTTCAAACTTTTAGGGGCAAAATAATAGATCTCATGAACTCGTGACTTTTTCTCTTTTGCACATCCGTCGTCGCCCTTCTCCCTGTTGTGAAGATGGGGTGAGCTAGGGTCACTTCTTGGGTCCTCACCCCAGCTGGTTTCACTGGACGCACCGCGTCTTCAGTTTCCCACCGTCTATCTTTAACGCCGAACTAAAATTCCGCTCTTCTTATTCTTTGTGGAGGAAGACCCCTCCGCGGCACCCTTGACTTTGGGCATATCAGATTGCCAAGTGAAACTAAAATTCCGCTCAGTCCTATTAAACATTCAGAAGGAGATAGAGAGAAGGCCTTCGGCCTAAGTCCTCCGGAAACCCGTTATTTTCTTATGGGGAGCTAAGAGTTATGGGACAGTTGAAAGGGAAACCACACCGCAGCGAGAGAGGGGTTGTTTTTGGAAAAAGTAAGGGATTACGCGATTTCCGTGAGTGATACAGAACGTTCTAACAGTTGCTGATTTGAAGCCTTCGAGAAACAAAAAAATCTGCTGTTTTGTACCTCATGTCAATGACTCTTAAGCAGAGAGGGCCCCGGAATACCACGGGGCCCATAAAATGTATTTTCATTAGGGTTCGAGGAAACTTGTAACAGCGTCTTTACAAGTGTGCATCTTTAAATGCAGTGAAAAGAGTTTCTAATACAAGATGGTAAACAAGAACAGATGCTGTATTAGCAATAAAACTTGGTTTCACCCATGTTAAACAGGCTTTAACTGAAATTTGTATTTCAGAAGAAGAAAAGAAAGTTACCATAGTGGAGGCAACTTCTTAAGAAATAGACAAATATGAAACTCCTCTAATGACAATTATTAGGAATACTATTTTGCAAAGAATAAGTGTAATTCGTTTGAAATGCTTGTTAAAATATTTATGAGCTACATCAGTGTTTCCAATTTTTCAGTTCGGTGAAATTGATTGCATCGAAATTTATGTGTTTAGAATTTTAAAAATTATGTTTTTGCTTTAATTATATAATCCCTCTTAGCACTCAGAATTATCCTTAGTCTCAGTATGTGAATATTGTGACCGTCGTCACTGATCATTGTAAGGAGAATACTCTCGGGGCGATGGAAGATATAAACCGATTTTATTTAATTTTTAACCCCTTTTTAGTCTCCCGAATTCGCAACTTTTCCGCGGTATTACGACTTGAAATTTTTTTTCGGCCCACCTAATACGCATTCTACCTTCCGCCTCCCACATATGCATCCACATATTAACTTTATTTATTTAAAACCAAGGCATACTTTCAGAATTTGAAATTCTGTCGATAACTTTCGAAGTTAAATATTTTTTCACTGACATAGAAGATGTGTTATTTAAAAAGTGTTTTTGGTAATTTGGGAACTTTGCACTGCAGAGCATCGTAACTTATGATTAAAAAACAAATTGGCCAAAGTTTTGATAAAATTAGGGGAAAATTGTTATGCTACGTTGCCAATAACCTGCCGTGTTGCCTCCATTGCGATGTTAATTAACAACCTACTTACCTAGTTAACTATCTAAAAACAACGCATTTTACAACACCATCTGACCCCAATTTGATCTGCTTCTTTTCCTTGAACCTTGCTCAAGAAATAAAGATTTTTTTTCACTACGATCGAAATTTGTACAAAAAATTAACATACTATATATATTTCCCGTATCTCTCTCTATATATACAAATACAAATATTGACGACCAGCGACAGGCTCAAGTCCAACAAGGCTGGTACATAAGAATACACACTGATTGTAGTGCGTTCTAACTAACAGCTAATATAAATGACAGGTAAATATATACGAAGTGAGGCCTTAAAAACAAAGTTTCACTATAACAACGGTCCCTTTCAGTGAAGTCCTTCCATCTTAATTAAAAGGAACTACTAATTTTTAAGGTTTAAAACCTTTTATATTTTGGGATCAAAAATGAGTATTTACAAGTTAAGTACATGCTTTAAGTGAAAAAGACAACGTATTGCTTTTAAGTAACGGCAGCGAACCCCCACTTCTACTCATATCCATCCCCGCGCATCCTGGGAAGCAAATGCTGCGATTTTGATTTTATTATTGTTGATTTAGGTAGTTGGTAATTATTAGTTAACATCGTACTAGAGCAACGCAACGGGCTATTGACGACGGTCCGGGATCAATCCCTTAAGGGAAAGATTCGAGGACAACACCTCGTAATTTTGAATCACGGTCAGATGACGAAGCAATACCTGAGCTGGCACCCCACTCTCCAAACTTCCACACTAACTCAACGTGAGGACTTTTGGCCACGACAGATTTAAGGTGCACCAGCCGCCTCTACACCATACGATTACAAACACCGGACCCGGATTCGAACCAGAAACCTTCCGATCTAGAGGCTAACTCCTTAACCACTATACCGGTTGGTCGGTTTGTTGCTTTAGGACTTGGGACTACAATCCCGATTTTTTTTTCAAGTAATAAACATATTAAACTGTATTCTTGTCAAGTGTCGATTTTATCAGAGCTGTCCTTCATTTGATTTTTCATATATATTTATAGTAGGAAATTGTCATTTTGTTACTTTCGTTAGCTATTTTGAAGATGAACGAATTAAAATGCGACTTCCAAACTTTATCAGTGATATTATCATACCTAGCACTGTAACTGGCATGAATTTTAAAAATGTCGTAACATTTATTTAGCCCAAAGAAATGCTTAAAATTCTGTCAAAAATAACACTTTTCCATTTTTTGAAACAAAATTTTGGATTAAATATGATGTTTAAAATTGTTGTTGACAAAGTGAAAAAAAGACAATTTTGTACAGATTATAGAGATGTAAAACAAGTTTGTCTACGTTAAGTAGTTTTTGAGAAACAGAACTTCAAACATGCAACATTAAGCGATCTCACACAGCTCATCAAAGTTGCAAGTCCTTAAAATGCTTCAAACTTGGAAAATATTTAATTTTGAACCTAAATTTTTTGGATATCGTTATTTATGCATAAACTAAACCCCTGTACCGAATTTTATGAAAATCCATTACCATACGGCCACAGGTTTTTCCCGATTTTTGCTCATTTCACGTGGAATGACTTGAAGTTTTTTTATACGTGGACAGATAATCGATGTTTGAAAGAACTATCAGCGAAGGAACAATTTAAGTGCCAAATTTCAAACGTTCAAAAATTAGTGAAAACAGCAATCAGAACAAAGGAAATGGCTCTTAAAAAAAGGAAGGGCATTTATGATCCACGGAAGTTCAAAACTTCACTTATATGTAGAAAGTAGCTCATTTTTTTAAAATTTATAATTTCAATAATTTGAACTGCTTTAACTCCTACTTCATTTTTTGTATATATATTTAAATTCCAAATGCCAAGGCTTTGTTAATTTCCTATCAAATTTTTTTTACATGATATATAGAAATACAGGTATGCATTTTTAGTTATTATGAGTATAATTTTTTTTACTAATAAATGTGCGCTTAATTAAATAATAAAGCGACGGGTTTTTTTAATATTTTACGTAGTGTTTCAGTTTTATTTTTCACCTCAAGATCTATTCAATGTATCTTCAATTCCATACCTGTAATATTAGATTATACTTAAAGGAATACTAAAAAAAAAATTCAAGCTTATATATATCATAAAAATTAAAAAAGAAGATACACTTTTAAATTTCTTGAATTTTTCAACCCTTTTTTTAATTTAAAATGTTTCAACACATTTTGAAGAAAATTGATAGTTTAAACTTTTATGTACAATTCTCTGGTATACGAAACTGCAAAAAGTTTGTCCAAAGTGTTGTCATTAAAAAAATAATTTTTAAGGTGTCAGGTCCTCTCAAAAAACTTAAAATTTGTAGAATTATTTTTCAACTTTTTTTTTTAACATTTTCATATTTTTTAACAATTAAAATGAACTTTTCTCAGCAGATAGGAAATGCTTGCGTTAAAATAGGTTATAATGTATGTTAAACTTGTAAACTAATATTTTTATGTTTCTTGAAGACTGAAAAAATTTTCCTTTCATGGAAAAAAATACACATTTCAAGATATTGAAGTTTAAAGACATAAAATTAACCTTACTTCAAAACATACAAACATTTTCAAAAATCTATAAAAGTTGATTTTAGCAAACATTAAAATTGCAAAAACGTTATTAATAAGCATTCAAGTCCTCAGAATTCACAAATAAAACACAAGTCACATAAACAAAATCAAATTTTTTTTATTAATTAAAGAAACATTTTCTATATTCTTAGATTTGTTATGGCTATCAGTGAAGCATCATCAGTAAAGCATCGAATGAAGAGGGGAGGGGTCGTTTTTCTTTCTCTTGAGACTTTCATTGGTTGGTAGGCTGCTAAGCTGAGCTCCTGCTTGATCTGTTCACTGCCCCTGGAATGTTCAAGACACAGTAAGGTTCTTTTAAAAACAAATTGAACCTAATATATATATATATATATATATATATATATTAGGTAGCCACGCCAGGGTGGAGAGTAGAGCACAAAAACGAATGCAAAAAACTTTCAAAATATTTTTTTTGAGAACTTCTAATCCTGTTTTTTTAAATTGAATATTAATAGTATTAAAATGAAATATTCTGGAACAGAATGCATGTTATTTTATTCAAAAAGGTTAAAAATTTGCACCTACTCAGGAACACCTGAAGAATGACCTTTTTTATCTGAAAATAATTGGATTCCCTAGTAGAGATGGTAGCATAAATTGGGATGTAGTGGTGCCAAATTTTAAAAATTATTGAGATGTATAAAACAAACATCACTTTATATATAAGGGTATTTTATAACTATTCATTTTTTGAAAAGCAATTATGAATATTGTCAGTGTATTTGTCGAATAGGGTTCGAGGGAAGTTGTGACAGCTTCTTTACTATGTGCATCTTTAAGTGCAGTGAAAAGAGTTTCTAATACAAGATGGTCAAACAAGAACAGATGCTGTATTAGCTATAAAACTTGGTTTCACCCATGTTAAAGAGGCTTTAACTGAAATTTGTAATTCAGAAGAAGAAAAGAAAGTTACCATTGTGCAGGCAACTTCTTAAGAAATAGACAAATATGAAACTCCTCTAATGAGAATTATTAGGAATACAATTTTACAAAGAGTAAATGCTACTCGTAAATCACTGAAATCAGTGGAATGCAAACTATTAAATGGATCTATCCTATTAAAGGCATTAGAAAATTTTATCAATAATTTCAGAGACGAATTTGAAAAGAGGCAAGTTATATAAGTTTAATAAGATAAAGAGGCAACTGTTTTATCAGGTCTATCATTCAATGTAGAAGATGGACAAACTCGCAGACAACAAAAGATAAAAATGTTTCTTGATAAAAACAAAGAAGTCAGACATGAATTTACAATAAGAGAAATTTCATAGTCAATGCATTTTATGTCATCTAATAACACCAAGGCAGAATTAAAAGTAGAACACCATAAAAAAGTTTAAGGATATTTACAAAAATGACATTAATGTTTGTACTTTTGAAGATGAATTTGACCATTTTTTAATATTTCTCTAAGAAAACGAAAACACACCATAAAAGCCACACCACACATCTATCGAGCCACCAAAGAAATATCTTGCACATTTCCGAATGTTGAAGTTATTGAATTTTTTTTTAACAATTCCCTTACTATATCGTCAGGAGAAAGACCATTTTCAGTTTCAAAGCGTGTAAAAAATTATTTAAGGAGTACTATGGCAGAAGAAAGATTAATTAATCTGGCAATTCTATAAAAAAGAGCAAAAATTTTTTAACCCAATTGACATTACTAAAATAATTGACGAATTTGCAAGAAATAAAGCAAATCGGAAATTTATGCAAAAAATTTATTTTTTAAATTTGTTATGGTATGTAAATGTTGACTACTTTTCTTTTTGTGAATAACTTGATGAGTTTTTGCTTGAAACTTTTTTTTCTAATTTGAGTTTAGGAGCCCTGAAAATTTTTACCTCCCACACTTGACTTGATACACCACTGCCCTCATGTACTCGAGGATTTAAGGAATGGGAACATTAAAATTACCTATACCCTTCGTGAAAACAATTAAATCGAGTTGTTGATTGGCGCTGATGTTATCGTTAAACTCTGGTTTGAGTATAATAGGATAAAAAACTTGGTTGGATGGTAATCGGAATAAAGAATGATGCATATGAGAGAGGAATAGAATTATTTAAAGATAATGTTTTAACAGTGCTCTCTTTGCATGTAAGTAATAATCTGTTAAGAGAACTGTAGGAACTTGATGTTTTAGGAATTAACGATACCATTGAAAATATTTCTAAAAAGGAAGAGTGTGTTGATTATTTAACAAACTTAAGCAGATATTTCGAGACTGATTTTTTCCGATTGCTGAAAAGGATGTTTTATTAAGTGTGAAGGTTACTTTCTTTGTGCGTCTATTCTGTTCTATCATATCTAATTTTGCAAGTGCATTTCAAAGTAAATTAATCACTTGAAGATACACATCCCTATTTAAGAGTCTCTCCCTCCCATTTTTCATTCAATTTTTAACTAACTATTAGGGTAACTTTTTGCAACAAATGCAACTTTTTTTTGCATGTGAAGTACTAAAATCAAAATTCCTCCTACATGGGGTGTATTGTAAGTGAGTTATAATCGCAACATAAATGCAACTTTCTGCATAAATGCAACTTTCTGCATAAATACAACTTTTTGCATAAATGCAACCACCTGCAACTTTTAAAAATTTAGCTTAAAATAATTAAAAGGAAATTACTATTTCATTTTTTGCACCCTTTCCACTCTCCACGTAGGGACACACGAACGGACCGTCCGTGGTTCCAATTACCGCAGGGGACCTGACCATAGTAAAGATAAGGACCAGATGCGCGCAACAAAGGGGGAAAGCTATTCTTCCATTTCTCCCGTCTTCAAGCGAAATCTGGTTGAAACCTCCCCGTCTGGAAAAGGCTAGGAATCCCCACAGAGCTTCGTTCTCAGTTTGTACACGCATTCGAACAATACTATCGCACATCAAGTTGCAATTATTTTGTTTATACTTCGTCTGACGTTGGTCTAGGTATAATTAAGGATAATTTAACTTGGTTAGTGTGATTATAATTCAATGTATCATATGTCAGTGAAAATATAAGTGCAAAAATTTGGTATCTACGTTTATTTATCGGCTTATCATAATAATTGCTGCGCCTAGTAATCATCTGTTTGTAGCACATATACAATTAAATATTTACGAAATTTGAAATAAAAAACCGGCCAAGTTCGTGTTTGACCACGTAGTCAGTACTGGCTATACAAAATTCTTACAAAACATCTGAGCCAAAACTCTATGTATTTTAGAAATACAAATTTAATTTTACAGTTCCTTTATACGGAATTTCTATAAACTTTTTATAAATTCAATTACGTGATTAAGTGGGTCGATTATTACTCGTAAACTTGGAAAGCCTACTTATCGCTGATAGCATATATTCAAGACGAGTTCAATTTCTGTAGATCAATATTTATATGGTAACTAGCCACTGCTTGGCCAGCATTGCGTTGCCCGTAACAGTTCTTTTCGTGGGGTCAGGTGAGACCACTGCTCGCTAACCCCCTTTGATTGATACGAAATCCCATTTGGTAAACCAACACTACGAGCAACGCCGTGATGGCCTCGTCATTGCCAAATGCGGCCAAATTCGAATTGCGAAGAGATCCAATCGACATGATGTCACAATCACACAGGGGGCGGCATAATCGATATTGCACACAGGCGTTCAAACAAACAGCTAGCGGCTGGCCTGGCCACAAGGAGTAATGAAGTAGTAAGCACGTTCTTCAACTTTATAAACCAGCTTTACAATTTATTTTAGTGCGAGCCAACGGCCATGGGAACTGCTTCTAAAACACACTGATGGGAGGTCTCTACACGGTCTTTGTGAGACAAGATGCAGTGCAACAATTGAGGCAGTGAAACCTATAACTGAAAAACTACCTGACGTTTTAAAGGCCCTTCAATGTGTAAAAAATCAGTAGTTTATCGTAAGAGGAAACGGCGGAAGAGTAAATGGATTCCTCAATTATTTTCAAAATTTGAAACTTTAATTCAGCTAAATATTTGGAAGGACATACTAGAGCAAATTAGTACAAGAAATTTAACCCTTCAATCATAATATATCTCCCTTGATATCGAAATGAATAACATTAAAGCGTTAACTGAAACAATAGATAAAGATTTAAGTAAACAATGGTCTGTATAAATAGAGCTAAAGAGACAGCTTCTATTATGGGTATAGATGCAGAATTTTCCAAAAAAAGAGGACGGAAAAGGAAGCTTTTGAAGTGGAAAGAGAAATGCCTAAAGTATTAGAAACCGAAGAAACAAAATTCAAAAGTTCAGTTTTTTATATAGTAATCAATAAAATAGTTTCTCAGTTATAATCAAGGTATGAGCAAATGAAAAAACATATGCAATGCATTCGAAGCCATATTAAAAATAAATTCTAATTCTAATGACAACAACGCACCTAAAAAATTAATTGAAAGCTATCCAGATGATTTAAGCCACAATTTCATCAATGAAATTCAGATGTACAAGACCGTTCGCGAAGCTACTTTTTCACATTAACCCAAATTAGAAAATAAAGGTCTTCCACTCCCTTTAAATGATATCTATAGATTAAAATTGCAATCTATTCCCCCAGAACTTTGCATAGCTTTAATAATTTTGTTTTCTCTTCCCATCACTGTGGCTTCTGGTGAAAGGATTCAGTAAACTACCTATAATCAAAAATAATTTACGATCTGCTTTGGGCAAGGAAAAATTTGAATCATCTAAGAATATTTTCAATTGAGGCGTGCAATTGAGGCGTTCAATTGAGGCGATCAACTGGCGTGCAAAATTAGCTTCCTTTTTTGACGGCATCGATAAATTCATTAATTCGAATAGAAGATGTACTGCTCCCTCCTCAGTACTCCAAAAGTTTTCGGAGTTTTGACTAGTCTTCAGGGTCAAAGGTATGTTTTAGCATGGGTTTCTTACAATCTTTCTATAGAGATATTTATTATAGTTTTCTGATTATACTTCGATATCCTTATCGAAGTCCTGCTCGATCGGAAGTTAAAAACACAAGCTTAAGTTAAAGTAAACACAACCTAGTTTATACTGTTTCTAATTATCACAATTTTCGCATAATTCGTCGTGAATTTATCTTAGCTCTGATGAAGCAATCATGTGCTCCTAGACCAATGTTATTTATTCCTCTGATTCCAATTGTACGCATCTTTCAACCTCAAGTATTACAAGGGTAGCAAAGAAACTGAAAATATCTGTACAGCTTAGGTAGCACAGTGAGCACATGTAGTTACATGAGTGAGCACATGTAGTCTTCTCTCACGAGTCTTCGTTTGAAATGCTTGTTAAAATATGGGTGAGCTATATATACATCAGTCTTGCCAATTTTTCAGTTCGTTGAAATTCATTGCATCGAAATTTAAGTTTAGAATTTTAAAAATTATGTTTTTGTTTTAGTCGCGATCCCCCCTCTTAGCACTCAGAAAATTCTCCTTAGTCTCAATTTGGGAATATGGTGACCGTCGTCACTGATCATTCTAAGGAGCATACTCTCGGGGTGATGGAAGTATACATTTTGCTGAATGATTGGTTGAATAACATCTTTTAGTTTGTCACTTGAGGAACAAGAATGCATGTATCGCTTTAAAAACATTCAAACCTCTTTGCAGGAACGATAACACTTTACCACATACCACATGGGTGCATAAGCTTCTAAAATAAATTCTGAAACAATTTTTAAGTTCATTTAAGGATTCACGCACGTAGGCACTCGCCAACAGAAGGGGGGGGGCAATTCAGCTTACGTCTGAAATGGATGAATCCCATCACATATAGTCTTCTCTCACTTCAGATGAATCCCATCACATCTGAAGTGAGAGAAGACTTCATGGGCAATTCAATAAAAGATACTAAGGCTAATACTTTATTTCATGTCACTGAGGATGTGATGATTAGACTTGGTTTACGATTTCAAAAAGTTAGAGGACACTGATTTAATTGAGCTCGGAATATGTGTGGTCATTTAAATGGTGTCAAAAAGCTCATTAAAGATGTTCAACCAAAATTTTTATTTGTTCATTGTAACAACTATTCCTTGGACTTGTGTCACCAATAAGCATCTAGGACTTTTTCACTACTTTTTGAAGGCTTGGGTGCAGGAACAAAAGAATCTGCTGAACTCTTAGGTTTGAAGCTGCCACAGTCATCTCGAAAAAGAAAGCTTCTATGTCGGTATGAATACTCCAGCAATTCTGAAAGTTTCACCCCCGCCAACATCAATAAAACTGTTGGCCTTCGAAAATGCTTGTTTGAAGTGGTTGACACAGTAACCACCAAAATTGAAAAACGATTCCATCAACCAGGAATGGTGAATCTTGTCAAATTAGAAGTGCTTACAGATGCAGCAAAAGAAGAAATTTAAAAAGGTACTTCCTTGCAAGAAAAATTGTGTGTTCATGCAAGTGAATTCGATCTGGAAAAATTGGAACCCCAGTTGGTTCTGTTATCTAGTGTAATAAAAGAAAAGTTTGTGTCAACATTTGATATCTGCCAGAAGTTGGCGGCAGAGTCGAGTGTAATTAGGGAGCTTATGGATGAAGTGTCTAAACTTGTTGAATTAATCTCCATTGCTCCTGCTCAGGCACGTGCCAACAGGGGGGGCAGGGGGGTTTTAAGCCCCCCCCCCCCGGTCACTGAGGAGAAGGGGCGAAAGGTATATTTCGCCCCCCCCCCCACACACAATCAAGGAACATTTTTAAAATTTAACTTTAAAAGTAACATTAAAACAGTGCCGTTAAAACAACTTTGATTTCTAATTTCATTTCCTGTCACGATAGTTAAAGCTAACCCCCTTAACACAATTCTCTACAGAGACCAGTCCCCTTACATCCCTCTTTCCTTTCAGTCTTTTCTCCAATAGGTCAATATATCTTCCCATCCCCTTTCACCTTTGAACTCAAGCGAACACTTTTCCTTTCAAATCGCCTGTCTAAGAAAAAATTACTTCTTCGTTTCACTACCTTCTTACCATTGAAAGTACCAAAAAATTAAATTCTTCCTTTGAATGCGTGGAGTAAAGTGGCCCAGTATCGCTTTCTATTGCTTGCTTATCGTTTTTTTTTTTTACGACTTCAAAGTGGTTCTGTTCTACTCCCAAAATGAATGCACGTGGTGCTCGAACTTGAATGCCACGAGATGACTATCTATTTTCGAAGAAATTGCTGTATAGTGGCTTCCCCCCCTAGACCCTTCAGGGCTCGAACATGTCTTTGACGGGCAAACGATTCCGCGATCACCTTTCTTTTGGGTGCCCACTTGGACAGTTTCGAAAAAAACGATTGATTTTTATGACCGACTGACGGATTGGATGTTAGGGTTTTATGGCACTAGGTCCCAAAATGGACAAGAAGCGCCATACCAACTGACGGAAATGTCGTTTGAAGTTAAGGGCATTCAACAAATCGCAACAAATCTGTCATTGCTTTTATTTTGATTATTTACAATATAGGGTCTTTTAAATTGTCGGCTTTCTTATTTGAAGTAAATACGGGTAACTGCCTGAGAGTGAACTGTCCTGAATTTTTTCCTGATGGATTGTTCAGCCTTTTTACTGGGGGTACAGACCTTGTTCCGTCTATGCTAGCTCCCCCCCCTTCTCCAAAACGTTGGCACGTCCCTGTCCTGCTTCTGCAGCTTCAGCCGAACCGAATGAAAACGTATTTGCGCACAAACATGACTCAAAAACGGTTAACACATATCCTACTCCTTAATATTTATGACTCCCACATTGCAAAAATCAATCACTCTTTTGTTAAAGAATTTGTGAGTAGAACTGCTTTGAGAAAAGGTGTATTTGGCATTTAAATAATGTTGCAATAAATTTTTGGCACAAAACTGGTTGTAGGGACGACGACAGCTTGTTACCACCTTACACGAAGAAATAAATTAAAATAAAATCTAAAATCACTTTTATTGTACAAACGTGATGCACAATGAACGAACATAAAAATGAAAGAAAGAAGTGATTGAACAAGTAAATCAACATATATCTATCAAGTTTGTTGAGCTCGGTTACAGTGCAAGATTGGATTTGCATATTAGACAGTTCTAACTTTCAGTTGGGTACCGCCAACATCAATAAAACTGTTGGCCTTCGAAAATGCTTGTTTGAAGTGGTTGACACAGTAACCACCAAAATTGAAAAACGATTCCATCAACCAGGAATTGTGTGATTCCAATTCCATACCCAACTGAAAGTTGGGTACCGCCACACTGGTAAATAAGGAAAAATTAATGCTTGATTAGTTTTTGTGGCCTCGAGCCTATGATAATTTTGAGTTTCACACTTACCTTAATTTGAAGAATAACATACAGACGATATTATCTTCGTTGTTGTATAAATATCATTAATTTAAACTTCTGTTGGTTAAACTCTTATAAATTGCAAGAAATTGGTAAAATTGAAGGTAGAAGTTTACGTTGAGTGCCAATAACAGAGCATTCTGCTTGATGCCTTGTAGTCGCCGCTTTGGAGTAACTCGTTTTTATTGCATTAGCTCGTAAAACAAGTCCCTGCAGGTAACTCATATTCAATTGTATTACTCTCAGAATTAACTTGTAAATGATACCGGAGCTGTATTAGTTACTCAAGTGTCTGTAGCTGCAACAGTGATTCCAAGTGGATAAGTTAAACTCAATGCCGTGAACGGAAATATTCGAAGGTCAAATAATATACACTGGTGAAATAAATTAAGAGAATTTGCATATTTTATCGAATTACATGAAAAGAACTGAACTGAATGTAAAACCACTGCTTCTAGACAAAAATGTAAATTTTGTACGTCAAATACGTAAGCGTACACGTGTGTGTAGACAGAGCCAGTAGAGAAACAGGCTTTATAAGCGCGTGTAAGTTAAGACGCATTTCGTTCGCTAGCACACCTCGGCGAATTTCTTGGTGTTATTTTGCAACAATCGGTTAATTTCAAATTGTAACAGTAAAAATGAGTAACCACCAACGTTTAGATGATGGAATGAGGTGGCGAATTGTGCTAATATAACTGCTAATTAAAATGACTGGTAAAAATATCCGAAGTAGGGCTTTTAAAACAAAGTTTCACTACAACGACGGTCCCTTTCAGTGAAGTCCTTCCATATTAATTAAACGGAACTACTAATTTTTAAGGATTAAAACCTTTTATATTTTGGGATCAAAAATAAGCATTTACAAGTTAAGTACAAGCTTTAAGTAAAAAGACAACGTATTGCTTTTGAGCAGGGGCGTATATAAGGGGAGGGCCGAGGGGGCCCGGGCCCCTCCCGAAATTTTGACAAAACTCAATCATGGTAACTTATTATTTTGAATTTTTTTAAATCAAATTTGTATTCCTGGCGAAAACAATTTTCTTAAATTTTTTTTTTATTATTTGGACACATTTAAAACTAAACAGAGAAGTTATTTCCTTTCCCGAGTAAAGTAAACACAGTGGGCTGGACACAGGGATCACCAAAATTTATGCTGGTTGATGAAAGGTGTGCTGTGACCACGTGGTTGTGAGAGTGCTACTTAACAGGGAACATTTTCTTCCGCTGCCTGCAGAATCCAATGGACACCCCCGACAGTTTTACGACTTTGCGAGGTAAAAAAAACCCTCTGTCTAGCTTCCCAAACAACCTCTTGGGCATTTCACTTGTTTTACGACCCCAGCCTTAGAAATTATAATTAGTGATGGGAGTATTCGAATACAAAAGTACTCATGTATTCGATACTTAAAAGTAACCGCTGTACTCGATACTTTTATGTGAGTACCGGAAGTATTCATATGAGTACCGGAAGTACTCAAGTAGTTGTTGTTGTATTCATCCAAAGTATCGGTTACAAAAGTACTCATATGAGTACAGGAAGTATTCATGAATACAGGAAGTACTAAAGTAGTTGTATTCATCCTAGGAGTATCGGTTACAAAAGTATTCATTTGAGTACCGGAAGTACTCGAGTAGTAGTTCCTGTACTCATACAAAGTAGTAAGTACTCATCAAAGGTATTCGCATACAAGAGTACTACTCATGCTGGCTGTTCAAATACCAAAAGTATGTCGCTGCGTATTCGAACACCTGAGAATTCATCGTATTCTTAAGTAGCAGAAGTGTCATATTGTAAAAGTATGGATATCTATGGTTCTCGTTAGTTTTATTTTTCTTGTCTCGATTTTGCTTTTCCCAATTTTATAAATCTTGAAAATGCACGTGATGAATGAAGCGTCGAAAAATTCCATCGATTGAGAGATTGGATTTCTTTGCAAAAGACATTGAGTTTGCCTTTTATTGTTGAAAATTGTATTTAAATTTGTCAATTTTTTTAAAATTTTAATTTTCAGGCTTTATTTCTGGTATTAAAATTATCTATACAAATAAGATACTTTTATGCTCAAAATGTTTTTCTGTTTCTTCAAGTAAAATAACGTTATTATTTCATTCTTGAGATGGCTGTTACTTTCTTCAAAGTACCTGACCAGAGTAAATGGCTACAAATTCCCAATTTTTACATGCTATCTTGAAAAAATATGTGCTGCATGAAATGCTGAAAAGTTCCATCGATTAAGAAATTGGATTTAAAATTTTCTGGAAGCAATTTCCCGAATAGACAGGCTGGATTATCAGTGAAGTACACATGCTATGCCCTTTATTTTCTACAAGAACAATTTGCTGTCGGTTAGGAAAATCACTTAAGTATTATCAGTTCTATTACGTTTCTTTAATTTCTAGATTAATTCTTTTAAGTGATAGTATTAGTCTTAACAAAGTTACTTGGGGTCATTATTAAGTTTAAATGTTTCTTTCATTTCTTGTTTACTTTTTCATAAAGGTTAAAAATTATTGCTTAAAAAGTTAATTAATTCTAAAATCTAGAATATTCTGTAAAACTTTTAAATTAGTTACAAGTGCTTTATCATTTGTATGTTGGGTTCTTTCTTGCATTTGAGTAAATGTTGTGTTGCTTTCAGTTCTTATTTGTTTTCATTTATGTTTTAAATTAATGTTTCTAAAATTTAATTGATTCTAATATCTAGTATAATCCAGTAAAACTCTTGAATTAGTTGCAACTGCTTTATCATTTGTATATTGTTTTCGATATGTTTCCCTGTTTTGCATGTCATCGTGTGTATGAATCTTAAATATCTCAAGATATATTTGAGCCGATCAACCGGTATAGTGGTTAAGGTGTTAGCCTCTAGATCGGAACGTTTCTTGTTCAAATCCGGGTCTTGGCATGGATGTTTGTAAGCGTATGGTGTAGAGGCGGCTGGTGCACCTTAAATCTGTCGTGGCCCAAAGTCTTCACATTGGGTTGGTGTAGAAGTTTGGAGAGTGGGGTGCCAGCTCAGGTGTTGCTTCGTCATCTGACCGTGGTTCAAAATCATGAAGTGTTGTCCATGGATCTTTCCCTTAAGGGACTGATCCCGGACGGTCGTCAATAGCCCATTGTGTTGCTTTAATACGACGTTAACTAAAATTCTCATTACCAAGATATATTTGAAACTGAGTCATCCAGATCAGGTTTAAAAGAATAAAAACGTAAGTGTTCATATTATGACAAAGATTTCTATATGAGACAAGATAAGCATGATGTACATTAGATCGCTGAAGCAAGAAGTGATATTCAGCGCCTAAAGTGCTCATATTTATGCAGTAACGAGTGAAAGGCAATGCTCAAAGAGTGCGACACAAAGGCCTAATGGTGGCTTCACACCAACGGCGACAGCGACAAAAACAGCTGTCGCTTCGCTTTGCGCATGCGTATTACAAACAAATTTTGTTTCTCCCGGTTCGTCTCTGTCGCTGCACTTTCAAGTCTTGGAGGAAGTTCAACTTTTGTCTCTATCGCCGTGCTGACAGCCAATCAGAATAAAGCCTAATCCGGTTTCGGTTGATGTTTTTCACCCAGCAAGTTAAAAATTAATAATATCGAAATCCCATGGCTCAGGAAGCTAAATACCTAGGTATAAGTAAGATACCTAAATACAGAAGACTCACATGGAATCAGAAGACAAAAAACGTTATCCATAAATTCCGAGACGTAAAACGTTAACTTTTCAACCTAATTGCTCGGAATTCGCCAATGACTATTGAAAACAAAATACTCGTGTACCTAAGCTATCTCAAACCAGTAATCACACACGCATGCCAAATTTGGGGATCTACTAATAACAAAAATATAAATTCACTTGAAATCCTTCAAACTTATACACACCGAACCATCTCCAAAGCAAGATGGTTCCAACGAAAAACAGAAATTATAAGACACGTTCTTAAAATTACCTCCCTTAAAACCCCTCTCGTTAAACTTTTGAAAAAAATAAACCACGATATTTAATGCAGATAGCTGATTAAAATCTAACCCCTCTTTGAAGAGTATAAAGTCGCTCTCAGCACTATTTTTTCCCTTGCAAAATAAGTAGTTTTTAACTATTCAATTTGTATCAGCAATAAGCTTGAACAGTCAACACAGCAACGTCCCAAATACGGGTCGTTATTTTTAAGCACCTCCGGTCGCGGTCAGTACTTGGGAGGGTGACCACACAAGCTCCCGTGACCGGCAATCTGTTTACTGATGCAATACTACTTTTTAAACTTTTATTACCACTTCATAGCTACTTATTTAATTCCAAACAACTTATTTTATTTCTACTATTTTTTTAAATTTTGGGCATTCTATTTTAGAATTAAGTAACTCCACCAAAATTGTTCTACCGGAGATAAAGGCCGCTAAGCTCGTCTAACAAGAATAAAAGGAGTTTTATTAAAGGCGGAGATACGTGATCTGTCTGCCACACATCTTGCAGAATCAGAAATAAATGTTTTGCTTTCGAAAAAGAAAGTTATGCGCATGCGCAAAGAAATAGCTGTCGCTGCTGGTGTGAAGGCTCTTTTAGCAGCAACAGAGACAAGCGACAAAATGTTGCCTGTCTCTGTTGCTGTCGCCGTTGGTGTGGAGCCACCATAAGGGAATCTTGGCAAAAATATGCTTTTAGCATAACATCTGCTGCTCCTACACAGTTATGGGACAGATTTCGGAAGGCAATGAGATTATATTCGATCTCCTTCGTTGAAGCAAATGGGCAACATATCTCAGAGCCTGTCGATAGTAAATGCCATTTCACATGCTTTTTCTGCAGCTCCCTGTTTTAACACCTATCCAGAGACATTTCAGCGCACAAAACATGCATAATCCCATTGCATTAATTTCCATTCTTGATCTGAACTCTCGTATAACTCAATTCAGAGAAAAAGGATTGATGTGATGCTTTAAAAAGGACCAGAAAAACTGTGCCTGTCCTGATGGCATTGTATATCTAATGATACATCTTTCCTCTGTCACTCACTTTATAACATTACATCTGTATCATCACATATTGGAGGAACATGTCTTCCCTTTGGCTTGGATACACTCCTTTTTTATACCTTTTCAAAAACCTGTAAAGATCCAACAAATGCATATAACAATAAGCCAGTCACACTCACTAGCTGCATGTGCTAACTTTTTGAAAAGATGGTTAATTCTCGTCTCACTTGAATCTTAGACACAACTTAGGCTCTTAAATTAGAAGCGAGATTAGATGTGTCCACCATCGAGGCCAAGAAGATATATGGTTTCATTTACGTCCTGACAATCAGTCATAAAATTGCTTGAAGATTGCCGATAGTGAACTGTTCTTAAACATTATATGTTTAGCAGCGTGTATCTACCAAAAGTAAAGAAGAGTTACACTGCTAGTTATATATACTAGTAAACTTAAGTTAATTTTTTTAGTGGTGGCTAAGTTCGGCACACATGTTTTTATGTTTGCTTTCTCTTTTCTTTTAGGCATTTGGAATCTGAAGAAGAGCAGTGGTTTTCCTCTCTAGCTTGATCTTTCTTGTGTTTTCCCTCCTTAAAGTTTGTAAAGTAATTTAAATGTTTGCAGTTTTCCTAATTTTAAATTTAGTTTTTCATGCATTCTATATCTAGGGTTCCTACAGGAAAAATCAGTTTACATCGTAAACTGGTTATTAAATTTAGAGGTGAGAACCTCTGCTAAAGAGGATTAGAGCTCTTGGCGATACCTCTATAAAAAAAGTGCATCATGATTCCTACCCCATGGGTGATGTGGAAATGGAATCGTTCATTTTAGGACATGTTTTAAGTTACAGAATATAATTGTAATAGCTTTTAAAACATCAAATTGGTGTATTCAGTCTGAAATATACTTATTAAAAATGTAGATGGCGTTGCCTATAAACGGTGCCCTGTTATGTAACATTAGTGAGTATTGTTAGTAGCAGAAAAATTCTCAAACAAGACAATTGTGTCCAAAGTGCCTTCCTTGGAAGAGAGAGAAATTAGACACCAGAAGAAACAGCCCCTGAACAATACTTGTTCCATTCTCGGCATTTACATTAATTAGTTGGTTATTGTACTGACACTCAGCCGTGGATGACATGTTCTTAAGATCTGTGGGTTTAACAAAAAAATACTAATTTATGGTTCTTTACACTTAAGCAAATCCAATTAAAATATATAGATTTTACAAGCTTGGGTGTTTTTATTCAATTGATTGGAATAAAAATATTTACTCAAAATTTAACACCAAATGGTATTTTAAAAATTTGAAATTAATATAGTTAAGAAACATTAAAGTTCACAATAATAAGCTTTAAAGTTTCTAAAAATTTCAAATTTAATAAGAATTCAGTTTAACCACCCTAGTGGTTGCAACGAAAAACATCAAGTACAAAAAATATCTGATTACAAGATGAAGATTGGGTCAGTTTTCCTCTAGTTATGAGATATATCGTGCATCAAGATACGGTCAGTTTTGGTAATGAAACAAATCTCATCGAACATGACCACCCTGACGTTTAATGCGAACACAGCACTTGGGAGTATTACTGTGACTGATTTGAAATAATATTCAAAGAAAGCACGGAATAAAAATAAAGCCATTATGAGAACTTGTAGACGAGGACTAGAAATAAAGTACTATTTTAATTGAATTTTCAACGTCTCACCGAACAGGTTTCTGAACTATGAAATAAGTTATGAAACGATGATAAATGCCCTCCTATTTTGTCATTGTAAGAGCCCTATATTGCTCAGTATGTGAAGCAAAAATCCTGACATGATAAAAATTTAATATGTATATCGTTATTAATATTACTACCTAAATATTGGAATTACAAATTTTTACTAGTTCAGTGCAAGTGTAATATGTATTAATTTAATTGTCTGAACTTCAACAAGCAGATTTTAATCTTATTAAATGTGAATATACCATATTGAAAAAAAAATTAAGAATCGAAATAAGGGCTAAGTTTACAGAAATATTTTTAAAGTTTCAGATCCTGGTATTAAAAATAACACTCTTACATCTTTAAAAATATTTTTAGAGTTTTGTAGAAAAAGAATTTTTGTTCTTATATTTGGGGTTCCCTTCAAAATAAAAGTTTGTCTTGTTTCCTGTTGAGTGATTATTTCCTCAAATTATAGTAGAAAACCAAATCCATAAAATGCAAAAACTTAAATTAAAAAATGATTTGTAAAATCGAGATAAAAATTAAAAAATTCGGCAATTTGTAAATTGTATTTTGGTTTTGCAAAATACAGTTGTTTTTTAACAAGTTCAAAAAGAGAAATAATAGTAATTTTCATTTAAACAAAATTTTTAAAAATTTATATTAATAAATCGGAAGAAAAACAATGTTCAAACATTTAATTTAGAAAACATTCAGAGTTTTGTGAGAGAAAAAAACCCAATCCTTTTACAAAGCAAAAAAAAATCAAACTATTTTTTTTTTATAATTTGATTTTTATTATTTTTTGTTTAAGGAAGCACAGTCCTAGATCTGGATTCGAACCGCGTTCCGTGTTACTCCAAATCCGTGCTTCTAACCACTATACCAAGTAACACGTGACATATTAAGTTTTTTTACAAATAAAAGCTATAAATCGTAATTCTCAGATTCTTATATCGATTAATCGTTTTTTTCGTGTATTCGAATAGTACTCGATACTTGAAAGTACTCGATTACTAAGTACTCGATACTCAAAAGTACTCGATTCTGCCCATCACTAATTATAATGTTGTGGAACGGGAACGACCGTTAACCATTCGTTATATATGCATATTTTCAATAATAAAAATTTGGAAAGGAACAAAATGTATTTGAAACGTTTTGGGTAAAAAAGTTCTCAATTAAAAACGAAAACAAAATTTAAATTTTTATTCCGTGTTCTAGTTCTATGTCATAATTAGTAAACTAATATCCAGATACTCATACATTAAACAAAGAAATTTCTATTGAGATAGTAATTAAAAGTAAATTACCTATCCATCAACTTTAAGAGTGGGCCCCCTGTATATAAGAACGAATTATAGAATATTTTAAATAAGTTAACAAGTTACTTTTTTCCAATTAAAGAAATGCATATTTCACTATAAAAGTAATATTTAAAATTATATTTCTCAATTTCTAAAAATACATTTAAACTGTTCTTTTTTTTAAATCTGTGTCTGACCTTCTATTCCTTTTAATATCCATGCAGGTTTTTAGTCATTATTATATACACTGACATTATTTAAAATCCATAACTACCTATTTTTAGAAATAAATTTTAAACAATTTGAGAATTTCAAATTGTTGCTGGAAATATATTGAATTGTTATTATTTATTCAAATTGATATCCTGAAGTCCTAAATAGCTTTCGAATGTTTGCTTCCCCCAAAATTAATACATTTGTACGATGTATACTAAATTGCTTTCAATAATATTTGGCACCCCCCGAAATAAACTCCTATATACGCCACTGCTTTTGAGTAACGGCAGCGAACCCCCGTATCCTGCCGCGCATTCCTTTCCACCCAGGGAGAAAACGTCCCCCTCCAACTTGAAGGTCGATGGCCTTAACGGCATCTTGTTAGATCGCCCCCATCTGAATCTAACACTTTCTTTTCCGACATCTCCCTCGGAAAAAAAGGCGAGAACGTGTTACGAACACGCCCTGAATGTTGATAGAAATCCGTATGGAGTGTTTTTTTAGCAATTTGCAACCACGAAACCCGAATTTATTTTGCATATTTCGGACCATTTTGCCTATTTGGAGTTTTTTGCATGTTCTTTAAAAAAAAAATTGAAAAAATTTATTATCAGTTCTAGAAACGTATAAAATCCACAAATTGTTTTACAATTTTTTATAAAAGACAAACTGCAATCTACGAAAACCTTTTTAGTACATTTTGGTCTGGGTCAGTATCCTAGATTTTACTGCTACAAATGTCGACATCATAACTTAGCTCCACCGAAATGGAAAAATTTTGTTTTTTAATCATAGTTACCCAACCAGAAAATCATAAAATGACGGATTGGAATGCGCAGAACTGCTTTTACAAAAGAGATTTTTTCATATATCTTAAGAAAGTATCTATATTTTTTTGCATTGTTCTTGATTAAAATGTGACTGAAGCTGGTGTTTAAGATAGATAAATTATATTTGAATATTTTTCGTACAAAACGGATTATAATCTTCTGCACTTTACTAATTAGAAACGTTTCCTAAATTAAATTAATACATTTCGAAGGTAAGTTGCTATATAATGATTATACATGTTTATTGATGTGTAATAAAAATTAATTAGTCAGTTATTGATTTTGTGATAATAAACCAGTATCTATTCAGCCAAAAATCTTTGAAATGGCATTTAAAAGTAGGTTAAAAATTTTATAAAAGATGAGAGGCAAATTCTTTATTCTCCAGAATAATAACATGTTACTGACGTTTAGATACGGATTCTATTATATTACTACATTTCCATTAGTCAAATTTTGTAGAACTATAATTAAATCCGTAATTCACATCACAATCTGAATGTTGCCGTGGAAGTGTGGGTTTTATGGCGCAAGATCCAGAAAAGGATTGTGGAAGTTTGGAGAGTGGGGTGTCATCTCAGGTGTTGCCTCGCGATCTGACCATGGTTCAAAATTACATTTTGTCCTCGATTCTTTCCCGTTGGGATTGATCCCGGACCGTCGTTAACAGTACGACGCCAATTGAAATACCTACAATCTGAATGCTTAGTCTTTTCAAAAGTGCTGTCAAGCAGTCTAAATCAGGTCTTGATTGTTGCGGTTCTTGCTAAGATCGGATGGAAAAATTGTACAATTAAAATCGATGCATACACCATTCCTTGATATTTTAAATGCAAAACTAGTTGAATGTAGCACTGGGATAAGGATAAGAGTTTTTTGATTAGTGAAAGCCATGTTGAAAACATTCTGAACATTTTTCTATTTGAAATGTTTAATGTAATTCAAAGTAAACACTATATTCACTGTACTTTACTCGAGCACTAATTAGTTATTCAGGAGCTTGACAAATTCTTTTATATACCAATTTTTCAAATCAAGGATCGTCTTTTTTAGTATTACTCAAAAAATGTTTTTATATTTAATAAATTATCTATTCATGTATGAATCCTATTTAATTTTGTTAATTAAATAATTTTTTTTCTATACTGTTGGTAATCTTTCAACCAAAAAAGGTGTCCCAATTATGCGCCTCTGTGATAGTTATTTTCTTAAAGATACATCCAATATCTGGGTGACATGAGGTGAATATGCATTACCTACAATATAGATTACCATTAACTATTTTATAAAATATAATGGAAACTTCATTAAAAGGTTAAATTTTAGATTGCGTGTATATTTTTTTCCAGATCTTTGAAGACTATTTACCTGTTAGGCTAAAATAATTCTTGTACTCAAATTTGTAAGTTTTTCAAACCATGCTGTTTGAATTTTACATATAAACCTAGCAAAGGGATGTGTACAGGGAATGCTTTAATTTTATAAATTAAAATTATTTTCATAAAAATTTTAAAATATGACACTAGAAAATATTCTTTACTATAATAAATGAATAGGCCATGTCACCATCTATTGATTTT
Source organism: Metellina segmentata (assembly GCA_947359465.1). Lineage (NCBI taxonomy): Eukaryota > Metazoa > Arthropoda > Arachnida > Araneae > Tetragnathidae > Metellina > Metellina segmentata. The sequence goes on along the minus strand of OX375876.1, from coordinate 40,153,654 downwards.
CACTGAAAATGTGAAGATACCTGTTTTTCTTTCCTTGTAAGAACTGCGTTTCGTGTAATACTGTGTGTTGATCCTTTAAATGACAAAAATCCTATTCAAGGGAATTTAAATCGATTAAAAAAAAAAGGTGTTCTTCTGAATACTTAAGTGGTTACTTTTTTTTTTAATACAGCAAAATAAATAAAACATTTTAAAGTGCACATTGTGTTTAAAAATGTAAGGTTTTTTTTAGTTTCTGCTTAGAACCACATTATGTATATTGTAAATCTACTAACCATTCCTTTATACATTTTACACTTCTATGCCAAAAAATATAAAAATGAAAGTAATGAATCAATAATATTAAGAGCAGCTGTTAAAATGAAAATTGTTGAGAAAAAAAATTCCTTAACATTCATGTTGGTATTAAATTTCTTTTGGGTTGGTTTTTTATTCTGCAAGGGCCATGCAGTTTTGGGAGTTTTGCAAAGTTCATCATCACTTCTAAGGATGTACAAGATTAAATTCACTTTGGACTAAATAATAAAGCACATATTAACATTTTATTGCTACTTTTTTAGCCATAACATCTTTTAATACCCAAATTACTTTCACTGAAGAGCCTCCATCCTGGAATCCAGATTTGTGTATTCTATTTTACCATGTTAAGTACCCAAGCTATTTGAATATAATTTAAAAAATTAAGAACTTTATTGTATCTGCTCTTTAGCTCCGTTTCAAAAATCTTTGAACAAAAATACCAGAAATGTGCTTTAATGATTAATTACTTAAACAATAGATCTTGCTTGGAATTTAAAATTTTATTTTAGTGTTGTGGGTTGTGTTTGTATGGTGCAAGGACCAAATTTAATCATACAGCACCAGGCATACAATATCAAGTAATGGATATAGATACACAACCATAGTTTTACGTACACGAGAGAAATACATCCAGGAAGGCATTGAACTTGTGCCGCCTACAACTTGGAGGTTTATATGACAGTGGACATACCCACAACCTTAGTGTCGTGGGAATAAATTATTGAAAAAAAAAATACTAGCCCAAAGAATAAAAGTTGACAAATATATCCGAAATATTCTCCTAAAATAAAAAGCGCATATAGTATAATATACATTTGAGATCCACAATGCAAATTAACAGAAAGAAAATTCAGTGACAAACAGATAGTTGGGAGTAGAGGCTAAAATGGGAAATACAGGTCTTTTCAAGCAAAATAAATTCTTGATAATTCATAACATGTATCAAGGCATTTGGGCTCATATTTAGTCAAAGCATTCTTGTTTTCACCTAAAAAGAACCCATAATTAAGGAATTTATTGAGATATTTTAAACATATTTAACTAATCAGCAAAAGCATTTACAACAGCAAGAAAATTTTCATTTTTGTGGTGTTTGCAAAGGCTGCAAAAAAAAATTAATTAAAGAAACATACATCACATCTGTTAGAAAAAGGAATGATTTTTAAACAAATAGTCTCAATTAATTTTGCTAGATAGCATTAAAAAGAATCCAGCTCAATGGAACTTTCATAGTTATTCAAGATTAAAATATGTGATTGAACGGATATCTTCACTGCCCACTAAAAAGTGAATTTGGTTGAGTAGCATTTAAAAACAAGCAAACTCAACACGATTCACCATTTAGCACATAGCAGACAAACAGTGAAACACTCCATAAAAAACAATCAAATATGCGAGAAGTTGAATATTTCACATCTGTGAAACATAACAGACTACAACCTAGGACCAATACAGAAGGGAAAGATGTCAGACGTTTGATTTTTTTGGGTGCGGGCCATATTTGGCCTATTTGCAATAGACACAAGATATACATCAAGTAATAAACATGCATACAATGAAATTTTTACCGACACAGATGAGAGAAATCACACATGCACTGCCTACAACTCACAGGCTTCTAGTGCAGTGGGCAACACCAGAAACATAACTCGTGTTTTCTTTTACTATGCAAGTAAAATAAGCAATCGGAACAGGAATTTTATCTGACCACCTAAAAGTAAATTCCATTGGGTAGCATTTAAAAACAAGCTAACTCAACGCAATTCACCATTTAGCATAGCAAATGAGCAATACAACACACAAAGGGAAATAAAGGAATGAAATAGGTAAAATAGGCACCTGACCGAGAAATTTCATCTGCCCGCCAAAAAGTAAATTCCGTTTTGTAGCACTTAAAATCAAGCTAACTCAACGTTATTTACCATTTGGCACAGCAAGTGAGCAAAACATTTTAAAACGGGATATAAAATGAAGGGAAAATAAACAAAAATGATGAGCCTTCATCTCACAGTCAATAAATATATTCTTGTTGGATAGCATTAAAATACAAGCTAACTTAACGGAACAAAACAATTTGCGAAGCAAATGTAAGTGAAACAAAATGTCTAATTAGCAAGTGAACAGTACATTTCAAAACGGGATATAAAATTAAGGGAAAATAAGCAAATAAAGAGCTTTCATATGCCCGCCAAAAAGTACATTCCGTTGGATAACATTTAAATACAAGCTAACCCAACGGAATAACATAATTTGCGAAACAAATGTATGGGAAAGAAAATCTTCAATTTCAAATGAATATATTATTGCTTATGCTTACACAAATTTGGCTTCTAAATGAAAGAACGTTAGGTCGGCAGAAAAACACCACAGCCAACTCTCCTTCCTTTCCTTCGATCAATGCAAATGGCAAATGCTTCGACAATTTCATATAATCATTCGTTTAAAAACATCGATCCAACAAATGAGGCCGCCAAAATTAAAAGCGCCAAAAGGACAAAAAGGAAAAAAAAAACCACTAAAGTAGAGTAACCCGGTGCAACGAGAAAGAAGTTGCCAAATGCAAATATAGAAACTTTGGTCGGTGCACCGGGTAACATTGTACTGAAATGCTTAAGTTTCCAAAACGTTTGATGGACAAATGGTAATTTTTACTTCCGTCACACTAAAACAGCATAACAGGTTATTGGTGACCAGGGCCGATCCTAGCAGATGTGCAGCGCGTGCACCGCACGCGGGCGGCCAAAACAAGGGGCGGCCGCATATAGTTCTATCAATCAAGCAAAAAAAATTTTAACTTATAAAATGGGTCGAATAAATATGCTGAATTTTAAGTAGTTATTGAAAAATCAAAATAAGTCCCGATTTCCCGATAGCATAGTATAGTTTAAGAAAAATAGAATGTCAGTGCAACCGTGTGTTGGTCCATTGTCCATTAATGTCTACTGTTTACACTCATTCTTTATTTAATAGCAAAATTCGTGGCAGAGCCGGCATTACGGCATAGAAAAGGATACCAAATTTTAAATTTCTATCTAAAAAAATAACCAAGGGGCATATTTTCGTGGTGCGAAATAAAGACGAGGCTGGAAAAAAATTGTACTATTGACGCGGAAATAACAAAATGTTTACAATCGAGGGAAAAAACGATGGCGCGCCATCTTTGAAAGAATAATTGCTGTAGTACAATTTCTAGCCAGACAAAATTTGGCATTCAGAGGAACTAGTACGGCGTTATATCATAGAGATAATAATAATTTATTAAAGGCAGTGGAGTTGTTGGCCAAATTTGATCCAGTTATTTCAGAACACCTTAATAATGTCAGAAAATACAAAGATAACAAAACACGTATACCACAGTACTTAGGGTAGCACTTTCAAAATGAAATAATTAATATTTTAGCCGAATCTATTCGTAATGAGATAACACGCATTGTCAAAAAAGTCAAATATTACAATATCATTCTCGACTCTACACCAGATATTAGCCACACAGAACAAATAACGTTTGTAATTAGATGTGTGAACACTACTGATGGTAAGATAGATATTTTAGAATTTTTTGTTTTTGTTTTTTTTTCCAGTGACTAATACCACTGGAGAAGGTCTGTGCAATTTTCTATTAGAGAAGCTGTTACCTAGTATGCAGCTCGAAGTTAAAGATATACGGGGTCAGGGTTACGACAATGGATCGAACATGAATGGGAAAAATATAGGGCTTCAGAAACGAATTCTCAATATTAATCCTAGAGCATTATACGTGCCGTGTGCGGCTCATACATTAAATCTCGTCGTTAATGACGCTGCCAGCTCCAGTGGTGAAATTTCTGGGATTTTTTATATGGCACAAAAGGTATATAATTACTTTTCTGCGTCCCCAATCCCAATATCGATGGGATTTACTAAAAAACGTGAATGGTCTAACTTTAAAACCGTTAAGTGAAACAAGGTGGGAAAGTCGTATCAATGCTATTAGACCTCTAAAACACGACCTAAAAAAACATTATTACCGCATTAAATGCCTTAATTGAAGATACCATCAGAGACACGAAAACAAAAATGGGTGCTGAATCAATAATTAAAAGTCTTGAAACATTAAAAATTTTTGTGTTCAATTTTAATTTGTCATGATTTATTATCAAGAATTGACGTATTGAGTAAAACGCTTAAAAATCCTAATTAAACATCGCGGAATGCATCGAAGGCTTAAATAATCTTAAAAATATTTAGTTTCCCAAAGATCTGACGATAGTTTTAAAATATTTGTCGATTCAGCAACAACACTTACTAGAGATTTAGGTATTGATCCCGACTTTCCTATCTCGAAGCTCAGAAAGAAGGTCCGTTTATTTTATTACAAGGGCAGTGATGAACCAGTTTCAAATCCCTTCCAGCAATTCAAGACTGCTTCTATTTTGCAATTCTTGATCAGGCGATCTCTTCGGTAAATGAAAGATGTACCTTACTATCTGAGTGCCATTCAATATTCTGCTTTCTGTAGGAGTTTCACAACATTTCTAATGATGATCTCATGAAAGACTGCATGGACTTAGATATTAAGTTACAAGTACAGGAGGAAGGAAGTATTGTGAAAGATATAAACGGTATATAACTCTTTAATGAAATAATTTCATTCAAAGATATTTTTCCAGATAAAAAACAGCCAATTGAGATATTAGAGATTATAGTAAAAAATGATCTCATTCCCTGTTTTCCAAAATTTGCTCTAGTAATAAGAATTTTTTTAACCTTACCTGTTTATGTGGCTATAGGTGAAAAAAGTTTCAGTTAATTAAAAATTATTAAAAATTACTTGAGAAATAATCTGACACAAGAAAGGCTTTCAGATTTGGCCATCATCTCTATTGAATCCGAAATCTCTGAAAAAATTGATCTCACCGAAATTATTGAAAAATTTGCTTTTCATAAAGCCAGAAAAGTTATTTTATAGTTAATTATTAGGTAGTCTTTATAGAAGGACTGATTTATATACTTTTCGTTTCACGAGATTTATGCTTTAGTACATTTTTTTATTAGATTTTATTTTCTGAGTAAATACTGTTGTTTTGTATTTCTAATTATAAAATGTCTCTTTTTATTTCAAAGGTAATATTTTTGTTTGTTTATTATTTTTAAAAGTATTTTGTCGCTATTATAACCTATTAAGCTGGTCAAAAAATAAAGTTTTACAGTTCAAATTTTATTTGCATTTTTATTAATGTTTTACTTTTTACTCTTATACAGGTAGATGAGTTTATAACGTCAACATTAAGTATTAGTCAAAATATGAAAAATTCTCTAGGGGGCGGCTCACTAGGTCTTTGCACGCGGGCGGCCGACACCCTAGGATCGGCCCTGTTGGTGACGTCCCAGGATCAATCCCAAATGTAAAAATCCAAGGATAACACCTCGTAATTTTAAACCACGGTCAGATGACAAGGCAACACCTGAGCTGGCACCCCACTCTCCAAACTTCCACGCCAACGTGAGGATATTTGAAGTCATGACAGATTTGACGTGCATCATCCCCTTTGTACAAGAATGTCGAATGTCTTACGGTGGATCCGAACGCGTAACGCTTTGGTTGCTTATCCGTTACTCTTTCCAACAGGACTACCGCGGCCTGTAAATCTCTACTATTTTAATAGGAAGTGTTTGTATGTTTGTCTGTTCATGTGTACGCATTGTCCTGACGAATCTATTGCACTTACAATAATAAAATTTGGCACACAGCTAGTTCGAATTTTTGTTTCAGCTTGAATTTTAAAATTTAATCTAGAACATTTTTAAATGTATTTAATGGAATTTAATTAGTATTGTTTTCTTTAGAATGGTAACACTTTAATACGATAGATTCTAAATTTATTTTTTCCGTGAATCCGTTTCATTTTCCCAGGAGGGTCATTCCACTCAAAATGAGCAAATCGGTTGTAGTGTGCCTATATAATAAGAGTGTCGACATACGGGAAATACTTTCTGATTGGCTTAGACACCCTTTCTACCGCCCGAGGCGGTCTTTTCCAAGCTCCCGTAGACTTAACGACCATGGTTCAAAATTACGAGGTGTTGTCCTCGACTCTTTCCCTTAAGGGACTTGTTGAAGCGAGTAAATCTTATGTTGTAATGCGCCAGCGCCATCTATGTATAACAGTGGAAATGTACATTCTGGCACCCAGCCAGTGGAGTTAGAGCATGTACCGCGAGGAGGTGTTAGAGAGCATCTTCCTCAATCTTGAGTTTGTTATGAGCAATAAAGATACAGTCCACTAAAGCCTTGTGAAATGATTATGAGCTATCGATGGACCCAACAGGACTAATCCCGGACCGTCGTCAATAGCTCGTTGTGTCGCTCTAGTACGACGTTAACTATAGTAATTACCATTTTGTGTGTTCGAGAAAAACGTGTATATATTAAATTAAAAAGAAAATATAGCTTATTCATGTTCCATTTCGTGTTCTAGAATGTTTATTTATTATTATTTTAGTGTTTTGTCAGTATAAATTTGAAGACTTTTTAAATAAATAGCCTTTTTTTAATAACATGGTGTTTTCCACAATCTAAGTTCGCGCGTTGTGCAATCAATCTAATCAATTACGCATGTAATTGAGCGTTTATATGATTCATTTATACCGAATGTATCCATATTATAATAATCATATGCTTTTTGTTCTCCTTTAAATGATATATTAATTCGCCCAGCAATCTTTGAGACGATTCTGGTAGAAAAATGGCTGCCGCGCATGCGCATTGGGCCAAATTTGGTCCCTTGTCGCCACTCATTATATAGACACTCTAGGTTAGATTACCGTTGCAACAGAACGGGCTGTTGGCGCAAGTTGGCGACCGCCCGGTTATTGTAGGTAGTAAGGAGGATTTTAATGAAAATTAGTTTTTAAATAGATCACATATAGTAAGGAGGAACTGCCAAATATTAGATGTCCGAAATGTATATTTAATTTTTTTATTGAATTTTAAAGTTCAAGGGGTCACACAAATGTAGATTTTTTAGCACTAATAGTAGCCTGTTTGAGACCCTATATTTCAATAAGTTAGACACAAATTAAAAATTTTTATACTGTTACATTCTTCAGTAAATGGTCTTTTAGAAAATGTCAGAATCTATTTTTATATCCGTCACTGCTTATTCTCAGGGATCAGCGAAAATAGAGATTTTTCCTATTTGATACATATTTCAAATTGCTCTAGTACCTCCAAAAATGGGGTAAGACCGTATCAAAAATTATTCTTGACAAAGCACTTCTATCTAAAATTCTGGAATAATTTAGTGATTGTGTGTCTATTCTTTAGAAACGAAAAACAATAATAAAAAGTAAAATAATTGAAAATAGCGATTTTTCTATTTTTTTAAATACAAATTTTATTGTGAAGGACAACTCCGAAAACATCAAAAATTTTCAGTATTATGTATCAAGATGTATATTATCTGTCCTAAAATTTTCATTGTTGTAATTCGTTTATTTTCGTTTCAAGAAAATTTTTAACTAGATGGAAATTATCGCTTTATTTTATCGCATACACGCCAGTAAGACATCTATTTCAGTCTTTGAAAGAGATGCTATTACATTGAAGGACAGATAACCGAATAAATAAGCACTATTAAATGAATTATGGTTATGAACATGCTTGGTTTGCTAAACAGACAATTTTTGCTGAACCAAACATTTCCAAACACGGGCGAATGTTCTAGTGGCAATTCAGAAAGCATTACAAAAGCCCATGCGATGGAATCGGTGGAACTATCAAATGGTTAGCCGCAAGAACAAGTTTGCAGAGACTGTTGTGTAGAACCAATATCTTTCAAATTGGAAGAAATAAGAATTGTCCTACCTCATTTGTGTCCCGGGTGAGAAGCAATCATCCTGACCGTTGAATACTTCACTCAAATTCTAGAATACTAAAGGAAAATCCACTCAAGTACACAAGGAGACTAGTTCTTTAAATTAAACTTATATATTTGAAATAGAAAGAATATTACACTTCTTCACAGGTATAGAATAGTCAAAGTAAACAGCAAGACAATGTTTGAAAGCGACTTTTGAAAATATAACTAACTGAATTTTTTTGTATATTTAATTTCGGAACAGCTACACTCTACGTTTATGAGTGGTGACAACGGCTTTGGCGATTTTTTTAGCGCACTTCTAAAGTCGCCAAAGAAAAAATTATTTCAAAAATATTTTTCTTTCAAAAAAAGTTTTCTTTTCATAACGGAAAATGAAAACTTGAAAACACATTTGAAAAATATATCTTTTTTTAATTTCACAAAAAGTAAATAATTAACAAAACACAATTGTGTTCCAGCAGAACTAAACTTCGAATGTTGGGTAAGAATATATTTTCCCCTGAAACTTATCAATTACACTAAATACAGTGGACATGTTAAAAAGAAAAATATTTATAAAAGAAAAAAAAGCAAGAAATAATACAACCTGATAACGTCAGAACTCTTGCGTAAAAAATAATCAAAACAAAAATGGCAAAAAAAACAAAACTCTTAAAACCTCAAAACTTAACTCTTTCGTGAAAACCTACTATAATAAAAAAAAATTCCACAACTGTCGAAGTACAAATAAATGGACCAATGGTATCACAGAAAAAGATTTAAAAGGACCAATGCAATCAAAGAATATTTTAAAATCAAAATAACCAATGGGAGGAAAGAAAAAATTTCAAACGACTTTAACAGATTTTGGAAGAACTTTCTGGAATATTCAAAATGAAAATTGAAAGTTTCCGTTTGCTGAGGTTGCCATGAAAACCACAACAACCATAACGACAGATGTGTTGCCTTAATTTATCCTAACTCGCTACTACAATAGCGCCCAAAAAATCGCCAAGCCGTTGCCATCACTCATAAACGTAGAGTGTAGCTGTACCTTAATTTCCACGAAATCTAACTGTTTTATGCTCTACATTTGGAGGTTTGGTTTCACCTCACCTGCTCCGTATTTGATTTCCAAGTCCATGAAGGCGTTTCAAAACTTAAAACAGGCTCGCATTCGCGACATCCTCCCACCACTGAGTATCAGGTTAATGAAACTCAGGAATCAGTTCAGGTCCTAAAGGCGGACAGGTCTTAAAGTTCGTCCAAATCTTGACTTTCGAATTCGGTTTTTTTCTAGATTTGAAGATTCTATTTGGACAGGCACGATACCAGAAGCGTCCACAGAAGATGAATCTGGTTCTTGATCTTCCACAATCTGTTGTGAATCCCCTTATGGAACTGATGGTTCTTCAATTTCCCGTATCTCCAACGGGTACAATCTCTGGACTGGCCGTAAGCAGGATCCGGTTTTAGTTTTGACTTCAACGACTCGCACTTTACCGTCTTTCCCAGGAAGCAACTTCACAACTTTAGCTAATGGCCAGTTGTATCTTTTCGAATTACTATCCCCAACTAGGACTATGTCTCCTACTTCTACGTTAAATTATCTTCGAACCCTGGAAAAATCTCTGAGTTGGCCTAGATACTCGATTCTAAAACGTTTCCTAAGCTCCTGGCGTAGCCTTTGTTTATAAGCAAATCGCCTATTTGCCTTGTTGGCATCGATCAGATCTATGTCCGAAACTCCTGTTTCCCTGATTTCCTGTAAGAACATGGCAGGAGTCAAGGCTACAAGATCATCACTGTCTTCGGAAAGATGGTTTTGCATTAATAACGCTTTCAGCATCGTAAAGAATCGTGTACAATTCTTCGTACTGCAGACAAGCCCTTCCCAGGACTCTTCTAAGTATGTTCTTTAACATACCAATCAGGCGTTCCCAAAATCCACCCCACCAGGGTGGAGAAGGAGGATTGAATTTCCTACTGATACTCTTCACAGAAGCATAATCTTGCAACCTTTTCCAATCAACCGATTTCAGCTCGTTCTATGTTTCAACTAGATTTGTTCCATTATCGGAGTAAACAGTACTTGGCCGACTCCTTCTGGCGATGAATCTTCTTAAAGCTTGAATAAAAATATATGTCGATAAAGATGTAACTAGTTTGATATGGACGGCACGAAATACGGCACATGTAAATAGTACTATCCAACATTTTGTTCTATTCCTTAGAACCAAAGGGCCACACAAATCAACCCCAACAACTTCGAAAACCTGGGCTTCTCTAACTCGATCTTCAGGAAGAGGTGCACTGAGAGTTTCCGAAGGTCGAACTGTAAATCTCTTACATTTAATGCATCCACTGAGAACTCGCCTTATGGTTTTTCTACTCTTAAGTATCCAATATTTCTCCCTTTAGAGTGGATATCATAATCTGAAAACCTGCGTGGCAAAGTTCATTATGCTTATTCAAAATTAATTTAGCAACAACAGGGTGTTTAGAAGGAAGAACTATTGGATAACGAAAATTTTCTAAATCCTTTCTCATGCTAATCCTTGATTTGACTCTTAACAGGTCATCTGAATCAAATAGCGTTTGCATCTGAGATATTCCTGCTTTGCAGTCTTTCCCAAAGCTTTGGCGCTGAACTTGTTTCAATACTGTTTTTTCAACCTTTTCGATTTCTTCAACATTCAGACCGCCATAATTTCTTTCATCGATCTTTACTTTGACATTTTTGTAAAAACGAAATATCCATGTTATTACTCGGATTATATTGTCGTATGTTGAAATTCTAGAAAAAGCAAGATTATCTGATTCAATGTTGGCAGCAGACACTACTGTTTTTCGTCTTTCCAAATTGACAACCTCAAAATCTAGGCCCGCATCCGAGACTGGCCATTTATCACAGGGTTGTTTCAACCAATTTGGTCCTTCCCACCAGCGACCTTTCTTCAATTCCCCAGCAGTACATCCCCGTGACGGAAGATCAGCCGGATTTAAAGTACCGGATATGTGTCTCCAATCCTCAGGATTCGTTAAAAGTCGAATTTCTTGTACTCGATTGCACACAAATGTTCCCCAGTTTTCTTTTTTTCTGATCCAGTAGAGCGCATTTACTGAATCAGACCAATAGAAAATCGGCACGTTTTTAACCCAAGATCAATTTTTGTTGCATGTGCAAGCTTAGCTCCAATCGTACAAGCCAAAAGCTCCATTCAAGGTATAGAAATTGGTTTCAAAGGAGCAACTCTACTTCGAGCTTGCACTAATTGACACGTTGCGACTTGATTGTTTTGAGTTCGTACAAAGATGCACGTTGCATATGCCATCTTGCTGGCATCACAGAACACATGAATGGATACATCTGTGCCAGGTGAAAAATCTTTCAAGAAACATCTAGGTATTTCTAGTGTGTCTTTTAGATATTCCAATTGCCTCTTCCATTGGTTAAACTTATTGGCTATCTCAAGAGGCAATTCGGTATCCTACTATACTCCAATCTTCCAGCATTCCTACAACATATGTTTTGGTCCCAGAGTGACAGGACAGGTACATCCGATTGGATCAAAAATGCGATGAACTGAAGAGAGAATCTTCCTTTTCGTTATCGGTTTTTCAATATCCTCAGAGAAATCTTTAGAATTGACGGATAAAGTATCAACATCTGGTCTCCAATAATTCAATCCCAAAACAGGAACTTTTCTCTCTTCTATAACTCTATTTTCGGCTGTGTGCTCCCACCCTCTAAGGTTGAATTTTGCGGAGCTAAGAAGAATTTCAAACTCCGAAATGAATTGGTCGAGTTCCTCTTTGCTACTCACTCTGAAAACACAATTATCAACATAAAACGAGTTCACGAGTTTCTTCGCCGTTTCTTGTAAATGGGCTGGGGCATTTTTCAAATGATATTCTAGCGTTGCACCCAGCAAAAAAGGGCTAGACGAAATTCCAAACACAACCCGTTTATATTTAAATATCTTGGGATCTTCTTTCTTGTCACTCTCCCACCATAAAAACTTCAGAAATGAAATATCTTGTTCTTGAAGCTTGATTTGCAAAAAAGCTTTTTCAATATCGGCAATTACTCCATACTTACCAAATCTAAATCTATTTATGATGGATGGTATGAGTTCTACAACATTTTGTCCTTGTTCGAGATAGTCATTTATGGATGGGGAATTGTTTTCTCTCGCTGAACCGTCAAAAACAGGTCTGACTTTCGTTGTAGAGTTTTCTTTGTAAACTGGATGGTGGGGTAAGAAATGTTCGTTATTGTCTTTCTTCTCAAAGTGAATTTCTTCTATAATACCCACGTCTAACCAGTTATGGAAAACAGCCTGATAGTACTTCAGTTTTTCTGCCTTTTCTAGGGATTTGACGCAATTTTTCAGTCTTTTTTCGGCTATGTTTCTACAGTTCAACAAAGGAGGATGATCTTGTATCCATGGAAGACTCACAATGTATCTTACTTCTTCATCTCTGGAAATATTTTGCAGGACATGAATTTTTGCAGCTTCATCAAGTTCCATCCTGGTCTTCTTTTCCCCTGGATCGAGAATTCCAAGAGTATCGAGTCTCCACAGATCGGAAATTTTTGATTCATTAACATGAAGTGATAGGAGTGTGTTTGAAAAATCTTTAGTTTCCGTTTCCTTTGTTTTTCCCATAATAGTCCAACCTAAATGTGTGTTCACGGCTGTTAATCCCTCTATAATTTGTTTGATTTCACCAGTGAATAACTTTCCTGCTATGTCAGCTCCCAATAACATATGAATTTCATTAGGAGCTTTCTCAAAAAGACAATGTTGGTTCATGAAAATGTTACTGAGAAAAATACCATGATCCTTTATTTTGTTTATGCACCTGGAATTCTTCAGTTTAGGAATAGGTGCACATATCTTTTTCTGGTCCATCACTTCAATTTCGCAGGAATAACTCTTGTCAATACTTCTCAATGTCACAGAATATCGTTTGTGTCTTACACTTTCCTCCATTCCCCCGAAAAGTCCATGAGTAACTATTGCCTCTCCCAAACATTTTAACTTAATTTTATAAGCTATAAATGTAGAAATGTATGACTTTTGGCTACATGTGTCAATAATAATCCTAATAAAATTATTTGAGCCATTAGCATTCATACACACAATCAACGTTTGCAGATACACCTCATTAGAATAAGAATGATTTGAGAGAACAGTATTTTCAGTCACTAATGGAGTATCATTATCATTTGAGCAGTAATAATTTGAAAAACACATAATATCAGAATGCCTTTTTTTACAAATAGAACAAGTTATTTTCACTTTACAATCACGCGAAACATGCTTCATTTTTAGACATCTAAAACAGGCACCCCTTTTAGATAAAATAGCCTTTCTTTCAGCCAGGGTTAAACCCATAGCAGATTTGCAATCAGAACTTAAGTGGGAATCAGAGCAAAATACACATAATTTATTATCCTTTACTTCTGAACTCGATAACAAATTAGCAGCTGTTGCGATTCTTTCAAACTTCCTCCCTTCGAATCTCTCAGCGACGGCACCTATTTGTTTTTGTCGAGAGTGATCATGTCGAAAAATCTGAGTATCACAATTGGAATACGATGTTTCACATCGTTCGCGTGAATTTAATTGTTTACTCAAAAATTCGATGAAATTATTCAGAGCAAAATCATCACTGTTGAATTCCTTGTGAAATTCGAGAATCAAATCATGAGGTAACAGTTTCAAGATCATAGGACACAATAAACGTCCATACGTCTCAGATGAAACTCCAAGAGAGTCCAAGCTTCGTATTTGAATTTGACAGCTGTCAAAAAGTTTTCGAAATCCTCTAATGGGGGGGTCGTTGGACCGTTTAAGTGGTGCGATACGTAACAGGTTATGCACATGTGTATTTATTAGAACATCTTTACGACCGAATCGATCTTCTAACAGTTCTACTGCCTTAAAGTAATTTTCGGACGAAATGTCAAAACCTTCAATAGTACTCAACGCAGAACCTCCTACTTGCGCCTTAAGATAAATAAATTTTTCCACTGGATCTAAAGACTCATTTTTATGAATTGCCGTTTCAAAAGAATTCCAAAACGTGAGCCATTGACTCACATCTCCATAATATCTAGGAATCGTTATTTTTGGCAATTTCATTCTTACATTCTGGTTGAAGTTCGATCCTTCCACGTTTGCATTTACATGTGACTGAGGATTACTGGTAACGGATTGATTTAAAGCACGTAAACGCTTCTCAGCTTTAAACTTCCAGAATACGACCTTTTCGCGATACGATTCCGCTGATTGTATTTCTTTGTCTACATCATCAGGTTTCAAAAGTAATGTATGTAAAATTTTATAAAATTGAAATAAAAATTGAGGCAGTTATGACAAAAAAATCCTAAAAGATGGAATTCCATGCAGCCGGATGGCCTATTTTCAATTTTCATGACCTCAATGTAGCTGAAACTTTATTTAGGATAATATGAAAAAGTATTTCATAATTGCAAATACAAATAAGCAAATTTCATGAGTAGTCACTAAATAAATGAACTGAATAAGATATTCTGCCTAGTATATTTTTTAATTAGAATGCTCAGATAATGTCAGTGAAAATGAATTATAAAAGGAGAAAATAGAATTCAGTGAGGCTTATAGAGTGAAAACGTAGAAAGAGAATGATGCATGAATAAAAAACACATGTTTTTAGAGTAAAGGGCAGATTTAATGTTTTCAAGAAAAACAACGCTTAGTTTGTTAAAAACAAATTTCTTAGGCCTTCCACTTTAACCATGAACACACATTTTATAAACAATTTTAGTTAGAACCAAAAAGCAAAAAAAAGGGAATAATTATTAAAGTACAACATCAATATTTATTGCGCAGAAAAAGAACATTTAGAAATGTCATTTTAAAGCAGAATGATTCTATACGCGATACAAATGACAAGAGCAAATACAAATTGTTAAAACAATATCTAAACATTAGAGGATAAATTAGCTGCATACCAAAAAGCCGATCTCATTGAATCGCTATTAAATAAAAGGCTGATTCAATAAAATCTTCCACTTAGTACTGCAGTTTAGAGTTGGGAAAAAACAGCTCACAACACACAATTCATGTTCTGCTGTCGCGATCAAAACAAATGCTAAACTAACCGCACCGCAACATTTAGGTACAGATCGTGATAGGCAAGGTAGCCGTTGGCGAGAAATTATCGCCTAGGCGCTTCCTTATTCGTAACGATAAGGAAATTCCTCAGCCAATCACGATCTAGACCGATCAGCACCTAAATGTCTCGCATAGTCTAGTGAAATTTAATCCTCTTTAAACTTTATACAATAAAATTATCGCTAAATTCAACCATTTTTGAGATATATCGAAAAAAGCTAAAAAGTAGTAATTTTTCGTGGTTTTTCGAATTGTGGTTGGTCAGCCATGTTGGATAACTTGGTTTTTTCATATTGGTACAAATATATACAATTTTTTAAAAAATCTTCTACCCCACTTTTTGCAAGGCAAATCCTTTTTTTCATACCTATTGACTGGACTAATATGATTAAAACTTAAACATGAAACCATAAAAAAGGGCAATAATATGTGACAAGGAGAGTTCAGAAAAAAATTAATAAAATAAAAAGAAAAAAAATTGAGGTTTATAAATTTAATATGGTATGTGATCTCCTCTGACTTGTACACACTCAGTGTATTGCAATGTGATTTGTGATTTAATGCTGGCAATAATATTGGAAAGCACAGTTTAGAGAATTAAGTTTCACTCCTACAGCAATGCGGTCTTCCAAGCATTTATATCTCTAGGAGGAGGATGTCGACGTGAAACTGCTTTTCCAAAATAATTCTCTATCGGGTTCAGATCAGGAGATTTGGCTCAATGGATTTATTTTCAAGGAATTCGTCAAGGAAGTTTGCTCGATGTGAACGAGCATTATCGCCCATAAAAAAGTCAGATCCATATGCACCACTGAAAAGTCTTACATAACGTTCTACAATCTCATCTCGATATATCTGGCAGGATACAGATCATCTGTTGAAAACGTGTAGATGCATACGTCTATTGATCATTATTTCTCCCCACACCATTACAACTGCACTACCAAAACAGTCGACGGAGGAATTCGCGTTCCTGACTCCCTCTTGATGTAAAAACGTTTAGAATAATATGTTAAACTAAACCTCGACTCATCAGTAAAGAGAGCATCCATTGGTGTTGACTCCAGTTCAGATGTTCTTTGCACCAATTAAAGCGATCCCTCTTGTATTGTGAAGATAGTGAAACACATACCCTTGGCTTTCTGCCATAAAGGTCTTTTTCATTAAGTCTTCTGTATGAAGTTTGCCGTGATACAACAGTTCCTGTGGCGGTTGTAAGCTCTGAACTTAACTGCCTAGCAGTAGACTTCCTGTTCCAACGAAAGTCATATCCATTGTACCGTATCAACGAAAAAGAAAACCACTTTCCAGGTTAAAATAGTTATATTAAGAATTAGTATTTACAGGATTTGTACAGCTACAGTTTTAAAATTAAGGACGACATTCATCACCGATACAATACAGCTGCCTTAAGTTAAAAGTTCTAGCAATCGTCTGCGGCTAGAAAAAGCCTCTGTTTCCCAAAGCATCTCTACCTAGACAGCCTCCTCCAGTCGTCAATCCCGCAGTCAGTCCAGGGGGTCGACCGGTAGAATACCTCCCGTTGTGAGATCCCACAATTCTAGATAAGGGATGCTCTCACGATGGTACAAACGCCTCCCCTCCAGGAAAACTTTTCTGCAGATCTCGATCGAAGAAATGCCCCAAAAAGAGAATGAAAAGTAATGAGCATAAGTGCTCAATGGGGTCACAATGGGGTCAGTATCAACTTACCAGACTGAATCAGTACATCACCAAATGCAGGGTACTGACACAATTTTTTCACGACAACATTGAACGAAAGAAAGTATTCAAATAATATAAAACAAAAATAATAAAAGATACCCTAGTTACATAAGATATTATTACTTAATTATATGCACTTATGAGTGTGTGTGCTAGGTGAGTAACCATGAAGGGGAAAGGCGTCACTCATGACAGTTTCCCTGTGGTAAGAATCAAAGCTTTCAATTCTAAAACACCTGCATACTCCGAGTTTGAGAGTTTTTTCTTGGGTCTGTGGAGTATTGCTTTTTGGCAGTCACCTTGTTATTATGATTTGATTATTTTGCAATCTGTCCAATGAATTTCTTGTGTCCTGTTGGAACCATGGGCACAAATTGCCCGTAACTTGCTTTTCTAGTTCTAGGCTGAGGACAAGCGAAGAGCAGTACACGCATGTGGAGATCGCAAGGCAAATAAGGTATAGCTCGGGAGACAATGTGCTGTGCATTTCTGTAAGGACCTAGAGTTGTGGGTTGTGTAACAAGTGTCTGAACTCCCTGGGGTGAAAGTGGAGCGACAGGCAAACACAAGTTAGTTTGTGCTGCAACAAAATGTAAGACATGACCAGTCACAATCTCTAGACCGTTGCTGCCTTTTGGAATCATTGAGGGATCAGTTTCATCTGCATCTTCAATTTCTGAAAAAGCCTCAATGCAGTTTTCGGTCAATTCAATTTCACATGACAGTTCCATGCAACCATTTCTTTCAGAAACTTTAAGTATAGCCTTTATATCGTACCATGACTTATTCTACTTCTGTGATTCCTCTACCTTGGTCACAGCTAGTTCTTGACAATGTTTCATCCTGTTCATCAACAAAAAAGAGTACTCGGTCACTGGATTTCCTTCATCATCTCCTTGGTCCAACCACTGTTCGAACAACAGCGTCAAAGGAGTTCGTAAGTTCTTACCATGAACCAACAAGGCGTGAACCCAGTATTTTCGAGGGTCACTATTCTTGAGGCGAATAGGGCAGTATAAAGTGTTTGCTTCCATTCTGATCCAACTTCAAGACATAGGACTCGTAAAATTCTTTTGACGGTATTGGGAAACCGTTCGACTAGATTACTTTGAGGATGATGGACTGAACTTTTTTTCTTCTAATGGCGAGCACATTTGACCTAAGTCATTGGCCACTACAAGGCCGGAAGTGATGGCCACTTGTGATGGACCGAACTTCGAATCCCCTTTATTCCAAATCTCCCTACGAAGGTTGTAGTTAGCTCGCTCATGATTGAAGTTCCCTGATCATGTTGCAATTCCTTTGGAAATCCCATCCGACTAAAATTCTGCATAAGTGCTTCCACAACAGAAGTTGAAGTGATATTCTCAACGGGAACAGCATCAGGATATTTAGAAGATGGACACATAGCAGTTATCAGATACCTTTTCCCACTTGGAGTAACAGGAAGTGGTCCGCATGCATTAACGTTGACCTTTGAAAAAATCACTTGAACAATAGGAATGAACTTCATCGGAACCTTCTTTTTGTCATTCGGTTTTCCGATTCTCTGGCATTTTTCACAACTTCGTACAAAGTTTTTCACTTCCTTAAAGCAATTAGGAAAAAAAAATACATTGCAAGAATGTCTTTTGTTTTGGTCATTCCTAAATGTCCTGAAGTACTTTCATGGCACAAAAACATCAGTTTTCCACGATATTGAGTTGGAATCATTAGCAAAATGTTTTATTTTCCCAATTTATCAATTTTTCTTTTCACCAGAAGACCATTTGAGAGTTTTTAGTATTCACCCGTGGTCTTGTAAGTACCTTGACTCAGTACTTTCTCCATCAGAGGTTTCAAATTTTCGCATTCATTTTGCTTTTCAACGAACGTTTGGTAATCAATTTTTAGAAGTTCAAGTCCTTCCCAAGAGGAAGATCCTTCCAGGAAAGGAAACAAATCGTCTTCGTCGATATCGATCTGAGCTTCAAACTCTGGAACTGAAATTACTTCTTCCTTTTTTTTTTCCTTCCTCTTGTTTTTTTCTTTCTAACCTTTTCTCCTTCTGCATTTTAAATTCCCGTAATTTGGTTTCATACTCACACTTTCTCTTTTCTGCCTGCTTCCCGAGCACTTTCCGTCTTTCTCCGGCTACTTCCCACATCTCTCAAGCTTTTTCCCAAGCTCCTTTCACTCCTCCAAACTTCCCTTCGGCTTCTGTCCGAGCCCATCTCAGTCGTCTAAATTCCCACTCCCATTCAGCACATTCCTGCCTCCACTCAGCTTCTCTTAACCTTCTCCAACTTCCCATTGTTCTTTTCTTTCATTGATAAGATATATTACGAAATCTTCCACACGTTTTGCATCGTATAATTTAGAACCCTCTATTATTTTTTTAATTGAAGCATTTTAGCATCTGTAGAAACCTCTTCTCCTAATTCAATTGCCAAAAATGTCATTTCCTCCTTTTTAGCTCTCCAAAATTAAATTCACCAATGTGATAACAGTTTAAAAAAAAAACTTATTCTTGTAATAGAAATGTTAACCTTAGTAGGGTAAGGAGGGGTAATTATAAACAGAATTTGTAAGTTCACCTTCAATCCCTATTTTCAAACTCTTGATAAAGTAATTAAACATTGTTCACCATACTAAACAAAATTGTCACTATTCTGCTTTGATATGTAATTAGTACGAAGATTTCAGAAAAGAAAATTAACACCGTACACGGCTGTTTACAATTACCCCACGTGTTTACAATTACCCCTGAAAGAAGGGATAGTTGTAAACAACGATTTTCCTCGTGAGATTGAATATTGAATAAGTTACAGCATAAGCAGTAGTCATGGCAGTAGAAGGAACTCCAATGGTGTTTTTACCCTTCTAATATAATGTTTACAATAACCCCGTTTTGATCTTTACATTTACCAAATACTCCCACTTCTTACCCCAGCAAAATATAGTGACACTTGAAAGCTGCATTGATCATGAGGTGAACTTCCAGGAATACATAAGAATAAATAATTCGAACATTTACTAAACAAAAGATGTATTTAGTGTAAAAAAAAAAAAAAAAACATTTAAAAATTTAAATAAAAACTACAAATTAAAAAATACAAACTTAGGTACTAAAAATAAACAAATCTTTCATTTCTTACAAATTAACAGTGCCCTCAAATCGGAAAATTTCTTTACGACCTTCTTTACTACAAGTTGGAGTAGGTAAAATTGCTTTGATATGGTCTTTGGAAGAATTAGTCTTTTTTTACCACAGTGAATTTAGTCTATGCATTTGAGTTCGGTGATCTCCTCTTCTGAAATAACATCCACCCTTCATACATACGAAAAATGAGTTTTCTTTCTCTTCCCCTCCCCCTCAACATCTACAAGTAGAAACGTAATCGTTTCAATGTCTTCCATGAATGGCTTCAAAATATTTAACTTCCCTTACAAGCTAGTCTTATATATTTTGCTTGAATGTTTGGAGAACTTCAAACTCTTTTCACCGTCAATGTTAGTCAATTCTTTCAATAGTTCATCATCCTCTCTGTCCTAGTCCTGCTTTCCTTTTAATTTGCTTCTTTCTTAGTTTCTTGCTTACTTCTGGCTCTTTCACTATCTTCTCACCACGCTTCCCTTTGTTCTTTTTCTCTTCTGCCTCCTTCAAGCGTGACAGTACTTTGTCAGTTGTAAGAACTTCACCATATGTGTGAAGTTTCAGTAAATCAGTCTTCCTGCTCCTCAAGAAAATTAAAAATGCAATAAAACGCTATTCAAAAGTACTAAATACGATAAAATACAAAATTACACGGGACAACTTATTGGTTTTCTATCTAATAATCCGAATAATGCTTTCATATCTATGCACCCAGCGGGTTTCACATAAACAGAACAGGGTGGTACGTTTTGACTCATGAAATTTATCAATTATTGAATCCTTTAAAACTTGAGTGCGTTGTGTAGAGTTGTGGGAAAATGTTGCAACTGACTGAAGTGTGCCTAAAAAGTTCCTATTTAAAGGTGAAGTAGACGAATTGCTTAATGCAAGGTTCAATGAATGAGCGATACGGTGAACATAAAGTGTCATGGGATGATCTTCTCGTATGCAGGCTTGGGCTCCATGCAAATAACCACTCATCGCAGCAGCACCATCATACCCTTGCCCCACCAAAAATTCACAATTTAAGTTGCTACTTTTAAAAAAAATGAAAGGATAAGTTTGGCTAAGCCTTTACCAGTAAGATCAACAGTCTGCAAAAATTCCAAAAAGACTTCCCTAATGCCTCCCTCTTCTTCATCCATTTATCGTAAGCACATTAAAACTTGTTCCATCTGTGAAATGTCTGTCGTTTCGTCTACCATCACTGTGAAAAATTTTGCGGAATTCACTATCCTAACAATTTTATCTTGGATGATATTTCCACAAATCTGAATTAATTTATTTTTAATCAATGTACTTGTATATTGTGCATTTACGGAACTCGATTCCAGATGTATTTACAGCACCGAATCCCCAGAAGAAACTCTGAATCTCAGCAAAGCACGGAAATTCCCATTGTGGAGAGTACGAATTGAAATTCGTTGTTCTTGTCAGAAGCAGACGATTCGCGTAATATCGCTCTCTTTCTCTCTCGGCGCAAGTTTGTAATGCGCATGCGCGAAGCATTGCGAACGCAGCGCGTATCAATATTCTTACTTCTTAACTTTTCCCTTTCGGTTGTGTTCGTCTTGTGTCTCTTTTCGTCTTGTGGAATAAATTATTGTGTTCTAATTTATGTTGTATTAATTGCACACCAACGAACACCACAAAATGGTGACCCGCTATTAAAGAACGCACAATACCTGAATCCGGATATATTTTTCAAAATTATCCATTATTTTTCTTCAACGTGCTGTGAAGCCTTGGACTTAAAAATGACCGACGTCAGCGCGGTGAAAATTCCGTCCTACAACTTCAGCTACCCTGCACTTTGGTTCCACATGTGTGAGAGTACGTTCGAATTAGGAGTACCCAAACCAATAACGGACAATCGTACCAAGTTTAACTACATTGCATCCAACCTTCCTCCAGAAGCAGCGTCGACAGTTCGCGACGTCATCACGAAGCCGGACCCGACCGACCCTTACCAACATATCAAAAGGGAACTAATCAACCGAAGTGGCGAATCATCACACCAGGAAATTCGGAAACTTTTAGCTGGCGAACAATTAGGAGACAAGAAGCCTACTGAATTGCTCCGCATCATGAAGCGACGTGCCGAATAGCATCAAGTGCCAGGCGAGCTCATGCTCGAACTTTTTCAAACGCATCTGCCAACGCGAGTACAGTCCATTCTTGCAGCCATAACTCCTCTGACGATCGAGAAAGCAGCGGAAGTGGCCGACCGAGTACTGGAAGTGACGCCGATGCCGGTAAGTGCTTGCTCAGTTGCCTCAGTTTCCATGGAAGATCGATTATTTGCAGAAATTGAAAAATTAAATCTGCGCATAGATAACCTTTCTCGTGGCAGAAGCCGCAGTCATAATAAGCAACATCACGCGCCGGGTAATCGCAGCAAATCGTGATCCAGCCAAAACCAACACGACCAATGTTGGTATCATTTTAAATTTGGCGAAAAAGCCCAAAAATGCACACCTCCCTGCAAATTTCAAAAAAACGACCGAGGCCTGGTGTAGAGGCGACTACCACTTTGCCCAAAAATTCTCATCGCCTATTCGTACGCGACAGACGTACTAATATACAGTATTTAATCGACACAGGTTCTGACGTTTCCATAATTCCCGCATCAAAATTACAAAGGAGAAATGGCTCGGAAATGACTCTTTCCGCAGCAAACACTTCCCCCATCCATGTATACACATCACAAACTCTCTCCTTAGATCTGGGTTTGAGACGCGTATTCACATGGACATTTTTAGTTGGAAATGTGTCCACTCTCATAATAGGCGCCGATTTTCTGTACAATTTTAACCTAGTGCCAAATTTAGTGCAGCATAA
This sequence comes from Metellina segmentata, assembly GCA_947359465.1. Classification (NCBI taxonomy): domain Eukaryota; kingdom Metazoa; phylum Arthropoda; class Arachnida; order Araneae; family Tetragnathidae; genus Metellina; species Metellina segmentata. Next base: position 40,130,642 of record OX375876.1, on the reverse strand, counting down.
ATTGAATGATGCACAAACAAACATAAACACTGACGGTATAATGCGCAACAGTAGCATCCATTCCGTAAAAACGGTATCTGGTAATAGTGTATACCATAAATTGTTAATGGAATTTACAGAAATCACACGACCTCCACGCCCGGATCAGGAGATAAAACATTCAGTTGTTCATTACATCAACACGACTGGTCCGCCCGTAACGGCCAAAGCCCGCAGACTTGCACCTGACCGCTTACACATTGCTAAGGAGGAATTCAAAACAATGATCCAATTAGGCCACATGCGCCCCTCGCAAAGCAATTACGCATCTCCTTTGCACATGGTACCGAAAAAAGATAGCTCTGAATGGAGACCTGTTGGTGACTATCGAGCACTTAATGCTCAAACAATCAAAGACAATTACGGTGTACCAAATATTTTAGATTTTACATCGAACCTACATGGCACAAAAATTTTTTCGCACATAGATCTCATGAAAGCGTATCATCAAATCCCTGTAAATCCAGAGGATGTTCATAAAACTGCCATTATTACACCCTTTGGTTTATACGAAAGCTTACGTATGCAATTTGGTCTGTGTAACGCCGCATCTACTTTTCAACGATTTATCAATGAAGTAACTCGAAACCTCCCTTTCGTTTATGCTTTTGTTGATGACATATTAGTGGCTTCTCGATCATCAGAAGAGCATATCGAACATTTACAGATTTTATTTGAACGAATACAACATTATGGCCTTACTTTAAAACCATCAAAATGCGTTTTTGGAGTCTCCTCCATTGATTTCTTAGGTTTTAAAGTTTCCGAATCGGGTATTGAGCCTCTGCCAGAACGTGTAGAATGCATCAAAAATTTTCCAAAGCCAACCACTATCACACAATTAAGGAGTTTCCTTGGATTATTTAATTTCTACAGACGTTTTGTACCCAAAGCAGCTCATATATTAGCCCCTTTAAATAAATTCTTAGAAGGCGTCAAAAATAAAAATAAATCTAAACGAATTACAGTAACCAAACTTAATGAGTTACTTCAATGGACTGATGTGGCAGAGCAATCATTTACGGATGCTAAAAATGCCTTAGCAAGTGCAACTCTTCTGCAACATCCGATACCTGGAGCGAAGCTGAGTGTCTGGGTCGATGCAAGCGATTTAGCTGTTGGCGGTACTCTTATGCAACTGAATAAAGATGCCTGGGAGCCTATTTCATTTCTATCTGCCAAACTTTCCAAAAGCCAACGGAACTGGTCCACGTATGACAGAGAACTATTAGCAATATACACATCCGTCAAACGCTTCAGACATATGCTCGAAGGTCGTGATTTCATCATTTTCACCGATCAAAAGCCTTTGATTTACGCCTTCAAGCAGAAGCCAGACAAGTAGTGATGCAAAAAACCCGGGAATTTTGGAAGAGGGGAATAAACACGGGAATTTTGGGGAATAAACCCGGAACTTTGGGGAACATTGGGAATAAACTAAACCAACCATTTTTTCACATTTTGTGGCTTCTTTTGGTTTGTTGCTATAAGTAAAACTATAAAGAGAAAACCCCATATATATAAAACTACAACCTGGAAAAGTGTTTCAATAAAATTTAAATTTTCTTTTTTGGTGGAAAATATCGGTTTATTTTTATTGTATAAACAACATCAGCATTTATATCCAAATCCAGATGAATGTTGATGTGATGGTTTTGTTCCGAGACCTAGCAGCAAAAAATAAGATGAATGTTTGCATCAAAAGCAATACTTTTGTAAACATTTCATATTATCTTTATATAAAGCAGTTACAATTTACTCTCTACTTTATTGATGATTCAATTTGGCACCGGTACTTGTAAGCCTTTTATGAGGGATTAATAGCTGAAAAAAACAACGCGCAAAATCAAGAGGATCTACTGGTAGATTCTGAAAGTCCTGGATCCATATACATAGTTTCAACGTCCGTTATCACCTCTTGGGAAAGTACAGTTGAACTCCAAATCAATTGGGACCAGACCCTATCCTGATAATCAAATATCCAGTTTGAAAAATTCAAGTTAAAAGATTGTTTTTTAGTAAAAAAATTTAATTTTACTTTGGTATGTTTTCAGTTATTAAATTACAATACAATTTTGCTTACGTTTTGTACTTGCATACTGTATTAAAATGTATTATTGCTTGAACATATTGGTCAAAGTCAGTTGTTTCGCACTCATTTCTCTGCAGCCTAGTCTCGCATGCACTTGATGGTGAGTAGCTATAGATGTTCGCACCACCCTATCCATTTTAGTGCTGTGTCAAGGCACTCAAATGCCTTACTAGCTGACGGTCCTGTATGGTTCAGTAGCAGTGTCGTCATCTGCTGAGTCACCAATGAGTTTTCACACTTTGAATGAGTTTATCATCAGTGAAAATTTGGAATCAAGGGTCTGAAGAATCACACACCAGCCACTCATCTATGTCCTCTGCACTGCACTCTGAATATCCAGGAATGTCCTCAACTGACACTTCGTCCTTTTCGTTTTTATCATTCACCAATAAGAAACTTGAAATGCTAATTTTACTGATTTATTTTTCTCAAACAATCTGGATAAATGGAGTTCGTATAATTGAAGTTCTTCTGTACAAATAATTTTTAAGCAAATTGTATATCACATGCTATCTATACAAGTAGACATTAAAATTTAATCAATTAATATTTAAAATTCATGAACTGTACTGGACCGAGGTACTACCAATTGTTTTGCTAGGATTGCGATCTGCAATAAAGAACGATATTAACGCTACGTGTGCAGAACTTGTATATGGAACAACACTTCGTTTACCATCTGACATTTTATTAAGTGAACAAATTTCTGCAACAGCCTTTCCATCATACGTAGATCAACTTCGCACCTTGATGCAAACTTTAAATCCAATTGCAACATCAAAACATTGCAAGGATTCAATCTATGTTCATCCCTCATTGGAAACATGTTCTCATGTGTTTTTACGTGTGGACTGTCACAAACCTCCATTGTCTCAGCCTTATACTGGACCACATCCTGTTCTTGATCGTTCGGAAAAGAACTGTCGGATTATTGTGAATGGCAAAACAATTTCTGTCACGTTAGACAGAGTAAAACCTGCTCATATTCTGCGTGACGATAGCAACATTAACTTATCTTTGCCTTCTAAATCTACAGAGTCCAGGGAATCTGTTCAACCTCTCACAACAAGAAGTGGAAGAACCGTACATTTCCCCCAAAGGCTTATTGAATATATTTAATGTTATATTTGTACATATTAACGATTATCATTGTATATTTGTGTTTACTCATTCATTTTCAATTTTTTTAACACATTCTATTGTTACGAAAATGTGCGTATTTTTCTTAAATTTGTGTTTTTTATATTTTCAATGTATATAATCCTCTATTATGACTGTATATCGTTCCTCGGTATCCCTCTTTCACTGGGGGGATACTCTGTGGAGAGTACGAATTGAAATTCGTTGTTCTTGTCAGAAGCAGACGATTCGCGTAATATCGCTCTCTTTCTCTCTCGGCGCAAGTTTGTAATGCGCATGCGCGAAGCATTGCGAACGGAGCGCGTATCAATATTCTTACTTCTTAACTTTTCCCTTTCGGTTGTGTTCGTCTTGTGTCTCTTTTCGTCTTGTGGAATAAATTATTGTGTTCTAATTTATGTTGTATTAATTTCACACCAACGAACACCACACCATTATTAGCATTGCTGAAACTCTCACTCACCACTTTCAAAAAATCGTGTTTCCCTGGTAGATCTAATTCTTGTCGGCCACAAAGTATAATGGTTTCTACAACATATCATAATTTTTCTCTGTTTTCTGCAACTTGCCGAGCACGTTCAGTAGAGAGTTGATTGATAATTTTCTTGGTCTTCCCATTAGCCACTGATAGAAAATACTCTGCTTGTTGCCAGCATTTTTTATGGTAGGTTGTTTCTGCATGTTTTGAACTAGACTGTCAGACTTTACTGACTAAGGCAAAAGATGTTGATGATTTCCTTTACCAGGTTCTTCAGCGGAGAATAAAACACAAGCCTTGCGCAGGGCCCCTTCTAATTTTTGAGAATACACCAGCCAAGAAAATTTTTGCTGCCAAGACCTTTCGAACTTTAAATTCCTATTTTTTGATACTGGAAATCCATCGGAAGGAGGAGGGATCCAGGAGGGTTTTCTCAGTAACATTTCTTTTCTTAGGTCATCAACGCTTAGGTTACAAAGGACGCTACATCATTTTCGCAGAACACCCCAGTCTTATTACGAGGATCATCATGTTCTATAGCCTTCTGCAGATTTGTTGGGTTGACATCTATATCCGTTGCACTCTTAGAGATGTTACCGTTCTCCGAATCCTCTTTAGGTTTTTTACTAAAAAAGTCCCAATAGAAAGTTGTTGTTTTATTGTATTAAACTTAAACATTAAAACACATGTGCAAATTTCAACAAAAACTACAATCCACAAAACAAGAATGGAGTTGAGCTGCCAAACTGCATATAATTTTTGTAAGTATATATTTATTTTAATAAAACTAGGGGGATCCACCCCCTGCTCACTATCGCTCGTCAACCCCCAATGATTGCTACGCAATCACATTTAGTTCGCTTCGCGAACTCTACTTTTCAACAATGAGGGGGAGGGGATTGCTTCACAATCCATCCCCATTTGGATCGCTGATGGATTGTTTCCAGACCTCTAGTACGATTTTAATTGAAGATTCCTTTCCCTTACCATTGCGATATCTATCGCATGCGCCGGAATAACGGAAAATTACCTACTTTTTTTGCAAGATTAGCGGATCCGTATATAAGCCGATTTCCGTACTTTAGCTTTAGAAAACGTTTCGAAAATTCTCGGCCTATACACGGAAATATACTCATCATAATTTTAAATGTTTTAGCTAATCCGTGTTGTAATAGTACTTTTTAAGATTTTCATATTCGACTGTTGATATGGAAACTGCGACCAAATTTGCCTCACCAATGTCACTCCTACCATCATTGTGGAAACCGCTCCATCGTGCCAGCATTGCCAAGAACCTCTCTCCATCCATCATATAGTAACTTCTTGTACAGGTCTTAGACATTTCTATCGACAGTTTTTTAAAACTTCATTGCCACTTTTATCAAACCCGTTGGGTCAACCTTCATGTTGTTTACTACATATATAATAAGATTTTAAATTGAATTCTATTAAATTTTATCAAAACTAAGATGAGAAAATACCCAATTAAAATTTTACCTTTATAGTTAAATTTGTGTTTGCTAGGTTGTTTTTATTCATTGTACAATATTTTAGTTTTAAAGTTGGTCTGGTTATTATTTTCAAATCTATTTTCTATTTTCCCTATCTTTTGTTTGGCGCAGCTTATCCTTTTTTGGGTCTTGCGCCATAAAACCTCAATCAACCAACCAACCAGCATTTGTTGTCTCTGCGAGTTTGTTCATCTTCCGCATTAAATGATAGGCCTGATAAATCAGTTGCATATTTTTAAACTTTTTCAAATTTTTCTCTAAAAGAATTGATAAAATTTTCTAGTGACTTCAGTAGGATAGACCCTTTTAATAGTTTGTGCATTTCACACTGATTCCACTGTCGTGAATAGGTATATCTCACTGATGCACTATTATTAACTCGAGGTCCTTGGGCATCATACATGGATCTCGATGTTAGTTTAACGGGTTCCCTCAGTTACAGTTGTATGGCGGAGCACGATGAGCAAAGCCTCTGTTTGAATTAGGTCTCGAAAATTGTCTTTGGTCTCTGGAAGACTGGACTGACATTTGGAAGGAAAAGCAATTCCTCATTATCTGTCAGAGTTTTCCACAATAGTGGTACGTAGGCCTATGTGTCGAATGAGATGTTTGTCTCGAGTCTTGGCGTTGTGAAAGACCTGAGTCATATCTAAACTGTTACTGCCTACTACGCAATGGTGGTGGTCTGCGGTTATATTCAGACTGACGTTGAGAGTTTGGGGGGAATTCCCCTTAACATCGTGTTTTAGATGTGTGCTTTTTAGCTCATTTACTGTTTTTCTTAGTGCCTGAACTTCTGCTAAGTATGCTGGTGAGGGTTCAGTTGTTTTCATACTGTTTAGTACAGCATTTTCAATAGAAGGGCCCTGTAAGACATGTGCACGTTCAACAGCTGTATGGTATTTATCAATAAATCTTTCCATGATCACATTAATCTAATATCAGATGGTAAAACCTGGAGAAATTTTACATACTTAATGGAGTGGAGCGAGTCAACGTCCTTAATACTGGTGTGTACTTGTTGTTCCAAGACAATAATTCTATGAGGCAAATTTTTTACAGTCTCAGTGGGGAACATTTGCAATGCATTAAGTGCATGAATAGCAGAAGCATTGGATTTCATACAAAAGAAACCCTGTAATTCTGCCACTAGTGCCTGAACTGTAATGTCCTTCAAACGTGGGGATTCTACATAAAATTTAAGTGCTGCTCTAGAGAGCTTAGATTTTTAAAATGTCAGGGACTGGTCTTCTGACCATGAGTTGATATTCACAAGCTTTGAGATTTGCTCTTTAAAAAATTTTAAAAAATCGTTGGGTCACCGTCAAACGGGACAATATTAAGTAAACAATTCGGGTTGATAGTCTTAACCATATTGAATACTTTGTAAAGCAATAAAACTAAATATTTCCTAATAATGTCACATATTGTTGTTTAAATTGTTTGTGTTTGTTCACACACGTTACGGGGTGGTTTTGAATCTGACAATCAGGATCTATTTAGACTAAAATGTTTTAGAAAAATAATAACGTATTGTAACTTCTAGTCCTGATCATCACATAACAGTCCACGCCTTAACGTTTACAAAATTTATGTATTAACACGTGTAAATATTGTGGCAAATGTGACAACAAAGTGTGATTTTGAAGCACATAAACATGATAAAACATCAAACAGATAAAAACTCTACATGCCGAAAAAAAACCAGGTCAAATGAAAAAATTTACTTGCATTCTCAGAAAACTTGGTTCTCTCGAAACCACGATTAAAAATTATCCAGAACCTATAGTAAGACTGGTCATAGGCGCCAAATGTGGTGTAAAAAGTGGCTATGTGTGAGGTGGATTGGAAGATTTTTTTTAAAGGATGAGTGATAAATACAATTAGGAAAAGGTTCGTTAAATCATATTCCTATATAGGTTAACTAGATGACAAATAGATTGGCTGTGATTAATAAAAATTATTAATAAATAGCTGCATCCAGTTACGTCTATTTTGTTTCAAAATATACCTTTTTTACACCAAGTAAGCGAAATAAACACGTTTTCTTCCATAGAATATTTATCGCAAATGGCGCGAAATGAGTACTTGCGTCATTTCACTGTTATGTGTCCACAGTTTGGCTTCGTTGCCGCAGAGGCGCCGTTCGTTGAAAAAACCGGATGTGTGCACTTGGGCCTTAAATGGACAGTTGTCCGGTATACGTTACCACAGAAATAAAATTACCTACTATACCCTTTGTTATAAACTCTTCAAAAAAATCGAATACTATTAAATATTCATCCTATTTTTAGTTGCTATAGTATAAATACACTCAAACCTGTTTTTGTGCGGTATATGAAAAAAATTTATTCAGCACAATCTACTTAGGCCCGGTTCACACATCCGGTTTTTCAACGTGCGGCGCCACTGGGGCAAGGAAGCCCAACTATGCATAACCGTGTACTTCAGAACGAAGACTCATATGAGGCGACCATGCAGCGCCGTAGGGAACTGTGGTACAAATTGCATTGCGGATGTGTGCACCGGGCCTTAGACCTGGTTTGTACATTATATCTCAAGTACGGTCTGAAATACATTAGATCCAATAGAATAGTGCACACATGCCTCCGGCGCCGCACGTCATACTTGTGTGCAATTTGTACTGCAATTCCCCACGGCGCCGCAGCTCAACGCACACGCTTCTCCGGTCTGAAGTACCTTGTTTTCATAAACAAATGGAATATAAATAATAATTAATAAATAGTTGTATCCAGTAACGTCTATTTTGTTTCAAAATATGTTTTTTTTTTTTTTTTACACCAAGTAAGCGAAATAAACAAGTTTTCTTCGAAAGAATATATACCGCAAATGGAGCGAAATGAGTACTTGCGTCATTTCACGGTTATGTGTGCATAGTTGGGCTTCGGTGTCGTAGCGGCGCCTTACGTTGAAAAATCGGATGTGTGCACCGAGCCTTACAGTTCTTTCAAAATTTCGATCAAATTAGAACATAATTGACGAAATTATCAATAAAAATTACTTATCTCTCTATATTAAAAAAATGTTACCGCCGCCGCCGCCGACGCCGCCGCAGAATTGAAAACTGTGCTGTTTAGCTCGATTCTTAGACGGTTTCACGAAAAAGTACTGATCGGAAAAAAACAAAATTGACATGGTTTGTTCTTCATCGTATTCCCTGGACAATTATTAAGATTTTTTTCCGATGCGGCTATTAGTTTAGGGTTTATTAAGTGTTAAAATTGAAGAAGCGAAATTTCTTCCGCGAGTGAGCAAAACACATACAAATTTTCAGTCTTCAGCCGTGAGTTTTTTTTAAAGAGTACCTCTCAACGTAAATTTTTGCAGCTCGTCGAGTTTTTTTTTAAATTTACATTTGGTTCTTGATAATATTTTTTTGAAATTCGGGAAAAATCAGGACATTTTTGTTACTTTTTTTTAAAACTGCCGTATCTATATTTTATTACTATTATTTTTTAATTTTTAAAATATAGCAGTATACCTCAGAATGTACTCTTTCTTACGGTACTATTATTTTTGATATCGGTTAATAATTAAATTGGATGCGATCAAAAGTGGGTCATACAAAATTCGGAATCTTTGGATGTTTTCGCTACTTTTTGTTACTACCGTTAACTAAAACTGTCATATCTATATCGTATTACTATTAGTTTTTTGTTTTGAAAATAGCGCAGTATACCTCAGACTGTACTCTTTCTTACGGTACCATTATTTTTAAAATTGGTTGATAAATAAATTCCATGCAATCAAAAGTTGGTGACACAAATTTCGTATTTTTTATTTCGCGGAGCAAATTCGCGGAGCATTGTATTCGCGGAGGGTTGTATTTTTGACTATCGGGTTTGCCAGATATCAAATTTATCGTAGCAACAATTGCCATAAAAACGATTTCTTTTTATTTGGCGAGGAAAAAGGCTCGCTTTTTTCCCTCTGTTCTCAGACGTTTTACCGAGAAAGTACAAAGTACGCATCGTAAAGTTTGGAGATTAACAGGGTTTACTTAAAATTGTACAGGGAACAAGATGCAGAAGATTTTTTACTCATGCGGCCATTAGTTTAGGGTGCATTAAGTGTTAAAGCAAAAAAGAGTGAAATCACTTGCGTAAGAGGTATTGGTTTGCGAAGCAAACCAAACGGGATTGCGTAGCAACCCACGGGGGTCGGCGAGCGTAAGCGAGCAGGGGGAGAAGCCCTCGCTGTGACGTGATGGACCGTAAAGGGAAATCAGGATAATACAAATTATTCAGATAGTTTCACTCTGCGAATGGAATGTTGGTTTGCGAAGCAAACCAAATGCCATATGTAAAAGGATTGTTGGTTTGTGAAGCAAACCAAATGGGATTGCGTAGCAATCCCCGGGGGTTGGCGAGCGTAAGCGAGCAGGGGGCGGAGCCCCCTAGTAAATAAAAAAAATAAAAAACATTTTAATACATACTTAGATTGCTTTACCAGTACGGACTCATAATAAAGGGGGAAGTGTTGCAGATTCTGTGGGGCCAAAAAGACCTGGAGCACCTGAGTTACAAGTGTGACTTTTCTCCGCAACTTCGCCTGCTAGCCTTAACTGGGCATATTAGAATGGCCTTCACGCCTAGTGTGTTCCTGTCCCTTCCAGGAGCCAGGCTCCCGACGTACACCCATTCCGCCCATTGACACCCCCTCGCCCCAACTCTGAGATTGACTTCTACTTCCCTTATGAGACCAATTTTGGAATATGATTTCCCTATATATTTTTGTACCTCAGATTCCAATCTTAATAGGTTAGATAATGTTCAAAATAGTGCTGCGACTGTTGTTTCATTAGCCGCTTGTATATGTCTCGGTAGCAAGATATACAAGATTGAAGCTCCTTTTGGAATTTTTAAGTTATTTCAGAATTTGTATAGTTTGTAAGAAAATGACCTTCTAATTTACTGCAATGTTGGAGTCCTGCATATATTTTATCTGCTGTCATGTCTTCTTGTTCATGTTCTTCTTGCCCATCGATAACATCTGTTACGTAATTTATAATGTCATCATCCCTTACGGTTTCGTCCGAATCATTTCGACAAGATCATTTTCACTGAAAGTATTACAGCCAGTATCGGCTATATGGTCACCCTCTTATAAGGTCACCACGTTTATATGGTCAGTTTTCTTAAGTCCCGTCTAACGTAATAAGGAACATGTGTTAAATCGCACCGCTTATGTAGTCATTTTATTTTCCTGGTTATCGGTTATATGGTCGTTTTCATCTTTTCAATGAAGTTATCAGTTTTTTTTTTTTTTGTTGGAAAATAGTAATTGTTGTAACATTTCTTGAGGCGAGGAGCAACACCGGTAATGACCAGAAAAAAAGTCTTTGCGATCCCAAAGAGGGCCTGAATTTACGCCTGTACTTAATTCCCCTTCCCCCAAGTTTATTGGCTGAAGTTATCTCTCACTGTTTGAAAAGTACGTTGAAATCGAGACGAAAAGAGTAAAGAAAAATGTATTTTCATTTGGATCATACGTGACAAATAAAAATCTTCAGTTATGTTTTTTTTTTTTTTTTTTAATTTTTTTTTTTTTTTTTTTTAGCCTGCTGAGAAATTATTCCTCTGCGCAAAATAAAAACGGAAACAAAAATAATAAATTTAGAATCTGCGAGCTTTTATGCTGTTGCTATTCCACACACACACACACACACACACACACACAAAGAAAACAACAATAATTAAATTCCATAAAATTCATTTTAAAATGTTCTAGATTGAATTTTAAAATTTGCCGTGACCCAAAAATTGCAAAAAATTCGGACTATATGTGTGCCAAATCCCATATAAGTGTCGTAGATTCGTCAGGACAGTGAGATAACGAAAAACAGACACTTCCTTTTATAATAGTAGTTAATTTGGTAATTTTTAGTTTACGTCGTACTAGAGCAACACAACGGGCTATTGACGACGGTCCGGGATCAGTCCCTTAAAGCAGTGCTCTTCAACCTTTTTATCGCCGCGGACCGGATCATCGTTTGATAATTTTAACGCGGCCCGCTGGGGGGGGGACGTTGATTGTTTATATTTTAGATTGTTTTGATTTAATAATTTTAATTTAATTGCATTTAAACATGCCTTCAAAATAAAATACAGTTACACCAAAAAATGAACATAAAGTGATTTAACATTTTAACTCACGCTAAATCAATGAGAACCCTGAGCTTGTTTCATTGAAACGAGACGGTTTCATCAGGTGGTAATAGGAGACAATGATACTCGAAGTGTGTTGCTTATGTCCAGTTTATTCCGTTGTTTTGTTTTGGTTGCTGTCACTGCAGAAAACCATGCTTCACACAGATAGGTTGTCGGAAATGGCAATAGGGATTTAAGTGCTGTGGTGGCAATCTCAGGGTATTCCGCCATGACTTTAATCCAGAAAATCGGCCGAGTTATTGTCTCGAACGTAGTTTTAATGCCGCCTTCATTTGTAATCTCCAGCAGTTGATCTTTTGGTACAGACATGCTAGATTCGCCTGATTTGTTGACAAATGGGTTGCGGATCCATTCCTTACTAGTTCGTGGGTCTTTTGTGGTTGGAAAGTAGCGATCAAACTCTTTTAAAAACAAAGACAGATGATCGTGCACCAACTGGGAGAATGAATGTTTAGGCTGTCTCGCCTAAATTTCCCGCTAATGTCTGAAACATGTCCAAAATGCCTCTGTTCACGCCCCGTCCCCACAACTTCAGTTTGGCTTTAAATGCAGCTACTTTGTCTGCCAACTTGAAAACAGTTATCACATTTATCAAAATTGGAAAATAGAGACATTCAGAAGTCATAATTGAAGCTCTAGTAACCGAACAAATTTCAAATTATGATTTACCGCCTCCTAATTTGAGTGGACATTTCATAGATAAGAACCGCACAAACCCGAGAGAAATACACCACAGTAAATAAAATGGAAATAATTTAATGTTCCTTGGGCGGCCCGGTACCATTTGATCCACGGACCGGGGGTTGGGGACCACTGCCTTAAAGGAAAGATCCGAGGACAACACCTCGTAATTTTGAGCCACGGTCAGATGACGAAGCAACACCTGAGCTGGCACCCCACTCTCCAAACTTCCACACCAACCCAACGTGAGGACTTTCGCCCACGACAGATTTAAGGTGCACCAGCCGCCTCTACACCATACGTTTACAAACTTCCATGTCCGGACCCGGATTCGAACCAGGAACCTTCCGATTTAGAGGCTAACATTTATATTAGTAGGGAAAAGTGCATTGAATATGGATGCACGTACGTATGCGTAATGTACTTAAATTGGTAAGGTAAAGTAATAAAATTCACTAAAAAAATATTGCATGTAGTTTTTACTTCGCGAATTAATTTTTTAGATGTTCTTTAAAGTTTAATTATTTGTTTATGAGCACTATATTCTGATAGATGAATATAATCATGCCATAATTAAATAGTGTTGTATTGTTCCGCATATATGGTCACACCGCTTGCATGGTCTGATTTTTCTGGACCGCTGAGCTGACCATATAAGGCCCGGTGCACACATCCAATCTATGAAGAAAACTTTTCCGGCTCAAAACGGACCTAAGGTTAACTGATATCAATGAGCCGGACCACATATCTTCAGCGCACACATTCCAGGGTCGACTACGTCCACTCCCTATCGTGTTCATCCTGGGCAGATAAGGGTTTTTCGGACGGCGTGTCACAAGGCCCACTTCTAATATTTCTCATTAGAGGCTTTCCCTAGCTTCGGCTAATCCGCTGTGGGTTTTCAATAACTCGGTACGGAGGGGTCTGCTTCCATTCGAAGGAAGGAAGGTGCACACATCCGATTTTTCAACGTGCGAAGCTGCTGCGGCACGGAAGCCCAACTACGCACACATAACCGTGAAACGACAATTACCCATTTCGTGCCATTTGAGATAAATATTCTATCGAAGAAAACGTGTTTATTTCGCTTACTCGGTGAACAAAAAAGTATATTTTGAAACAAAATAGGCGTTACTGGATACAACCATTTATTAATTATTATTTATATTCCATTTATTTATGAAAACAAGGTACTATACAAGGTATATTCAGAATATGGGGAACTGCGGTCCAACTTGCGTGCAAATTGTACCGCACTTCTATGGGGAACTGCGGTACAAATTGCACGCAAGTTGGACGTGCGTCGCCGGAGGCATGTGTGCACTACTCCATTGGATCTAATGTATCTCAGACCGCACTTGCGTTGCGGCGCCGCACGTTGAAATACCGGATGTGTGCACCGGGCCTAACCGTTACTGACTGCAAAACCTTCTCCGCAGATGCCATGTACTAGCGCAACGATTTCTGTTAACATTGATGTGGTTTCGGTTGCACTTCTATTATTGACACATTCCGGCCAGGCTGCTTTCGAGCATGCATTTCATTTGTGTGTTGTTTTATTTCAGTAATTGCAGCAGCAGCGTGATTCAAGCAGTCCAATATCGAACACTTTTACCAAACGTCAGTCAAGATTATTGCATCGTTTTCAAGTTTTTCCAAAATGTATCTAAAAGTTAACTTTACGTAGTGTTTCTTAAAAGCTGCGATTATGCCCTGATCTAATGGTTGTATAAGGCTTGTCGTATTGGGTGGTAAAAATAATACTTCAGATTAGGGTGCTCTATACAAGGATGACCGGGTGCATCGTCAACAACTAGCAGCACGTTAAAAGGAAGGCCTTATATCAGTCATATGTTTTTGGACTTCTGGAACGAAGCAATCGTTGAACCATGTTATAAAAACAGCTGTTGTGACACATGCTTTTTTATTGGCCATGAAATGGACTGGAAGCTCAACTACATTTTTGCCCTTTAACGCACGTGGGTGCAATGATCTATTTATAATGAGGGGTTTTAACATTCTCGCTTCAGATGCTTTACTACAAAGTAAGAATGTTACTCTATCTTTTACAGCTTTAAAACCACTTGCAGTTTTCTCGGACTTGGCAATGAACGTTCGGCTAGGCATCTTCTTTCAAAACAACCCAGTTTCGTCAGCATTAAATACTTAATCCGGCCAACATCCACCATCTTCAATAATTTTTGCTAACGCTTTAGAATAATTTTTAGCGCCTGTTTCATCAGCGGATGCAGCTTCGCCTTTTATCTTCAGATTGCGAAGTGCGTGTCGTTGTAAAAACCCGACTATAACCAGCCATTGCTTGCACAAAATTTCGGGCTTCCAATGTGAGACGATGAACTAGACGGCTCTAAATCCTTAGGCTGATTATAAAACCGTATAGCTTTCTCTTTAATTAATTATCCGTCAATGGGGATTCGTTTTTGAGTTAATTCTTGAATCCACAATATCAGCGCCTTTTCCGATTTTCTCTATCAAAATGTTTCTTGAATACAATGCTCGTTTAGCGCTTTCGTTTGTGGCACAATTACTAAATTTATTTATTTCACCTGCACGTTTTTGTATGCTTCTCATAGAGGATTCACCTAATCCAAATTCTTTACCAAGAGCTGTGTGAATCCTTCATCTTCTGCTATTCGTTTTAAAATCGTAGTCTTATAAACTGGGAGGAAACTGTCTTTCTCTTCGCTTTGTTTTTGCCCTTATTCATTTTCAAGGATAAAAATAAAATAAAAATCCTAAAAATGTATACCTAAATAGAAAAAATAGTAAATTTACCTTCAATTTATACTTTGAAATTAATTTTATCTTGATGGTCCAGGAATACGAAAGCTGCCTTCATCTTCTGCTATTCGTTTTAAAATCAAGTCTTAGTTTCTAAGGAAACCGTCTTTCTCTTCGCCCTTATATAAATAGGTATAAAAATAAAATAAAAATCCTAAAAAATTATACCTAAATAAGAGTGATATCCAATACCGCCCTATACCATAATACCCGGTGCAGGACCAGTGTGGCGGCGCATAACGCAGCTGTTCAGCATCCTCTCTCCACGGTGTCTCCTGACTCGAATCCGACCATCGTGGTGTTGCAGACAGAAGCGTGACTCGTTAGTAAAAGCAATTTCATTCCATTCTGCCGTCCACATCCTTCTTTCATCGCACCATTGGCGGCGGAGACGTCTGTGGTTCTGCGTCAAGGGTAGACAAAGCAATGGAAGTCTTGCGGACAGACCACTTTGCTGTAAACGGCGTCGAATGGTACGCGCAGACACTGGGGGATGCGTTACAGACTGAATGTGCTGTGCTTTGATTCGTGATGTGGCTGAGCGATCCGTCACTCCCATATGCACAATATGCCTGTCATCACGTGAAGTGGTGCACTGAGGTGGATGCGATCGAACACATCGGTCCGTCGTACCCTCCTGCATCCAACGATCACATATCCGCATTACAGTTGTTTGGTTTCGTCCAACACGACTACCAATTTCCCTGAAAGATAATCCACAATCTCGGTAGGCCACTATCCTTCCTCTGTCGAACTCGGATACTTGATCAAAAGATGATCGCTGTTTTCTACGAGGCATAATTGTGATTGTTTTTTTGAAAAACCCACTAGAAAAACACAATTGCCGTACTTGAAATCGTCGAAATCTCCAAGCCTTAAATAGCGCTTTGAAGTGGCGCCACAGGCGCGCGTGATGTGCGTCTGCGCTGAAATTCTAATCATTTGCATATCTCACCTCCGCTAATGCATGTTGTAAATTTCATATTATTTGCATGCTTCCTTCAGGGTGTTGCATTTACGGTGGCCAGCAGTGTATAAAGGTTACAAGGCAAGCAAATTTCATTGTTTCACGTTCAAGATAAAGTGAACACTGCCATCGCAAAACTAAAGTTATGGCAAAAGAGAATTGGTAATGGAAAAGTAGACTCGTTTCCCTCTCTTCATGAGTTTATAACCAGTTCTACTACTAAAATTGATGCTGATAGTCTGAAATGCATAACATTTGGAGAGTTTGCAAGTGGGCTTGAAAAACTATTTCCCTGATTTAACCAAAAATATTGAATGGATAAGATATCCGTTTAACATTAACACAACATCCATGCCAGTAAGATTTGTCGCATGCGGAAAAAGAGCAATTGTTGGAATTGGCTACAGACGGATTCTTGAAAAATAAACATATGGAGAGTACTTTAACATCATCCGGTTAAACAGAAAAATTTCTAAAATACATCTTGCCTTTTCCAACTTCATATTTATGTGAAGTTGCTTTTTCAGCATTTGTAGACATTAAGTCGAAAAAAAGGAACAGACTATTGGACGAGGAACCACGTCTCAGATTAAATTTAACAACCAGGGAACCAAATTATGACGATCTGTTATCTCCGCACAAACAATTTCATCCTTCTCATTGATCCAAATAAACGTTATTTATAATATAACTTTTATTTATATTTTATTATGAATAATTTTATTTCTCTTTTGTTATTATTTTGTGTATGTTACCAAAAAAGAAAAAAAAATACATTTTGATTGTAATGAAAATACATCCATTTTTTGACGAAGGGTACTCAGCGTTACGAAAATTATAGAAGGGGCACACATATGTCAAAAGTTTGGGAAACACTGATCTAGAGTAAACCAATTCAAACCGAGTAAGGTCAACACCACCTAGACGGACAAGGCCGCGGCGCTCATTTGTGACGTCAGAGCAAGTAGGGAAACGGTGAAGCTGGATTCTCCCAATGACACCGCAAAACATTAACAAGTGCAACCCAAAATAAGCTTACTCGGTTATCTACCGCAGTTTGATATGAGAAAACAAATAACTAAATGTGCTTTTAATCTTTTTTTTTTTTTTTGTTTTCTTTTCAAGGAAAACTTAGGCTTGAAAAGGAAAGTTAATTTCAAATAAGAAATACTTTCAGCAGCTGCCTTGAAAAATACAAATGCAATAGAATTTTATAAATATTTGTTGTTAAAATTGAATGCCAGGAAATCAAATCTTAAACACAATAGAACACAAATAAAAGTAAGAACAAATTTTATTTTTGCACACATACAAATATCAGCAAACATTTATATTATCTTAATTATGTAAAGGTAAACAAGATAAAATTCTGATTATATTCAAATTCATATAAATCAACCTTAAAATAATATTACTTAGTTTTAGTATTTATTCTGGTGCTTTATATGATTTTTAAGGGATATTTTACTCTTTGGCTTTTTTGTTTTTTATGTGTTTGGGGTAAAGATTTTTTTTCTGGCATAGGCTGCAGAGTTGCATTTGTTGGGGAGTTTTTAACTGTTTCTAGTTTACGCTGTTTAGCAAGTGAAACAGGTTTTGGTGTATCATTTTTTAAAGTGCAATAATTGTTTAGTAAAACATTTGTTGCAGGTCTTAAAATTAGTTTCAGTACATGGTCTGTTGAATGCCCATTAGAACAACTCTCATCGTTAAGAAAAAATTCATGCTTATTAATCAAATCAAAACTAATAGTGATTGCAAGTTCCCTTTGATTATTCTGTCTCAAAAACAAATGTTCATTCTTTTGGTTAACTAGCTTTTGTACAACTATGTAATTATATGTAACAGCAGTAACAACATCTGGAGATGGACATAGCAAACCACCTCTGTCTAAATTCCGAATAAGAATGTAGTCCGAAATTAAATTTAAAGTTTTATCTAGAACTAAAGATTTTGAGCAAGCATCACAGTTGAGTTTAGAAATGGCTGAACGAGCACAATAACCTGATAAATAGGTTAAAACTGGCAGCAGAGGTTTTAAATCAAAATCCGTTTCAGAAATATCTGATACAAATTGGGAATATCCAACATTTCCCTTAATTTCTGAGCAGTTGTTTTCAGGGTCAGTGTTTTTAATTTCTACTTTACCATACATGTTGGAATTTAAAACAAGTGGAAGAAAATTTTGCATCCTTAATTTGGCCTCATATTCATAAATTTGTGAAACTGATATTAGATATTGTGAACCCGCAAGTGTTCTATATTTTCCAAAGCGATCTTCAAGGGAGTCGGTTTGAATTTTACCAGGTAAAAAATACGTAAACTTCAACTCCTTAATGCAATACTTAGACATCTCAAGAAGAGCATATGTTGTATGTGAGATGGCTAAATGTGTTTCTTTTGTTAGTTTACCTGTGGAGCATTTTTTGTCTTTCCATGCATCCAACCAGGAAAGAAAATCATTCAGATATTCTACTTTTACATCATTTGCGGACAGAGTTATTGGTTCTTGAAAGGGATCCTGTAGACGCTGTCCTTTGAGTGGAGTCTTAACATTTACAATTTTCCACCATTTGCAAATCAAAGTAATAAAATCGGCTGTTGGTTTGTAACTTATTAAGTTATGTTCCTGTCCTAGTTGCAAAAGAGCTTGAACAACAAAGTCATTAAATATTTTAAGGACTAGCTTCACATTTTGCCTCTCTAGATTACTAGGAGTTAATGATTTAAGTGTTAACCCATAAGAAAATTTTACTAAACTATTGTTTTCAACATCGTGTAAAGCTTTTAGTGTACCAAAGTTAGCTTCAAGAAGCGGAAATTTTTCATAATCATTAAAATCTGGATAATAAAAACACTGACTTATATTTTTTTGGTTAATCCAATTGTTGCGGATGCATTTTAGGATATGCACAGAATCAAATATATAAAATAAAGGACTAGTAGCATCAGAAGGGTGGGGATACACAATGCTTACTTTTGGAGGAGTGTGGAATAAAGACATAGATTTACTATTGAGAGCATTGTTGTCAGATACAACACCTATGACTTTAAATCCTATATCATGGAGCTTAACAAGAATTTTTTTTATAATTCCATTTAAAATGTTTGCATTTATGGTTTTTACAGGTACAATATGTACAGTAGATTTAAATGAAGAAAGAAGGCTCTGTATCATAAAAACCTGAGCAGACGTTGCAGCATTTTCAGAATTAAATGCCATTCCTAATATATTTCCACCTTTGTAGTCAAGATAAGGTTTAATATGTATTTCGTCAATTAGCAAAACAACTATTTTGTCACAAGACTCTAATGAGTTAATTTGTCTTGATATGAACATCAAAAAATTCTCATCAGATTGTTCTAGTTGGGGGTTAGTATTCAGTGATGCACAAGTCTTTTTCAAAGTCCTTGGGTGTGGAATCATAACCTAACCAGAATTTCTTTAAAAGTTATAGGCATGAGGAGATATTGAATGTAAAATACAATAAAATATAAGCATTTCAGGAGAGTATCTTAATAAAAATTTACTGCATAGAATGGAATTAATTTGTTCAATTAGGAATTGGATAGAAATTTTTTTATAATCATTTACATTTACCATTAAAGTATTCAATAGTTTCACAATAGATGTAACAATTGATGGTAACATTTCTGTTGCATTTAAATCAACTTTATCAGATAAAATATTTAAAATTTCTAATATTACATTTATATCATTTACAGTTTGAGGGAAATTGAACTTACCCAAATTATTTAATGCTATGTCTCCCAAAAAAACAGAAATTTTTAAACTTTCATTTATGATGACAGAAGATTTGATAATGGGTACATCTGTTGTTTCCATAAGAAGAAACAGTATTTTATCAGTTCTACAGACAATGCTCCAACTCGCAGGAACATTTACTACGTTTAAACATCCATTTAACTGTTCTAAAGAATGAAACTTTGTTTTCTTGTCATGCTGTTCTTTGGATGATATGCTTTCAGCAATGCAAATCTGTAAATTGTCGTTTTCCACCCTCAGTCTTCTTTCAACGGGACTTTCTCTGGTGTTGGTAGAAGTAGACGAGAGATAAATGGGACAGTTTGGCAGAATGGATGGAAAAGCATCAACTTTAAGCCTAGATCGCCTCAAAGAAACAGAAATGTGCTTTCCAGTCTTAGAATCATAGGCTGTAGTGCATCTTTCAATTGACTCCTTAGGGAAATGTAGCTCACATACCTATATGAAGAAATATTTTATTTAAAACATGTTGAAGAGAATGCAAACAGCTTATTGCATTTTTGAAGAAATGTTAGTAATTCAACTGTATATATATATATATATATATATATAAAAGTTTTTAGTATACTTTTTAGTGAAAACTTAATTTAATACTTGTATAGATATAAACATTTTCTGATCACACATTCTTAAAAAAACGTTAAAATTACAAATAAATGTTGTTTGTTTTAATTATGCAGCCGAGAACATATTTTGAAAACAAAGTAAAGCCACTTACTTAACTGCACATCAAGCTTTTTTTTCTCAATAAAATAGGAAATATTCAAAAAGAACGCTTATTACAAATGTAAAACAAAAAACAGTGTAAATCTTCAGAAAATGGCTCTAGCAAATATTCTTAGCAAAACAAAAACGTTCTAATTTTTGTTCTAAATATTCGGCCATCAAGTGGCGATGGTACTGTGTTTTTAAGTCTAAATAATATTTTGAACAAATGAATTACATACCTTAGAATATTTTGTAGGCACGAAATCCTTTCTGCAAATTGCGCGAATCCACTTCTTTCTCAATACTTCTTCATTCGGGAAAGAGAACACTTGGACTTTGGGGCTATTTGGATAGTTGCCCCTGCATCCTGGCACGCAACATGTGAACACCATCACTGTTTAAAACGAATTTAAAATACTGAATGCATACGTTGAGCCTAACCCTTTTTGTGTGGTAACGAAGTCACGGTCTACACCATAGAGGAGAGATAAGAATAGAGAGCGCATCGCCATTCATGAGGTCGAAAAAGCTGTTGTACTATTAACTTAGCGTTTTTAGCCCACCCTTAAACCAGATTTGGCTTCATATCACCACGCCACGTAAACAATCTTGGCGATACCTTCGTCTGCGTAATGTAAAGATTATCGGGCTTTCGCCTTTTAGAACCAAATAAGCACAAAATAAACGAAATGTGTTTATTTTGTAAAAATTACGGAGTTCGTGCTTATTTTGTAAAAAATACGGAGTTCGTGCTTATTTTGTAAAAAATACGGTGTTGGTGCTTATTTTGTAAAAAATACGGAGTTCAAACAGATAATTTCGCATAAAGTATTTTTACTGTATGATTTTGCGTACTTTGAACCATTATTTCATAAAAGCAATATATATGATATTAATGATTTTAGATCACTTTGTTAATTTTGAAAATATGTTTTATGATTTTAAAACTTGTAAGTAATAATTATTAGATTTTGAAACAGATTTTGTTTTTCAAATACGTTTTCAATGTGAATAAATTTCATGGCTTTTGGACAAGCGTTTAAAAATACATATGCAGGAAGATCATTGATATTTTTTTAATGACTCAGATAAATAAATATTTCATACTCTAGCAGAAGCACTTAAGTTAGATAGATTACATCAGGTCAATTCCTTGAAAAATAGAACAGTCAAGAGAAAATAATTTCAAAAATTTTTATCTCAGCTTTTTTTAAGTTTTTTTCCATATTGTTTAAAGTATAGATAGAGAAGCAAAGAACGCACAAATAAAAATTAAAAAAACGAAATTATGACTAAAAAATACAGAAAAGCCCCATCTTAATACGATACAATACCAATGAAGACAAGTCAATGAAAATGCCACTATCTGTACTGTTAAAAAATTTAAATAAATGAACAATTGACATATTGGAAAGAAAAGGATTTTAAATTGATGAAAAATATATTTACATTTAGTTTCCATGAAATACACAAATGAATCAGTGACCTTTAAACAAAGTTAATTTATTATTTATACTTCTCAATTTTTTTTTGGAGGTCTTCGTTATAAACTTTAGCTATATGATGTAGCTTTATTTTAAAATATCAAAAAAATACTGATAATCAACAAATCTTTGTGTTACCTGATTTCACCACTCAAACGATTCCACAACGAACATTTTGACTGGTATTGTTTAGTTCTTTTGTAAAATCAAAATCGTTAAAGATGGATTGAAAATTTCAACGGATATGAAATCTGCGGAAATTTTACACTAAAAAAAGCTACCTTGATTTTTTTTTAATTCATAATTTTTCAATTAAATATTTATATTTTCGCAAGAGATCGTGACGTCACGCCGATTGGATTTCTTCGCAATTCGTATTTTGCCGAATTCGACAACGCCAAGACCATTACGGCGTTCCCGTGGTTTTGGTTTGATATCCAAACCATTGTTCATAATTTGGTTTGCGAAGCAAACCTATAACTCCACAAAAGCAAATGGCACTGCAACGCCAGGCTAGCCAAGCAGTGACTAGTCTTAAATAAGCGAACTGCACATCCGCATACAAGAGCCTACCTACAACTTTATAAATACGTGACATTTGTTTATTCCAGCGGAAGGCGCCAAGATTCGCCAACCGGCATTTTTGCGTATAACCGTAAAACATTCGATTTTTTCGCAAAATTCATTATTTTAATGGCTCTAAAACATTTTCTATCAGCTTACAGATATTCAAATTGTTCTCACGAAGTAAATTAACGTAAAAAAGTTCTCACAATGATGAATAAATATTGATTATACAACAATGTGATGCAACGTTACTCGTTTTAATATGCTTTAAATACTTAAAAAAAGCAGATAAGTAAATAATAACATCTGTGACATGAGTAGGGGGATCCTTCAGTTCCTCTCTCCTTGCAATTGTTTGCACAACAGTTGGTCAACCGTTTTTTTTCAATAAACTTTCTCTCTTCAACGCGTCAATTTACCGTCCCCATGTTAAATCCCATAGAGACCGTTCTCAGAGGCGAAGAAGCGTCCGTTCGTCACGTGGTCTTACGAGGACAACCACTGGCAACCCCTATGCGCTCTCTACCTTTATTCCTCCTCTAAGGTCTACACAGGAATAATGGCGAGCGGAAGCTTCTGTCTTCGGCACTTCCTTCCCTACTTGGTGTGACGTCACAGACAAGTTTCGGTTCAGAAACAGGGCCTTGTTCGTCTAGGTCAGGGGTCGGCAACCTGCGGCTCGCGAGCCGCATGCGGCTCTTTTGATGTAAAGTTGCGGCTCTCCAGTTCCACACGAAAAAATTAATAATTTATCATCAAAACCCTTAAAAAATAAGAGAAAATATTTTTAAATTCCTAATTTCTCAATAGACTCTATTTTCATAATGGTTAATTACAAATCTCTTCGCGTAACATGACCGTAATGAGATAAATTTGAACTATTGTTTTGTTCTTAGAGATGAAACTCCGTGAAAATGTTTATCTTTCAGCCAATTGCATTCCATTTCCCTCCCACCCAAACAGCCACCGTCTAGAGTCTAGACAACACGTCTAGATGATCAGATGGTGAGTACGTCAAAGATTGTTTTATACGTGCATCTGAAGAACTGTTTCGTAATTTTGAAAACAAAGCAGAAATCATGAAAAAAATCAAAGATTTGATATTATCTACTAAAACAGTACAAGATAGAACTGCTAAAATGTCCTCAAATGTAACACATATGCAAGTGGAAGACATTCAACTGGCTTCTGCCTTATCACTTGCTATAGATGAGTCTTGCGACATAAAAGACACGGCACAAAATACCCTTTTCGTCAGGTATATGTCGTCCCAAGGTCCAAAAGAAGAATTGCTAGGATTGCTACCGCTCTCATGGCAAAACTCGTGGAGAAGATATAGCAAATGTTGTGCAAAAATGCCTGGAAGACAATGGAATCGATATAAATAAAATCGTTTCTATAGCAACTGATTTAGACAGAAGTATGACAGGAATACCCCCATAGAGGGGTAACATCAATTCTTCAGAAAAAAATAAACCACGAAATTCTAACGTTTCACTGCATAATTCATCAAGAAGCGCTTTGTTCCCAAACATTTCCGGCCAAAATAGTTGAGGTCATGAACTTGGTAATTAAGATTATTAACAGCATCTTGACAAAGCACTCTACCATCGCCAGTTTAAAGATTTCCTTGAAGAAATAGATAGCCAGTTTTCTGACCTACTTCTGCACAATAAAGTGCGATGGCTTTCCAGAGGTAACATATTGCAACGTTTTGTTTTGTGCTTGAGTGAAATAAAAACATTCTTCAGTGAAAAAAGCATTGACCATCCCGAACTGGAAGAAGACAAATGACTGCAAATATTCAACTTCATGGTAGATACCACAATGAAACTAAATCTAAAACTACAAGGAAAGGGCAACTCAGCCTACGCCTTGATTGAAGAAGTAGTTTGCTTCGAAAAAAAATTACTTCTTTTTGTTGAAGACATGGAGAGCGGTAAATTACTTCATTTTAGAAATCTGAAGCAATATCGCGATGAGACCAATGCAACTATTGACACCAATTACTTCACAATAGCTTTAAGAAACATGAAGGATGGATTCGCTGAGAGATTCGAGCAATTCAAAACAAACAAAAGTACTCTCGCGTTCATAGTAAATCTTCTCAACACAAATACAAATGACATCAACATTGAGCCATTTGGAATTGATGCTGGATCGCTTCAAATGCAATTGCTAGATTTGAAAACCAGACTTGTGGAGTGGCAAGTTCACAGAACTCAAGAGCAAGTTGCAAGAGTTGGAGGTCCAGAAATGCATGCACATCGCGCAGCACAAGTGGACAGCTCTAAAAGAAATTCCGCGAGTTGAGGCCCTCATATTCGGCGCATGGAATAGTTTTCCAGAATGCTAAAGTGAGGTAAAGAAGTTGGCATATGGAGTGCTGACGATCTTCGGGTCGACATATTCGTGCGAGCAAGCGTTCTCTTGCATCAATATATTAAAAAGTAAAGTTAGAAGTCAACTAACAAATAAAAATCTAGAGTCGTGCTTGAAACTTAAAACAAGTTATAAGCCAGATTTAATCAAACTTTCAAAAGGCATGCAAAGCCAATGCTCCCATTGATGGAACTATCCATATTTGTGTTTTTAAATGAATAAATATTATTCCGTATTTAAAGCCGTTGAAAATTTTTAGTGGCTCTTTAAAAACTGGGAAATTTTGTAAATTGTAACTTTTGGCTCTTCCGTTTCAATAGGTTGCCGACCCCTGGTCTAGGTGGTGTTGGTAAGGTCGGGTATTTTGCTAGTGGGATTATAAATCTGTATCCCCCCCCAAGAGAAATTATTTTATACTTTTTAGTCCGTTACAGAATCGTGCTATATTAAAACAAAATTTTATTTGAGCAATTATTTTCTGTTTTTTTAGTCTAGTGCTTTTCAATATCAAATTCGAAATTAGCGTCCCCAAATACGAATTTTAGAGTAAATCCGAGCATTTTTAAAAATTTTAGCCGCAATCTTGGTTCCGCAATTTTGAATTTCAAATTTTCTTAAAATATAACTAGTGATTGTTTGGCGCTGCATGGCCAAATCTGGCCCTTGTGCCACAAAAAATCAAACAACCTTCTCAAAATAGAGTGCCGCGGTTGCCCGTTTGGAAGTAATTTGTAATTAACTTCGTACTAGAGCAACACAACGGGCCATATTGACTACGGTCCGCGATCAATCCCTACAGGTAAAGATCCTAGGACACCTCGTAACTTAGAACCACGGTCAGATGACGAAGCAACACCTGAGCTTGCACCCCAATCTCAAAACTTCCACACCAACCCAACATGAGGACTTACGGCCACGACAGATTTAAGGTTTACCAGCAGCCTTTACAACATACGTTTACAAACATCCATGCCCTGACCCGGATTCGAACCTGGAACCTTCCGATATAGAGGCTAACACCTTAACCACTAAGTTGGGTTGGCGTGGAAGTTTGGAGAGTGGGGTGCCAGCTCAGGTGTTGCTTCGTCATCTGACCGTGGTTCAAAATTACGAGGTGTTGTCCTCGAATCTTTCCCTTAAGGGACTGATTCCGGACCGTCGTCAATAGCCCGTTGAGTTGCTCTAGTACGACGTTAACAAAAATTACCATTACCTTAACCACTAAACCGGTTGGTCGGCTCGTTCTTAATAGAGCCATATGTTACTATGGAAATACCTAGCTTTTAGAACACCTTTATTGCAAATTCTTATTTCTAAATATTAAAAAAAAAATAAGAATGCAATAAATTGTGGAAAACGATTTCAATATCCTTCGAAGTGGGCAAGGCACATGGTAATGTTTACATAATTTTAAGTTGATTTTTCTGAAACTTTAAGGTAAGAATGTGAAACAAATAAAATGAAAACGCAACAGCATAGCAAAATAATGAATACAAAAACTTTATCTCAAATCACACAAACACAACACAATGAAAACACACAGCAAGCATATAAAAATTAATACTAAAGCTTTATATATCAAAATACTTATAAAAATATACAAGCACATAAGACAGACATCAAATAGCTACACAAAAACAATCGGGAATGAAAAAAACCAATTCAATTTCTGTTACAAGTTTCTGTTCAAGATATAAAAAAAGCAACAACACAGCAAAATAACGCAACAGCATAGCAAAATAACGAAAACAAAAACTTTATATCTCAAATCACATAACAGAACACAATGAAAACACAACAGCAAGCATAAAAGTGCTAAAGTTTTAAACATCAAAATACATATAAAAATACACTAACACATAAGACATCATCAACTAGCTCCATGAGCTGCACAAAAACACTCGGAAATGAGAAATAATAATTCAATTTCTGAATCCACTCGGGAATAAGAAAAAACAATAATTCAATTTCTGAACACATGGGAATAGGAAAAAAACAATAATTCCATTTCTGAACATTCGGGAAGGAGAAAAACAATAATTCAATTTCTGAACACTCGGGAATGAGGAAAAAACAATTCACTTTCGTTACCATAAAGGGACAAGAATCTAAAAATGAGACAGATTTGTTGAAAGCTCCCCATATTATTAATTTGATGTTTTCCTTAATTATTTCTATTGATGACACCATTACATTTTGCATCTCCCCCTCCCCCCAAATTGGGTTGATTTCACCATCTGTTTCACCGAAATTGCCTCAGAGGCGGGGAAAATCTGGCTGATGCAACCCAGTCCAAAACAATGATAGTTTTAGTGTTTTGTGTAAATTTTATACTAATTAGTATTTTTTATATAAAATTTCTACTCTCAATATTAATATTTTGGTTGCAGTTCTACTTTAATACTTAAAAGGAAGAGTTAGTTTGTTTCTTTTCTTGCCCGCAAAGTCCTGATGAATCTATGGCACTTACAGTGATGGGATTTGGCACAGGTAGTCCGAATTTTTTGCAATTTTAGGGTAGCGGCGAATTTAAAAATTCAATCTAGAACATTTTCAAATGAATTTAATGGTTTTTTTCACCGTTTGTCCTTCTTCCGCGGAATGAAGGAGCATCAAAATTTAGACTTTTCGCCCTCACGTCACCCTTTGGAACCACGCCACGTTCTTTTCATCGCCCGTCTAGAATGGGATAGAAAACAGATGGTTTTCATTTTGCGCGGTGGAATGTTTTTGCAGCGGACGATAAAAAATAAAGTTTTAATTTAAGTTATGTAGTTCTTTTTCTATCTACTAGACCGTTAAAAATAGAGTAAAAATTTCAACGTATTTGAAATCTGAGAAAAATTTGACACCAGATTATTATTATTTTTTTTTGTTTGACCAATTTTTGACCGTTTGATTTTTTTTTTCAAAATAATTTTTCAATAAAAAATTTATATTTTTTGGTTTGCGAAGCAAACTACCACACGGGCAATGTGACCTCCACGAAAAGGACTGTGACGGGCAACACCCATTTCGACGGATTTGAAATCTGCGGAAAATTTTACACCAGATTAATACCTTACATCTCGGCGTTGCCAGTGGTTTGCGTCGCAAACCAACACCACGGGCACGGGCACGGGCTAGCCACGCAGTGGCTAGTATGGAATATGCATGAAAACTAGCAAAATACTGATCATTGTTAGTGAGTCCAATTAATGGATTTCAAGGACGGAAGTTAGAAAAGGCACCCTAGTCTTTGCATTATTGCTCTCTAGAAATGTCAGAGAAGAGGATTTTAGTGATTTGTTTCTTCCATCTCCTCTTAATAGAATGCAGCGGGCTACATGAAAAGTAATACGTATACAGGGAGCTTTATGAAAGAAAGGTTGACTTTTGTACTTTGTATTGGAAGACAAACACATTTCCCATCTACAGGGCTGCCACAGCATCCCAACTCAACGTTCGGTTTTGAGCTTGGAAAAATGAGGTGGAGATGACTTCATTAAAATTTAGAGATATTCTAAATTGCTACAGCAATAGTGTGAGTACATTTTCCAAGGATATATGAATTTAAAGTTGTAGTTGACATAAAAAGTTCAGTCCAACAATTATTTCTATATGAATTTAAAGTTGTAGTTGACATAAAAAGTTCAGTCCAACAATTATTTCAATCAAAAATTTTAAATAAGAAATAATCATAGGAGCAATAAACATCAAAGGTGTGCAAAACAAAACGATATACATGTCAGTTTGGTTAGATGGATATTAGACAGAAAATTTAGATAGATACACAAAATAAAAACAGGTAGTAACATTTCAAAGAAGGCATACAACAAAAATGAATAACATAAGAGAGTAACAAAAATAAGAAAATTAAATTTAGAAAGACAATTTATTAAGAAAGACATAAATTAATAATAAGTGCACATAATGAAAATAATTTTTTCCATCTGTTATTAGATTAAAAAAGAGACTATATTTTCATTTATGATTGGGAGATTTTCAAAAACAGATGTCAAAATTTTGAAAATAGGAGCTAACGAGTAGATTAAAAAAAAAAGATACACCTAATCGCCAAGGTTGAAAAATAATAGCAAAAATCGCCTGTGTACTGCATCTATGAACATCGATCATGTTGACAGTAACATCATAAAGGTAACAGTAACATGATCAGTTATCCAGCTGCAACAGCAAAAGGTACGATTACATGCGAACTCAGTTGATTTTTTGAAAATTCCTTTATCAATAGACGTTGCAAAACCAACACAAATAGAAAGTCATATTTAAAAAGTAGTACAAAAGAAGAAAAAATACTACTGTCTGAAGCAAGATAATACTTTAATTAGCAACCTAGAAATCTTGATCAACGAACATTGCAAAACAAACAATAAATATAAAATCGCATTTAAAAGGTAGCACAAAAAAGAAAAATATTCAAGTTGAAGATGTATATCTAAAGAAGTATTATATAAAAGCAAGATAATACTAATTTAATTGGCAACCTAGAAAACTTAATCAAATTACTCTATTAATGAACATTGCAAAACAAACATTTAACATAAAATCACATTTAAAAGTCGATACAAAAGAAAATATTCAAGATACGTCTGAAAACAAGATAACAAACTAATTTAAAAGACTCGACAACCCCCTGGGATTGATTTGCAAACAACACTCCTTTCACAGATCCGATTTTGTTACCTTCGCAAATCAACATTCCTTTCGCAGAGTGAATCTCCTGCGACGGCGAAACTATCTTAATAATTCGATCCATGACGTCACAGCGAGGGTTTCGCCCCATGCTCGCCAACCCCCGGTGATTGCTTCGCAAACCAAGACTCCTTTCGCAAGTGATTTCCTTTTCTTTACTTCAATCACTTTTTTAACAGTCAGTGCAACCTAAACTTCTTGCCGCATGAGTAAAAAACATTCTCCATTTTGTTCCCTGTACAATTTTAAATAAACCGTGTTAATCTCGTAAATTTCTGATCTGTACTTTCTCGGTAAACCGTCTGAGTACAGAGTGAAGAAAAAGGCGAGCCGTTTTCCTCGCCCAATAAAAAAAATAGTTTCTATGGTAAATTTTATACGATAAATTTGATATCTAGCAAACCCGTTAGTCAGGAAATACAATCTTCATTTCTTTGAATGCTCCGCGATCTAAAAAGTACGAAATTTGTATGACCAACTGTTGATTGCATTGAATTTATTTATGAACCAATTTAAAATAATTTTACCGTAAGAAAGTGTATTCCAATCTTTCACGTGGTATTTTCAAATTTTAAAACAAATAGTATTATGCTATTGAATGACAGTTTTAGTTTTGTATCGGAAATTACGATCTAAAAGTTCCGAAAATTGTATGACCAACTTTCAATTCCATTGACTTTATTTATTAACCAATTTAAGAAATAATTGTACCATAAGAAAGAGTATAATCTAAGGTATTCAGTGATGTTTTCAAATTTAAAAAATAATAGTATTAAGCTGAGAATGTAGAAATGACATTTTTAACAAAAAGTAGCGAAAATATCCCAATATTCCAAAATTTGTATTACCAACTTTTGATCGTATCGAATTTATTTATTAACCAATTTCAAAAATAATTGTACCGTTAGAAATAGTACATTCTAAGGTATACTGTGATGTTTTCAAAATTTAAAAACTAATAGTAATAAAATATAGATATGACAGTTTTTAAAAAAATAAAGAAAATGTCCCGATTTTCCCCGAATTTCAAAAAAAAATATTATTAGGAACCAAATTGAAATTTCTAAGAAAGCTCGACGAGCTGCAAAAATTCAAGTTTAGAGGTACTCTTTAAAAAAACTCACGGCTAAAAACTGAAAATTTGTGTTTTGCGGTAGAAATTTCGCTCTTTCAACTTTGACACTTAATAAACTTTAAACTAATAGCCGCATCGGAAAAAAATATTCTAAATTGTTCAGAGAACACGATGAAGAACAACTTCTTCGTGTTGACTGGACAATTTTGTACAAACCATGATAATTTCGTAATTTTCTGATCCGTACTTTCTCGGGAAACCGTCTAAGAATCAAGCTAAACAACACAGTTTTCAATCTTGCGACAGCAACTTTTTTTTAACATAGAGATTCAATATGTATCACAATATAAGTACATCAAGCACAATCGTCACTAACAAAATCATTTTTTAAAAATAACACATAAGGTAAAACTCAAGAACATGGTATCTGCTTTTTGCCAAATTGGTGACTAGCTTTTTGTCATCAAACTTACTTGTGGATAGGCTTACGATTTGGATAAGTACTTTGTTCTTGAATTTAACCGGGGAAAATACATTTCTTTAACCCTTCTTTGCATAATGGTGGAAATTTCCGTCATAACATTGAATGCCCAAAAATTATATAAAAGAACAAGTTCACTTTAAGCTGATAGTGTCTGGATACCTTTTTAATGTCCATTGCATAAAAAAAAAACTTAGCTGTCAAAAATAAGCAAGTGTCACTATTAGTAAAACGAGCTTGAAGTTGTCATTCCGCTGTTTGTTGTAGTTGCAATAAACGTATGATTTCGTTTTTAATTTTGTTTTATTATATTTGAGTTTCTATTGCTAAAAAAGTGAAAATGAGTGGAAGAAAGGTTTGTAACATGTGTTTCTGTTATTTTTAGAGCAATTTCTGAAAAAGTTTGCGTTTAATTTAAAAAATACCACATGATACCATCATATTGTTTTTTGCTAAATTTATACTATAAATATATACTAAGATTTTTTAAACCATTTTTCCTTCAATTTTGAACATGAATTATATCACCTTGATTTATTTCACCAATAAAGAAAAAATCATGCAAAGAAGGGTTAAGACAGTTGTGATAATAAATGATTATTCAAACTAATTCATCTCAATAAGCAACCTCAAAAGGTTTCCAGAATGATTTTTTCCAATGCTAACTAGTTTTTTAGTTGCACTAAATTAAATAACAAAATAGCATGATAAAATATATAAAAGACATTCAAACCCATAGGCGCCGACTTCATAGGGTTTGGGGGGGCTCGAGCCCCTCCAATGTTTTAAGAGGAGGGACTAAGCCCCCCCCCCAATAATTTTAAAGTAATTTTTCGTTTTCAGTATGGATTTTCTGATTATCTGTATCTCTACGAATTCCATTTGCACCGATAGTGGATGGCACCAAACTTTATCTACAAAGTGTTACCGCTAACGGGTAGCCGTTGGCTGACCACATGTGGGGACCATGAATTGCAGCGAGCCGGCTTCCACTTCAAAGGATGGCAATTAGATATGTCACTCATCGGGACCTGCTTGGGATGATCCCCAAAGCGTAGAGTGGGGTTTCATTACTAGTGGGGTGGTCATTATCTCTGTTCTGAGAACTCCAGAAAGTTGTCCGACTAAGTTTAAGGAAGGACGGAGTTTTTTCTTATCAGAAATTACAAGATGGACGAATGGATATCCGTGAAAACCGAGAAGATGGGGGACCTAAGGGGGGAAATTTGGTCAAGAAGTTCTAATCGTAGAGTCCAGCGACCGTTCAGGCTGCTGTTTTTGTCACAACACGTGCTTGTATTTGTTGCTCTGTGTCCTTTTTGCCCTCTTCTCTTCAGAAAGCTACACTCTCGGAATATGCGTTTGGTCTTGTGAAAGAAAGGTAAGTTCTGTTTTATGCGAGATCTGATATTCTTGTTCCGCGAATAGTCATTCGCGGAACAAGAATATCAGATCAGAATATATCAGATCAGAAGAATATCAGATCAGAATATATCCGCGAATAGTCATTCATGCATTCCAGAAATGAAGATCGATAAACTAGTAAAAATAAAAAAAATGAGTGCTTTCTGAGTCGAAAAGGTAGGAAGATTCAGGATCCGCCACTGTCAACATTTAATTTTAAAATTCGAAAGGTATGAAGTAGAAATTATTTAAATTATAAAGCATGGATTTTTCTGAATATTTTTATTTCAATGAAATATCTCTTCAAATTTGTAACATTTTCTTTCTAAAAAAATTGTCGAAACTTTTGTTTTTGTGAAAAAGAACGAATATTTTATGATCATGGTTATCCGAAACCAACATTTGAATAAAACATTTTAAGTGCTATTACTTTTAAAATTCTCTATAAAATAGTTTCAAATTAGGAATATTTTAATTTTCTTTGAAATAAAAAAAAATAGTACAAGCCAAGTATACAATTTGGGTTTAATATTTATGAATAAAATTAGTACTGAAATTATAATGCAGTGTATTGGTGCGTGTGGATATTTACACACCATTACACTGCCCCCTACAACAATATAATGTTGGGGGTTGTCCCCGGCGCCCATTATTTTTAAATGGCGTTATTTAGAAAACATATTAAAATCTTGTACTGGTTTTTATTCCATTACAATAATACTTCTTAGAAAATTCTAATTTTATGCCATGTTTAAAGGTAATGATGATTCATTATTTTAGAAATGATTTGTTTTAAATTTTAAGCAAGCTATTTTTTAGACATAACAATGTTATATTTTTTTTTAATAAAATATTTATACAGTACAGCGAAAAACATCAATATGCAAAATCTTTAAACAGTTTTAGGAATGAAAGTAATATGAAAAAAATAATTCCATGGTCTCAAGGTAAAAGTGCTTTTTATATAAATTTTGGTCGAATTAGGTAAAGTACATTATTAATGATTTAATTATCTATACGTTCAAATACGAAAAATCAAATACAAATACGAAAGTCTACATTTGCTGCTTTTTAAATTAAAATTTTAATTAAGATAAAGATGATTTTCTTTAAAGATTTGAG
This sequence comes from Metellina segmentata, assembly GCA_947359465.1. Taxonomy (NCBI): domain Eukaryota; kingdom Metazoa; phylum Arthropoda; class Arachnida; order Araneae; family Tetragnathidae; genus Metellina; species Metellina segmentata. The sequence goes on along the minus strand of OX375876.1, from coordinate 40,097,039 downwards.
TTTTAAATTTGGGTTTTCATTAAAATTATTTTTATTTAGTGTACCTAAGATGGTATCTATTGTACCTAATTTTTTATTATTCTTATAATTTACATAAATTTTGTCATATTAAGTATGAATTTGTTAAAATTTCTCAAATAATACGAGTATTTTTTATGGCAAAATCCGATTTAAAAACGGCAAATAAAAATTTTGGTTTCCAAATCTTGATCTATTGCTTCCAAATTCAGTTTTATTGTTGTATTTTTATCTTTATATCCTAGTGTTGTGAAATATATTTTTATTGGTTCTCTGAACAAGCATTGTACAGTTAATATTTATGTAATTTTGTGGAGAAAAATATTTTAAAATATTAAACGAAGTTTACCAATCACTCAGACATGAAATTCTAAATCCTAAAACCATTCTTTTGAAACTAAAAAATAATTTTCTAAAATAAATTTTTATTTCCCTGGAAAGGGATTTGAGGATTTCGAAATTTTTTTTAGTTTTTTTTTTTTTTTAAAGTATTAAAAGAATTAGAGGTTTAAAAATATGAATTTTTTTTTACAAAATGTTACATGTGCCATGCAAGTTTAGCGACGGTCCCAAATTAGTATGATGCACCAATTATTTCGTTTTTTATTATTGGTGGCCGGGTATTAGCTTCCCTCGCAGAGACGTAGCCGAAAAAAATTCGGAAGGGATGTTGGATTGCCTTTTTGGTCAAAAGAGGATTTTTTTAGTTTCCGGAAGGGGGGGGGATACTCCCTGGGCCCCCTCAATATTTTTCCGAAGTCGGCGCCCCTGTTCAAACCAATGCATAACTGACAGAAAAGAAATATGCCATCTAAGAAAAAGAGCTATTTTTCTTTAAGACAGTTGTGATAATAGATGATTATTCAAACCAATTCATCTCAATAAACAACCTCAAAAGCTTTCAAGAATGATTTTTTCCAATGCTGATAACTAGTTTTATAGTTGCACTAAATTAAATAACAAAATAGAATGCTAAAATATATAAAATACATTCAAACTAATGCATAACTGAGAGAAAAGAAAAATGCCAACTAAGAAAAAGAGCTAGTGAATATTTCCAAAAGAATTTTTTTTAAATTTCCTTGGAATAGACCGATAGAATATTTCAAAAGGTTGAAAGAATCCATGGATTTTTTCATGGATTATTGTGGTAATTTAATCAATGTGTGTTGTGGAGCAAATGTAAACAAATCTAACTTGAAAATCTTGCAATAGTCATAGAAAGAAATCTCAAAAAGTAATTACTAATTTTTGCTTATATTTGGCAGCATTTTGCCTAAATTATATCCAAGTTTCAATTTTATCAAGCAATTTTTAAAGGTGTGCCAAGTTTGAGCAGTGCTGAAGCAAATTGATTAAAAAACAATTTGCAAAATAAAATAATGGTCAAGAGTGCCAAATTAGTGACAACTGAACCAAACTGGGTTTTATGAAAAAGCAATTAAAAAACAGAAAAACAACCCTGGTCTGTTCTTGCAGTTATATGCTTCGAGGCATCTGAAACTTAGCATCAAATATATAAAAAGGATGCTGAAAATATGCAATTATATGTACTTTTACCTCTAGGCGTCGAAAAATTTCAGCGAAGTTCAGAATTACTTTTACCTCACAACACAATAATTAAATAACCATATCTATTGAGTGAAAAAAAAACCCAGATTCTTCCCACTTTTAAATATAATCTGCTCCTTGAAATAGATTTGCTTAGAAATATTCTATTGCTCCTTTCCTTGGAAGTGAATCCCTTTGGAAACATTCTATTGGTTTCTTCCTTAGAAAATGATTTTTTAGATGTATCCAAAGACAAAGTGCAGTGATGTCAGATAGAAGTTTGCAAGCAGGTGTACAAGAAATATTTTCCAAGTTCTGGGAATTGCAATCCAGCTGCATAAAGCAGGGCAAAGGTCAGATGCTTTCAGGTGCAGATAAGTCTTGGCAGATGTTCCCAAAGATGTTAGTCAGTGACATTATGAGCAATTTAGCTGCTTGACAAACACAAACAAACATGCTTTTAACCCTCTACATATGCAGAGGCACAATATTGTTTCCTCCCTTTGTTATGGGAGCTGGCCTAACAGGCAACTTACTGAAACGCCCAAAATTGGCCTTCATAATGCTTCCCTCCAGAAGAAGAAATGTATGTCGTCCCATTATCACAGTACAGATACTTCCTGTGTCAACTAGAAGGGCAGCAATGACTTCAATACCTATGGTCATTAACATTTGAAGGACCTGCAAGTTGTCTTCAGTGACATTTTTAAATGAACAGACTAAATGAAGAGAAATGATTTGCGAGGCTCCCCGTCGAGAACCCTACATCCCTATTGACGGATATAAGGCTATTCATGCGTGGGTCTCTTTGTTGCACTGAAAAGAGGGGATAGAAATTTTAATGCACTTTGGCCGTTTCTTCAAAAGTTTGTCGTCTGATAGAATCCTAGCTCTCCATAGGGTCATTCCACGTGAAATGAGCAAAAATCAGGAAAAACCCGTGGCCGTATGGTAATGGATTTTCATGAAATTTGGTACAGGGGTTTAGTTTATACATAAATAACGATATCCAAAAGAATTGGGTTCAAAATTAAATATTTTCGAAATTGGAGGCATTTTTAGGACTTCCAACTTTGAAGAACAGTTGCGAGATCGCTTAATGTTGCATGTTTGAAGTTCTGTTTCTCAAAAACTACTTAACGTAGACAAACTTGTTTTACATTTTTATAATCTGTACAAAATGTTCTTTTTTTCACTGTGGCAACAACCTTTTTGAGCATCATATTTAATCCAAAATTTAGTTGCAAAAAATGGAAAATTGTCATTTTTGACGGAATTAAAAACATTTCTATGGGCTAAAGAAATTTTACGACATACTTTAAATTCATGCCAGTTACAATGCTAGATATGATAATATTACTGATAGAGTTTGGAAGTCGTATTTTAATTCTTTCATCTTCAAAATAGCTAACGAAAAGTACAAAATGATAATTTTCTACTCTAAATAGGCATAAGAAATCAAATGAAGGACAGCTTTTACAAAACCAACATTTCATAGGAATACAGTTTCATATGTATATTACTTGTAAAAAAAAAGTCAGGATTGTAATCTGAGTCCTAAAGCAACAATAATAAAAACAAAATCACAACATTTGCTTCCCACTCTATGCATGTTACGAGAACTTCAATGATAACAGTGAAATAAAATAATAGATAATGAAACCCTAATTCAACAAAGAAATACCAAATCATGTTTAACTTTAAGGGTGAATTATAAAAGCAGAAAAAATGAGTGTCAAAACAAGCTTAAAAATTTTAACGTAGTATCACAGAAATTATGAATTTTAACTAATTACCTTTTCAAATTCACGATGTGGTAAAGTTCACAAGTTAAACTTTGCTTCTTCTATTATTGAAACGTGATTTTTTTTGTGTTGCTGAATTCTTTTAAAACTCTTTTCCTGGTGATTGCGATAAATATGACACTCGAATTAGTGTCGTACAATTTGGAATAGGAATGTAGCAATGACAGTTACGAGTTCCCGTAATGGTTGCGGTCACTTCATTAAACCTTTTTGTGTGTTGAAGATAAGACTCAATTTGAATAACATCAGTTGAAGGCACATAAAATAATTTGATGTTTGAAATGGTTGAAGTACAGAAGGAAAATAGTTGTTTTGCATTTAAAATCTGATTGTTGTATGGGCTCTGTAAACTTGTTCTTGCGGCTAACCGTTTGATAGTTCCACCGATTCCATCGCATGGGCTTTTGCCATGACTTGTAGCGAAAAAGTGCCATTCTGCCTTCAATTCAAAATCGGATTCATGATGGCAAATGTTGGAAAAGTTTTTCCGGTTTTTATACTGTGCTGAACACCTATCGCTGAAATAGATAAGTTTCTTCACAGAAAGAAACCTTTCTTTTATAAAAGGGATTACGGCAGTCTGAAATGCAAATACACTCAATGTATCATGTCTAGTATGGTCACTAATAACACACATTGAAAGGATTTGAAACCTGTTTTCGTTATCCTTCCCATAAAGTACAAATGGGTGCAGTGTAGTTTGAGTAGTTTCCCAATAGAATCCTTGAATTGCATCCTGAACAATAAATGAATAATTTTCTGAAAAATCGAGGAGTACAATGCACTCCTCCTAGGAAACAGTCAATTTCTTTTCCTCCACAAATTTGGACTGCGATTTAGCAATGAAATGATGTTTTGTCAATCCAGACATACTCTCAACAAGTGAGTCAAGAAATTCTTCTGTTGACTGGACTTGTGTGATTGGAGTAGATCTGTCGGTTGAAATCCAACGCTTGTAAATAATTTCTTCTAAATTTTGGAAAACCTCAAATTTTTCTATTTGAGCACGAAATTGATCTTTTGGACACTTATCACATTCTACGAACATACATTTTTCCTTTTCATTGTTACAAACATATAATTTCATTAGCTCTAGCAAAGAATAATGAGGTTTAATAGCGTGTAACATCAGTTTCATATTTTGATGTATGGTGCACACACACACGGAATGTGTACCATTACTTCCAGCTAGTACACAATGTTTCGGTCTTAATTCAGCGAATTTACTGAAACCAATCTTTGCACTCCCATGCTGTTCCTTATACTGCTGGTATCCTTCTTTTAAGTTACAAAGAATCAACCTTTTTTGTTTTGGGACTTTACCTTCATCTGTGTTTACATTAACATAGTCTTTTTTTCCTGGACATAGCCGACTTATGTCATCAGACTCGTAAAAGTTTATAACTATTGCAATAATATTGTCATTAATTTTTTTGCCTTGTCTCTTAGCAGGTTTTCCTTGCTAAATACAATGTGGTAGAAAATTCTGTTCTTATTTTTTCCAGACTCCAGCTCTTTGGAACAAGAGTTAGAATTTGAATTTTTTCTGCAGGGGATGTTGTTTCAGCAAACTTTGCTTTCAGCTGTTCTATTAAACAATAAAAAAATCTTCCTTACTTTTAGTCGCATGTGTACTATTAATTTTATTGAGGTTTACTTTCAAAACAGTTTCCAAATTTATTTTAGCAGTTGAAACAAATTTCTGTAATTTTCTTCTGCCATAATGTTTTCTTTGAGTCATGCTGAGTTTACGAACCTTTTCAACAGGCGAATTTCCCATGTTCTGTAGGCTGTTATTGAGTTTCTCGTACTGTTTCTCTAAAGCTTCCGTTTCAAAATCAAAATCTGTTGCATCCTATTCTGTAATAAAATTTTTAACACTAATTTCACATGTGAGACAGATCTTTTTACCTGGCGAGAGCAATCCAGCTGATTTCTTGGCAATATCTAGTGTTATTATTCGCAGGGACTTTTTCACGGCACGTTTGTGACTTTTAAAAGGATTACAACAAGTTCGTCGGGATAAGTAAGTATACTTCAGTAAATACACTTTCTCATGGTGCAGACAAATGTTTTCAAACTTCCTACCTAATTTCAAATACAACAATTCTCTGGCTTTATCTGTAAGCTCGGAAAGTTCTTTTAATCCGGTTTCTTTTACATAATGGATTTTATGGCAGTTTTTCTTACACCATTTCTCCCACGTCACAGTTCGAAAGTTCAGGAATTTTAAAATCTCTTTTACTATCAAAATCAAACATAGTAATAATATTTCCTAAAAACTACATGAGAATCCAAAAGACTTCTCTAACCGACTAATGATCATTTCAATGGATGGAACACTTATGGATTGCCACTTGAACATTCGCCGGTGTTCGAAAGCTTTCGGTTCAGCAAAAAATTATCAGTTTATAGCAACCCAAGCACATTTATAACCATAATTCATTTAATAGTGTTTATTTATTCTATTATCTGTCATTGAATGTAATAGCATCTCTTTCAATGAGGAAATGGATGACTTAATGGAGTGTTTTCGCCTGTTTTGTTTCATCATGCGATAAAATAAAACTATAGTTTTCATCTAGTTAAAAATGCTCCCGAGACGAAAATAAGCAAATTACAATAATGAAAATTTCAGGACAGATAATATACATCTGGACACATAATACTGAAAATTTGTGAGTTTCTCGGAGCTGTCCTTCACAATAAATTTGTATTTAAAAATACAGAAAAATCGCAGTTTTCAATTATTTTCCTTTTTTATTATTTGTTTTCTTTAATAAGGAATAGGACTACAATCACTAAATTATACCTACCTTTTATATAGAAGAAGGGCTTTGTTAAGAATTATTTTTCATATTGTCTTTCCATTTTTAGAGGTACTAGAGCAATTTGAAATTGGTATCATATTGGACAAATCTCTATTTTCGCCGATCCTTCAGAACGAGAAGTGCCGGATATTAAACAAAATTCTGACATTTCCTGAAAGAACTTTTACTGAAGAATGTAACAATATAAAAATTTATAATTTGTGTCAATAACTTTTTGAAATATTGGGTCTCAAACAGGCTACTATTAGTGCTACAAAAATCTACATTTGTGTGACCTTGAATTTTAAAATTCAATAAAAAATAAAATATCCATTTCTGACATTTAATATTTGGTAGTTCCTCCTTACTATATGCGATCTATTGATAAATTAATTTTCATTAAAATCGGTGATGTGTCAGCCACAGCCTATTTGCTCATTTTGCGTGGAATGACCCCATAGCCAGGGAATTGTCATCACTAATCCTTAATGAGAAGTTTAAAACATTTTATAAGCTATGTAACAAAAAATCTAATTATTTTTCTCATAATATAAGGTCAAAAAATACGAATTACAATGGTCTTATGCAAGTCTCATGTATTCCTAAATTTTATAACCTCAAGGGGAAAAGATTTTAATTTTTCAGGAGGTCCTTGGAATGAAAAATTTGAGAACCCCTGGTCTGTAGATTTTAGCAACACTGAAAATGAAAAGAAAAAATATTGTTAAACATTTTATTGTAGCAAAATTAAGTTATATCATATATTGTTATTTTATTAACTACATGCATGGAATAAATAACATATTCATTGAAATATTTTTATTTGAGCATTCAAATAAATTTGGCTATTTATTTTTAATACATTTAGTTTTCGTTATTTACTAGATCTCCCAGTGGCAGGGAGACTCCAATTCAAGGGGCTAGAGTGTTTCAGATGGTTTGTTTTGGGGTTTATTGTGGAGAAAAAGGGTCATATGTTTGGCCAAGCTGTGGCAAACAGAAGATAACTTCAAGTAAAAAAGTGTCATGAAAATGGGAAAAATAGGGATTGGGAAACAGAGTAGTGGGATGGAAAGCAGATCCAAGATTGCTTGGGAGAGAGTCCAACCCTAGTATTTGCCAAAGATAGCTATGTGAGAAAATAAAAGATCACTAGGGTTCAGTGTACCTCAGATTCGGGAAGCCTGTACACACCTGAAGTAGATCTGCCCCAGTGGGCCCAGGATGATCCAGAAAGTATTTGTTAGCTAGAAAGTTGAGAACTATGCATAAAGCTATTTTTAGAACCTCTGCTTTAATCTATATAAATAAGAATGGAGTGTTTGTTTGTACATTGAATATATATTTTTTGACCCATTTCAAGTTTTCTATCTGTTTTGGACTCTACTGATGCCAAATCTGCCTCTTCCGAGTTTGGTGTCTGTCAGTCCGTCTGTCTGTGCCCTATACACGTCCACACGGTTCAATATATTTTCACGGAAATTTGCATACAGTGAGTACTTATCTTCATTTAGTGAGTGAAATTGGTTGCGAAAGTCTGTCCGTCCGTCTTTCTGTTCTATGTTCGATTTTGTGTGTTTGTGCAGGCATCACATGAATTGTATTCCAGATATTTGAAAGCAATATGCTTTATTTTTATACATTATATATTAGTTTAGGGAATGCAATATAAAACATTTCTTTGTTGTTATATTTAGATAAGTTTCATGTTAAAACACCAGAGTAAGTATACTTAAATCAACCATAATTAGGTAGTTTTGGAAAAATTGGAATATACAATATATTGAGTATTACGATTACTTAGATTGCTTTACCAGTACTTCTGAAAAAATAAATTTTTTTCCCTAAAATTATAATTTTATTATTTTTTTTTAATGGAATTTTAGCTCTGATACTTCATTTATTTTGAGTCTTATTTTTGTTCTTTGCACAATGTAAACGATTTCCGAAAATTTGGGACAGACGATATTTTTTAAAGAACGGGAATAAAACGAAAACTCTCGTTTCTTTCACTCCGAATTAATGTCACATTTCTAAATTTTTTGTACTTTTTAGTTATAACTTGTGGCAACTGCGATATCAAGAGATAAAAGAATCAAACTAATATCTTTAGAACAACTTTTTCCCAACATCTTTTATTTTGTTTTATTTCGCTGTTTTCTTTTATTTTCTGTTTTAAATATTTATTAATTTAATAAATTGTGTTCCTTTTCCACACACGCAACACCACCACAAAGTATTTGATTTAAAGTAGCAGGTAAGACAGAATAAAGCAACTTTAAATGTAATTATGCAAATATTGACAGAATAATGCCATTATTGAAAGAATAATGCCGTTATTGAAAGAATAATAATGTTTAAAAAATCTGAACTAGAATTTTTGAAACATTAAAAAATTCTTTGTCATGATGACAGGAGAAGATTGCGAAAATTCACAATTTCGAATGCAAAAGTACCACACGTAAAAATATATTGTTTTGTTCAATATGAGTGCGAGAGTACTCGTTGTAAATCATCGTTTTTATTAATTGAGTTTAACATGTAAAGAACTTAAGAAAGGGAGTTCCAAATTACCCTCAAAATCGTATTTTGTAGTAGTAACCTTAATGTCACCTTTTGTCATTTTGCAGCTTTGTAATACAGCAAGGGAGCAATGTGTGTGAAATTTATTACATGAATGGATATGCATGTGTAGGATTTGTGTCCAAAGCAAGTGGTAGAAATTATAAAGATAGCGAAAGGTGTCAAAATATTATTTTAATCTATGAAAAACGTAAGTCATTATAAATTTTGATCACCTCTTCAATCTAGAGTAAACCAATTCAAACAGTGTAAAGTAGGGTATTTTGCTAGTTAGTACTTTATAAAAAAAGAACATACTTTGGTAGGTAGTTAATTAACGATGCACTAGAAAAACCCAACAGGATGTTGATACCGGTCTGGGATCCCAAAGGGAAACAACCGAGGACAACACCTCAGTCATAGTCACATGACAAGATCAATACCCGAAATAGAACCCCTCTCCAAACATGTACAACACGCCAACAAGAGGACATTTGAAGTCACGACAGATTTAACTGGCACTAGCTCTGCATACACAATGGTCTAGTTGGACCAAGTTTCGAAATCAACCCTACGGTTGCTAATCTGTTACTCTTCCAACTGGGCTACCACTGCCCTGAAATATCTAACACCCACTATACCCCACACTAAATATCTAATGCATACATTACCAGACAACCGGATTTGGTAGTTTCAACAGTTTCCAAAATAATAGTAGGTTCTCTTTCAACATGATCTGCCTTCTTTGCATGTCTTACCATACTCAGCACAATTTCATCCAGATCCGACATCTCGGTTTTTGCAGCAGATGTTTCAAAAAAGAGCATGTTATTATTTTTTGCATAACTTCTGGCTTTGGCTGCAGACACACACCTCTCAGATTCAGCCTCACTTTTATTACCAATTAAAAACAACTTGGTTTGTATGTCTGTTGTTCTGTACATCATCCATTCTTCTATCCAAGAATTCAAATTTTTAAATGATTCGTTGTTGGTAATATCATATACAAAAGCCACAACATGAGCCCTTCGATAGAAATTTGGTGGCAAACCTTTGCGTAAACGCTCTTGGCCAGCTGTGTCCCAGAAAGTTAACTAAGAGAAATGAAATACACAACAAATATTTAAGTCATGTCATACTTTTCCATCCACTTAACAATAAAATAATATGTAGATAAATTAGATAAATTATGGTAGAATTATTTAAATGTTTTCACTACGATATTGAATAAATACCTCCTTGTATAGAATTACATCAAAGGCTACAAACTACATGGAAAAATTTGATTGCAGGTAAAGAAAACAGTAATATTGGAAACAGTACCGTAAAGCTTGTACATTTGAGCCATCTCTACATAACTTTTAAGATATTGATGGAAAAGTTTGTAGGATTAATATACAGTGGGTGAACAAATTATTAGTCACTTTCATAAATAATCAATTTTACGTTTTAATCGTTATTGTGAAAAAGAAAATATATACCTTGTTACATTGAATTGTCTAGTTTATGTATAACATACTTATGTCGACAAATTTTAAATAAATAATTGTTAATATTTGTTTTTGCAACATGTCATATAGCTACAGTAGAACTCCAATTATCCAGATCGCTTTTAGAAAAAAAGAAATCAACAAAAAATTCGCATTTTGAAAGTTTTTTTATCTGTGAATGATAAAAATGAAGAGGACGAAGTGTCAGTTGAGGACATTAGAAAAATTATAGCGAAAATTCATGGATATTCCGAGTACAGTGCAGGGGACATAGGCGAGTGGCTGGTGTGATTCTTTAGAGCTTGGAAACCAAATTGAGTGACGACGAACTCATTCAAAAGGCAAGAGAACTCATGGATCACCCAGAAGATGACGACATACCTACTCAACCAGACACAGGACTGTCAGCTAGCAAGTCACTTGAGTTCCTTGACATAGCGTTAAAATGGATTGAGCTGCAGCCCAGAGTGTGCAACTATATTTAGCACATGCAAAACTTGGCTGCATGAAAACGTGTAAAGACAGCGAAACTATCGACTTTGACGATATATTTAAGCCATGATACATTTTAATACAATATGTAAGAACAAATTGTTTTCAGTCATTAAATTACAAAACATACTAAAGCAAGCAAAATTCGTTTTTTACAAAGAAATAATCTTTCCTTCGTCAATTATCTGCATGGGTTCTGTTCCCAATTGATCCGGATAATTGGAGTTATACTGTACTATCCATTTTTTAAAACCTAAACTCAGAAAATACATTTTAAGCATTGTGGCTCTAATAATTTGATATCCACTATACACTATTCTATAGGCATCAAAGTTATGGATAACTTCATAAGGGAGTGCAATATCCTCTTTTCATTTTCTCAACTTTACTTCATATAATATATTTAAAAAAACATTTTCATGTATGCACAAAACACACACATCACTAGAAAATAATTCCAGCTACTGAGAACAAAATTAACTTGGAAACAGCTCACCATGCTAAGTCTTGATCTACACCTTTTCTATAAAAAATTATCATATTATCTTTAGCTTCCTCAGGACCATTCCAATTGCATAATTCTCTACTGTGCACCATTTCCATCCAAAAAACTTAGATTTTTATTCTAGGTGTCAACTGTGAGACTGGTAGATTCAGCCTACCATGGTATATTTAGGGTAAAAAAAATAGTTCATTCAAGCAGAGCATAAGTGTGGAATGTTTTTTTACTGGTATCTATTAATGAGTGTTAAGTAATTTTACCTTAGCTGTAAAGCTGAAAAGCACTGCTGGTTGTGGTTCCCTTTTTTCCGAACTGTGGCATAAAACTTAAGCAGTTTACTTATTTTAAAAATTGACATCAGACATTATTAAAAATACAATAAATCAAATTAGCCTTTACCAGAAGTATTTTTTCTCCTGTGTTATTTTAGTGCTTATTTTGAAAAACGCTCTCATGTCAGTTTTGGATTTTGGAAATATATCACTTTCGGATATCATTTTGTTTTTACATTCGTAAAACTACTTTTAAAACAATTTTTCATAATTTGTGGACATAATACTGACATTAAAATGGCTGAGCATAATTTCATTATCACAGTTGTAAATCTCGAGATGAGAAACCAAACAGTAAGTCAAAATAGCTGATAAATTCTGTATTAGTACCCCTATTTAATCATCCATGATGAAAAGTAGTTAATTAAAGTCGCACTGGAGCCACACAATAGGCTATTGAGGACGGTCTGAGATCTTTCCCTTCAGGATTGATACACGAATAATGCCTCGTCATTTTGAACCGCGGTCAGACGAGGTCAACACCTGAGCTACCACCCCACTCTCCAAACTTCCACACCACAGCAACTTGGAAATTTGAGGCCACGGCAGATTTAATATGTACCAGCCCCGTGAACATGACGGTCTCTGATCAGACTGTTTTGAACTCGCAACCCTACCAATGCTAATCTGCTTCCGATTGGCTCTCCATGCATAATGCATTCAGGTGTTTTTACTTCATATAATAAAACTTATCAAAACAGGAAAACCCTTCAAATATTTCTATTCTTGTTTTTTATGTACGGCAAAATTCAGTCATGTTTATGAGATTGTGCTCGTGAATGTCCACCTAATTGCATCATATTCAAACATTTGAATTCAATGCTTCTAATGTCTAGAAAATTCAGAGGATTTCATGTTAAGATTCTTTGTTATGTGCTGATCTCAGCGTTTGATCTTTCTTTAAAATTTATCAATGCACATCCATCATGCAAACATGAGATGTTAACTTTAAAATCCCCATATCTCCCAGCGAGACTTTAAAAAAGGATACATACATAATGTACTTTAAATTAAAGAAAGCGGTCTGTATTCAACAATTGTAATTAAAATGCACTATATCTTATAAGTATAACACTTTAGTATTTGAAAATGTAACAAATGCTACATTTCCTATGTATCATGCTGTGGCGCGTTAATTACTTTTTTATAATAATATTCTGATTAGCAGACAGGTAGGTGGATAGTTGAGTGAATGTTGCACTGGAGCAATGCAATGGGCTATTGGATAGTCCAGGATCAATCTTGAAGGGAAAGGTTTGAGAACACCTTATAATTTTGAACCACGGTCAGATGACGAAGACACCCGAGCTGGCACTCCTCACCACAACAAGAATTGGGATCTAATGGTGTGTTTGTAAGTCTTCGATTTAAATTGTGGAAAAACAACTTAAAGACATATAACTAAAAGCTTGAAAATACAGCTAGGTAGTTAAATTAACATAACAATTGAGCAATACAGTGTTGCTATAGGCAATTATCTGCGATTCAACCCAAAGGTAACGATCAGATACAACACCTCGTAATTTTGAACCACTATCAGATGACAAGCAATCACAAAGGAAAGACCCAATATATTTTGGAAGATTAATTTGATGAAGGAAAAGAAAAATAGCTGAAAACTCTTGGTCGGCAACCAATTATTCATGAATCCGTTTTAAGAAATAAGATAACTATAAATACGAAGAAACTAACCTATATTACAAAATGCAAAGAGCAAAATAAAGTGAAAATATGGCACAATCTTAAACTGTGTTATAGTACTTTAAAAATTTTACTTATTTAAATTTATTGTTGGATCGAGCTTTAAACTCACAACCCTCCAGTTGACAGACTGCTACAGAGGTGCATAATTAGTAGCAAATCCTTTGAACATATTCAAAAATTAAATAGGAATCTCTATCTTTAAGAATGTATGTTGACCTCGCATGTCTAAACACCTGTTCTTTGAATTTCCCTTCCAAATTCTTTTAACTTCACAGGTCCCAAATAACAACTCAAAGACACCCCAGTCAGTGTTCATCGAGAATCAAACCGCTCCTTCCGGTAAACATGCTCATCTAGTTGGTGAACCTAAAAATAAACATCTCTAACTCTCCAGCTGTGTTAGTAAGTTTCATTCCAGTATATTTTACCGACAAGACGTCATACCTGTGTTACCAATAGTGTCGTTTCCAAAATCAACCTCTTTCCCATTGCAACTTTAATACCTTTTCGAAGTTTTTAGCTTTGCTGCATAGAGATATGTTTAACAAATTTTTAATACAGCTGATTTTGAGGAATTTCGAGCTCAGTTATAACTTGAAACATAACTTCCATTTCAGTAAACATTTGTTGAATACTGTAAAACTTAGACAATTTCAAATTTAAAAGACCAAAGACATTCAAATTTAAGATTTTACGGATTTTACAATTTCTGAAAATAAATATCAAATACTTGACAGCATTTACATGTTTAAAAAAATAGACCTTTGGCGGTTAAAAAACGAATTTATTCACATAAAATAACTCGATAAAAAAGAAGCATGGTAATTAAAGGGTTTTATCGTTTTGTCAAACACTTTTTTTTTCAATTTGAAAACATCCCAGTTAATGTTTTGCAAACACCCTATATTGATCCAAACATGACAGTAAAACAGATAGTTTCTTCATTCACTATGAAATTATGTAAAAGACATACAAGACACAAATCACTGTATTGCATGGGATGTGGTAATAAAAATGTGAAGTACGGTATTAGAGATCAAAAACAGAATGTTACATATACCTGATGTCTTAATAATAAGAATGAGTTCCACAAAATTAGTTTTTCAGCTGCTACTTTTAAAATAACAAATTCAAACAATATTTCTTAAGTGTTATAGAGATATATTTGTAAGCTTTTCTTGGAAAATTAGCACCAAATAAGGTTTATACAACTATCTAGCAAACCGATTCGTTTCACTTGGAGACAAATTTCGAAATTGGTATGGCTTGAAAATTTTCTCCCAAAAGAAATATTCCAATTCTATTTCCATCCAGAAGACAGGAAAACCAAATGTTTTTCCAGAAAAGTTAGTAAGGGTATGTAAAATTGTTCCTTCATGGATTATACAGTACGAAGTCCGAAATCTGGACGATTTGCTAACTGGTGTTTTGATTTTCTCACTTTTTTACATCTTTCCATCAATTTTTAAAGGACAAGAAGTTAAACCTGGACTTAATTGATCAAACAATGCAAAATAAAGGACACGTTGAGAGTAAATACCAAACAGAAAAATTAAAAGATTTGCAAGTAAAATTTGTTGCATTGTAAAAAAAAAGGTTTTTTTCCTTTCATAAAATTATTCCTTTTTATATTGCAAACACAAAATTGGCACACTTAAGAAGTTGGGGGGGGGGGGGGGTAAGTTAAGTTTTTTGGACAAAAATGCAAATAATCCGAAATTTGGAAAAGTCCGAAATTTGGAATGTCTGAAGTCTGGAGGATTCGGGATATTTCGTACTGCATTTTATGAAAGGCTATAACACTCGCCCGCTATATAATTGCCTATATGTAAGCAGTACACTAATTAGTAGTACCACAAAAGCATAAAGAAAGTTATAAAAACAACTTACCTTTATTGGTTAATAAAATATTTTGTAATCGTTTGTCTACGCCTCTCATTATTGACGGATGATACAAAAGAATGTAGCTAGTAAGCAGCTTTCTTGACACTACCACCGCCGTTGTTTTTCTGTCAAGAAAATGTTCAATTTCATAAGCATGAAAGGGCTTTGTAACAGGTGACTTTGGGGATTTCTTCCTTTGATTCAGAATGTTTCAGGTGTTTCTTCAGACCGATTGGCTATAATATCTTGAACAATATCCTCTGAAGGGGAGTTGCAGCACTGGACAGATGTATTAACATTGACGAAAGCTTGGAAATCTTCAATGTCATTCTGACATCGATTTCACAGGATACGGAAACAGGGGAAGTGTTGTCTACTGATCATGACAAAGATAGAGTGTTGAATCCGGCTTTGACAAAACAATTAACAAATGTTTTTACTGTCACAGATTTCAGCTAACTTCAATCATTTTTATTGCCGAAAGGAGATTTATCTTACGAGATAACTCAATTGTGCTAAATTTAGCACTGTTCTCAGAGTCAAAGTAACAAATGATTTTTTCAAGAACCCACTTTCTATAGAGGGTTTTCAAGTCTCTGATAACTCCCTGATCCATTAGCTGAATGATTGAGGTTGTATTGGGCAGCAAAAACATCAGACAAGTATTCCTCATTGCAACATTAGGGTGTGCAGAGCAATTGTCCATTACAAGAGCAATTTTTTTTCTTTCGAGTATCTTGTCCCAGCCTTTCAGCTAACCCTCAAAATTTGTCGATGTCATCTATGTATTACGAATGCTTTGATATTCCAAGGGCAACTGGCACACACCCAAGAATTCTAACTTTTTCCTACGACTAAAAGAGGACGTTGATCACAGCCAAGTCATGTTAGCGCAGACAAAAACAATTTTACGATCCATCGCTTTCCAATCCACTCGGCTCATCATTGACTTCCACACCACATCTGGGCTCACGAATACATGCATTGGACTCTAGACGACTAGAAGAAGGTAGCGTGGTTAGAACGAGTCTTGTTTCCAGTTAGCACAAGCTGATGATCGAGTTAGGGCATTGCACAAACACAATGAGGCTATGGATCCAACTTGACAAGGCATCATGCAAGCATTTGCCAAACTTTTAGGTTCCAGGACATTTAAGTTGTCGATATTTTCGCTCTTGTAATTTATATCAAATCGAAGCTGATGATAAACTTCAGCAGATACAGACACATTTGGTCCAAGTTTTTTGCACTTCAAGGAAGAAAACTTTACAAAATTAAGTGATGCAAAACTCAAAGAAGGAATCTTTACTGGACCTCAGATAAAGAAACTAGTGATTCAGTTCATACAAATAAAGGTGAACAGCAAGGTCAAAGCATGACAAACATTACTATTAAAACTACCATCCAATATAAAAGCTCAGAGTATAAAAACCTTGAGTGCTGAATATCCTTAAAAATACGCATCTCCTAGATTTTCATTGGGACTTCTTTCCTAACAGCTTAAGAACAGTCAGCAATGAACAAGGAGAAAGGTTATCTCAAGAATCTGACCATCAACAGAGGAAAGTTTCTCGGGGAAAAAGTATATGTTCATGCAGAGAAGGCTATTTACGTGGAAGATCTACAGGAGTTTGACACTCCTGTCTCCCTTCAACTTCCTGTAGACCAGCTTCAAGGAAGAGACGACAAGATGAAGATCTGAGCAGCCAGGAGGAAGATGACATTTCTTTGTACGACTCCCTGAGCCCTTACACAATTGAATGTGACAAACATGAGATTTAGAGTCAGCATAATATTCAGCTGCTATCACAGAATTTCAAAATTGTCGACTTCCATGATGTTAAGATGTTTGGGGAAAAATTTATAAAACACTACATGTCGAAAATCCTGAACAAGTGTGATGATGGAAATCGGGAAGTTTCTTTCCTGAGAACAAGTATCAAAGGGAAATCTTTCAGTCTTCCTCGGGTGCCAGACGAGACAAGTGTTTCTGTCAACGATATTGTTCTCAAGCCAACTCACCTAAAGGTGAAATGTCTCCCAATTTAACAAAGACCTCTGAATATATTGGCAACTAAATATTTAAGATTAATTTATTTTTCTCTTTTTTGTTTAATTCATTCAATTTAAATTGTCAAATGGAGTTATGAGTTCTTTTTCAATTAAGTCATATGTATCTCTACTATTATAAAAAGGAAGTGTTTGTCTGTCTGTTTTCCTTCTGCACGCAAAGTCCTGATGAATCTATGGCACTTACAGGAATGGGATTTAGCACACAAGTTGTCCAAATTTTTTGAAATTTTAGGGCTCTGGGGAGAATTTTAAAATTTAATCTAGAACATTTTTTAATGAAATTTAATTAGCATTGTTTTCCTTAGAATGCAACAAAATATAAGATCATATTCAAAATTTATTTTTTTTCGTTTCCGTTTTCATTTTCATTTTGCGCGAAGGAATGATTTTCCAGCAGACGATAAATAACGAATAAACTTTTAACTGGAGTTATCTAGTTCTTTTTTCTATCTCCTAGACCGTTAAAGATAGAGTAAAAATTTCAATGGATTTGAAAACTGTGAAAAATTTCACATTAGATCAATACCTAAAAATAGGATTTCTTTAAACAATTATTATTTCTTGAATATCTTTTATATTTCTGCAAGAGATATTGTGACGTCACGTCAACTTTGGCATCGAAAAAATATAGATTACATTTCCTGCAAGCAAATAAAAATCAAAACATTTTGGGTGGCATTGTTTAGTTCTGTTTTGTAAAATTGGGATCGTTAAAAATAGATTGAAAATTTCAACGGAATTGAAATTTGCAGAAAATATGACACCAGATAGATTGTATGATCAGGGATCAGTTTTGGGACCAATTTTATTTATAATTTTCATAGATGATATAGGTCAGGGGATCAAGAATAGAATCAGTATATTTGCAGATGACTTAAAAATATGGGGGACAGTGGATACCAAGTTACAGATAGAAAATTTACAAGGAGATTTTGATAAGATATCCGAATGGGCTGTAAAATGGGGTATGTCATTTAATGTGGGGAAATGTCAAGTTCTGCATATGGGTTACAGGAACAGTGGAGCCGAGTACTGTCTGCAGGGAGTAAAGGTAAAGGAGGGAGAAACAGTCAAGGATCTTGGGGTGATAATTCACAGGGATTTTAAAATGGGTCACTAATGTTCAGCTGCGGGTAAAAAGGCTAATAGGTTATTGGGGTATATTAAAAAGACTGTAACTTCAAGGGATAAGAATATAATCTTGCCATTATATAAGGGTTTAGTAAGACCACATCTAGAATATGCTGTACAATTCTGGGCTCCATATATGAGAAAGGACATAGAATCAATTGAAAGCGTTCAGCACAGAGCTACAAAAATAATAAAGGGGCTAGCAAATTTCGACTATAATGAACGTTTAAGTAAGCTAAACATGTATACACTGGAAAGAAGAAGGAGGGGGGATTTGATTCAGCTTTTCAAGTTTGTAAAACAAGGGGACACAGAGGGCTTAAATTTCAATAGGGATAACAGAACAAGGGGCCATGGGTATAAATTGAATAAGACACATTTTAATCGGGATTTAAGGAAAAACTACTACTTTAATAGGGTAATAGACAGTTGGAACGCATTGCCAGAAAATATAGTTAATTCAAAGGGAGTGTACGAATTTAAGACACAATTGGATAGTCAGTGGGAATTGGAGAATTCATAAACAAAGGACCAGCCTTGTTGGGCTTGAGCCTGTAGCTGGTCGTCAATATTTGTATTTGTATTTATATTTATACCCTATAAGTTTTATTTTCTTTCAATAAATAATTTTTCAATTAAATATTTATATTTTCACAAGAAATTGTGATGTACGCCGAATTCCCATTTGGTTTGCGAAGCAAACTATCACCACGGGCAACTCCGTTATGGCTGTTATCCAATTTGCGAAGCAAGCCATAGTTCATAATATTCCTAATTTGGTTTGCTACCAAATGGAAATTTGCTTTGAATTCATTCCAATAGGCTATGAATTTCCGTTAGGTTTGTGAAGCTAACCGATAAAATGAGAAACGCCATGATGGCTGATATCCAACAAGCTACGAATTTGTCCCCATCACCGGGAGTTAACGAGCAGTAGCCCCACAAAAAGAACTGTCATGGGCAAAGCCATGCTGTCAAAGCAGTGGCTAGTATTTAATAAATTGATAACTGTTTCATGCCAAAAAGTAAAAAAGCAAGTTGTGTTCAAAGATATTTTTTATTTTCCAGTAGGTATCATTATTTACCCCAGTGGAAATGTAATTTGAAAATGAAGTATCTTTAATACCGATACCATAATCAATTAATTAGTAATTACTCAATTAGGAAAATTAGATCTTGTAACAAGTGCATTTTTATTTTAATTTTTTCAATAGAATTTTACTTTGTTGTAATCTGTTAACTCCCAATAACTCGATGAAATTGATTTGTACTTTAATTGTTTGATTGAAATAAAACTAGTATCATTTAACGCCAATACTTTTTAGCTAATTATTTTGCAAAACATAACACCAGCAAAACATAATTAATTCACATGTTACTAAAAAAACTCCTAGGGCTGGAATAAAGCATTTAGTATTATTACAAGAGGTAAATTCAAACATTTTTGCATTGCTTAAAGGAAATGCTGAATGATATGCTTTTTCAAGAGGTAACAATTGTTGAGATGATTCTTGAAACAGTGTTGTTTATTCACTGTAATTCTTTGGTGTTTCAGTGATGCATTATATTTGCAAAGAAAATCTATCTGTTTTTTAAATAGATATCAAACATTGAGATATATATGACTAAAAAGTTAAATTTTTAGGAGAGCTACAAGAATATTTTTAAATCTTTAAGAAACAAGCTTCTCATTTTGAAATTTGTAGAATTATTGATTTTTTTTTAAATTATAAATATTCATGGTTTATTTGAATTATCACTTATTAATAAAAAAATAAAATCATTTTGAATTATGGCATTTTTTTTAAGAAGGCGGGCATGCTAGGTCACTAAAATAGTTTTTGTTTAACCAAAAGATCATGTTTAAACGTTTTAGATCTACATGTTGTAACCAATAAACATAAGGTCATTACCTGTTTTAACCCTCCGAATGGTTTAGATGTGATATCTCGTCAGTCAAGATTTGGTCAGTTTTGCTAATGACAACATAACTCGTTGAGATAACAAGCAGAAGGGTTGAAATATGATAATACTTCTCAAAGTCAAAATATTAGTATAATTCATTCTATTTGTAATTTAAAAGTCTTGTTTCATTTTAGCGTAATGAATTAGGAAGGTATATTTTAAACAAACGATAAAATGTTTATTTTTTAAAGAAAACACATTAAAAAATTAAAACTTTTAGTTTCGATGATTTATTTTAAATGATTATTTGATTCAAAAATTAGAGATGGCGAACGAGTTAAAACAAGAATATTTTAAAGGTTTTCAGATTCTTGTAAGACATGCATAAATTTAGAATAAACTTAGTGGCTAAGTGTAAATAATTATTACTTTTTGAATTTTGGATAAATATTTGTATACAGCATAGAACATTCTAATTTTTTTGGAACCAGGACCAAAAACTATTAATTTTCTTGAGGTGTCGTCATTTTAATTTAGATTATTTTGACTTGGAAATGAATGAACGGTTCAAAGATTTACATGGTTACAAGAACGATCAATCCGAAGACTCGTTATTGTGTAGTACGTGGCTTATTTCTTAAGCAACTATTTTTCAAGGTATAGCACGCGAATTTTGATAGCATTAAAGAATTGATTTGCAATAGGGAAGAACACAATTTAAGATTGCTGATATTGATCTAAAAATATACAAACGCTTTATACAGTCTGAAGGGAAAGTAATGAACCGTTAACTTCATGGACTGGAGTTATGTTGTTCTTTTTTCTATCTCCTAGACCGTTAATGACAGAGTAAAAATTTCAAAGGATTTTAAATCTATGGAAAATTTCACATTAGATTAATACATAAAAATATTATTTTCTTTAAAAAAATTTAATTGAATATCCTTTATATTTTTGCAATAGATTGCGACGACGTCAACCTTCGTGATAAAAAAATAAACAGATTACATTTCCTGCGCTCTAACAATTTCAGCGAAGAAAAGCAAAAAATAAAAAACCTTTTGGCTGGCATTTGGGTTTTTTTTTTTGTAAAATCGGGACCGAAAAGGATATATTGAAAACATATTGGAAATCTTCAGAAAATTTGACACCGGAATGACACTTTATACATTCGATTTTCTTTTAATAAATAATTATTCAATTAAATATTTACCCCCAGCACAATGCTCGCTAAAACCCGACAACCCCCAGAGGATTGCTTTGCAATCCTCACTGGTTTCACTGCAAGAACGTATGCTTGCTTTGCTCGCATCAATGAAGACATGTGTCATAGCAGAAGGGATTGTTTACAAAATATGATGTTCCAAAAAAAATATGTTTTTCAATTCTAAATTTGCTGTTTTGCAGAAAAGAAATATACAAAGCCTCTGGGATCAGAATTCAAATGAAAACTGAGCTAATTTTGACTCGAAATATGATTGATGTTTTTGAAATTGAATACCCAGCATGTTTGCATGTACAATTCCCCAGCACTTAAGCCAACCACACTTCCTCATTGAGTTTGTTGTCAAAGTGTCTTGTTGAACTATAATTGTTATCCCTGAAAAGATCCTAATAAACTGCAACAGCTTGACTAAAATGAATTTTTTATTTCAATACAATTTCATCCGATAATGCTATAAATTCAATTGAGGCGCGAGGCTTCGTGGTTAACAAACAATCATACAATGTTGCCAAAACGCGATAACAAATTATGTCTTTTTTGCGTGCCACGTAAGAGAATTATATATATAGATATTTTCGCAAGACATTGTGACATCACGCCAAATTTTAATTTAGTTTGTGAAACAAACCAACACCACTGGCAACTCCGTTATGGCTGTTATCCAATAGGCTACAAATTCCCAAAATAGGGAATTCATAGCAATCACCAGGGGTTAGCGAGGCATGGTCAAACCTGACCCCATGAAAAAAACTGTCACGGGCAACGCCGTGCTGGCCACGCAGTGGCAAGTTAGTAATATATATATATATACAGTCGCGAGGAAAAAGCTCTGAACCACCTCCTTTATTTCGAGCACTATGTCACTGGCAACACCGCGTGGCCAGCATAAAATACAATTTCATTGTTTTGCGTTATTTTTGTTTTGTTTTATTGTAGTTCTCTCGACACCCCTTAGGATCACAATGATTTAAAACCACTCACAACCTTGTTAATACATAAATCAGGTGGAGGGCAAAGTAACTTTTCCCACCTGAACCAAATGTATAAATTTTCAACTTTTCGGTAAAGGGTAGAATGAAATTTTTTTAATTTATAATTTTAATATTGGGCAGTCATCCCAGTTGGACTGTATTTACATACTTCGAAATTTTACAACTGTCAATATGCAAAATCCTACATGATAATTCGCAAGTCTTGTTTTGATTCAGCACTCCAAAATTAGTTAAAGACTCAATTTCACCCATGTTATGAAGAAAAAGTTTAAAATTGATGACTTGTGTAATTTAGCTGGGATGTACAATTCTATTCTATTAAACAATGTTTAGAAAAATCTTGTGAAGTTTTAGAACCAAAACAAATAGGAAAACTTATGAGTACATAGGTAATATTCTTTCAGAGATCAAGGTAATAAAAGGAATCAATTACTATTTCACACATGTTTAATGAGATAAATATATTACACATCACTGTAGGTTACCTATAACTGGTTGCAGCTTTAAAAACAAGAGTATAAAAATACAAGATAGATGCCTGCTTCTGTCACAGAAAAATGCACAACTCTATTATCCATGCAGAGTTAAAAAAGTTGCATTCAAAGATTTCCTTGAGTTAATATATATACAAAAGCTGCAAATTGAAGTAGTAAATAGTAAACAAAGATTAGTAAAAAGAATAGAAATACACATTTTTTGGAATAGTTTGATTACATACACAGGTCCTTCGAAAGCATCCACGATTTGTTCTAAGGGATACAGATGGTCAGATAAATTGTTCAATGGAATGTAGGATTCCATCAAAATAAGATCCAAAAGCTTTATGCACAAAAAATTTAGCAGTTGCTGCAACAGCCATCATCCACTTTACTGGGAGCATCACCTAACCGTATGCGATTTGTATCCTGTGAAACGACACCGTAACTAGGAGACAATGAACTGAGCATCATAGGTTTACGATTCTTTAGCTTATGAGCCAAAGTCAGGAAAATTGCATCAACATGAGATGCCTCATTGTCATCAGTGGCAGATGTTTCAAAAAGCGGCATATCGTGACCGTCCGCAAACTTCTGTGCCATGCTAGTACTCACAGCTACCTGGTCTATGCAGTCACATTTATTACCAACTAAAATCTTTGGGATATCTGGACAGTTGCCTTGATATTGCTTGAACTCGGCAATCCATTGGGATAGGTTTTGAAAAGAGGCTGTTTTTGTAATGTCATACACAAACACCACTGCATGGACATTTCGGTAGTAATGGGGAATCATGCTCTTCCGAAAACGCTCTTGACCTGCAGTATCCCAGAGTTGCAGCTGAGTGAAGAAAACAACACTCAACAACATGATTTTCAAACACATCTAAGTTTCATGCACTCAAAAAAGAACATCTCTAAGATAATCAATATGACAAGTATTTTTTATTTGACTTTTTGTGGCAACACTTGTGGTGTGCTTTTTATGTTGCCAACAATTTCTTAGACAAAATAATCCACAACTGATTATTCTTTCTAAAGTTTTTTTTAACTATTTTAAATTCCTCCCAATCTAAATCTTGAACCAAAAATTGATTCGTTTTCTTGCACTAATTTTTGAACAAATACACAGGTCAATAAAATAAAATTTAGTTTGCCTGTTGTGAGATAGTAATGAGCTTTCTACAAGTCTCCGAAAGGTTTCGATAGTAGTGGTATGGCAGTAAATACAGAAGGCATGACAAAATAAAAAAGTTAATGATTTACAAAATTCAAATATAAAGCAAGAAACGATACAACCTGATGTGACTGCAGTGAGCCATGTTTAAAATACAAACCGAAAGTTTTAATTCTTCACATTTACAGGAAATGGAAAAAAATTGGAAAACAAATTCAAAAGGACCAATGAAATCAAAGGATAATGGAAATAAAAACATTTCAAAATATTAAAAATTGAAAAACGTCTGGAAAATCCTAATAAAAAATCAAAGGATAACAGAAATAAAAACATTTCAAAACATTAAAGAATGAAAAACGTCCGGAAAATCCTAATAAAGCAAGGTTACTTTTGTCTGTCACAACTTGCAACAAAAAGCAAACCAAAAGGGTTGCCACAAAAGTCTTTAGATTGTAGCTGTTTAAAAATTGAGAGATTAGAACAAAGAAAAGTGATTTATGATCAATACAATTTTTCTTTGACAATCTAAATAAACTAATAACGATGACACTGACAGCACATACAATCAATTCTAAGGTCAGTGTCAGGTTGGTTTATGGGGTTTTATAGTGCAAGGACCATATTTGGCCATGCTGCAACAGACAATGTCAAGTAATAGACAGATACACACAATAAAAGTTTTACTAACACAGAAGAAAAATATACTCAGGGAGGAATGTACCTGCCAGGAATTGAACCTGCGCAGCCCACAATTTGAAGGTTGCTAGTGCAGTGGACATACTAGGATAGAGCTTAAAAGCCATGATTTTTTAAATTTTTTTCAAGTTTCACCCTCTAACTTTGTTCTTTTTGTCATAAAAACACCATATAAAAAGTTTGAGCAATAAATTTTAATATTTAAGGGGTAGCTCAATTGACCCAAAGTTTACAAAAATTAAAAACAATTAAGATTATTAGCTATACTTTAACATATGTATTTAATGCATTAATTTTAAACAATTTATGCAATTTATTGTAAAGATTATCAGCTTTCTATTTTACAATAAAATTTTATTGCCATTTCAAAGGCTGAGACAGGGTAAATTTTTTTCCGTCAGGGTACATTTTGCAATGGTCTTCAACAACTTGTAGCACGAATTGTAGCTGCATTTCATGAGTTATCAATCCACTGTATTCCTGAATAAGTGCAACTGCACGTTCGGCATCATCATTTACTACTTGTAAAGATTTTATTATCTCTTTAGCCTGTTTGTAGTCCTCTCTCAACTCCCACAAGTTTAGATCAACTGCAAAATATACAACTGGAAGTTCCAACAATTGAAATAATATCAATAACTTAGCTGTGACAAAATCTTCCAAGTTTTTATTCTTGAATGAATGAAGACCAATGCTGATTCACTTAGAGTAATTTTGACCTTGCTTTTCAGCATGAAATTCAATCTGCATAGCATTCACCATCAGTCTTTTGTTGATATACTGACACGACTATCAAACAAAGCTAAAACAAGTTCGTGTGACAAATGCCACAAGTGATTAGCAAATTTACGTGATGTTGACTTAGAAATGGCTGAATGTATTGATGAGTATTCACTTAGTGACATCAGCAACAATAGGTCCTTGTAAGCAGCACATGAAGCTTGAGGTGCAGAGATCCAAAACTTTCAAGCATACACGGACTGCGAAAACACACATAACGTATTCCTTCTTTTGAAGTAAGTTTAAATTGAGCCTTGAACATCCAGATCTTGAAAATATATAACTTTGGACATCCAGCGGGCATGGTGCATAGCTCCCGGTGACATAAATCAGATTCCCCTTGCAGGGACAGCACCAAGAAAGATAATTACGAGTTCTAAGAATTCTTTATAATCCCTTCTTAGTTTTGGTTCTTCAGGTACTTCTTTGCATAGTCGATCGTCTCTTGCTTTATGTCTTCTACTAAATCTGCGACAACATCAAATGAAATTCCTGGTTCATACTTGTCTGTATCAATGAATCCCCAATATTCTTGAAAGTGTTTAAATAGTCGAACTTCAGGAGAAGATCTGACTTCCATACATACTTCAAACACTGTACCAATTATCAGCTCCTTGTGATGTCTGTAAGAAAGTGATAAGAGCTCTTTCTTCTAGGACACAGCCCCCAAAATTAGGACCAGTATTTGAGCTGCTAGTGTCAAAGCACAATGCGTGAATATTGTCTACTATACCCCAGCCTTCAATGGCTTCCAAGACAGCTGCAGCCTGAACCTCTCCTGTTGCAGATGGAATCTTGGCAACTGCTAGCAGTGGAGAAGCTCCTTTCCAAGAAATTAATACTGGCAAGTGATCAACTTTCTCTTCTCCAGCCAGGCCATGCATCAATTTTCCATTCCAATGTATGACAAAAGGATTCTTGCCTTGAAATTTGGTCTTTATTTTTTCATATTTTTTAGCTCTCTTCCATTCTTTGTCGACGAATTGAGTCTTTGTTTAGAGCAAATTCATCAATGTTCTGTCCTAAGCTTTTGGCAGCTTCTGATATAATAAAGACAGCCTTTCGACCAGACACCTTTGTACGATCTAGTGCTGCTGCAAGTTCTGGATTAATTACAGTTTTTTGTCCCCGTTTTCTTTTTTTTCTTCTCCAATATGAACTGTATTGTCTTCTATGAGCCAAAATATAAAGCTGAAGGAATTTTAAATATATTTAAAGGTGGTGGTATTGAATTTAATTTTCCATGACATTGTGTACATTTATCATCTACATTAAAAACTTTTCCATCATTGAGCTACCTCTAAATATTGTTCAATTGTGCTAATATGTTGCCCGATTTTTTTCTTCTTTTAAGTAACAAAATTAGAAGGTGAGAAGACCATAGTTTAATAGTTAAAAAATAAGCACCACTGCGTGGCTAATTATTTATAAAACCTATTTAACTCACAAGTGGAAGTTCTCGTTTACAAGGAATATAATTCTAACACAGATCAAAAGTTTAAAAAAATCAGTTTTTGAAACTGGCATTAATGAGAAAAAAAAATTCTTTCTTTTTTTTTTTTTCAAAAACCAATTTAGGCTTTTTTTGCAAAAATCTTGGACAAGTATCCAAACGGAGGATATCATTTTAATCAGAAAAAAATTATCTTTCAAATAAAAAAACCCTTGTAACAAAATAACTGTTCCAGAGATAGAGCATTTTAACATTTTGCCGAAAATTACAAGTTAGAAATGGCGCCTGAGGCCACATCTTTATCAACCTGTATCTCGGGCCAGGAATTTTTTTGAAAACAAAAAATGCAGGTTTCTTACTTTTCATTGACTTTTATCACATCACCCCAGCAAAAAAAGTGACACAAGTCAAAAAATAAAATTTTTGATGTTATGTCATTGAAAAATATGTATGAGGTGCCCCAGCGTGCTATATTACTATTCTATAGAATATAATAGAAGTTACCATTATAAATACTTACCTAAAATTAAAAGAAGCTTATACTATTTCAATAAGTTTTATAGTATCCTTTAAGTTGATGTTTCTCAAATTCTGCAATTTTGAGTTGTGTCACTTTTCTTGCCGGGGTGCGATAGGTTAAATTCAAAAACATCCGAGACTATGAAGTAACCCCCCTGCCTGAATTGATATGGACTGTACAGTTGTATTGACTGTGACTAGAGCAGTTATTGCCGAGTACAGAGAACAATTTAAAGAGAAAGTAGCCAAATTAAACCTTGTTAGGCTGAATTGGAAAGTTTTACCACAAAAGACATTGGCGTCACTACCGGAGACATCAAACCAGGGTTTTAAAGTCCAAAAAGATCGGATCACTTTAATGGTTTGTGCAAATGCCACCAGCAATCACAGGTTACCCCTGCTTGTGATAGAAAAAGCAAATACATGTACATTCAAAAATTTTAATTTGAACGCAATGCCTGCTACGTATTATGCTCAAAAGAGTGCTTGGATGCCTCAAGATATTTTTTCCGATTGGTTCCACAAAATGTTTATGCCACATGTTAAGAGTTCATTTGGTTGAAATGAGGTTACCACAGGAAACATTGCTGCTAATGGGCAATGCTCCAGAACTTCCCACTTGTGGAATTAAAAGTGATGATGGAAATGATCTTTCTTCTGGCAAACACGACATCACTAATCCAGACTATGGACCAGAGCATAATCGAAAACATTAAACGTCGTTATAGGATAGCTTTTATTGGAAGTTTGATTTCATCTGATGAATGTCTGTAAAAGGGTTTTGGAAAACAAGCAACATAAAAGATGCAATTTTAATGTTGCTGCTGCATGGGATGATATTCAAGTGTCAAATTGAATAAACTCTGGCCTGAAGCTAATTATGGAAAACCTAAGAAAACTGTTAGTGCCGATGAAATTGTGCAATAATGTAACGAATGCTGAAGACATAACGCCAGCAGAAGCAAAAAGTGGTTGAGATGTGACAAATTGGATGGAGGCTTTGACATTTTGAACTACGATGTATATGCTTCCAGTGCGATTGTTTTCAAAGCAGAAATTGACAAAGACGAGCGTTATATATTTTGAATAAAAAAACTACATTAAGCCACACAGAGAAGCAGAAGCAACGTTATCTAAGTGGTTTGAGGGGCAAGAAGAGACAAATACCACACAGATACTTATACGTAAAGTACGGAACATTGCAGCTTAGATTGCATAAGTCTTGAAGACAAAATAAAATTAGACTACTTTAAACTTTGCATATGTATGTATGTTTATAGCGTAAGTTCGTGTAGCAATATATATATGTATATTGTTTGTTCCCGTAAAATAAAATACATGTATATACAGTGTATTTCCAGTTTGTAAACGTATATATTTTATTATTCGTTTATATGCAATGGATGGGGTTAGATTGTTGTTTAAGGTTTTTCTGTTATTCGTCTATTCCAGTGGTTCTTAACCAGTGCTTCATCAATTTAGAGAAAGTATTCCACCAAAATGTGAAAATCAGTGAAAAATTAAAGCAAACAAAAAAGATGGGGAAAAAACGGAAAAGCAAAAGTTATTATTTATAGTTTTGTCTTTACTTGCACTTTTGTTGGCTTTTATCGATTTCTATAACAGATTACTACTAGAACATGAATGAACTGTGTGCAAACAGTTGATTGATAAAAACCAAAGTGTATGGACGTGTTTCTTGCTAAAAAGGTTACTGTTATTTTTGTTTTTCTTTGAGTCCTACCAAATTTTGATAACTTAATTTCATGACCTGGTATTAAATTTTTAAATTGAATATCTTTTACATTTTTGGAAGAAATTGTGTTGCCACATCAACCTTTGCATTAAAAAAATGAACAAATTACATTTCCTGTGCTTTTACAATTTCAGAAAGGAAAAAAAAAAAAAAAAGGAAAAAATTTTGGCTGGCATTGTTAGTTATTTTTGTAAAATCGGGATCGTTAAAGATAGATTAAAATTTTCAACGAATTTAAAATCTGCGGAAAATTTGACACCAGATAGATACCTTATACGTTTGACTTTCTTTTAATAAATAATTTTTCAATTAAATATTTATATTTTCACAAGAGATTGTGACGTTACGCCGAATTCCCATTTGGTTTTCGAAGCAAACCAACACATTTGGGCAATTCCACTATGGGTGTTATATAATATGCTACAAATTCCCATTTGTAGATTCTATAATTCCCATTAGACTACACCACAGGCAAATTCCCAAAATAGGGAATTCATAGCAATCACCAGGGTTTATCAAGCAGTGGTCACACCTGACCCCAAGAAAAGAACTGTCACAGTCAACACCATACTGGCCACACAGTTGCTAGTATTTTAATAAAATCAAACCTATCCTACATGCCTCTACATATCTGATCTAATGACCTATCATAAAAAAACCTGAAAGATATAACAGCCCATGTTGATTCCAGTCAAAAAGGTTTAGCTTTTCTTTAACCCTCCGTCGGGCGCAACCGGCCTGACAGGCACAGTTTTGACGTTTACGTTCCCCCTTCTTTCAT
Source organism: Metellina segmentata (assembly GCA_947359465.1). Classification (NCBI taxonomy): domain Eukaryota; kingdom Metazoa; phylum Arthropoda; class Arachnida; order Araneae; family Tetragnathidae; genus Metellina; species Metellina segmentata. The sequence goes on along the minus strand of OX375876.1, from coordinate 40,066,926 downwards.
AGAAGGGGTAGAAATCTGGTTATTCTAGTAGTCTCTTATCTTTACTGGATGTTTTGACCCAACCTTTTAATTTTATTCGCGCACAGCTGTTAGCATCATTCTGATCTCTCAGGCACATTGCGCCCGAATTCGTTACACATATAAACGTACATAATATCTATGTTTTAATATCACAGGTGTTTATTTTATTAATTTCATGACTGCATCATGCAAAATTTGTGGCATTTTCCTTAAATATGTAGATATTTCAGCCTGGCCTCCTGGGCTCATTGCGACCGAACATGTATTTATGATAGTGTTTTCTTTCATATGTTCAGGATTTATGCTAAAATGACCCAGAAATTGTTTGATTTGTCTAAACCGAACAATCTGGAAGAAGTGAGGCGTTTGTTGGAAGATGTCGACAAGGACGACCCCACTGTGAACGAGGATTTGGGTGAAGAGAGTCACATCGATTCTCATGATGAAGTGGAAGAGCGTAAAGACAATTCAGAAACGGAGCAAATGGTGAGATTACTGAAGATGAAAACAAACCAGAGCCAGAGCTCAACTTTTTTTGGAGGAAAAGATAAAACTACCAATTGTGCCAAAAATCTGCCGACAAGAAGGGTCCATAAGGGAGCTCACAGAGTTCTAACTCATCTTTCTGGAGTCATAGAAAACGCTAAGAATGCCCAAACAGCGTGATTCTAGTGTCTTCTCTTCATGTCGACAATGCAATCGATCCTGCATCTGGAGAGCAATAGAAGTCAGAGATGATCACATTCTACAATTCCACCAAAAGTGGTGTTGATACTGCAGACCAAATGTGTGCCACTTATAATGTGAGCCGAAATGTAAAGCGCTGGCCAATAGTCATATTTTTAACAATGCTAAAAGTAAGTGGTATCAATTTGCAAGTGATTTATCTTGGCAATCAACTAGAACGTAGAAGACATTTCCTAAACACATTGGCCCACCAACTGGTGCTTGCAGAACTAAGTCGAAGAAGTGTGAAGACAGTTGGAATCCCCATCAATCTCCAAATTCAGCTGAAAAAATATCAACCCATCAAAGATGTTCCAGAAAATTCAACCTTTCAACAGACGTAGATGCTCAACCTGCACCTCTGAAACATGTTTGAGAAGGTTGACAAACTATGAATGTAATAAATGTCACAACACAATCTGCTTGGCTCATGCAAATATCATCTGCAAAACGTGCTGTGCTGTTTGCCAATGCCCCTCTTCTGCTGAACTTAAGCTGAAGAACTATGACTCAGAGTGAATATCGGCTTTTTAACACTGCACTACAATGTATAATTTTTACCAAAACAATTTAATTTGTTACCCTGTAAATTTAAGTCAATTTAGTGCAAGATCTGAAATTTTCTTTTAATGTTTTCTAAACAAAAAATGTGTTATATATTTTTTAAAACAAATTTCATTCTTTTTTGTTTAAACAATCCTATGGAGATCACCGATTACTTTTAGAATACCAAAACTAAAATTAATATGTATAAATTTGCGATTTTTTTATGTGTGCCTATCAGGCACATTGCGGCCGAACACGTTGGTTCTGTATCGCGTTTTTTTTATACTGTCTGCTTCACTGCAAGTAATGATTTTTCGCAATGAACACCTCCAATGCTAGTGTGATACAATTAAATTTAATGGTATTTCCTAGCATTATTCAAGGAGACATGCAAAACACTCCCTTGACAATTTGGTTATGAAATGGTAATTTGTTATGCATTTATAAATATAACGAACGAAATTTTATTTTTACTATCAGAGCGAAAAGCATATTTTAAGGAATTTTTTTACACATTCGCAGATTGCTCCAAGACCAAAAGCAACATTTAATGCACTAATATCAAGTTGATTTTTGTTTCTGTTATCTCCAGTGAAATTAGCTGACTAGCATATTTGATAGATATTATAACATCTTTTAGTATGAAACAGCTAGCTATACACAGCATCATTGAATAACATTCTGCATACAAAAAAAAGCACAAATCTAAGGCAACTAATTGTAAGAACATTAGTTTTGAAAGTTAAAGTTTCTTTCAAAAATCTTTGTACGATATGAAAGTTACTTAAAGCAGGTGGCTTTGATTTAAATCGAAAATATTGTTCCAGATGTTTTTTCTTTGCAAGCATGCGCGACAAGCTCACAAAACCAATAGCATTCACAACATTGCTAGTTGACGCTCATGCATGCTTCCGGTGACATATCAACCATTTCCATAAGTCCATTTGGTATCAAACAGGGTTAAAAATAGGAAACATTTAAAAAAAATGGAAAAATTCTTGACTGCGAGAGGCTAATTTCGTGACCTTTTTCTGAATATGTGACTTTCATGACTGGTAGAAACCATGTACTACAATAGGGAGAACAAAATAAAAACATGTTAATCTCTAATTAATATTATAAAAGGAAGTGTTAGTCTGTCTCTCTGTTTATTTCCTGCACGCAATTTTTGGGTCGCGACGCATTTTAATATTTAATCGAGAACATTTTTAAATAAATGCAATTTAATTTAATTATTATTGAATGCAACAGCATAGAAGATTACAGATTCTAAATTAAATTTGTTAAAATAAAATAAAAAAATTATTTGTTTGTTTGTTTTTATTATGCATATTAGAATGATTTTCCAGCAAATGATAAAAACAAATAAACTTTTAACTGGAGTTATTTAGTTCTTTTTTCTATCTCCTAGACTGTTACAGATAAAGTAAAAATTTTAAAACTGCAGAAAATTTCACATTTGATCGATATCTAAATACAGTAAGATCCCGTTACAACGAAAAATCCCGTTATCATGAAAGTCCCCATTCGAAAAGCAATTAAAACAATGCTAAATGAATCTCAACATAATGAAATGATCGATTTTTGAAAATTCCGATACAACGAACTGTTTGTGCAGGCAAAAATATGTTTTCCTTTCATGGTTCACTCAACTGATAGCAAGCATGCAGTGTCTTTAGATTCCATGAATTCCGTTTTAGTCGGGCTAAAACCAGCTGCTAAAATAAAGACTGGTTTTCTAAGAAACAAGCAGAAATTTGTCACTGTTGTATATAACTGTATTTCCCGCCAAAACTTTAGCCTCCTGATCAAGACATCATCAGAGTTGTAAAATCACGCTACAGAACCTCTTTTTGTTACGTCAAATTCTATTCGATTTGGAGAAAAATATCCAAAGAAAATGCAATGTGAAGGAAGCTATCGAATGGATATGTGGATCTTGGGATGACATCAGTCAATCAAAAATAACAAACTGTTGGAAACATGCAACCACAACCAAAGACGCCAATTCAGTTTTAGAAGAAGCCGACTTGAAAGACGAATCAAATACGCACGACATTCATCAATTTGAGTTGGAGCAAATTTGGAACGATATAAAAAATAAAACTTTGGTTCCTGACGATGTGAATTTGGAAAATTATCTCAGTGCAGATGACATTTACCAGCTGCAATATAATTTACTCTCAAATACAACAGCAAACCTTGTTAAGAAGAATATCTTATATTTTCTGAAATAAAGTTTCTGAATTAATGTTTTACATAAGAGGTGAGTCAATTTTTTTTTTCAGGTTTTAGAAAATGCTATAACAATGTATTTATTTGAAAAAATTATTTTTCTCTGGCTGATTTCAACGAATTGCAATCAGCTTTCTAATCACAGTAGCTAATCATAGTATAAGATATAGTCTTCTTTCAAAACAAAAGCCGAATTTACTTATTTAAAATGTTTTTTTTTTTAAATTCGAATTAGCAAAATTTCGTTACAGCGAAATTTCTGTTATAATGAAAAAAAAAAATTTTACGATCCCGTTAAGTTTGTTGTAACGGGAACTTACTGCATATGATTTTCTTTAAATGAATAAAGTCAATACCTTTTAAATTTTCGCAAGAGATTGTGACATCCCCTCAACCTAGCATAAAATAAATAAATTAAAAAAAAAAAAAAAAGATTACATTTCCTGCTCTTACAATTTCAGTGAAAGAACCCCCCCAAAAAAAACATTTAGGCTGGAATTGGTAAGTTTTTTTTCTGCAAAATCAGGATCGTTACAGATAGATTAAAAATTTCAAAGGATTTGAAATCTGTGGAAAATTTGACACCAGATAGTTAATTTATACGTTTGATTTTCTTTTAATAAATAATTTTTCAATTTAATATTTATATTTTCGCAAAAGACTTTGATGTCATGCCGAATTCCCAAAAAAGCGAAGCCAACCAACACCACAGACATTTACATTAAGGCTGTTATCCAATTTGCGAAGCGAACCATAATTTGGTTTGTGAAGGAAATCAACACCACGGGAAACGCCATGGTGGCTGTTATTGAATAGGCTATGAATTCGTAGCAATCACTGGGGGTTAGCGAGCAGTGGTCACACCCGACACCATGAAAAGAACAGTCAAGGGCAACTCCGTGCAGTGGACAATATTCCAATGATTATTCAGGGGGGGGGGCAACAAAATCCTTGAAAAAAAGTTCCGTGATATTTCCGATTTTACAATTCTCTTAAGAAATGCTGCAATCTGTGATTGGTATCGATATACAGAATCCCCACAACAATATTTTAAAATATTTATGGTCAGAAGGGGTAATAGGATAATTCTCCAAATACGTATCTAAACTTTCCATTAAAACCAAAGTGCTCATTTACAAAACCATGCTTAGACCAGTTACAGAATCCCCACAACAATATTTTAAAATATTTATGGTCAGAAGGGGTAATAGGATAATTCTCCAAATACGTATCTAAACTTTCCATTAAAACCAAAGTGCTCATTTACAAAACCATGCTTAGACCAGTTATCAGCTATGCCAGTCATGTCTGGGGATATGCAGCAAAAACCCACCTTAAAAGACTTGAAACTCTTCAAAATTCTACACTCAGGATTATTCTTAATGCCCCCTGGTTCTATCGAAACGATAAAATCCGAAAAGACCTGAATGTGATCGAACTTCGAAATTTTTTTAATAAAATCGCCCTTAAATTCTATGTCAAATTGGACACTATTGATAATACTGCCGTACAGCAAATCCCCAGATGACTTTCGCCGTCACAAATGTTTAAGGCCTAGAGCCATCTTAAGTGAGAGATATCTCAAATCTTAAATTGGAAATTATACTTTAATTTCCTGATTTTCTACCATTATTTCAATTTAATGATTTGTCTAACTTAAGCTGCAATGCAGCCATTTGCTAAACTACGCCCCCATCTTCAACCTTCAATGCATTCTACATCCTGGCACTAGAGTTAAGTCATTCTCGTCACGTGATGCTACCAGGCAACCCGATTGGATTTGTCATCGACAACCTGATTGGACCAAGCCACAAGAGCGCCCCACCTCCAAGTACATTCAGCACAAACCCAAGCAGCTATGTTTCATTCCAGCTACACCGAAGGTCGAGAGCAGCCGCTCAGGAACTTCTCTGCGAAAGCAAAACCCGCCAGATTCCAAATACGTATTTTTTCTCAACAGATATTTTAATTGTTATTGTAAGGGTTGGAACCCTTAATGGAGCTCTTACAATAGCAATTGAAAAAGTGGAGAAAAATACAAAATATTTTGATTATGAACTTTTTACACCTGACCCTACATTATCATATTATTCATCAAAATCAAATGCAAATATACATAAAAAAAACTCTAAAAAAAGGTAATTTCAGACAATAAATATTAATTTTTTTTACACAAAAACACATTATTAGTTGCACAAATTTCAAATTGAACACCACAAGTTGTATCGGTAGTCTCACGGCAACAAGACGCTGCAGCCGCAAAAAAACGCTGTTGGCAGTTATCGCAGTGTTCAAAAATTACAATACCAGTGTTCTTTATTCAAATTTTAATTTTGGAGAATAATTCGATTCTCAAAAGCACTCATAATAGCAGATCTCTAAATAGAAAAACGATAATAATTTCCCGTTTATGTTATCAAAATTTCTAATTTTTTGTGAAATTTGGAAATTTTCTGAGAGAGATTTCCCCAGAATTAAAGTTCTCTGAGAATTCCCTGATTTCCAGGTTTTGTTACCACCCTGTTATTTAAATTCACTTAAATTGACGAAAATGAATGTCAAATTTCCCTTTGCGTGGTTTGTGGGGAAAATCTTTGTAATAGTACAATGGTACCAGCATAATTAAAACACCATTTTACGTCTAAATACGGAAATTTCCAATCCAAAGACGAATTATTTTCAAAGATTGTTGAACAATCAAATTAATCCAGGAAAAAAATTGCAACAATATCTAATAAAGCACAAATCGCATAGTGTAAAATTCCCAAAACAATTGCTAAAAATTCAAAACCACACACCATAGCTAAACGTCTGATTTTACCAGCATATTCTAAACTAATTCAAATTATGTTTGGTGATGATGCAAAAAAACAATTATGAAAATTCCTCATCCAGACAAACAAAATAAGAATTTTCATGTCAGATGAAAACAGTTACTAAGCTTTCGGAACAATACTATGCTTCACACAAATTGACAAGTTTACTGATATCAGCGGTATAACTCACACAGTGGTGGATTTAAGAGGGAGCTACATAGGCTATAGCCCAGGGTGGCAAAAGCTTTTGGAAAATTAGGGGTATTGAGAGAATATCATTGCCGATTGCTGAAGTTAAGGAATAAGAAGTGGGAAGGGGTGGGAAGTTGCTGGTAGCCCCTAGGCGGCAGTGGTGGATTTGCACTAACAAAGCTCAAGTACTAAGATTTGTTTGTTTCGTTGATGAAAACAAAATAGTGAAACAATTTTTATGCAGCAGAAAACTTACCAAATGCACAAGACAGGAAGAACATCTTGAACCGATTAATTACTTTATTACAAAATAATTGAAGTAATTCAAAACATTTTGATATATGATAAATTATGTAAATGCAAAAACTTCTGAACTTTGTATGATTGAAAAAATTTTTAATTTAGTATTGGTAGGATACAGCAACCTTTGTTGAGAATAGGAATGTACCAAGTGGGTGTTGTTGAGAGTGGAGCTTCTTTCTGACACTCTCGACGAGACCATGTGATCGTTCGAAAAGTAATGTGATTCAAAACAATTTCAGACTTCCTGAATGGCACGGCTTCGGTTGTGAGCTTTCTTGATGAGCTCCCTCCTTGTTCTAGAAACTAAGATTTATGAACAAGGAGAACTAAACTAGAATTTATGTATTTCAGCGTAATATTATTATTTGTTGTGTTGTTGTACCGTTTGTACTGTTTGTTTGATGTCCGAAAATAAATCACAAAAAGACATTCTTGGACTCAATGAGTCTTTGCAACCTTATTTTTGCTGAATATTGCTTCAAGACATTAATGGAAAGAAGTTCCAATTTTGAAGATGGAGGCTTAATAAAGGGGGTTGTGAGGTTCTGCTGTTCAGGGTTGTAACATGATGAAAAGCAAAAAAACACCCATCTCTTTTTTACAAATTGCACAAACGGTGGGAAATCACGAGAGGTAAAAGTGATGCAGTTGAGCAAAAAACTAATTCTTGATGTTTGAAGTCTTGTTTCAGTAAGTCAAAAAAAGTCCACCAAACCAACACTACTTGCATAATGTATATATTTTCAAAGCGAATCAAAATAAATGAAAGATTACGCATAAATTATCTAACATAAAACATGAACTGGATAAAAACTAGAAGGAAACAATACTATAAATTTGATAGCAAATGCAGAGATTTCTTAAACTGTGAAAGTTCATAATCAGACACAAAGGTTAATGCATTGATATACACATAAAACACTTGACACTGCAATAACAGACTTAAAAAAGCAACATACATTTTAATTTACTTCATAGTTTGAAGAATAAATTATTCTTACTTTGATTGTTTCATTGTCTACTTCAACTGCCCTTTCACGGAAATCTACCCCAATGGTAGCTTCTGTTTTCGTTGGAAATTTTCCACCACAAAATCTATACGTCAGACAAGTTTTTCCAACACTAGAATCGCCAATAACAATAATTTTAAATATCCTCTTATTCTGCTCTAGTGACATGGACCCGTCAGAACTCATATTTCAGCCAAGTCCCACCTTAAAGAAAATAAACAGATAAGTACTTCCTGCAACATATGTGAACAATATAACAGGTTGAATAATAAAAACCATTAAAACTACCCACATGTCAGCAAATTTCAACCTATCATTTATCATGATCATCACATTACATATCCATTATACAAATCAAGCTAAATGATGAATACGCTAATGAAGCAAAACAATTTCACAAAAAGACAGGGGATGACAAAAATTTAGGAGCCAGGACCAGTGCAATACATATATTAATATTTTTTCCAACACTGAATATATAGCAGAACTGATTACACACCCGCAGTAAATAATATGCTATTTCTAGTAACTGAGGCAATAAAAAATAACATTTTTCCTGTCTACATTATATTCCAATTTTGACCTTTTATGGCCATGAATATGCCTTGTTGCTTTTTAACTGAAATACCACCAGTCCACGGCCTTTGTGGGATCAAAATCTTTCACTGATGGTCCATTGATAGTGCACATCAGATTAAATTATTTTCCATGAAAAATAAACGTTTTTCACAGAAACAGAAAATTTAGGCACCAGATCAAATGTTTTTGCAAGATAAAAATTCGCATTTAAACATAATTAATAGTTAATTGAGACAAAATAGACCTCATGGCAGAAAAATGGGTAAAAGTAAAACTATACTAATTGATATTTTTTTAAGCTACTCAGTTTATTTTTCTTTATCAATATCCCTTTGCCGAAATTTCACTTTTTTAAGCTTTACTTTTGGTAAAGTTGTAGTTATAACCTTGGTGCAATTCCATATTTTTTAATCAGGCCACTGACAAAAGGCAATAGTTGTATAGCACTATTGCACTACAAAACATTATATTACGGATTTTCATAGCATATGAAAATCCGTAACAATTACAGTAATCTCATTTTTTAATTTGAATGTGTTGTTTTAATACGTATATTCTAAAATCCGTTTTGGATAACGATTTTTTTCGATTAAGCCATTCAAGTGTGAAAACAGTTAAAATGTAAAAGAGAGGAAAATATATGCAGCGTTATTTTGAACTACAAAAATAGCTGAATAAGAATAGTGTATTTGTGTACTAATGTGTGTACAGAACAGTGGTGCAGCCAGAGGGTATAGGCAAATTTAGTTGGGCCCAATAAAGTCCATGTTTTTATGCTAAGCATGTATCCTTGACTATTATTTAGCTTTATAAGCTCTACAAAATAAACTATAAACAATGAATTTGACTTTGGAGAGGGAGGGGGCTTTAACCTGCAACCCCCTCATTGTGGCTTTATCACTGGAACAGAATATGTATTTATGACAAGCCATGTAATTTTATAATTCAAAGCTCTTTATTCAATTTTTCTTTTTCATCTCTTCAAACATACTCTTTTATAGTTTAAGTTAGGATATTCACACTTTTCTGACTTTTTTTTTAACATTTTTTCTTTGGCTGTAATTTTCATATTATTTTATTCTAAAGAAAAAGTTATAGAAGGGGAACTTCTCAGAATCTGAAATGTTTTGTAGGTCAAACAAATTCAAAACTCTTTATAGGCTACACATGTTCTTGATTAAAGTCAAAATTACATTTTTAGAATTACAGGATATTAATATATACATACTTATTATTAGTTTATAGCATATGAATTACTCATTTAAAAAAACTCAGTAATTTTTCAAGGTTGCATGCTCACCAGGACTCAAAATAAGATTTTGAAGTTGGCAGCAAATATTGCTGTGAGCTTTTATAAGTTAGCAGCAAAAACTATTCAGCTCGTGGCAAAACCTAAAATTTCCGTAATAACAGTAAATTGCAGTTGCAAATTTTCCAGTAAACTTAAAAACAATTAAATGAATAATGCAACGAAAAGACAAAATACTTCATTTTTCTTGAAAGATTTCTGCAATTTCATATGAAACCCCAAAATACATTTGAGAAAAAAAGAAACATTCAAATAATAGACTGTAGACATGTTTAATTCCTTATTATCAAGTTTACGAAGGCATCAGTCAATAATTAGGCTAGAGAAAATTAGTTGTTTCATAACTACATAGCTAAATGCAAGGTTTGCGATCACATGCATGAAACCATTTCTGAACTGCTCGATCAGCCATAAAATCTGAGGGCCACGGACCATCCGCACTTAAAATTGAGGCACATAGTTTTTTCTTTAAAAAATTTTTAATAGCTAGTATTTGGAAAGAGAAATAATGAAACATTTCATCACAGCATTTTCCGTGGCTGCCGCGACTTAATTTAAGCCCTGGTGTTGACCTCTCCACTAGCCCAGTGTGCTCTCGCAATTATTCTTGTGCAGTACAGAGTATGTGTTTGTTTTTTTGTTGCTTTTAGAGGCAATTCGGATAACCCGGGTTTTGGTTAACAGAGGTTTTACTGAAACTAATGAATGCAAGGAGGAAAGAAAATGCTGAGCACAACACAAAAGCACTATCATTTGTTAAAAAAAAAAGACCTGCCACTAAATTAAAAGTTAAAGTATGCTTAGTTTTAATTTATCTTAAATTAATGCATTTAGTCACACTTGATAAGTGCAATTAAAAAATTTTTAACTGGTGTCAATAAGTGATGTAGTGTTGCAAAACATCTTTCTTTATAAAAGAGATTTTTAATAGCATTGGCAGTTAATATTATTGTTTCAGTATGGCTGGCTCAGTTGGTCTGATTTTATCTTCACAATTTGGTATTTTTTACCTTTAGACTACGATTGGTGCAGCAATTGTATTTTGAAAGCCATGAGAATCTTGCCAGTTATATCAAAAGCTGTAGTCAAAAGGTTAATTAACGAAACACTGGAGCAACACAACAAGCTACTGGCGACGGTCTGGGATCAACCCAAGAATGGAAATATACAAGGACAACATCATGCAATTTTGAACCACGGTCAGGTGACAAGGTCACACCTGAGCTAGCACTCCTCTCCAGTCTGCCACACCAAGCCAATGTGAAAACATTTGAAGCAACGACAGATTTAACATATACCAGCCCTCCTGTACACAAACAAACTTTGTCTGGATTCGAACTAGCAACAATCCAGTTGCTAGTCCATTGATCTTCTGGGCAACCACGGCTCTTCACCTCCACATAGGAGCAATTAGGAAATGCGAAAATATCCTATATCTAGATTTAAAGATTGACACTCAAAATGAAGTGATACGATTCAGCCTCTCTTCCAACTTGAGTTAATAGAAAAAATTCAAATTATTCGACACTTATCTTTCTTCTGATTAATAGCTGGTAATCTTTTGAAATAATTTAAAGAAAACGAAACTTTCAGACGAATGCGCAGTTGTCTTTTTTAGCGGGGGAGAGGGCATAACACAGCTGTTTTAATCCATACATTAAAAAAAGAAGATAATCTTATTCATGAGGATTAATTTGATAGAGTGTAAAACAAAATATAAGCATTTCAATAAGAGCAAGCTTTGTTGTCGACTTATGACAAACCTTTGTATGACAATGAAATATTCCTCAACGGTGAAAAATTGCGTTTTTGAGAAACGTTTCAGCAAATTTATATGTGCATAGGACTTTCCGGATCCTTAAACATTTGACACATTGAAGTTCACAAACAAATATTTACATTAACCAACAATTAATTTAATTTTGAATGTTCAAGATACGAGTAGTGATGATACAATCACAATGAGTTAAACAAACGTCTTGGCTTTGCTTGCTTTGAAAACAGAAGTGAAAGTTGCAGCTACCATCAAAATCAGCTTTCATGACCATGACCTTGCACCTTGGATCTTTCCTTTAGGGAATTGATCCCGGCATCCCGGACCGTCGCCAATAGCCCATTGTTTTGCTTCATATTGACGTTAATTAAATACCTACCTAGATTGCGACAAGATTCAGCTTAAAGGTCAAAAGGAATAAATGAAATTCAATCAGTAATATTACTCTCAAGGGCGTTTGTTTACATATTAATGAACCAAAATAATGCAGAATTTTATTCGACAACTAAACACGACTGTGATGCACATGCAGAACTTGCACATGCGCTAGAGCTTCACCTTTTTCATTAAGTTGGACAAAGTCACGTTGCCGGCATTTATATCTATTAAAAAATATTAATTGCTTATTAAAAATTGCAACAATGAATTCTTTAAGACGATGTTTGTCCAACAACACAGTCATTTCCAGATTGTTTCAGGAGAAAAATACTATCAGTAAGTGGTCCTATTATATCTAGATGAATAGAAGGTTTTTTTACATCGCACTACACTTATATAGGCAATTTTTTGAAGATCTCAACGCGAGTTATTTTTTAACGACAATACGAGATGTGCTTTTTCTGAATGAAAATATTTTGCGATTGCTGTAAATATTTCCAAAAGATTCTATCTCCATCTTATTCTAAGTTATCCTTCATCAGTTCTGTTGCGCTTTGAATTTCGTAGGTATCGGTTAGATTATATCCGACTTCCTTATTAAAGTCGTATTTTGACCTAGTCATCATATTTAATGCCTAACTTCTAAATTTGTTTCGCTTTTATGATTCATAAAATTCACTTCAAAGGAAGTCATCAGGAGCAGATCTCTAGGTGAGAACTGGCTTCACTTCAGTGTCCCTCTTGACGCCGAGACCAAAGAGCTGGGGTAATGTCGGAAATTATAATGTGTTGGCACTGAATCATTTGTCTCATGGGAACGTGAAAAACGCATTGGAAAATAAAGCTAATAGCCTCGAATTATCACAGTTGCTTTTTTCACACACACCTCCACGTGGGCACAGTTATATCTTTATTGCGAATTAACTTTAACCTGAAACGAACCAACTGATATTGTGGTATGAGAACCAATATATTTTGTTAAACGCTTATTGTAAAGCGACTTTTCTTTCATTTAAAACACATTTAGCTAAGATTATTCAATAGAATGCCACCCGGCTTGGGCCATAACATCAGCCGCATCTTGTAAGTATACTTGTCGTAAAATCTCGGTTGTTAAAACAATTTGTGTTTTTACAACTGGGAGAAAACATTTTTAGCAGCTTCAAAACTGGTCATCATTCACAGATTTTGGTTTTTTGAGGACATTATTTCAAAACATTCTAACTAGCAACCATAAACATACTATGGACGCTTGATAAACTTTTCAGAAAGGAAAATCGGTAGATAATGATTTACAGAAGCAATTGCAAGTGGCAAATAACTGGAAGGAGGTGCTAATTGTTCAATTTGGTCTAATTAGGGTTATGGGTTTTCCTGGGTTTACAATATCGAGAAAACAAGTAAAATTATAGCTGCAAATTGCACCGTTTACCTATTGCTGCTTAAGTTTATTTCAATGCATGATCCCATTTTACGTGAGTATTTATCAAGTGAGAGAAAAATGAATACCTTAGTGATAGAATCAGGGAAGAACAAATGTCTCTTTATACTGCAGTACAAGCCATAATAAAGAGCTTACATGTCTCTTATTACTATCTTCCTTATGTTCACTGATAAAAAAAGACTAATTATAGGATATAAATGTTAGACAGTGATCTTATCTACAAGGAAGAAATAAAAATTTTAGGGACAAAATATTTTTTTTAGTTTACATCCCTCATGTTCCCATACGATGAGTATGCATGATCCGTAGAAATGTGCACCGTATTTGAAAAGATAAGTTGGAAATGTATTGAAAAATAAAACAGGAAACAGCACACACAAGCATAAAATTAAGGCAAAAAGATTCCTCATTTTTAATTCCATTTGTGCAAAGGTTCACTGTGTGGATTTTGCTTATACTGGATGTTGCCACCATCGTGATTTTTTAAGAAAAATTACTTGGCGACAAACGCGTCTCGTAAACTACATCTTTACCAAATATTCATGGTAACCTCATAAAACGTAACAGTATGTGTGTATATATATATATATGTTGGCAGAATATTACTTTTCGTTTTCTGTGTTTTGTGCAATGTCCTGTTTCTTATCATTAACATACTATTCTGAACTTCTTCGGAAGAACTTTCTAGAATACTCAAAATGAAAATTACCGTTTGCCAAGGTTGCCATGCAAATCACAATAACCATAAAGACATGGGTTGTCTTAATCTACCGTAACTCACTATTAGAAGTGCGCCAAAGTCATTGCCACCGCTCATAAATGTAGAGTGTAGCTGTACCGAAGCAAGCAATGATTGATGGGGCGGCAAAAGTCTCAGATGATGCTGGTCAGCAAAGACAGGCTTTTAAAAAATGCACTTCCTTCTCTTGAGAAGAAAATGCATTTTGCATCTTCTCTTGAAAATTTTTTCTACAAAAAAAAATCAGACAATCTTTCAAAGAAATGGAAGAAATTCTAAAAGCTATGTCAAAAATGAACAACATATTTAAAAAATCGTGATTTAAAATTATGATTAATTTTTTTTTTTTAATATTGTTTCAAAATAATATGCTTTTTAAATGAAAAAAATATCCTTCCTACAAAAGAAAAAAATAGGGGTGACTGTAGATTATCTTTTTCTTTTCGATCTCCATACTTGAATATATTTGACATTATTGTTTTTTGTCAATTTTTTACATCTTAAAACCTGTTACAAGCCCCGAGATTACTTAAAATACCTTTTTACTTACCTTTTATAACCTTACCTGGTTTATGAAGACTGCACACTTAAAGGAAATCTGCCCCTAATGTTGCCTTCTCCCAAGAGCCACACTCGACATAAATTTTCCTAAATTAAAAATTTTAAGTTTGTTTTTTAGATTGCCTGCCACTGAAAGCACGAATGTGCATTTTCACTATACTAATTGCACTTTCAACCATTAATTAAGCTTTATCTTTGAACTTTTGTTTATGTATTTTAGGTATAAGGTTTTTATACAATGAACAGTTCCTTGCCATGGACAAATATGCTGATGCCAGGCAAAGAACAATTAGTCGTCTTGGAAGCATGAGGGGTAAATATAAATGTTTTACATAATTTATACCTGTCAAAATTAAATTGATATTCATTTGCTAGTAGTTATCTTTTACTGAAAAGGTTAAAAACAGAATTTTCATTACTATATACGCTTCTAGATTTTCATAGTACTTGAAAATGTGAAAAAGTACTTGAATTTTATTTCTATGACTGGAATTCTCTGTAAGGTACTTGAAAAAAACATTTTTGTTCCTATAACTAGTTATTGAATATTACTCATCATTATTTTAAGCTAAATTTGCATGCTACCTAAAACATTGTGCCTTTTATCTGTTCCTGCTCTTTTATTGCTAATGGCTTTAATGTTTAAATTTATAATGCTGTTGGTGTGGAATTGCATGTTTTTTCATTAAACAGTGATTTAAAAGTAAGTTTCATACCTGAAGACTTCCGGATTTTTTGGAAAATAACTTTTTCTGTCTTCTGGATAGAAAAATATCTTTTTCGTTTCAATTCTGAACATTTTTAATTGCCAAATTCATGATGCCATGGCAACAATGAAATCATTGGCAGGTTGCCAAAATAAATCTGCTTTGTGAAAGGGGAATACTAAGCATGTCGTAAAGTTCAAGTGCATTTCATTCAAATGCAGTGCTTTTTCTGTGTAATTGACTTAGTGCTTTTTCTGTGTGTTTGATTTTGTGTAGTGCTTTTTCTGTGCATTGAGTGTTACTTTGCATAAGCATGGGTATAGTTAGAATGTTCAAGGAGATGAGGACAGAGGGAGCCAGTGGGGAGTTCTATGTGACTTGTGTGGGAATATGGTTGAGGCAGGAAAGGGGTGTGTGAGCGGGGTTAAAATGTCAGAGAAGGTTGAATTTACATGCAAGAGTTGTTTAGAGGTGGGTGATTTGAGGAAGGAGCTGGAGGCTTTGAAGGTGAGGGCTGTAGAGGGAGTGGAAAAGGGTGTCCGATGTGTAAACTTGGGGCATGTTGATCAGGGGGATAAGGTAACTAGAGGAGTAGTGGTTGGTGATTCAATGGTTAGGGTTTTGGGAGAAATGGTAGGGCGTAAAATGCGCAATTTTGCAAGGTGTTGTTTGCCAGGTGCCAGGGTAAAACATGTAGTTGAGGCAGTTAAGGCAGGTGTGGTTAAAGGGGAGGAAAAGGCAGTAGTGTGGGTGGGAACAAATGACGTAGAGAGGACTACAAATGTTGAGTTTAAGAGGGAAGCAGAAACACTTTTAAGAGGCATTAAGTCTCATGGGGCAGAAGTAACAGTATTAGGATTACTACCTAGGTATGGGTTAGGCAATGGGTGGTTAAATCAAAGGGCCAATAAGATGAACGGGTTGTTAAGGGATTTGTGTGAGAGGGAGGAGGTTAGATGTTTGGAAGGAGTGTAGGAGGGATTGGATAAGCAGGGACAATTTGCATTTAAGCTTGATAGGTAATAGGGAGGTTGGCAAGCGCGTTTTGAATATTCTGGAGTCAAAAAACTAGTATACAAGCAGGGATGGGAAGGACATAGAGGGTTGACAGTACACAGTAATTGCTTAGGAAAACTAACAGGGTCTAAATTGCAGGAGACAAACAATACAAAGGGAAAGTGCAATGTAAGGGAGAAAAACAATACCAAGACAAATAATACAAGGGGAAAGTGCAATATAAGGGTGAAAAATAAGCTAAAAGTATTTTATTGTAATGCTCGCAGTGTGAGAAATAAAATGGATGAGCTCAAGGGAATTGCACAAGCAGAGGATGTAGATATCATTGGGATTACTGAAAGTTGGGCAAGCAGTGAAGATGCACAAATTTTAGAATTAAGTGGATTCACAATGTTTAGGGAGGACAGAGAGAATAGGAAAGGGGGTGGGGTTTTGATTTATCTGAGAGAATTCTTAAACTGTACAGAAATAAAGTTAAATAGTAAAACTGAGGGTATAGAATCAGTCTGGGTGAAACTGAATACAGACAAAGGCAAAGGACTAATTCTGGGTAATATATATAGACCTCCTGTTTGTAGTGAAGAGCAGGAAAAGGGCATGTGCAATCTGATAAACGAAGCATGTCAAAAAGGAGAATTAATTTTAATGGGGGACTATAACTATCCAAATATTGACTGGACAAACAATCTAGCTACAAATGGGAAAGGGGCAGAATTTTTGGAAGTGATACAGGATTGTTTTTTGTACCAGATGGTGTATGAGGATACTAGGGACAATGCAATATTGGATTTGATTTTTAGCAATGATGAGGATAGGGTGCAGGATTTGGTTATAGGTGAGCCACTGGGAGAAAGTGATCATAGAAGTATCAGATTAAGTATAAATTTTCAGTCAGCATACACAATCAATAGTAGAATAATTCCAAATTTCAGAAAGGTAAATTTTCATAAGATAAGGGAAGAGTTAAAGGAAACATTCAAAGGGGGATTATTAGCACTGCATCATTCTGAACAATGGGAGGAATTCAAGAATAAGTTAGACATGGTGTTAAAAAAACATGCAACGTTCAGGAAAAAAGGAAAATCTAGAAAATTGCTCCCTATGTGGTTTTCAGGGGAAACACACAAAGCTTTAAAATTAAAACAAAGAACATACAGGGTATATAAAAGCACTGGTAACGACAGGGACATGGAGGCATATCAGAAAGCCAGAAAGGAGTTTAAAACTATTAGTCGGAAGCAAAAGGTGTCCTTGGAGGAAAAATTAGCAAGGGAAATAAATATAAACCCGAAAGAATTTTTTGCATATGCAAGTGGTAAAAATAAATTTAGCACTACACTGGGACCGTTAGAGGGGAAGGGAGGTGAATTAATTCAAGACGAGGAGGGAATGGCAAACGTGTTAAATGACTTTTTTCTGGGGGTTTTCAATGGTAACTATAGTTTAAAAAAGGATCCCAAGGATGGAGCCTTTGCAGGGGGTATAATTAAAGAATGCAAATTCAACAGGGAAGAAATAGTACATCAGTTGAAAAGAATTAAGCCATCTAAAGCACCAGGGCCAGACGATATTTATCCGAGAGTACTAGTGGAATGCGGCGAAGAACTGGGGGAAGTAATTCACACGATATTTAATTCAACATATAGCACAGGTTGGGTGCCAATGGATTGGAAGTTGGCCAACATAACTCCAATTTTCAAAAAGGGAATACAAAGTGATCCGGGCAACTATAGACCAGTAAGTCTAACATCAGTAATTTGCAAAATATTTGAATCTCTGTTAAAAAAGCATATAATGTTATACTTGGAGGAGGGGGGACTGTTATCAGAGAATCAGTATGGGTTTAGGAAGGGCAGATCCTGCTCTACAAACCTTTTGAAGTTCTACGAAAAAATTACTGAGGAGCTGGATAATAAGAGCAGTGTGGATATCATGTACATAGATTTTCAAAAGGCTTTTGATAAAGTACCTCATGAGGCATTACTGTTTAAATTGGAAAGGCTGGGGATTCAGGGAAAAACATTAATATGGATAAAGAATTGGTTATTGGGTAGAAAGCAGAGAGTGCAGGTAAAAGGAAATTATTCACAGTGGACAGAAGTTATAAGTGGGGTGCCTCAGGGATCAGTTTTGGGACCAATTTTATTTATAATTTTCATAGATGATATAGGTCAGGGGATCAAGAATAGAATCAGTATATTTGCAGATGACTTAAAAATATGGGGGACAGTGGATACCAAGTTACAGATAGGAAATTTACAAGGAGATTTTGATAAGATATCCGAATGGGCTGTAAAATGGGGTATGTCATTTAATGTAGGGAAATGTCAAGTTCTGCATATGGGTTACAGGAACAGTGGAGCCGAGTACTGTCTGCAGGGAGTAAAGGTAAAGGAGGGAGAAACAGTCAAGGATCTTGGGGTGATAATTCACAGGGATTTTAAAATGGGTCACCAATGTTCAGCTGCGGGTAAAAAGGCTAATAGGTTATTGGGGTATATTAAAAAGACTGTAACTTCAAGGGATAAGAATATAATCTTGCCATTATATAAGGGTTTAGTAAGACCACATCTAGAATATGCTGTACAATTCTGGGCTCCATATATGAGAAAGGACATAGAATCAATTGAAAGGGTTCAGCACAGAGCTACAAAAATAATAAAGGGGCTAGCAAATTTCGACTATAATGAACGTTTAAGTAAGCTAAACATGTATACACTGGAAAAAAGAAGGAGGGGGGATTTGATTCAGCTTTTCAAGTTTGTAAAACAAGGGGACACAGAGGGCTTAAATTTCAATAGGGATAACAGAACAAGGGGCCATGGGTATAAATTGAATAAGACACATTTTAATCGGGATTTAAGGAAAAACTACTACTTTAATAGGGTAATAGACAGTTGGAACGCGTTGCCAGAAAATATAGTTAATTCAAAGGGAGTGTACGAATTTAAGACACAATTGGATAGTCAGTGGGAATTGGAGAATTCATAAACAAAGGACCAGCCTTGTTGGGCTTGAGCCTGTAGCTGGTCGTCAATATTTGTATTTGTAAACAAAGAGGAGAAAATTGTAATTTTGTTTTTGCTGAGGCATAACTCTGAATTCGACATTTTTGCCAGTTATGTGTAAAAAACTGCATAATGCAGTTTGTATTTTGTTTAAGCTTTTTTGAGGTAGTATGGAATAAAGTTTTTAAACTGATTTTTTATGAAAAATTACTTTTTCACCCTTTAAAATTTTTATTACTGTCGAATTTTGAGACGGCTTTCATTTTTTCTCTGAAAACTGTTCAATATTCATCAAGGGTTTATCAGTTTTTGAAATTAAAGCTTTCTGTTCTGACGAGGCTCAGGTGTTGATCTCGTCATCCAACCTGTGATTCAAAATTGCGATGTGTTGTCCTTGGATCTTTCATTTCAGGATTTATCCTGGACTGTGGCTAATAACTAACTATGTTAATTAACTTCTGACCTACCTTACACGACTCAACATTTTAAAATTTTGGTAAAATTAAAAGTTCCTTTTTTCTCAGTCTCCTATAGGAGTTAGAAATGATCTAATCGTGTTTTAAATATGGCCTATTTCACAAGTTGACTATGCAGACATGTCTAAAGTATTTACATTCTCTAAATTTGTGACTTTTTTTATTTTGTTTCAAATATGCCTTGTCATTAAGTTAGTTTTTGTTTCCCATCAGACAATTTTTTTAATCGCATGAAAGCTCAGTTGAATAGTCCAGTACCATCTATGATATTTACTGAAGATTTAAAGACTGTCATCCACTCATGTGAAGACAAAGCAGAAGATATTGAAATGGCTATCAATATGATGAAGAGGTAAGATTTTTGGGGTTATATTCATGATTATAGATAAACCTTAACTATTCTTTATTGCAACTATACTTTCCCCAATTGTAATATTTTAAAAGCAGTTATAAAAAGTGATAAAAAGTAATCTATTATAGACCGACTACTGAGTCGGCATTTGTCATGAAAAAGTTTCACCTAATGGGAAAGGACTTCTGGTACAATAAGCTTCAGGCAACAACATTATCACTTTCTTTGTTGAACTTTTGTGTCCTCATTGGTCATTTCAAATTGTTCCTGAACATGGTTATCAATAGATATGAAAAACTTTCACCTAGCAGGAAAGGACTTCTGGTACAATAAGCTTCAGGCAACAACATTATCACTTTCTTTGTTGAACTTGTGTGTCCCTTTAGGTGTCCTCATTGGTCATTTCAAATTGTTCCTGAACATGGTTATCAATAGATATGATAATCGTAATCCACTGATCAGTGTCTAATGTTAATGTTACAAAATCTTATCTTTTGTATTTTACTTTGAAGACTTTTTTTTTTAATGTGATTGCCAAAAGTGTAGATCTGGAAATATTTCATAATAAATTTATAAAGTTTTAAAATTTCAAACTTTACAAATTTTAACATTGTTTTAATGCCATTTATAAAAGACATATGTATTAGTCTTTATTTCACAGCCATGGCTTTTTGTTATATTTTTCAAGAGAACTCTTCTTTGCAATACTTATCTTTTATTTATTCTGTTTTCAGGTTTCATAAGCAAAATAAAGAGCTGAGGTTTGGAACCTTTGTTTTTGGACCTGTTGCAATGCGTCTTTTTTATCATTTGAAAAAGCATGAGTTGATGAATGAATTACTAAAAGATCCAGTGAGTTTCAATATGTTCTCTTGACCCCTTTCAGTATTAGTTTTGCTTTTTGAATGTCATGGACAACAGTTGTACCATGAGAAGTTTCCTTTCTAAAGCAGCTTGGTACAGTTTCTGTACAGTGGATTTTATCCCCCTTTTAAGTGACCACTAACATCAATCACCACTTAGGAGCTGTGAATGACTTGCCTTTAAGAGAATCCATGTTCAGTGTTTTTTTTTTGCAATAGCAACAGGACTATGCCCAATAATAAATTGAGACTTTCAGTTTTTAGGGACTAATGATGATAATCAGTATTCGTATTCAAAATTAAGTATACAAGTTTACTAAACATCAAATTTTTTGCATATATGTTAATTTAATGTTGGCTAGGCCTGGGCAATGTTCAAATTTTTACATTGCTATACATCGGCATTCTAACATAATGATGTTAAACATGCATTTTATACACAGTAAAAGCAAAACCTTGTTCCTGCATCACTATATGTATGCGCATAAAAATTTTTTTTTTTTTTTTTTTTATGTATAAAATTGTGGGGTGGCGGGGGTGTAACAAATAAAGATCTGCTTTTTACATTTAAGAAACACGCATGATTTAAAACAAGAATTTGCATATATATATATACACATATATATGTGCATGTGTTCCACGCACCATATATGTTAGAAAGAGAAAAACTTCTACATAAATAGAAATAAGGGGTATTTGATTCCTCTAAGTAATGATGACTACATGTATGATCTAGAAATTATACTAAGTCATACTAAATTTCAATTCCACTAAAAAAATTCTGGAAACGAAAGTCATCATCAGGACACAAATGGTTTTGAGAAAGAGGTCATTAATTTTTTTTTTTAATGAAAACAAACCTTTAAAATTCACATATTTTGCAAAATTATTTTGTTTTTAAGTACTTTTAAGGGAAAAAACGTTAACTAATTACAAAACGTAATATAAGGCTTACATAGATAAATTCAACAAGTAGGGTAGAATTATTCGCTCTCTCGCATTTTGAAACTTTAAATTTCAACCTTTTTATGTGTCACCTTATTCCCCGGGGGAAAATCAGTGCAGAAATCGCAACATTAACTATCACTAAAGATTTTCATTAGTAGGCCTTTCGTCACGGCATCGAAAACTAAGTACCGTGGAAAATCACACATGCGCATAAATAAACATCGGAATTGTTGTGTCCGTCTAAACCAGGCCTCGAAATGCATTTTTTAATACAGGTGCACCTAAGTATTTAAATTAGGTGCACAGGTGTGCCTAGCTGGAAAAAATTAGGTGCACAATTTTATTTTCATGTGCACAATGCACCTGGGTATTTCGAGCCCTGGTCTAAACCATAACCTAAATTTCCCCCTATGATGGTAAACATACACGAAATTTCCGCTGGAAATACTGATTTGACAGCTCGGGTATCACGCAATGAAAACATCGTGAAACTGTGATTAGGCAACTCGGATATCGCGCATGCGCTAAAAGAGCCTCAGGGTGCATGTACACACCTAAATAAGATGAGCCCGTGATTGCTGTAATTTAACTTAAAAGAAGCGTCCACTTTTCATGACCTTAACTTAATAGTAGAATGTGATCTTGTTTTTTTATTACTATCCAAAACTTATTCTAACCGTTCCAATAATTTATTTTTGCATTTTGATTGTACCTAAACATTCAATATTTTAGGTGCAACCTATCCACAAATAATTTTTGTTTATAGATGATTTTTCAATCTAAAACCATATGCTAAAATAATTGATAAATTTACCAGTCAATATTCATAAAGAAATCTTGTAAATCTGTTTTGTGAACCTAAGTTCTTTATTGTGAAAAAAAGTGACTTTCTAAAATCCAATGAGAATTTGAGCAATAAAAGAAAACTAAAATTAGATTAAAATATTGGAGACTGGTGTGCATATAGTACTTGATAAGGAAATTTGTACCGTAATTGTTTGGTGTAGGTTTTTTGCATAGTAACTAGATAAAATCTAGTCTAAAATATTCTCATCTAGATAAAAAAAAACTATCACTTTATTTACAAGAAACTCAACCCGACTGGGTTTTTACCAGAAGAACAATCAGTTATATAGCAGACTGCCTAAATCAGAAATACAAACTTAGAGAAAAACACACCCCATACGGTACATTTGCCGATGCACATTGGGACAAATAGCCACTTATCCAACAGGAATTTTATATATTTTCTCTTGTCCATGACAAAATTCTAAAACTGATTTTTAAAGTGAATTAAAATCTTTACAATATATTTTAGAATAACAACTAATTACTCCCTGAATGTAGAATTTTCAATAAATTTCAAAGCTCTTTACAATATATTTTAGAATAACAACTAATTACTCCCTGAATGTAGAATTTTCAATAAATTTCAAAGCTCGAGTTGACGAGAGTTCCATTCAATTAAAAAAAGTTTCTGAAAGCACAGTAGTAAGATCTTTTTCTCATAAGGTATTGAGCCTATTGAATGCCATCGGCCAAGCTAACATTAATTTCATTATGTATCATTTTTGACGATCTCATAAAATAATAAACATTTTAATCATGTGCAGTAAAGTTATAGTATACTGACAAGAATGAAACAAGTGCTTGCTTACATATTAATTATTTAAATAGAAAGCTTGTCATTTAGATTTGTTTTGTAGTGTAAAATCTTCACATTCAATTATTTTGTACTGAAATATGAATATTGTGGACAGTAACTTTGACACAAGATTATACAAAATCACACTGATCATTTTAGAAATAAATTTTCAAAATCTTGTATTTAATTTGAAAAAATTACTTGTCCTTATGAAAATCAATTATTGAAATACACAACTGTAACAGTAACAATCCTTGTCCCATCGCCGACCAATCGGTATAGTGGTTAAGGTGTTAGCCTCTAGATCGGAAGGTTCCTGGTTCGAATCCGGGTCCGGGCATGGATGTTTGTAAGCGTATGGTGTAGAGGCGGCTGGTGCACCTTAAATCTGTCGTGTCCGAAAGTCCTCGCGTTGGGTTGGCGTGGAAGTTTGGAGAGTGGGGTGCCAGCTCAGGTGTTGCTTCGTCATCTGACCGTGGTTCAAATTTACGAGGTGTTGTCCTCGGATCTTTCCCATAAGGGACTGATCCCGGACCATCGTCAATAGCCCGTTGTGTTGCTCTAGTACGACGTTAACTGAAAAATTACCAATTACCTTGTCCCATCAAGTGGGAATATAAAGAGCGCAAATTCCAAGTAGCTAACCGAAGAGGTGGTTCAAACAACCAATCCCCCAATTTCCGTTGAGCAGCATTGGTGGATTACAACACTATGAAAGAAAAGCATTCTAGTTGGTCAGTCGTGAAAGACATGCACGACTCTCGTCAAGTTCTCTAGAAGGATAAAAGTCGAGCAAAATTTGCCGTTCTGAGACACAAGTAGTGGAATTTGGTCGTCATTGTGATAAGGTTAATTCATAACTGATGCCATTAAATGTTTTGCACCTATATAAATAATGTCAAGGTATCTCATTAACACCATATTATAATTTTCTGAATAAAATTAATCACAAATCGAATTTTACAATATTTTTGCATATATTTATCTCATGAATTTCTTTAATTATTTTTATACAAAATAATTGGTTATACTTTTTTTTTAGAAAAAATCCTGTTGCCAATAGAAAATAAAATTAAAGGAACTTGCAAGAAAATTTTTTCTTTTAAACTTGCAATAAAAAAAAAGCATCATAATTCAAATAAACTAGCTTTCCACTTCAATCCATAATCTATTTTGTTAACATTCTCACTCAATTTTCAGATGGGTGAATTAATTTTTACATTCCTAATTTCAATTCCATAAATACAGGATAATTATGCTAGCAGAATTCCTGAAAATCACATTTTGAAATTCCTCGAGCCTCAAATTAAACGTCATTTCTTAATGGCAGTTCACAAATTCATGTGGGTTTGCAAAATGAGACTTCATGAAAATGAGCAATTATAGTGCGTAAAAACCGCTTCACTTTTATATCTGTACACCTTGTTTTACTTTTAAAATATTTGACATAGAAATAAATGGGTTTTGTATCAGTTTCCTGTAATGTTGTTCTTTTCTTAATTAGGAATTTGATGGATTCTTTGACCAATTGAAATCGTACTATCTTAGTATGGATTTGTATTATAAGAATGCTATGTATGCAGAAATACTTGAGGCATTTCAGCACTTGCAAACCAAGCAACT
Source organism: Metellina segmentata (assembly GCA_947359465.1). NCBI lineage: Eukaryota > Metazoa > Arthropoda > Arachnida > Araneae > Tetragnathidae > Metellina > Metellina segmentata. The sequence goes on along the minus strand of OX375876.1, from coordinate 40,041,654 downwards.
AGGTGAAACTAAGTTTCCGCGGGAAGCATTGGTCCTAACTGCTGGAGCCTGTTATAAATTGGTAAGTGAAGTTTTATCAATGTGCTTAACCAGGTTTTCATTTCAGCGGTGTGTGACTTAAAGTTAGAAAGTTAGCTTTGTACTAGATAAAGATAAGGACCTTGGATTTTTAAAAGATTTCACCAAAAATATATCTTATAATTTACCACTCAATTCACGAACGAATTCAGTTCAGGATTATGAGCAGGCATAAAAAGTAACTCATCTCAGTTGATCTGAGTAAAGAAATAGAGTTCAAATAAATAAATGCACTAAAAATCTTCAGGGCAATTAAATAACATTAAGAAAGTTTTGAAATGAAGTTTTTATTGCTGTTAGGTGATTATAAATGATTAATTTAATAAATTACAGTCATTCAAAACTTTACTGCTATTGAAACTGTTACTACAGGGCCAAACGTAAATTAAATTTGATGGAAGTCGAAAGTAATGGTGGTGGTGAAGAAAATAGATAAAATGTTTCTTTTGTTTTTTTTCCAGTCTATACTGTCAGTTTTAAATAACCGTTTTCACACCTAATTCAGAAAGTATTTTGTCTGAAATTCTTATGAAAAATTTACATAATTTCATAACACATTTAATTGGCGTGTCATTCACCCACTACCATATAATCATAAGACTTACATTTATGTAATTTACTGCTTTCAAACCATGTTTCCTTTCGCACTTATCTCTTTTTACCGATGGCCATCCTTTCTACACAACCATTCGTACCTATCGCCCAAATCCTTTCTTAATGTTGACATCATTTCACTCGAGCATTTGGGACATTTAACAATTTTCGCAGTCGATCCAACTTTCTAGCACCATTTAATCACTTTCAAGATCCCTGGATCCGCTAGAGAATCATGATACATGTATGCAAAAAAAAATTCAAACATTCAGTCACCATCCTTTGCCTTACCTGATCAAGGGTAAGTGAGCGACTAAAAAAATCTATGGAATAAGAAACAATAATGAATTATATTAATTTGAAAATAAAAATAAATAAAACCCCAAATAAATATGCGATATGTTAAATATCTACTTAAGAGCAATGGAAAATGCAAATCTCTTACAGAAGTATACATACCCTTTTAAATTGTGTATTTCATTTAAACATTTGTTTAAATTATTGGAATGTTATTAGAAATGTCTGTATTGTGTGTATTACAATTTAAATAGTACCATTTGTTTTTTTATTAGAATACACCAGAAACATACCAGCTTGCTACCGATTTAGTCACACAAGCACGTGAAGCTAGAGTTCCGGTTTTACGGAAAGCTTTGTCTTTTGTTGTTGCTCTAGCATTAAATCAAGTAAGTTCTGTTATTTTCATGAGAGATTTGATTGATAGGATTATACTTAATACCTTAAATCTTTCTTTTTCCCTAACTTTGGTAAAAGTGAACAATTTAGCAGGGTGTAAAAAAATCAATTAATCAGATTTTTTAAATTTCTGTAGGCCCTATACACTGTTTTTATAATAGTTATATATTAGTTTGTTAAATAAAAAATTTAGTTTGTGACATGACATGTAAACCAATATTTATTTTAGGTAAACAATCAGATTTGTGACATGGTAAATCAACATTTACTTAACATTTGTTTAACTCTAAAATACAAGTTGACATCCTACATAGTTTTTCTTGAGTAAATTACATCATCATGTCACCAAATTTATCACTAAGTGTGAGACCTAAACTATAGTCTGAGAAGTAGAATAGAGGACAGAGAAATAATCAGACAAGTAAATTCTAATAATAAATCAATTTTCACTTGTTTTAATTCATATTGGAACTTTCTTTCTTCCTGCTGACATTTGAATGGCTGTGTGTGTGTGTGAAAATGTATATTTCTACTCTTTAATCTCTAAATTGCACACCACAAGAATAAGCTAACTGACAAATGCCTCAATAAACTTTGCTTCCCACTTGTGTGTCTTTTAGCTAATAAAATCAGTCGCCCCTTTTTATAATTTTGAATCAAACTGTTGCATACTTCCTTTAAGTGTTTATATTATGAGTGCTGTTAATCAGGAATGTTTATATGTTACTCTTCCTGGCATTTTGATTTATGATGGCATGTGTGTTTGCATTACTGTTTCCAGTATATAGTATATTCTAATAAGTTACAACTGCCTGTTGCAATATTTTATAATATGCAGTAATTGACCCAGTTCTCTCTTGGCTGGGTGTAGCCATTAGTGCAGAAATCACCATGAGTGCAGACAAATTAAAGCATTTGACCACTTCTGTGATTTTTCTATAAAATATTTACTTTGTTATAAAAATCTAAGATTAGTTGCGATTTAAATCCTGACACCCTGCAGTTTAGATTAACCTTTACGCTGTGTGGCTTGGATATTTTCAATTGTCTTACAGAACGTCTCTTTTGCCTGCAAGTCCGAACCCCCCCCCTCCCCCTCCCTCCTAATTACCTAACTTGAGCAATAGAGCCTCAAGTATCATTTACGACTTACGCTTTCCTTTGATAGTATTGTGTGCCGTGTCGTTTGGGGTGAGATAGATATCACTGGAGCGACATCCTGCCTTTCCCCCAAAGTGTTGACAGGGTAGGGTACACTGAACACAAAATGCAGGCCTCCCAGAGGCGACTATGGTGACTTTTTTCAGAAAATTAACATTGAAAAACGTCAAAAGCAACTATTTTGGGGGAAAAAGGCAACTATTTTCATCGCAAGGCGACTTTTTCAAAGAAACTCGATATTTGCGCTACATTTATCCAGGGTTCTCATGCTCCTTAAAATGGATTTTCGTTTTTAAGCACTCTTAAAACTCCTTATTTTTATGTGCTACTCCTTAAAAACTCCTTAATTTTTTCCCCGCCGTTTCAATTTCGAAATGCGCTACGTTCCAATTGGAACAGGATACTTCACGTTGCTCGCGGTGTATTGTCAGCAAGTCTGAAATTTTCCCACGAAAAAAGGCTATCATCAGTAAGGTATCATGTAGCGAATCACGGCCACATGCATGTCCGACCCCTCATACTTAATTACCTAACTTGTGCATTAGAGCCTTGAGTGGTATTTACGACTGAAGGTCAATAGGGTCGAACAAAAGGAGGACCCCTTCTAGAATGTCAGTCGCTGACAGATCGTAAATAGCGATCATTAAATATTGAAGGAGCGTTGAGAGCGTATTGAAAATCACCATCTGTTATCATCGGAGTTGTTTATTACAAATTCTTGAATTTCTTTAGCGAAAGCGATAGTTTACTTATTAAGTAGACAAAATATTATCGCATTTGATTTATTTTGAATTTAATTCAACATTAAATCTCCATATAAGAGTAACATTGAGAATGTATTGAAAATCGTAATATGTTATAATCTAAGTGGATTATTTCATGCTTGAATATTTGAAGTTGAAAAATAATTTACCCATTCATTTATAGCAAAAATAACTGCGGATTTCATTCATTTCTGTCTGCAATCTGTCGTTTGTATTTACTTGTAGAATACAATAAAAAATCTCAGCACAGTAAAGTCCCGTATTTCGAATTTGAACTTTTTCGGATTTTGAACTTTTCCACATTTTGAACTTTTCCATATTTCGAACTTTTCCATATTTCGAACTTTTCCTGGTTTTGAACTTTTCCATATTTTGAACTTTTCCGGGTTTCGAAATTCTCTAGTGTTTGGAGTTTTCCAGATTTCAAACTTTTCAATATTTTGGATTTTTTTATTTTTAAATTTTTCGGATTTTGGACTTTTCCAGATTTGCACTGGATTTCTGACTATTTGCCTTTTTTGTCAAAAAAAAAACCTTAAACAAAACCACCCCCGCGAATTTTGGGTTTGCAATAGTAAAATAGCAGATATATAAATAGGAAAAATTTTTAAAAAGAAAAAAAATCTTTTGAAAAAATGCAACAAATTTTACTTGCAAATCTTCTCATTTTTGTGTGTGGTAGTTTCTTTGAACATGTCCGTTATTTTGCGTTATTTCATCAATTAGGTCCAGATTTAACTTTTTGTTCTTAACAAATTGTCAGAACAATGTAAAAAAGTGTGGGAAAAAAAACCCGCCAGTTCGCAAAACGACCAGATTTTGGACAATTTCGGACTTTGTAGTGTATTTCATCCTAAAAATATTTAATTGATATTTTGTTTTAAAAAATACTATAAATTGAAAAGAAATATGCTTGGATTTCTATTATTGTGAGTTTTAGCTGGGATTTGAGAAAATATGTACTTTAAACTGAGAAACGTTATACTGAGATTTCACTGAAAAAGAACTGTTTACAGCAGCATCCTAGATAAAACAGCTCCAGCAAGCAGGGGGAAATGAACTTGTGTGTTGAGTTGAAATATCAAAGTATAATTTTATTGTTTTGAGTAATTAGTAATGTAGTATTAAGTGGAACTAAGTTCTTAAAAGTGTTGAAGCATTTTTATTTTTCGCACTTGAAAATGTGTGTATAAACTTTCTAAGAGTCCTTAAAAATTTCAAAAGAACTCGTTAAATACTCCTTATATACACCTTAATTTTTATATTCTATGACTCCTTGAAAATTTTACTATATTTTTAACGGTCTAGGAGATAGAAAAAAGAACTACATAACTAAAGTTAAAACTTATTTGTTTTATCTGCCTGCTAAAATAGTTCCTCTGCAAAACGGAAGCGGAAAAAATAAATTTAGAATATGTAATATTTCATGCTGTTGCCATTCCAAAAAAAAAACTAGTATAATAATTAAATTTCCGTTGAGATCAAGTGATGAGTCATCCGCCATCTGCTTTCGAGTTATTTCCACGCAAACGATCTGTCGTGGTTTATTTTATTCCAGAAACAAAAAAAAAGGTGCTTTTTTATTCTCCAGGCCAAGTTTGTATGTTCGCGATCATTAAAGATTATGTGAAAATTACAACGGATTTGAAATCTGCAGAAAAGTTTACACCAGTTCGATACCTTAAATGTGATTTTCTATAAATAAATAATTTTTCAATTGTAACTTTTGAATTTTTGCTTATTGAACTGTTCATCAGTTTCTATTCAATTTAGTTTCATCAGTTCTACCAGTTTCTAATGAACATTTTTATATCAACTATAATCGGGGTCAATTGAACTTGATTCGTGAGAACGCGCCTAAAAGAACACTTGCGTCGTAATTTTCTAATTTTTTTTATGAAACCTTAGCATTTTATTTTAATCATTTGTAAAGGTTCCATTTGTTGTTGCCATACAGGAGATTTCTGTGTCTAATATAGTGCTAAATTTTACAAAATTGAGGAGACTATTTTTCACATATGAGGCAACTAAAGCGACTATTTTCAAAGGTAAGAACCACTGGGAGGCCTGAAAATGAGGAACCCTTTAGAGCAGTGGTTCCAAAACTTAGTATGTCCATGCACACCACAAGAATAAGCTAACTGACAAATGCCTCAATAAACTTTGCTTCCCACTTGTGTGTCTTTTAGCTAATAAAATCAGTTGCCCCTTTTTATAATTTTGAATCAAACTGTTGCATACTTCCTTTAAGTGTTTACATTATGAGTGCTGTTAATCAGGAATGTTTATATGTTACTCTTCCTGGCATTTAGATTTATGATGGCATGTGTGTTTACATTACTGTTTCCAGTATATAGTATATTCTAATAAGTTACAACTGCCTGTTGCAATATTTTATAATATGCAGTAATTGACCCAGTTCTCTTTTGGCTGGGTGTAGCCATTAGTGCAGAAATCACCATGAGTGCAGACAAATTAAAGCATTTGACCACTTCTGTGATTTTTCTATAAAATATTTACTTTGTTATAAAAATCTAAGATTAGTTGCGATTTAAATCTTGACACCCTGCAGTTTAGATTAACCTTTACGCTGTGTGGCTTGGATATTTTCAATTGTCTTACAGAACGTCTCTTTTGCCTGCATGTCCGACCCCCCCCCCCCCCCTTAATTACCGAACTTGAGCAATAGTCCCTCGAGTATCATTTACGACATACGCTTTCCTTTGATAGTATTGTGTGCTGTGTCGTTTAAGGTAAGATAGATATCACCTGGGCGACATCCTGCCTTTCCCCCAAAGTGTTCACAGTTGACAGGGTAGGGTACCCCGAACACAAAATGAGGAACCCTTTAGAGCAGTGGTTCCCAAACTTGATATGTCCATGGACACCTTCTTATAGCAAAATCCTGACCATGAACCACCCCCGAAGTAAAATAGCTGCATAATAGAAAAATTACAAATTTAACTTTCATGGCTTGAATGGTGTTAATTATATTGAAATATAAATTTTGTTTATTTATTGTAGTATTTATTGAAATTATAACTTTTGTTTTAAAATACAAAAATGAGATGGGTGAACCTGATGGGACGATCTAAGATTATTTATGTTAGACTCTTTGTTTGTGAGTAACATTCGTAAGTCTCCATAAGCACTAATTTCCTGTTGGTTTCTTTTTTTCGTGATGAAGCTCATCGCTGCACTAAATCCGCGTCTACTAAATAGGAAGACGGGAAAGCAATTAACAGCTTCTGTGCATTTTCCTATAATGCAGAACATAAAATTGGTTTCTATTTTGTAACAAAAATTGTTGGTATCCTTGTTCAAGCATTGGTTTCGGCTCCTCATTTGGTAATAATTCAATATATTACTCTTGTATTAGTATGGATTCATCTGAGTTTGTGTGGGTCTACTTGCAAAAGAGTCCAACGCCCAATCAAGGATAACCATGTGAAAAATGTCTTCAAATCTTTGGCTGAGGCCAGAATAAAGAACCGTTGAGTGTTGACATCTCGATTTTGCAATTTTGAAAGATTTGGAAACTGGCAGCATCCATCTCTTCCCAGTTGTATAGAAAAAAATTTGTAACAAACACAGATATTATGCTTTTAATTTTGATTAAATTTAATTGATCACCTTGTAGTGTCATATTGGTTTTGTTATAGTTGGCAAATAAGTGAGCAACATAAGCTCTGTCATTTTTTTTAATTAATTAAATTGAGCTGCAAATCATTGTTTTTACTTTCCAGGAATTCCAATGTTGAATTAAAGAGTACATGAAATCGATCCAAACTTACTCAGATAACCAAACCTTCCGCATTACGTAGTAAACTAGGGGGCTCCGCCCCCTGCTCGCTTACGCTCGCCAGCCCTCGGGGATTGCTACGCAATCCCATTTGGTTGGCTTCGCAAACCAACACTCCTTTTACATGTGGCATTTGGTTTGCTTCGCAAACCAACATTTCTTTCGCAGAGTGAAACTATCTGAATAATTTGTATTATCCTGATTTCACTTTACGGTCCATCACGTCACAGCGAGGGCTTCTCCCCCTGCTCGCTTACGCTCGCCGACCCTCGGGAATTGCTACGCAATCCCATTTGGTTTGCTTCACAAACCAATACCTCTTACGCAAGTGATTTCACTCTTTTTTGCTTTAACACTTAATGCACCCTAAACTAATAGCCGCATGAGTAAAAAATCTTCTGCATCTTGTTCCCTGTACAATTTTAAGTAAACCCTGTTAATCTCCAAACTTTACGATGTGTACTTTGTACTTTCTCGGTAAAACGTCTGAGAACAGAGGGAAAAAAGCAAGCCTTTTTCCTCGCCAAATAAAAAGAAATCGTTTTTATGGCAATTGTTGCTACGATAAATTTGATATCTGGCAAACCCAATAGTCAAAAATACAACCCTCCGCGAAATAAAAAATACGAAATTTGTGTCACCAACTTTTGATTGCATCGAATTTATTTATGAGCCAATTTTTAAAATAATGGTACGGTAAGAAAGAGTACAGTCTGAGGTATACTGCGCTATTTTCAAAATAAAAAACTAATAGTAATACGATATAGATATGACCGTTTTAGTTAACGGTTGTAACAAAAAGTAGCAAAAATATCCAAAGATTCCGAATTTTGTATGACCAACTTTTGATTGCATCCAATTTAATTACTTACCGATTTCAAAAATTATAGTACCGTAAGAAAGTACATTCTGAGGTATACTGCTATACTTTAAAAATTAAAAAAATAATAGTAATAAAATATAGATACGGCAGTTTTAAAAAAAAGTAACAAAAATGTCCTGATTTTTCCTGAATTTCAAAAAAATATTATCAAGAACCAAATTGAAATTTCTAAAAAAAACTCGACGAGCTGCAAAATTTTACGTTGAGAGGTACTCTTTAAAAAAACTCACGGCTGAAGACTGAAAATTTGTATGTGTTTTGCTCACTCGCGGAAGAAATTTTGCTTCTTCAATTTTAACACTTATTAAACCCTAAACTAATAGCCGCATCGGAAAAAAATCTTAATAATTGTCTAGGGAATACAATAAAGAACAAACCGTGTTAATTTTGTTTTTTTTTTCCTATCAGTACTTTCTTGGGAAACCGTCTAAGAATCGAGCTAAACAACACAGTTTTCAATCCTGCGGCGGCTGTAACATTTTTTTTAATATAGAGAGACGAGTATAATCTTCATCGTTTTCTAAACATAGTAGAGCAAATAATCTCTCATTTAAGGCATTCCTTTTGATTTTATTAACTCCTAATGGCATAATCTAGTGGGCCATGAAAGCTTTCACTCAGATTTTTGGCGACTAAATATTGTTGATGAATGACAATGTACAGATATAGTGTGTTTTAAGTATGCCAGAAAGAGAAATTATTATTTAGATGTGTTGGGTGTGAAGTAAGTGAAACCTATAAGAATGACAAACAAGCCAGAACATTCATTTCCTACATCAGTAATAATATGAAATCAGATTTAGTGTCACCTTGAAAAAATAGTCCCCCCCCCCAATTTTGGCAGATGGCAGCACAGATTACAGTGAATGCAATAAAGAAATAATTTTTATTAGATTTCTTGAAATGGGTGACCTGTCACGAAGTTTGCAACTATAGAGCAAACGCAACAAGTTGATGCAAAAGGCATCAAGAATTTGTTGGAAAGTACTATGAAAGATTGCTTGAACCTAAGTTTAGAAGAAACTAAAACAAGGCAAATTGCTTGTACATTAGGTGGTGCAGCAAGTAATTTTGGTGCCAAGAGTGGTGTCTACAAGCTATTTCGTGATAGTCGCAGTCATCTACTTAGCATACATTGTTGTGCTCATTGGCTGGAACTTGCAATCAAAGATGTTATGTAAAGTTCAAAATATTTTACGCAAATGAAATCTGCATTGAATGTTTATTTGTAATATATAAGTATTCTTAAAAGAACTGGACAGAGCTGCAAAAAGTTCAGGTGAAAAAGGTGAATCATTGGAAGCAATAATACTAAAACCTGTGCAGGTAGGAGGTGTTTGTTGGTCACCTCATCTTGATCATGCATTGATATTTTGCTGAAGTGCTACGAGTCCTTTATTATCCATTTGGATGCTCTTTCGTTAACTGGCTCAGCAAAAAACAAAAACCTTGGTACAAATATTATTTAAAAAAATTAAATCAGCACAATTTGCGCTTTTCTTGACCATGTTCTGAAAATTAGTAAAATTGCTCTCCATTTTAAGCAAAATTTTTCAAGAAAATACTAGTGTAGAACATGTTTGCAAAAAAAAAATGCAGCGATTCTTCAAAATCTTATATTACATTTTTTTAGTGTACACCTAAAATATAATCTGTGCACCTAATTTTCAAGCTTAAGTGCAGAAGGTGCACCTGTATTAAAAAAATCTGTTTCGAGGCCCAAGTTACATAGTATATAAAACTGAATTTTTCTCTTCAATTTCATTATGTAGTCCGCATAATCCGAGTTAGTGTCTGTCCCGACCAACTCGGAATATAGGGGCTTGACTGTATTTTGAACACAATATATATTTAGTATAATACTTCAGTTCCTTAAGATAAGGTAAAAGATCCCAGTTTTTTTTTTTTTTTTTTTTTTGTTTAGTGACCATTTTTAATAAATATAAAGTTGTGGATTCTTTTCCATGCAGTTAATAATTCTTTTATATCTTTCTAGAATAGACCAGATGTTGCTCTTGAAGTACTATCAAGTATAGATCGCTTCAATAATATTACAGCTAACAACTTAAAGGTATGTGTTTTGAATGTTTTTGACTTGTAAAAAGGGTGCATGGAATATATGTGCAACTACAACTTCAGTGTAATACAAAGAACAAATGTAGAAATTGTTTATAGATTATTACTAAGGTTCATGCTATATAAAATTTTTCATGGATGAAAAGTATTGCACCACTAACTTGCTGACCTTTGCAAGTCAAAGTTGATTTTATATTTTAAAATTATTGTATTTTCTAGGTTCAAAGTGTTAAATATGTGGAATTTTAAATTAATTGTTAAACAAACTTATGTATATTTAGTTCCAAATGTTTGATTTTTTCTTTATCGTTCTATATATTTGCACTTGGAAGCAAAAGCTTGTACACTGCTCCGATTATCTGTGGGCAGATTATCCACTTTGCTGTCACTGACAAAATGTAGAAAAAATTTAATCTCAAATAAAAAAGAGGTGTTTAACACCAAAAACAATTAACTGATTGTTTTTTTGTGAATAAGTAACTAAACAAACTTTTAGGTTCAGAAATCTATTGTTTATTAAATAAAAATTGTTCAAAACATTGTTAACATTTTCGTTTTGATTTGTACCCCTTTTTAACCATTTTGCGGATTATCCGCGATTGCCACGCCATTCCGCAGGTAATCAAGAGTTTACTGTGCTTGTATAATATTAATATTTTTTGTTCCCTTTTTCCTACTGTTTTGTGTTATATTGTTTTAACAGTTTACATCTATCTGAATGATTAAAAGTTAAATTCATGACAATAATCATACTTGTGTCTTGATTTACATTTTAATAGAATTTCGTGTTCCTCTGATTTTTTTTTAGTTGCTTGCTTTTGCTGGACTTGACAGACTTCACGATGCATTTGATATTCTTCGTCGTGTTACTGACCAGGATTCACCTATTCAGTCAAGAATTCGAGGAGAAATTTGCCAAACGACAGTATGTATTTAGGAATTTTTCAAAATATAGTGAATCCTTAATTTTAGACTCCACTTTAATGATGTTTATGTAGCTCCTAAGAAAATGAGTGAAACTCCAATCCAATGAGTAGTCGTGATTTACAGAATCATCTTACTCACAATCATGAGTGTGTTATAATTTTTTGCTGTGGTGTTAGTGATATTTCAAATGTAATACACATGTTTGTCAAAAAAGCTTCCAAGTTTTGGATGAACATGCTGAAATGTTTCTACATTGGTATTTTAGCATGTGACAAGGATCTCTCGTATAATTCAATTGGGTAAAATTTAGCAATTGTAGTTTCACTTATTTCAGTAATTTTTATAAGTTTTTTACTTTAAAATTATTTTTGGCAATCTCATTGTACTGATGTCGTTAGTATTGTGTTTTAATTACTATACCCATATTAAAATATGCTTCTTGGTGGTGTACCATCATGTAAGAATTAGACGGACAGCTGGTTTAAAATTAAACTATTTATATTTACATAAATGAAATATTTACAAGAAAATTTAAAAAGATAATTAAGGGCACAGCCATCGACAACCGAAACCTGCCTGAAGCCAAAGTAAAAATGACAAACAGAGACGTCTGTCTCTCGTCGAATCTCGAAACCGAATTCTCCTAAAATCCACGTTCGCTTCGCTCCACAGAACCGCCGCTGCCAACGAGAGGGGGGTGAATTCCGAGCCCTCTAGAGATGTTTATGTCCTCTCCAGAACAGAAACACCCCCACACAGATGCGAAAACCGTCTGTCATGCCGACTTGAGTTCCCCGCAGCAAATCTTCATCCCAGACATGGGATTAGGGAACCGACGGAAACTCCAGCTGTGTCTATGGATCAAACGGAACGCCGGGCCGCCGATGAGAAAATACTCTTTCGGTATTTTGTGAAAACCCGCACGTGCAAAGTCTGAAGTTGTTTCTGCATTTCGAAACATTCCAGCGTCCAGGTGTTAGGGAAAAGGGTCGGCTAGTACCATATGGTACAGTGGCACAAATTATTCATAAAGAAGGTTTTACAATATTTTTTCAAAATAGGATGTCTTGATTTTAGTTCCATCAACTTTTGTTCTATACAGCAAAAAATTTATTTGGGGGCACAACTAAATTTTTTTTAAGTACTAAGCATGTTAAAATTATTTTCTTGGTTAGTAAAATAACTTGTGAATGTATGACAGTATATGTTAAAGTGTTTTAAAATCTTTAATTTATATCTTATAAATTATAACTATAATTTAGAAGTTGTATAAAATGAAGTTTTAGTGAACTTTGTGTTATACAATTTGTAATTAATTTAATTGGAACTATAAAATATGTCACTACTTGAAATTGCATTGACAAACTATTATCCATCCAGTTGGACACTCTACAGAAAGCTGTGGATAAAGCTGATGACAAAGAAACCAGTCACATATTTGAACAACTCTGTAGGTCTTTGAAAGAAAGCAATTCTATCACAAGCCAGACAATTGATGATTTGGTCTGCTTGCCTATTGAGCCTAGACTATATCCTAGAGATGGAGACAACTTTCCATGTAAGTATTGTTGAAACTCGTTTTAACTGAAATACTACTACGGAAAGAACATGTTTTTTTAAACATGATCAATACTTGAAAGTTTTAAAATATAATTTGTAAGTCTATCCTCAGGGACACGTCTCCTTTAGGTATGTGCGAGCTTCACTGACCCAGGGTACTCGAGTGGTCTTTTCCCCATATGTTTTGCTGTCTTTGTAGTAAACACGTGGGTTGCTCTCCTGGGATCCCCTAGCAATTTTTTCTTGCTTTCGACCCATTACTTTGTTCCCCACAACATTTTTACTAGAAGTTGTCTGTCTTGTGTTTGTGCCAACTTTTAAAAGTCTTGATTTATATGAGTATGTGGGCACTTTTGACAAGGAAATTGGTTCCTCAAGGAATTTTTCTGTAATTGGCATTTGCCTTAATCATGGAACACTTGGTCCTTTTATGTCAAATATATTATGCCTTTTATAGCAAACTACTCAATTTCTGCGTAAATGGCCACATCACGAAATTTTACCTTGAGATGACATAGCAGGATTAATACGCTACATTAGTTTCTACTTTGACCGTTATATGTACTATTTAGTGTGTAATATGCAGTTTGGTGCTTTTTGAACAACCTGAAACTCGCCTTGGATTAGTGGAAGCACTTAAAATCCCACCCATTCCCTCATTCATTTGGGGCCGTTGTGACTCGGTGGTTATGCCCACTGTGCTATCAACCTATGAGTTGTAGACAGTGCCGGTTCGATTCCTCTCTTGGCTTCTTTCTTCTGTGTTTGTAAAACTTTCCTTGTGTATCTCCATTACTTGATGTTGTTTGGCACAGCATGGGCCTTGTGTCTTAAAACTCATAACCTACCAATCCATTTTTGTCTGATAAAATAAGGTAAGAGCACTTTTATTGGGTTTACATACTCTCCAACTGTTACAGAATTTCAATAGTTGCTACTGAAATTTGGTAAAAACTATGGAGCTACGGATGTATAGTAAAAAACTACAGATCTTGTCATCTGAAATTTTGGAATATGATAGAGCTGATGTAGCTTGGTATAAAATTTCCCAAATCAAGTGTAGCAATGGCAACTCAAAATATGTGGCATTGCCTAAAATAATGTTGTCACTGTCAGTTCTTTACAGCAATGCAAGCAGTGAGAGAATTTTCAGCATGGTTCGAAAAAAACCAAACCGAATCTTGTTCCAGAATGAACACTAAAACATTGGAGTCACTCCTCATAACAAAAATGAATATGGAAGTTTGTTACGATGTCAAACTAAGCAATGAATGCTAAAAAAAGCAAAACGTGTTTGCTATTCGATCCAAAAAAAATTGTAGATGAGATGTTAATAAAAATGTAATTAGTTTGATCAACAAAATCATATTGTGTGACTTAAAATAAGAATCATTTACTTATATATTCAGTCAATAATTTTGAATATTGTTCAAAAATATTTGTTTCAATTAATTATTCAGTAATTTTTTAAATTTATTAATTATTTTATTATTTAGTAACTTTTTAATAATTCATCAATAATTTATTGATACTATGTCGGTAAGAAGTGCTACTTATGACTGGGTTATGTTGGAGAGTATGGGTTTATATAAGATTCAATTTTTATTTCTAAATTTGCAAAATTGGAGCATTGATAAATTTTGTGACTCAACACAATTTATTCTGTATGTGTTTATCAACCTAAAAAGTTTGCTATTGAAATTTTATGTTTTAGAGCATAACTATTTTTCCTATTATTTCAGTCCGGCAAAGGAACCGTTTCCCTGATTCTAGCTTCAGAGAAAGGGAAAGATCATTTACAGGTGGAGACAGATCATATACAGGTGGCGACAGATCATACACAGGTGGGGACAGATCATATACAGGTGGAGATAGACCATTTGGAAGTAACGAAAATGAATTTCAACCTAGACGCAGGCGCTTCGCTGGACTTTCAGATGAATTTTAATTTGTGTTAATGGACAGTGCATAGAAACTAGTTCTTTACGTGGCATTGTAAATCAACATTAAACACAATTTTGGATCATGCTCTGCTTGGCACTGTAATATTACTCTTTAAGGTCAATTTGTTATTGAACCAAAAATTCAATCCTGTAAGATGTGTTGTAGATCTATAAAAAAGTCTTCATGTTTGTATACTTGAGTGTGTCTTTTATTTACCAAACTATACTTAAACTTTCTATTAATAGTGTGCATTCTTGAAAAGTAGGAATGCAATATTGCTTTTAAGCCGTGTTTACACCGGAATTGCAAACACGTCCTCTTCCAAACATTGAAAACATTCTGAGAAACAACACTAATTTTATTGTCATGATCTCGTGTCAGGGTGGCAAGCTTTGGGACATTTCTCCATGACGAAATTTGGTGTGAAAATGCTCCCCTATTTCCTCCCTTTTTGCTTTTGCAAATAATCATCTGCTCCCCTTGGCTCAGTCTTTTGTTTTCTGTAGGGAACATTTTTTTCAAGGATTTTGTTGCCACCCTGGAATAGGTGACTATTAACCAAATATTAAGAAATCAAATAGGTAGATGGTTGGTTGCATGCTTGTGTAATTCAAAATCTCGCTATCAATTTTTTCCAACAGCTAAAACAGATTATAATTTTTCACCTTTATTTCCAACTGATACACACTGGCACAGAGTTTTGAAGAGTAGGGTGCAAATTCAGGTGTTGATCTTGTCATCTGACTGGTTCAAACTCACTAGGTGTTTTTAAATCTTGCGCTTCGAGATTGATCTCGGACTGTCACCAATAGCCTATTGTGTTACACTTGGGTCAGTAGTTGAATTTACACTACGCAACTGATACACATTGTGTAAAATATGCCTTTTATACAGTTTTCTTTATAAAGTTCACACTTGTAGAAATATATACAAGGGGCAATCAAAAAGTTTCCGTTTAAGTGTTGTACAGTCCATATTTGGTATGCCGATCATGCAAAAGCGCCTTGAGCATTTAGGCAATCATTCCACTGCTTCACCAGGTTGAATATACCCTTTGGTAAAACTCCTGTTTCTGCTGCTTGAAGGTGTCTGAAACTGCCTGTTTCACTTCTTCGTCCGGCAGGAACCGTTGACCTTTTAAGGCGCCGAAGGTGTGAAAATCCCATGATCCGGACTGTAAGGCAGATGCTCGAGTGTCTCCCACTTTAGTGTGGAACTTCTGCTTTACGACATTTGCGGTATGGAGACATGCGTTACCTTGAAGCAGAATCGCCCCATTTCGCAGTTTTCTTGGACGTTTCGCCTTAGTTGCATATCGTAATTGCATAGTGATGGAGACACCTGGATAGAAGCGGCTCAATCCCATGATAGTACTTTACTCAAGTCCAACTTGATTGGCTAGTTTCACGGGCTTGGCTTCACTTGGATATCTCGCCAATCTGATAGTTGCAGTAACCATTTGATTTTTAATATGCGCGTTGTTTCGTAGAAAAACGATACATACACTAGCGTACAGCGTAAGTGTCCGACAAGTTGACTCTGATTTGCTCCTCATATATATGTTGTGTGGTGGTTGTTAGTAGTATTTCTTGCCAACTTATATTAAGGGTACTTATACTTTAAAGAGCGTCTCTTCGTTAAGCAACGATGGCCTAATGGCTAAGTCACCCACCTTCAGATTAGCGTCGGCAGCGGAGGATAACTTCCCCAGTTCAAACCTAGCTGGCGGAAAATTTTTAGATCCTCCAAATTATTTTTAAAAAATTCCAATTTAATTCCTTTTCATTCTAATTTACTTTTCCTAATTTTTAATACCCTTTTCATATTTTTCCAAGCTTCCGTTGATTTTACATAAATAATCTAAGAACCATTCCTGAACTCACTACCAGCTGATATTTTTCCGCCCCTCTGCCGTCCCCTTTGCTTTAGGATGATGGTGTCGTATCCACCGCTGGCTTACGACCATTCTGATGTAACAAAAAGCATACATAAAACACTAACTTATATAATTATTACTTATACAGGGTGGTCCCGAATTCATGGTACAAACTTTAATGGTAGGTACAGGACATTGTAACAATGATTTATTGTATAGGAATGTATAGTCGCAGGTGAGGCGAAAACAGGGGAAATAACGGCCGAAAGGAAAAACAAAGATTTTATTGAAAGCGTTGTTGACAAGTGTCATGTTTACAGTAATTGTTCAAAATTGCGTCCACCAGTATCGATACATGCTTGACAGCGTCGGTGGAGCGATTGGCGTACACGTTCAAAGATGCCTGGTATTTCACGCACACCTGCAGCAGCTACAGATAAGCGAGCGACGAGATCCTCATCTGAGTCAACTGGAGTCTCATAAACAAGATGCTCGATAAATCGGGAGATCGGGGTGGCCAAGGGACTGGTCCACCACGCCCAATCCATCGAGTACCAAACGTGGCATTCAGGTAATTCCGTACATCAATGCTGAAGTGTGCTGGCGCCCCATCGTGCTGAAACCACATGCGGTTACGAATGGCGATCGGAACATCATGCAGCAGTTGTGGTAACACTTCTTTCAGAAAAATAAGATAGCTTCCGCCAGTGAGCCGCGTGGGTAGTAAGTATGGGCCAATCAAAAAGTCGTTCACAATACCAGCCCACACATTAATACTGAAACGTTGTTGAAACGCATGTCGACGCGTTGCATGTGGATTATCGGTTGCCCACACATGGGAATTGTGCGCATTAAAGACACCCTCGCGTGAAAATGTCGCTTCATCTGTAAATAGCACATAATCTACGAAATCCGGCTGCAACGCACATTGCTGCATCACCCACAGGCAGAAGTTCACGCGGCGAGGATAATCTGCCGGATTCAATGCTTGTACTTTCTGAAAATGGAAGGGGTGTAAGCGATTTTCGTTTAACACTCTGCATACAGTCTGATGACTCACACCTACGTCACGCGCAACAGTTCTTGTGCTTGACTCGGGTCTATCAGCCACATTGTTCAAGATGCTTTCTTCCAGCCTTGGAGTGCGTACAGCTCTTACTCGACCAGCGCCATGTCTGTTGACGTCGAACGCACCTGTTTCACAAAGTTGACGATGTAACCGTTGAAAAATTCTATGATCCGGCATTCGTCGATCAGGATACTCCGCGCGATACATTCGTAACGCAGCTCTGCCGTTACCATTTGCACGGCCGTACATGTAATGCATGTCTGCTTTTTCTGCATACGTAAAGTCACCCATCGTCTACGGCAGCACAATTGTGAATGGCGCTTTTCCCTACTGCGATGCATCATGTTCAACAGCGGCTAGACATCTACTGCCCTCTACCGGCAATGATACCAACCGATCACTCCATTTCTCTTTCCTTTTATTTCCCCTGTTTACGCCTCACCGCGTCACTTGCGACTATACATTCCTATACAATAAATCATTGTTACAATGTCCTGTACCTACCATTAAAGTTTGTACCATGAATTCGGGACCACCCTGTATAATAAAAGGATACAATTTTCGTCTCCCACCTCTACCCACCCATAGCCATGGATCTGAAAAGAAAAGCAGAAAGGAAGAGATAAATCGCCAACAACTATAAACCTTGATGACATACGTATCTAGGTCATGTGATCCGATTAGCCAATCAAGTTGGACTTGCGTAAAGTACTATCATGGGATTGAGGCGCCTGTCACCTGGATCCTTGAAATCAAAGAGCAGAGTAAGTATCACTTTTCCAGTAGATGACTGGTTCTTGAACTTCTTGGGACAAAGGATGCATGGTCGACGCTTTCGCTCTGGTTCCCAGTGGTGGCACCAGCATTCGTGAAATGCAATAATGCGCTCAAAGAATGTGTAGCCTTCAACATTTAAACGCATCCGGTTTGATTTTTGTTCGGAATTCGATGACCGGGGTATCCACTGGCTGCAGACCTTACGGTTTTGTAACTCCTGCCAGATGTGTTGCACACTGCCGAAGTTTATGTTGAGATCTTTTGAAAGCGCACGAATGGAATATGCGATGATTCGCCCTAATCACATCAACTGCCCGCTTGCTGTCTCTATTGGATCGCGACCAGCTCTGAACTTTGAGCACCATTCCACAACGGTGGTTTTCGACAGACATGCTTCTCCACACACATTCTTCACTCTCCGATGAATGTCCACCGGATTTTGTCCTTCGGCAGCCAAAAAAAGAATGACTGCAAGTTGGTCCTGTTTGGTAATGGTAATTTTAGTTAACGTCGTATTAGAGCAACACAACGGGCTATTGACGACGGTCCGGAATCAGTCCCTTAAGGGAAAGATTCGAGGACAACACCTCGTAATTTTGAACCACGGTCAGTTAATTTTAGTTAACGTCGTATTAGAGCAACACAACGGGCTATTGACGACGGTCCGTGATCAGTCCTTAAAGGGAAAGATTCTAGGACAACACCTCGTAATTTTGGTAATTGGTAATTTTTTAGTTAACGTCGTACTAGAGCAACACAACGGGCTATTGACGACGGTCCGGAATCAGTCCCTTAAGGCAGTGCTGCCCAACCTTTTTAGATTGCATTTAAACATGCCTTCAAAATAAATACAGTTACACCAAAAAATGAATATAAAGTGATTTAACATTTTAACTCACTAGAACGCTAAATCAATAAGAACCCTGAGCTTGTTTCTTTGCAACGAAATGGTTTCATCTGGGGGTAATAGGAGACAATGACACCCGAAGTGTGTTGCTTATGTCCAGTTTATACCGTTGTTTTGTTTTAGTTGCTGTCACTGCAGAAAACGCCGCTTCAGATAGGTTATCGGAAATGGCAATAGGGATTTAAGTGCTGTGGTGGCAATCTCAGGGTATTCCGCTTAGTGATGCAAAAAACCCGGGAATTTTGGAAGAGGGGAATAAACACGGGAATTTTGGGGAATAAACCCGGAACTTTGGGGAACATTGGGAATAAACTAAACCAACCATTTTTTCACATTGTGTGACTTCTTTTGGTTTGATGCTAAGTAAAACTATAAAGAGAAAACCCCATATATATAAAACTACAACCTGGAAAATTGTTTCAATAAAATTTAAATTTTATTTTTTAGGGGAAAATATCGTTTTTTTTTTTTTTTTTTTGTATAAACAGCATCAGCATTTATATCCAAATCCAGATGAATGTTGATGTGATGGTTTTGTTCCGAGACCTAGCAGCAAAAAATAAGATGAATGTTTGCATCAAAAACAATACTTTTGTAAACATTTCATATTATCTTTATATAAAGCAGTTACAATTTACTCTCTACTTTACTGATGATTCAATTTGGCACCGGCACTTGTAAGCCTTTTATGAGAGATTAATAGCTGAAAAATAATGCAATAACAAGAGCATCTATTTGTAGATTCTGATAGTCCTGGATCCATATACATAGTTTCAATGTCCGTTATCACCTCTTGGGATCCCACAATAACTGAATGTTCATCGGCATCTGCCAAAGAATATATAGGAAAAGACATTATTTGGGGGTTTTTAACGCATTTTTCTAAATGCTTTGCCAGATACTTCTTGTGGCTACCTGCATTTAGCAGTCTTTTTATTGCCATGACCAAACTCTGATGTGTAATGACTCCACACTGTTGAAGTTGGTCTTACCATTATCTGGAACACAAATCATCCCAATAGTATGAAATAGAACACTAAATTAAATTTAAAATGCTTGAGTTCCCAATTAAAAGTTGTTTTTTTTATACTACGCCCAGCTCAAGGGCTTTCGGCCATACGCTGTCTTGCCGTTCAATATAGCGAATAAAGTCCTTGAGGAGAAGCATCCCTGGTGTCAAAGGTACAAAACACAGCAGGTTAAATTCACTAAGATGCTCTTAGTATTGCATTATAAGTATTACTTATATAGATTGATCTCAACTCATGAAATTCAATGTTTCTAGTTCATGCATGAAACAGTTGAGTAAAAACACCAAAATCAAAATTAAAAAACAAAATGCTCAGAATTCCAATAAATATCAAATTAGATTTTTAAATTTCCAACTATTCTTATACATAGTAAAAACCTGATTTTATGTTGGGAAGATAGCTTTATCAATTGCTAATTAAAGTTTTAAAATTAGAATATAATCACATTCAAAGGGCTAGTCAAAGAAACTTATTAATTCACTGGGATATCAATTTGCATAAAACGATGACCAAATAAATAGAAAACAACCAATCCAGAGAATTATTCAAAGGTTCAGAATATATAGTCAGAACTATGCTAAGGTTTGAATGCACACAAGGGCTCACTTAAAAAGTTTGTTCTTATGGCTCATTGACAAAAAAATATTTAGCTCAAAAAAATTGTTTTCGCATGCGCCTATTAGTACTAGTAATATCCACAAAATCTCATTAATATTTACCTTTCAATTTTTGTAAATTGCAAGATGGCAAAATTTAGGCATAAATGATATTCTATTTCTTTAAGACGAAAATTTTCTAAAATTGAAATGGTCAATGCAAACAGTTGTTAGAGCCCGCCAAAAGAGTACACGTTTGAAGTTGCTGTTATGAACTAGTAAGGAGTTTCTAAAAATATTATTGTCTTAAAATTTTCCAGACAAAACATTACAAATTTCCCGAAATTTCAAAATTCTTGGAAGTTTTCAAAATTTCCTTCCCAAAAAACCGGGTTTATTCCCGGGAATAAACCGGGTTTTTTCCACCCTTTGCAACACTGATTCCGCTATGACTTTAATCCAGAATACCGGCAGAGTTGTTGTCTCGAAAGTAATTTTAAGGCCGCCCTCATTTGCAATCTCCAGCAGTTGATCTTCTTACACAGACATGCTAGATTCGCCTGATTTGTTGACAAATGGATCGCGGATTCATTCCTTACTAGTCCGTGGGTCTTTTGTGGTTGGGTCTGTTGTGCTCTTTTAAAAGTAAAGACAGGTGATCGTGCACCAATTGGGAGAATGAATGTTTAGGCTCAGTCTCGCCTAAAATCTCCACTAATGTCTGAAACGTCCAAAATGACTCTATTCACGCGCCGTCCCCACAACTTCAGTTTTGCTTTAAATGCAGCTACTTTGTCTGCCAACTTGAAAACAGTTGTCACATTTGTCAAAATTGAAAAATAGAGACATACAGAATTCAGACATCATAATTTATATAAGCTCTAGTAAAAAACAGAACAAATCTCAAGTTCTGATTTACCGCCTCCTAATTTGAGTGGACATTTCATAGATAAGAACCGCACAAACCCGAGAGAAATACACCACAGTAAATAAAATGGAAATCATTTAACGTTCCTTGGGCGGCCCGGTACCATTTGATCCACGGACCGGTACCGGCCCGGGGGTTGGGGACCACTGCCTTAAGTGAAAGATTCGAGGACAACACCTCGTAAATTTGAACCACGGTCAGATGACGAAGCAACACCTGAGCTGGCACCCCACTCTCCAAACTTCCACGCCAACCCAACGTGAGGACTTTCGGCCACGACAGATTTAAGGTGCACCAGCCGCCTCTACACCATACGTTTACAAACATCCATGCCCGGACCCGGATTCGAACCAGGAACCTTCCGATCTAGAGGCTAACACCTTAACCACTATACCGGTTGGTCGGCTGATCCTGTTTGGATGCATTTCGTATTAACGTCGCCATTGTTAACATTTCAGCATTTTTCACACTCACTTCCGAAATAAACGAATGCCACAATGTCGGTGCTTATATACCCGCATCGGCAATACGCCAATTTGCATATACGCTGCAGCCACGCACTCTTAACGGAAACTTTTTGGTCTCACCTTATATTTTACTTATGTATCGTTTTAACTAGGATTTAATGTAAAACATGAATTCTGGTTTCTTAATTTCTGCACTTTTAGATAGTAACAAATGCTTTAAGTTAAGAAATTTGTAGTTGAATTTACATCACTGGAGGCAACAGAGTAGGATGTTGGGCTCCATGAAGTGTTCCTTTGCAATCTGCAAATGAGTATTTTTTTTTTCAGTTGGCAGAGCACAGCCGTCAAAAAGAACCGATTCACCCTATTGTGTGTATTCAATTTAC
The DNA here is from genome assembly GCA_947359465.1 of Metellina segmentata. NCBI lineage: Eukaryota > Metazoa > Arthropoda > Arachnida > Araneae > Tetragnathidae > Metellina > Metellina segmentata. Next base: position 40,019,132 of record OX375876.1, on the reverse strand, counting down.
ATTACAGAACAAAACGGAATGTAGCAATCGATAGGGATTAATGTTTTCTGCAAATATCAATATTTAAAATTTGTCTAGGGGGCCGTCTGTATATTATAAATTTGGTACTTGCTCCAATAATTTCAATCCAAACCCCATCTTTCATCACGAATTTAGATTCTCCAAAAATTTCTGTCAGATTTGATGAAAAAATAATGTAAAATTGACAGAGAAGATCCATAAAAAAAACATTGAGGGAGTGTGTAAAAATTAAACTCCGCAGAAGAAAGGGAGGATTCTAATCAGGTAGTCCGATTCAACGACTGTATGACACGGCAGATAGCGTCATGCCACAGTGAGACACATTTTAAAAAAAACATTAATTAAGAGCTAAATACAATCGACTGAAGAAATTTAGTTATTGGATGTTTAAATCTGTTTTATATTGGCCATATCTTTCACATAAAATTTATTAATACATATAATCAGAAATAATTAACGTTAAAATAATATCAGGATTCGTCTCACTGTGTACCACACCTCGTACACAGTGAGACATTGCTAATTTATTTATTTAAAAAACATATTACCACAATACTAAGCACAAACAATGCTTCATTATACACAAGTTTTCATGAAGCAATCAATTGTCAATCTTGGAAAAGTCACCGTACATTTATATGGTCAAGCCGCACTTCAAAACGGACATATCCTGACAATCTTTTTGTTTTCATGGGCATTGGCTTAGGCAGAACCATGACAATATTCAATTTATTTACAGAGGCCACATCTGGAATGTTTGGCATCACAAAGGCATTGTATTTCTCACTTTTGCCTAGATAAGTGACTTCAAAATCACTATCCTCGTCCATCTCTCACAAAATTTTCCCAATGTAGAACACATCATTTGGGAAACGCACAAGAACATAATCATCAACATGAACATCAGGCACTACTTTGGGAAACTGAAAATTTTCTTCATTCTCTTCATAACTTGAAGAGTCATCCAGCACAATTTCAGTTTCTTCATCAGAAGAACTATCAACATCTTTAATACTGCGGCGTGTTGGTTTCTTCCGAAGCAAGCTTTCGGAAAACTTATTTTCCCTCTTAATCTGGAGCTGTCTCTTCTTTTCAACTTTCTCAGCTAAGAGGGCTTGTTCAGGTGAACTGGTGAGAATTCTGCTTCTGCCCGGCTCTCGATTCGTCTTTTTCTTCCTAGGTAGAGCTTTTGAAAAACCACGGAGTTGTTTGGGTGAAACGAAGACAGACTGAGTTTCCCCACTAGTTGAAGATTCACTTGCAGCTTTTGTAATAAAGTCTGTAAAATTTAAATTCAAAATATTGTAAACAAATATATAAACCACACACACAAAGAATTAAAGATAAAAAAAATCATAATATCATCTGTAGTCATACCTGAAGATTGTGTGCTAGTACAAACATCAGTTTCAGAAGCATTAGGATCTGTATTTGTGGTACTACAAGTAGCCATCGGGTCGATATGTCACTGCTGACATGAGAATCTTGAACTGTGTCTCTATTAAAAGGATAGATGTCACTTTTATAAAAACCTGACATGATGTTGCTAGGAGTCATTGCCTTTTTATGTGCTTCACCAACATGTTCAGCAATCTGGTAAATAGACATGGTTGTTCCTGGATTTATAAGTATCCATGAATCAACGGTCGCATTGTAGAACGCTTTAAAGGGTCCATAAACGGATATGTCGAGAGGCTGGAGTTTGTGACTGCTATGTGGTGGTAAAGTGAGAACAGTAACACCTGCCTCTTTTGCCATATCAATTACTTCGATGGACATATGACTCTCGTGGTTATCGTAAATTAAAAGTGAAGGTGTCTCTTTCGTGCTGTGTGAATGCTTTATGAAATGCTGCATAACTTGTTGGAACAGCTCAGTTGTCATCCATCCACTACAGTTTGCAAGACCTAAAGATCCTGGTGACGCTCTATTTAACATGTGGGTTTTGAAGTTTTTTCTGGGAAAGACAAAATCAGGAGGTATAAATGTTCCTCCAGCACAAAAGATGGCTACAACTGTAACTAGTTCACATCTCTCACCACTCGTACATTGGTTTAACTGCTTAACACCTTTCTTTGTTATTACCTTCCGTGGTTTCTGCACAGGAGTCACGCCGGTCTCATCAAGGTTGAACACCCGCGATGCATCAGCCAATTTAAGGTTTTCATTGAGAATTTTGAAAAGATTATCGAAAAATATTTTTACATTGTGTTCATTGAACGACGTCATTCTTGACAAACTGCACCCCTCTGGTTTCCTTATGCTGAGACTATTACTTCGATGTAGAAAACCCCTCAACCATTCTATACCTGCAGACTTTGAAGCCTCCCAGGACTCTGGACATTTTATGTTATTCTTTTTTGCCATTTCATAGGCAAGTTTTCGAACAGCAATTGTTGAAAATCCATAGCACATTCAACTGCATGTTTCAATGTATTCTGCGAGATCATGTTCTTGTTCCTCTGTAAATATCTGACGTACACTGTAATGTAGCTGCATTCGTATATCAACATCTGGATTTTCTTTCTTTTTCTTGACATATCTATACAACGTTTGAAAGGGGACATTTTCCTTTTTTAGCTGCTTTTCGAATGGAGTACTTTTCCTGTAGGACTAATTTCACAGCTGCAGCCATCTGTTCTTCTCCAGTTGTTCCATATTTCCTTTTAACATTCTTAAGCCGTACCATCATAACTCTGAAAAAAAAAACATATTATTACCAGAAAATATTTAAATAACATTATTAATGATAGTCTCGGCTCTGTGTATCTGTACAGCAATATTACAAGCTAAGATGTTAAATCACAAGTTACAATTTTAAGATGTAAAATTCATTATATTGTGTTAGAGCAAAATTGAGTTGATAAAAATTGAGAAAATTCGTAATGTTAAATACATTTTATACAGTAACAAATACATTACAGTAACATTTAATGCATATTACTATTAAGGAATAAATATAGTTATCATGGTACACAGTGAGACATTGTTTCACTCTGTACCACTGTTCCATGTCTCACTGTGTACCATTTCACTTTGTTAAAAAAATGGCTAAATATATCCCTTCCATTGTTTTTCTTTAGTTAAATCCTTGGTATTAAGTGGAGAAATAGTGCGTCATATATATAATATTTAATCCCAAATAATAGATACAATTAAACTAAAGATATATGATATATAACAGAGATAAATAACTTACTTTTAGGTTCAAAAAATCACTTTCGTTTTATAGCTTCCAACAAAACGAACATCCATGCTTGAAATGTGGGCGGCAATTTCTCCAAACAAAGCGTCACTGAACAGTCTAGCATCTAGCGGCACAAACATAAACTTCATTATAAAAGCATTCTGTTTCACTGTGTACTACTCTCCCCAAAACTGCTGTTTGTAAAAAGTGCAACACCATGAAGGAGTCGTCAGAATTAAATGAAATTTAATACACAAACGGCTTGTATTAGTACAAATAAATGAATACATTTTCAAAGTAAAAAAACAATACTGAGTGCCCGAAATCAGTATTTGGTGTACCCACCACGCGCTGCAATAAGTGCTGCTCTACGACGTGGCATGGAGTGAAACAGATGTTGAATGTCTGTTTGTGGAAGAGAATTCCATATTGTTTGTATGCGGACCCAAAGTTCGTCATTTGAAGCTGTAGAACGCGGATCACGAGCGAGACGCCGACCAACCAAATTCCACACGTGCTCAATAGGTGACATATCCGGCGAATAAGCAGGCCAAGGAAGAAGTTGCATATGTTGGGCTGAAAAGAAGTCTAGAACATTCCTTGCAACATGTGGGTGTGCATTATCCTGTTGAAAGATAGCTGCAGGGATGCCTTGAAGGAAGGAAACGACTTAGGGCTCTAGCACTTCACGGACGTACCTGTTGCTATTCAGATTACCCTCAATTCGTAGCAGCTGAGATCGTCCATGATACGAAATCGCACCCCAGACCATAACTCCGGGTGTTCGGCCACTATGACGTTCGATAACGCACTCTGGGAGGCAGCGTTCACTGGCATAGTGTCAAACACGAATGCGGCCATTATGGTTCCACAAATTAAAGCGGGATTCGTCAGAAAAGACAACTTGTTGCGAATCAGCCCGCCAGGCTCTGTGCTCATGAGCCCATTGCAGACACAGCCGTCGATGGTTTGCCGTGTGGAGGATCTTGTATAAAGGAATCCTTGCACGCAGTCCACGGTGCAGCAGACGTCGGCGAATTGACGAAGCCGACATTAGTACACCTGTAGCAGTAGACCAAAGTGCTGCCAACTGCCTGGAGGAAGCTGTACGGTCATTCACCGCCATGTGGACCAGGTGTCTGACGTCACCTTCCGTCGTCCACTCCCAGTTTTTCGAGTTGTCCGGTGCTCGTCGGTCCACTGCTTCCAAACTCGCATCACTGTGGAACTGTTCTGCTGCACACGAGCTGCTATTGCGCAATAGGAAAATCCTTCTTCACGAAGGCCGATGATTCTCCCCCGTTCAAACTGCGTAAGTTGTTGAAATTTCACCTTATTTCATCGTGGAGGCATACTTAGGTCTCACTAAACGTTCGCCACTAAAAATAACCATGCACTATTTTCAACGTCCCGCTACAGCCCTCTTTTTATACGCTTTTAGCTTCAGTTGAGAGGGCGCTGCTCACACTATGCATGCGTGGTGGCTCTGAAACTTTACTACTTTGCATAACATCCTATAATTGACATTTGCTGCAAATTTCATTTCATTCGGATGATTCCTTCATGGTGTTGCATTTTTTACAAACAGCAGTGTATAATCGGCGGAGCCTGCAATTCTGATGGTTGCGAGATCGGCGCTTGGACCTGGCTAAAGACCGTCGTGTTCACTAATGGTGGCTGGGGCACGTTAAATAGGTCGTGGTCACAAAGTCCCCCATGTTCCCATATCAAATCAATACCTCTGGGGGTACCTGATCAGGTGGTTATCGGCCACTGATTGGGATCTAAGTTACGATATGTGTTAGTGAATGGATGTGTGAAAGGAACCTTCCTGTAAAACGGATGTGTCATGCATGAAGAAGTCCAACCCACCGGGGCAATGGCACCCCCAATTGGGCCATATATGGCCCGCACGAACAACAGCAGTGTATAAGTAGGTTAATTATGTTTCAGAAATATCTGAATTATGAAGTTACATAATGCCGTGTAAAGCGTGATAAAATATCCTTATTATACAAAAACTTTTCATCATTTATTTAATAACATACAATCACATATATTCAGGGCCGATCCCAGGGTGTCGGCTGCCCGCGTGCAAATACCTAATGTTCTTCCCCTCTAGAGAATTTTTCATATTTTGACTAATACTTAACATTGACGTTATAAACTCATCTACCTGTATAAGAGTGAAAAGTAAAACATTAATAAAAATGCAAATAAAATTTTAAATGCAAAACTATATTTTTTGGCCAGCTAATAGGTTAAAATAGACAAAATACTTTAAAAAATAATAAACAAACAAAATTTTACCTTTGAAATAAAAATAAACATTTTATAGTTAGAAATGCAAAACACAACAGTATTTAATCAGAAAATATAATCTAATAAAAAAATGTACTAAAGCATAAATCTCGTGAAACGAAAAGTATATAAATCAGTCCTTCTATAAAGACTACCTAATAATTAACTATAAAATAACTTTTCTGGCTTTATGAAAAGCAAATTTTTCAATAATTTCGGTGAAATCAATTTTTTCAGAGATTTCGGATTCAATAGAGATGAGATGGCCAAATCTGAAAGCCTTTCTTGTGTCATATTATTTCTCAAATAATTTTTAATTTACTGAAACTTCTTTCACCTGAAGCCACAGAAACAGGTAAGGTTAAAAAAATTCTTATTGCTAGAGCAAAATTTGGAAAACAGGGAATGTGATCATTTTTGACTTTTATTTCTCTCTCAATTGGCTGTTTTTTATCTGGAAAAATATCTTTGAAAGAAATTATTTCATTAAAGAGTTATATACCGTCTATATCTTTCACAATACTTACTTCCTCCTGTACATGTCACTTAATAACTAAGTTCATGCAGGCTTTCATGAGATCATCATTAGAAATGTTGTGAAACTCATACAGAAAGCAGAATATTGAATGGCACTCAGATAATAAGGTAAATATTTCATTTACCGAATGATCGCGTGATCAAGAATTGCAAAATAGAAAGCAGTCTTGAATTGTTGGAAGGGATTTGAAACTGGTTCATCACTGGCCTCTAACATTTTTTAAGATTATCTAAGTCTTCATTCCGCGATGTTTAATTTCGGATTTTGAAGCATTTTACTCAATACATCAATTCTTGATGATAAATCATGCCAAATTAAAATTGAACATAAAAATTTAAATGTTTCAAGAATTTTTTTTTCGTGTCTCTGGTGGTGTCTTCAATTAAGGCATTTAATGAGGTAATATTGTTTTTTAAGGTCGTGTTTTAGAGGTCTAATAGCATTGATACGACTTTCCCACCTTGTTTCACTTAACGGTTTTAAAGTTAGACTTTACACGTGTTTTTTTTTTTTTTTTTAGTAAATCCCATCGATATGGGGACGCAGAAAAGTAATTATATACCTCTTGTACCATATAAAAAAAAAAAAAACAGAAATTTCACCACTGGAGCTGGCAGCGTCATTAACGACAAGATGTAATGTATGAGCCGCTCACGGCACGTATAATGCTCTTGGATTGATATTGAGAATCCGTTTCTGAAGCCCTATATTTTTCCCCTGCATGTTCGATCCATTGTCGCATTCCTGACCCCGTGTATCTTTAACTTCGAGCTGCAGACTAGGTAATAGCTTCCCTAATAGAAAATTGCACACCTTCTCCAGTTGTATTAGTTACTGGAAAAAATCCTAGAAAATATTCTAAAATATCTACCTTACCATCAGTTGTTTTCACACATCTAATTACAAACGTTATTTGTTCTGTGTGGCCAATATCTGGTGAAGAGTTGAGAATTACAGTGTAATATTTGGCTTTTTTGACAATGCATGTTATATCATTACGAATAGATTCGGCTAAAATTATTTCATTTTGAAAATGCTGCCCTAAGTAGTGGGAATACGTGTTTTGTTATCTTTGTATTTACTGACATTATTAAGGTGTTCTGAAATAACTGAATCAAATTTGGCCATCTCCTCTGCCTTTAAAAAATTACCATTATCTCTATGATACAACTTCGTACTAGTTCCTCTGAATGCCAAATTTTGACTGGCTAAAAATTGTACTACAGCAATTATTCTTTCAATGATGGCGCGCCATCGCTTTTTCTCTCGATTGTAAGCATTTTGTTGTTCCGCGTCAAGAGTACAATTTTTTTCCAGACTCGTCTTTATTTCGCACCACGAAAATATGCCCCTTGGTTATTTTTTTAGATAGAAATTTAAAATTTGGTATCCTTTTGTATGCCGTATTGCCGGCTCTGCCACGAATTTCGCAATGAAATGAAGAATGTGTGTAAAGAGTAGACATTAATGGACAATGGACCAACACACTGTGCACTAACATTCTATTTTTCTTAAGCTATGCTAGGCTATCGGGACTTATTTTGATTTTTCAATAACTATTTAAAATTCATCATATTTATTCGATATAAGTTTTAAATAATTTTGCTTGGTTGATAGAACTATATGCGGCCGCACCTTGTTTAGGCCGTCCGCGTGCGTTGCACGCGCTACACAACTGCTAGGATCGGCAGTGCATATATTAATATGACGTGTAGGGGCCGTTGCAGGTGCCTTGGCATGGAGTCCATTAAGATGGCCAGAATCCCTTCTGATCGGTTGGCAGAAATGTCTGTTTTCACTTTGTGAACAATCCCCAATAACGATAATGATCATCGAATTTAGCAGTCTCACTGCGCTACTAATTATGCACGTAAGGAGTGAACATGTCAAAAATTGCCCATGTTTTTTTTATGAATATTAATTTCATAATTAATAAAAGTTTATAGATTGAGTTTTGGGTAACAAAGGATGGAAAAGCAATTTTTAAAAAAAGCGAAACGCCAATTTAACATTAGGAGATCCCATTTTCAAAAACCTACAAATCGGAAAAAATCCAATAAAATGTTTTTTATTTTCGCCTGAAATTGTATGTAGAATCCAAATTTGTGACACAAGATGGGGTTCTTGAAATTATTGCAGTAAACACTCAATTTTTTATGAAGACAGCCCCTTATAGAGAAATTTTTAATATTGATATTTGTAGAAAACATTCATCCCTGCCGATTGCTACCTTCCATTTTGTTCTGCGATGTAAATTGTGCAATTGCGATCGGGGTAGTCGCGATTTTTTTACGGCATTAAGGACTTTTCAAAACCAAAAAAATATTTTTCAAGGACCTAAAATTTTTTATAACGACCTAAAACATAAGTTGTCGATTAAAAAAAATGTAAAAAAAAGACAATTTTTTTAAACTACCGAGTCAAAAAAAGAAAGGTTATCATCAATTTTTGTTATAATTTGGATTTTCTTTTGTTGCAAAGTGGGCTTCTCGTCTCAATGCTAACTATCAGACTACTTGCACACCTATCGATTTTGGTCTGCGATAAAATATTGTACGATAAATTCTTTTGGTGGCACGAAGAAGAGTATGGGAGCTTGGCATCCCGTGTCCTTGCACAATCTCCATTTTGCTGACGTCCACTGCCACTACAACAGACGACTGTCATGGTTTATTTTGTTTGAGAAACAAAACAAATCAAATAAGTTTTATCTGGTGATAGAAACTTACACTAGAGAATAAAAAAGCCCTATCTTTGCAACCATTAAAGATAGATTAAAAATTTCAACAGATTTGAAACATGCAAAAAAATTTTCACCTGAAAACTATCTTAAATATGATTTTCTTAAAAATTTTTTTGGCTTCCTTTCTTTGGACACATGCCAGGTTTCCAATGACGTCCTGACTGCTAAAGCTACGGTTTCCTAAGAAAGTGGTGCTGTTATCTAGCAACCGTGAATCATCATGATGCAGTGGGCATAGCAAGGCGGCTGTCTTAACGGAGACCAGAGGTGTCAATTTAGACAGACAGAATACAGTGGAGAATGGATTATCTAGACGTAGCATTATTAGTATATCACGTGATGTCAAAGCGCAAAACACTGGTTTCTATCAGTATGACGCTCAAATGGCGCACCTAGTACTAGTCTGAACAAAGGAGGAAACTAATTCGGACAAGTTCCAATGCAAGACGAATTACGTAATTATGTATTAGTTAAAAAAAGTCCATTCTTGTACGTATGCCATCAATTGTACTAATTTTTAATGACAATGTAAAAGTGAAAGAAAAACAGTGACCCACTTCAAAAACCTTAATATTTTCTTTGTATTTCTTCAAAAATCACGACGTGTCAATGAAACATGGTTTATGACCTTGTGTGTGTTCATAAATATATCACGTGGTTCATGTATATATCACCAATTGTGGTTGATCAAATATATATCACGTTGTGTCAACGCACATAACACCTCAGAATGACGCTCCAATTGCGCACCTGCCGTGAAGGAAACCAATTGGGACACAAGTTCCAACGCAAAACAAAATTACACAATTATGTACTAGTCAAAAAAAATCAAGTACTTTCAAGGACTTTTTACCAAGTTTCGTAATTTTCAAGGACCGTGGGAACCTTGTCTATCAGGGTAACTATTTTGTGCATTGCAAGAGCCACTCACAAGTCGAAAACAGACCGATTTTCATGTGTTTTCAAGTTTTTAAAGTGTATTATGTGCTCATCAAGAGTCGATTTGTATATTGCGTATCAAGGGTTGCCATTCAAGCAAGCCAGTTCCCAAATCACCACCAAAACCACACTTGTAAGCAGTTGTTTCGCCGATCAGCCGATAAAAATAAGAGGTCAGAAATATTGTAAAAAAATTTCGTCATTTGAAAACTGAATTTTGTTTCCAAAGGAAAATAAGCACTTTCTAAGGACTATTGATGAAAAATAAGCACTTCTAAGGGCCCTTAGAAATGGAAGGTCAAAATAAGCACTTATAAGTACTTAAAAGCACCCGTGCGAACCCTGTTGTGGCATCTATGCGAGTAGCAGCTGTTTTGCAGGCCAAAGGAGGCGCAATGCATTATTCAGTAGGTGGTCATAATGTTTTGGCTCTTCAGTGTATACTGTATATGTGAATGCTGGCAATACTGCATAAAAATGTTTCAGGTTTTAACTGTCACCCTCTAAGTATTTACATATTTTTTTAATCCCATGCATTTAATTTGGTTTTGAAAAAATATTTGCATATTACTAAAGTTGTTCAAGTATTATTCAAACTATTTCCCATACCGTTCCTGTAAAGGCAAGGAAATAATGGGTTACAAAGAGCGAAACAAACTCAAGGTGAAGTTTACTTGACTATATGTGCAACACTGATTTGCCACAAATACAAAGGATTTTTCTCCTTGAATGTGTATTGAGCAGTCAATACACTTAAAACAGTGAGAGCATTTAATATAAAAATAAATATTCTGTATTTTCTTATTTCTATTCATCTTTCTTTTAGTTGAAGATAAATTCAAGAACTATACTTAAATGGCAGAATTCATTTTGTAGAAATAAATAGTCTTGCTATGTTTAAATGCGAGGTTTCGTAGAATATAAATTAGGTTTTCACTGTGGAATTTACTTTTAACTTTAAAATAAGCAATAGTAAATAGTTGTCATCTATAAATAGAATAGCATTGGGTTTTACTTTTTACATACTTTAATAAAAATATATTAGAATTCTTTATTACTTATATGCATCTTTATTACATATAAATGTGTTTACCTACATATATGCACTACCATGTTTAATAAATGTGTATGTATGATTAAATAACAATACAAAAATATTACAAATTACAAAATATATTTATACTTTTATTTACAATCATTCTTCTTCCTGTACAATATGTTTCACACGCTCACTAACAAATGGAACAGTTCCAGGTTTACTGTGAGCTCTTCGGTTAGCTTCCCTGAAAAAATGAATGGTTCCAATTTTATTTTTGTAATTACAGTATTATAGAATGATATTATATTTTCACACACAAAAAAATATCTTCTTAAAATGCAGGTAAAACATAGTAAGATGAATGAATACATACTTTCTCTTTTGGGATTGTGCTATCACACGATGCTCTTTAGTAGCATTGAACACATGCTTAGGTACATGCCTGTGCCTAGCAATTCGCTGAATCTGAGGATGTCGTCCAAACTTTTCTTTAAGCTTCTCGGCATAATTAACAGACATACGTTCTCTGTAAGACAGCTGTGGAGTAGAAAAGTGGAGTAAGTATAGTGGAGTAGGAATAGTCATGCTCTCATAATTGCTTTTCTATTTTGAGCACAATGATAGACCATGAGAAAAATCAACATATGATTGACAATTGTCTGCAACACAATTGAAAACTCTACAATATATACTGTCTTTTACGTAGTACCCGTGTTCCATTGAGAACTTTTCTTAAAGAGTAGTTACCCCCACTAATCCTCATTGCTTGGTGTCTGTTTTCCACACGGGAAGTTCCGAAAAAAATACGGAGAGAAAGAGACAAGACAACTCCGTAAGAGTGAAATACGAATCCTCAACCAAGTTGACTTCTATACATAATTTATTTATTAACCCTCCTGTTGTTATCTTGATGAGGTTACTTGTTATTAGAAAAAAACTGTCTAGGATCTTGTCTTCATAAAAAAATTGGCAATATTTCAAAGACGACATGTCTTGCCATTTACAAAATTGATCATATCTTGACAGGTGGTATTTGGTATTTTTAATTAACGTCACACTGGAGCAACACAACAGGCTATCGGTGACAGTCCGGGATCAACCCCAGAAGGGAACAATCTGAGTACGCCACCACGTAATTTTGAACCATGGTCAGATGATGAGGTCACACCTGACCTTGTACTCTACTCGCCAAACTTCCACACCAAGCTAACGTTGGGACATTTGAGGCCACTACAGATTTAATGTGCATCAGCCCCCTTTGTACACAGTCTTTGGTTGGGATTCGAACTCTCAATCTTCCGGTTGATAATGCATTACTCTCCCAAGCGGGCTACTAAGGCTCGATCTTGATGAGTGAGATATCTCATCAAAATCACTTGGAGGGTTAATTAGTGATGTTTTACTGTAAAGGTCTAACAGAACATAAATAAAACAACATGGTACTAGCTTTCTGTTCGGTTATGTCTAACTTTAAAATATAAAGAGAAATATTGGTCTTGAGAGACAGAGAATTTGAATTCGTCTTTAGAAAAATTAACTGTTTAATAGGAGATTGTAGAATAATACCAATATAATTTCAAGTTATATTACTATACTGCCTAACAAGAGAGGAAATTCATACAACCAAAGAAATTTGAGATGTAATCAGAAGAACAATACATTTTATCTAAAATTCTGCACAAAAATATTAAGTGAATAATTTTTAAATGCTACATAACTTTATAATAGTATGTCTAGTTCTGAAACAACTAACAAGTAATATTCCTGTTAACCAACAGCAGGGATTTTAAAACTAAACAGATAAATGCATGTATATGAACAATTTAAGATGCAGACAAAGATGTTACTCTGATTAACGAAAAAAGTTGAGAGCAACTCTGTTCGATTTTTATGAATACAAGAAACATCTTATCCGATATTGCCGAGCGATGAACGGAATATTTAACTGGTTACCTATAGTTAACTGTGGACCTGACAACAATAGTTTCTAATTTTTTTTCACTCCCTCCCATTGCATGAATACTTGTATAAATACATCAATTATTTGCATGCCTTTTTGATGTAGTCAATCAGTGATTTTCTGTTTTAATTTGCTCTAATCGAAGAAAGAAATTCCACATTCAAACAGCAACAACTAACATTTATATATATCTACTACTATAAAAGGACGCGTTTGTCTGTCTGTTTCTTTAACACAAAGCCCTGACGAATCTATGGCACTTACAGTGATGGGATTTGGCACACAGGTAGTGCAAAATTTTTGCAATTTTAGGGTCGAGGCGAATTTAAAAAAACAATGTATAACATTTTTGAATGAATTTAATAGTTTTTTTCACCATTCTCATTCTTTCAGGATAATTCCAAGGATGAAGAAACATCAAAATTTAGACTTTCCGCCCTCACGTGTCACATTGACGTCAGCCTTTTGAACTATGCCAAGTTTTTTTCATCTCTGGGGAGAGAATACATTCGAATGACCTTCATTTGCTTTGAAATTCATTCATTTTGATTTCCTGCAAAACAGATTGCATTCGCAAACCAACACCACGGGTACAGCAATGCCGGGCTAGCCACACAGTGGCTAGTATATAGATATGGAGGTTCGTTTTCCACCAAAAAAGTATTCTTAGCCTTTTGTGTCAATGTTGCAATTACAGGGCAGCTACAGTCAAAGCACATGTGAAATAGTAGCAAAGATACTCCTTAAACGCTATTTCAGTAGCAATTTTAATTGCTCAAATATAAAACAAATCAGCTAAAGCACAAAATGTGCTGAGTAAATATAGAACAAACAGATCTTGCCAAGAAATTTAAATTTAAAAAATTAAATATTTTATTATTAAGGCTTTTGTGACAATCTAGCAATTTCTTTATGGTTACAACGTTTGGTGGCATCCTTAAAAAATGTTCTCCCAAAAGAAAAATCAGAAAACATTTTCCTGTCCACTAAGTTTAAAAAAGGATTATATTTTCAATAACCTTAAGTGAATTTTGATTAAATATCGCCAAAACTTTTAAATTAGTAGCTTTTGAGACAAATAATACGAATGAGCTTAAAATGATATCCCCCAGTCAAAAAACAGTAGCTAAAGTTGCCTTTTAGTCACCTGAAATAGCCCTCTAATTATTGTTGTTAAACTCTGTGGTTTCCAAAATTTATGTATCTCTACCTCTTTTTAACGCAACAAATAATTGCCCCCCCCCCTCTCAAAATATTTATAAGTCTACCTTTGTAAATAATTGTCTTGAATCATTATATACCTAATTTATGAAAAAGACAATATTTTGCAATTATCTTCAAATAAATTTTGTTCTTACACATACTAAACTTAAAAGTGGAATAAAACATATTTAATACAACAATGAGTATTTAATATAATTATAATATCTAGATCATAGCAAAAAGTGTGTCACTGGCATCTAGAACATTTTATCCCAATGAATCTGAGCACTTGGAAGCTCTCTGAATGTTCCTACTAATTCAATCTCTTGGTTGTTTGTTAAGTACTCAACACATAGCTTTGAATCTCATAATATAGTTTAGAGTTCAATAACCCTGCTGTCCTTTTTCTCGACACTGATTTGAATTTTGTTTGTTTGCATAGATTAAAGCATCTACGGGGACCTTGTATTCAAAAGTAATAATTTTGGAAAAGCCCTTTTGCACACAATACTCCTGTGTTCATCTAGGAGAGTGCATCCCATATTTTGGAAAACACTTCATAATTTAATTGAAATTATTTATTCCTAATTTTCCACTATTAATTGTTAAGTATTATTTAACAGCAGTTTTTATTTGAGATTGAATCCTTCATTTCAAATGTCTCACTTCCATTTTCGTATTAAAAAGGCAGAGAATCATCGCTGTATTAAAAAAACGACTTCCTAAGCGTAGAGCATTGGAAGACAATTATACTTACTGCACCCAGTTTATCTGAAGCTTTTGCCTTCCACATTCTTATGTTCATTTCATCCGATCCAGTTAATATGTATTTATTATCCATGGACCACAACACAGAGGTTAACCTTTGCATCCGCTTCGTGTGGTATACATCTCTACAGAAGAAATTAAAGACAATATTAAGCTTCCCACTAATTCCTACACAAAATTTGTTTTGTTAATAAATTGTAATTATTTATTATCACAAGTACTTTAACCTTGTGTCTATGGCTGGAGATCAATGGCTTGACTTTGTGTTTTCCAGAATTCACACAATGATCAATGGGACAGGGCTTTGGACAGACCTTCTAAAGGGCCAGTCACTGACAGCTTGCAAATGGTGATCAATGTCAGCTGTCACTTAAAAGGGGATCAAGAGGGAGAAAAATGGTACAACAGTTGTACCGACCATAGTCGAAAATTGAACAGTTTGCACCTTTTTTTAAATATTTAATTGTCATATTTTAAGGTTTAGATTTAAATGTTCTAAATTTGCATATTCCACATTATATGTGCACCACACAGTTGAGCGTGATTCCTCTAAAATTATTTGTGATCATAGTAAAAGGAATTAATTTTTAAATTCCATGCATTAACTTTTTCTAAGAATAATTTGACCAAGTTGAGGTAATAAACCAGTTTAAATAAACAAATCAACTTAATTAATATGTTTACGTTGGAACTTAAAATTTTCAAGTATTTACGTTTTAAACTGCATTAAACATTTAATTAGAGAAGAGGCTATTGATATAAATGAATAAGTGAAACAAAAATACAAAACACTTTAAGAATTAACAGAAAAATAATTTTTTGAAAAACCTGTTTCACCAAACATTAAAAGTAACTTATGTAACAGTTTTAAAATGTAAATTTGCAAAGCATAAATTATTGAGAGGTATAAATAAGAAAAATTATTGTAAATACTGAAACACGTCTTTGAATTTGGGTTTAAAAAGTTCTCAATCTCTTTTCAAGTTTATAACTTATGGGAAACAATAAAGTAACTACCTGCTTCGACCAGAATTTGTTGGAAATATTCTGACAGTTACATCATAGCTTCCAGACACAAATTCTTTACCAGTGGGTGAGTAATCGACATCCAGAACTACAAAAGAAAAGAACCGAGTGGGTGAGAAAGAACTATATACTTCTATAATATTAGATATTTTTCCTAACATAAAGTTTCCACAACAAGAGATATGGTGCTGATGTATAAATACAGCTAGGATATTACTCTCCTCCAAACAATGAAGCAAGGCAGGGATTACCCACTAACTTCGTTTAAGTGGTATATATTAATACCTTCAGTTTTCACAAGATAAAAACAGAAACAAATTTCCAAATTATTTTACGGCAATGTGTTTTGTGCTCAAAGAGCTTTCAATTCAGGCACTTACAGAACTTAAGGAGAACCTCCCCTATTTTGACACCAAACTTTGATGCATTTATAAGTTTGTCACTAAAAAAGTTGCGAAAATATTAATACAAGTACAAGAATGGTCAGGTGAAGATAGGTTGGATGTTTTTAGGTTTTACGGCCATATTTGGCCAAGCTGTGCCAAAATAACACATACAACGGTTCTCTTTTTCAAACTCACAATACTCTGGTTTCTAATATGTGACTTTTCCAAGTGGGTCTACCACTGCCCTCAGTCCCCTTGAAATTGGTGATCCAGGTGAACTACAAATAGTTTTAGACTCACTGCTTTTACTTGAATATTCAATTGAAATTCTTATCTTAAGAATTTTCTACAGATTTTTCATTTCAAAATCTTTACATACGTGCCAACTTTAAAAACTGTGCATCACTGAAATTTATGCGCAAACACCTCTCGCCATAAAACACAAGTACATGAATTAATGTGTATTAGAAATATCCGTATATGTCACAATAAATAGCACTATTTGTATTTAAAAATGCTTAAGTAAAAGTTAGCATTTTTATCAACTGCAGAAACCTCGCAAAGCAGTAGTGTTTTAATACCAAACTGAACACATTCACTGTAAAAAAAAACATTCACTTTATGAGTACTTACATTGCATCCTAAACTGTATGTTAATAGATTTTAGAATATGAAATAGATTTTTTAATACAGGTGCACTTTGTGCACCTAAGTTTTTAAATTAGGTGCACAGGTTATATTTTAGGTGCATATTAAAAAAAACGTAATATACGAGCATTAATGTAATGTACACTACTTTATTAGTTGGGTATGTTTATAAAAGTCAGTAGTAGATAGTAAATAAAAATATGTAAACATCTAAATTCTCCCTTCTCCGGCGCACGGCTGTCGCAACAGTCACTTCAACAGCGCCATCTGGAAAATGTTTCGATCATCGGAAAGTTCTGTTGGCAGTGGCACAAGTAAACCTTCCTCCTGTATAAACACGTTACGGACCAGCGATTTTGTTTCGCATACATAGTGTGTATTTAGGAATTTTAATTACGTTCCTTTAGAGCGCGAGTGATCGATACTAATATTTTGTTCCAACATCAAAATAACATAAAACACGTTTCCCTCCTTTTTTTTTAACGTTAGGTGCACAATTTTATTTTCATGTGCACTGTGCACCCGGGTATTTCGAGCCCTCTGTTACATATAATTTAAAGTTGTGTCAAGATTACACATCATTGGCATTCATAAAGCTTATTTACAAGTAAATGAGAAAAAAAAATCAATGTTCTATTTACAAAGTTGTTTTGTTTAGTGTTTTATCCAGAAGAGGAGATTGCAAAAAAATTTAATGAAGCTCAGAACCAGGTTTGGAGATTTTTATGGATTTAAAAAAAGTTGATATGATTGCAGAGAATTGCAGATTGCTCAATCGAAATATTAAAAATACGTAAAATAAGCAGACCTATCCGTAAATCAGTAAAATTAAGTGGAAATCCGTAAAAATTACGGATAATTGATAAAAGGTGGCAGTTATGTCTTTTTATTATTTAAGGATTAATTTTTTTTATGTTTGACTGGCTTAAAGCCTTTGTCAACCAGTGGATCCAAGGTACAAAATTCGACTGACTTGCAAGTGCATGGATGTTAATGAGATTGCACCTGCTTAGGAGTAATGGCAGCTAACACACTGAGAGCTCCTTCACTAACAGCTGTCGATTCTCCACTTACAGCACCAAAGGCTGAAGAAGTCAGTGGTCAGTAATTAAAAAGAAGGACAACATTTTTAGTGTTGGTTAACGCTTTTTTTTTTACCACACTTTGACTGCTAATAATTACTGTGTCCGTTTCACTTTATTTCACACTGTAACAAACTTCTGTTATTTAATTCCAATATTCATTAAACGCTCTCTCAAGACTAAATTTTAATTTTCCTACAAAGAGATAAGCCGCTTTGCAACAATTGTGATTTTTGAGCTTTTTCCATGGATAATTTGACTAAAAATAAAGAAACCCAGATACAACAGTTTTTTTCCCCCGCATGAATATCACAAATGAGGCAATTAGTTTCAAAACAGGCTCAATCAACAGTTTTAGCAAAACAGATTTATTTTTCACAAGTTCTCAATGCACTACATCACATAGCAAAGAGGTATTGACCTAAAGCGACTCAATCCAGTCTAAAAATGCATTAAAACTTGTGGGTTTAGATCAAAAGTTGCTCAATCCAACATGAAATGGAAACCTTTTATGAAAATGGATTGAGCAGGTTTTAAATCTAAATGCCTCAAATATAACATATGAAGGTCAAACATCAGAATTTTCATGTCTGATATGTAGCATATGCACACTCCCAAACAATTTATGTGAAGGATAAGTGAAACAATGCCATGATGTACCCCTCTCCCCAAGCAGAGCAAGTAATCTACAACTTGCTTTGTCCCACTTGAGAGGGGTTTATATCCTTTTTTCAAATTCAAACAAGTGAACATTACAACAGTCATAAACATAAATATCATTAATGTCTAAAGTATTTTCATTATAAAGGAGTATACTAATAAAAACAAGAGCAGTGAAAAAATAAACATAAAAGCTCAAAATACAAAGTACAGTATTGAAATAAATATTAAAAGTTACAAAGAGAACTTTTGTTCATGTTATTGATTTCTGTTGAAAACAATTTCTAATTCTAAAAGACATACCTAAAGAATCTGAACTCAAATTAAGTGTGCAATTAATATAAAGTTAAGTTGGGTACTGTTTATAATTATTGAAAGTAAAGAGTATAAAACTATGCAAAGAATAATTAAATTGTTTGTTGCCCTAAGCACAGGGCAGGGAGGGATTCAATCACAACCTTTGACTCGTAGCCTTAGGTACTTTTTACTTAACTTTTTTAACGACAGCTCAGTTGGTTGGTTTTGGGCTTTATGGCACAAAGGTCATACCTGGCAAAGCTGCAAACTCAAGACAATGCCGAGTAACTGTGAAACAAAAGAGTGCCCATGAGAAAGATCACTTGGGCACACCCGGGGGTTGTGACCCCAGTGTTTACCAGAGGCAGTAAATTCCATAGGAAAAGAATAGATCACAAGGGTACCTTAGGTATGTGAAGCCTGTATGCACTTAAAGATGTGTCCTTGATGGGTAAACAAATGCTTGGCCTTACAACCAGCTTTCCAGTATAGGGAATCTCTTTCCATAGGTTGTTCTTGCACACAACGGCAAACCAGAGCCTCAGCCAGCACGGGATGCAATGTAATCAAATGCAGGAAGCCACACATAGCTCGTTCCAGCAGATTTGTCAGTCCATCAGCCGACACTGCCAAGTGCAGATGTTCTTGAACTCAACGAATTCAAATGTTGAAATGTTCCCACTGCATGTTCTGTGTCTGATCCGTACCAAAGTTCTAGATATTCTAAATAGTTATCGTCACCTTAAGATGGTGACATCTGAAGCATGACAAGCTTCTTTTCATTGAAATTTGGCTCACAATCAGGGTATGAGTGGTTTAGCAGGTTTCCTATCAAAAAACAAATTGCACCTTGCATGTGCTGCTCAGGTCGAACTGCATCAGTCTGCCCACCTAAGGAAACAATAGGCTTGCGAGATGACATAACTTGTAAATTGTGGCTGAGTTGCGAAGGGTCAGTCGTCACAAGCAATTTGGTCACTCTAGTATGAGCCTTACTCTGAGTGGCCTCGTGCATCACACACCCTACACCTTTTCAGTTCCTTTGGATCTTTTCTTTATTATGAATAAATAAAAACAATTTCGTTCACTGACCAAATAGCTCAACAACCTAGAAGTAGAAATGGTGTTTTTTTTGTTTTTTTTTACGGAATATTGGTACATTTTAAACTAACGTCACTCTGGAGCAACACAACGGGCTAGCAGCGACTGTAAAGGATCTGAGGACATCACCACATAATTTTGAACCACGTTCAGATGACAAAGTCACACCTGAGCTGGTACCCTACTCTCCAAACTTGATAAAACGTAAATACTGATAAAAATGTAATTTCTTGTAACTAATTTTTCGTCAAAGAAACAGGACGAATTTTTGCCTCAACCCAATAAAATAAATAGCAACTAATCGAGGAGGTCAGGTAAGGTAATTTTAATTAATGTCATACTAGAGCAACACAGCGGGCTATAAACGAAGGTCCAGGATCAACCCCTGAAGGGAAATAACCGAGGATAACACTATGTAATTTTGACAGTCAGTTGATGAGGTCACATCTGATCAGGCACTCCAGTCTTCCACACCACGTCAATGTAAGGACATTTGAGGCCGCGACAGATTTAATATGCACCAGCGGGGGTTTTATGGATCAAGACATCATATTTGACCAAGCTGTGTCAGACAGATTACTTCAAGCAAAAAAAAGAGGGATTGAGTAAAAGAAAAATGGTATGAAAGCAGAAAAGATAGCATAATGTAAACATGACACTAGTGTTTACTAAAGACAGTAAACTCCATAGGAAAAGAAAAGATCACTATAGTACTTCAGGTCCGTGAAGTCTGAACTTACCTAACCGAGACATGCCTATGAAGGCAGTATTAAAAATGGAACTCACTTGACAAGGAGTGCATGTATATTAGGAAAACATTTTTTAAACATGGATGAGTAGGATGGAGATCCAGAACAAAAAGAAACCAAAAAATCAATCACATACTGATTGTTCATTTAAAAAATGTAAATTTGCTGAATTATTTTTTTATCTAAAAAGGGAAAAACAACGTACCCACTGAATTGAAAAAATAACAATACAATACCTGCTGATGTGTGATCCTTATGAACTTGGATAGGCATTTTGAATTTTCGAATGTCAAAGGAATACAAGCTGAAAAACAAATTAATTTAATTGATTAATTTAATTCATGGACCTGATTGTTCATAGAACACATGAATAGTTTAAAGTTATAAGCTAATAACTAACTTAAACAAAATTGGAAGATTCTAATTTCTAAAGTAGCTTTAAAAATATTAGGATATACCAGATATTACAGATTACTTTTCTAAACTATGCGTCGATCTAAGGAACCGTTTACTGAAAACTCAATTTCGACAAAAATGTGGCATGGTGTTTCTCAAATAACCGATTCGATTGTATATTGAAATGATATATATGATGTAGCTAGTCTATAGTTCATTAAAAAAGTACCTTAAGTGATACATTTTATTTCAAATTACTAGGATAACATACAGAAATTGATGTTTAAATGTACTGATTGTAGAATTTTATTATTTTTTCAGATTCCACTAATAGTGTTCCTCCAAGTTTAATCCATCAAATTACCTTACAATTCTAATATTTTGGAATGATTTAACATATCTATGAAATACGTACTTGTACAATGTATATTGATTATAAGTTTCTAAAAAGCATTTTTTCTGAAATTTCATTAAAAATTTTTTTTTTTTTAATTCTAATGCACTTACTTATAATCTTCAGAAGCAGCCACAAAAACATAAGCTTCCATTGGATTCCATGATATTGCATTTGTACATAGATCCATTACAACCTGTAATAAAAATAAAATTGTTGAGAAAATAAAAATGTTTTCTATAAGATATCATTTAAAAGGATTTCTCCATACTCAATTACCTCAACACGAACTTGGTGATTTGAAATACAAGTGAATGCTTCATTTAAATAATAATTTTCATGAAATGTTAAATGACAAGTCTGTCACAGAAAAATTCTTAAAGAAACACAAAATAATGGCACGGAAAGAATAAGCACAAATTAATTTTTAAAAACTTAATCTGTTTAACGCAATCACTTGGGCAACATCAACAAAATGTCTTTTTAGTCTCTCTAACAGCAACACAAAACAAATTTGGTAAGTAACACAAGTTGAAAAATAATTAGGATTAGATATTTTATTTAATTTACTCATAGAAGGTAATTTTTCGGTGGCCCATCAGTGGACTACCATCTAGCCCAGGATGATATTTTAAAAATTAAAGTCACACTGGAGCAAACACAACATGCTATTGGTGAAATCAATCCCCAAAGGTCAAGATCTGAGGACAATACCACATAATTTTGAACCACGGGCAGATGACGTCACACCTCAGCTGTACCCTACTCTCCAAACTTCCACACCATGCTAACAATGGTACATTTGACTACAGATTTAACATACACCAGCCCCCTTTATACACAACTGAGGTGGTGTTTAATCTTTTGACTACATCTGGATATAACTGGCATGATTCTTATAACTTTCTAGGTACAACTGCTGCACAGGCCACAGTTTAAATTCTTTCTTGATGCAATCAAGGTACAGCTGCTGTTCTAGCTGTAGTCTAAAGGCTAATATTAGTCATATAATAAAAGATGGTTGGATCTTTCAGATAATTTTGGTTTCATTGAACATATAAAAATAAGTATTTTTACCTTCCTCAAAGGGTTTGCCTCTCTCACATCATACAGGATAATGCTACGATCACTGCATGTGCTTCCCAACAGATTTACCTGAAGTAGAAATTAGAACATAACAGAGCATTGGAAAATGAATCAAACATGATAATTTATTAGTTTTCAAAATTTGTTAATATTTATATATTGAGATGTCATTTCATGAGAATTCATAGTAAAATATTATAACAGCAAATACCTCAATTGGGTTGAATTTAACCATTTTGACTGTGTCCACACCCCAAGAAAGGGAACGCAAAGGTTCAGATCTAGTACTTTCCCAGATGTCAACCTTTTCACCACAAGTGGCGTATAAGGATTGTTTCGTGTGATGGCTGATTCCTGTCAGCACAGTCTGAAAACATTTACATGAAATCATAAATTGAAATTCTTAAATTAAATAGAAAAGACAAAATCAAAGTTTAGCTTGGTTCAAAAATATATTACAATGAAAGAAGTTAAGGTTCTGCAAATCACACCTAACTACTAAATCTCATTCTGATGAAAAACATGCATTTTGAGAAAGTTACTAATCTTGATAATCTCAACCTAAAATCACAAATTTAATTTTTATAAGATGCTGGCATTTTAATTAACGCTGCACTGAAACATAATGGGCTATTAGCAACGGCTCCGGGATCAATCCCAAAGGGAAAGAACTGAGGACAACACCGAGTAATCTTGATCCACTATCAAATGATGAGGCATGCCTGAGTTGGCACCATACTCTCCAAACTTCTATATCACACCAACGCGAGGACATTTGAGGTCACAACAGCTTTAACGTGCACCATTCCCTTTGTACACAGTGCCTTGGTTGGATTCAAACTCACAACCCTCCGATTGCTAATCTGTTACTCTTCTAACCAAGCTACCGTGACCCAAATTTTTGTAAGAATTTAGGTTTATAAATTTAAGGACAATTATGTAAATTTCTTTTAAACTGCTTCAACTGACTACTATTTCTCACTAGTAGTGTGGCTTAGTTTGTCGCTCCATTGCCAATTTTTGTTACATGAATACTCACTAGTGAAGTCACTAGTGCTAAAACTAACAAAACTTGGTGTCAATTTCATATTAATATATAAAAAACTCTACAGGAGTCAACAGGTAGTTTACAAGAAGTCCCAAGTGCAAAAATAGGACGTTTTCGATTCCTCCATTATGTATATCATGAACACAGCAAAAGGGAAAGAGCATGTCGGTCAGGGTTGCCATATTTGGCAATTATCGCTTAAATTCTAAACTTGATACATATACTTTACCTATTTACATGTTTCATACTCACACAGGCTCTAGATTTAATATCATTGCAAAACCAACAAACACTGAAATGTGAAGAGCCGCGGTAGCTCAGTCAGTAGAGCGTCGGGCTCGCATCGAAAGGGTTGTGTGTTCTGTTTTCAGCAGAGCCTGCAATTCTGATGGTTGTGAGATCGCCGCTTGGACCTGGCTAAAGATCGCCGTGTTCGCTAATGGTGGCTGGGGCACGTTAAATAGGTCGTGGTCGCAAAGTCCCCCATGTTCCCATACCAAATCAATACCTCTGGGGGTACCTGATCAGGGAGTTATCGGCCTCTGATTGGGATCTAAATTACGATATGTGTGAGTGAAAGGGACCTTCCTGTAAAATGGATGTGTCATGCATGAAGAAGTCCAACCCTCCAGGGCAATGGCACCCCCAATTGGGCCATATATGGTCTGCACGACAACAACAACTGAAATGTGAAAATTCAAATTTTGTGTGAGCGTCTGAGAAACCAGAATGGCAGAATCCAATTGAGAACTTTTACTTTAAACAAAATAAGTAAAATATTTAATAACAGCACCTGGATTGACTGATGAACTGATCTATTTGAAAATTTATAATAAGTCCAATTACTGATGAAAACAAATTGTCTGCAAAATTTAAACATTTCAATTTTTGAGTTTATTATTTTTTTTTTTTTCTTTGTGTTTGTCATTCTATTCACATTGTGTATAAAGCTTGGAATTTACCGTAGAAATTCAAAAATTTTAAAAAACTATGTTTTCTAAATCGAATGTACCTTAGTAATGATGGCATCTATAGGCTCTGTCAAAGCGGGTTCATCTAAACTCCAATGCTTGATAACTTTGTCATCTCCAACCTTAAAAGTAAATTAGCAAAATAAAATTAATGGTACAATATATAACATTTTATATAACAGTACTTATTCACATTCCTTAACATCTAGTAAGTGACAAACAAAGGCCTGTTTCCAACATATGGTCAAACATATAGCCTATTCATTATGAGCAAACACGTTAATTTACAAATTCCTTGGGTTTTTTAACAAATTCAAAGATTATTTAACAAATATAATTTTCAAATTGGGAAACTAACAGAATATTTTTCTTTACATTGCTGCTATTGAAAAGTCATAAGACAAAGAAAATTACTTTTTAATAGATGAAATTCTGTCTTTATTATTTAAAAGTAAACTGAAAACTAAAGACAATATTTTAATACTTTCTTTTCGATTTTTAACCCAAAATCAAGCAAGTATTATTTATTACTAGAAATTTAAACACTTATTGTACTTTTTTCTTGAAATTTAATGGTATAGATTACAGGCATAATTTGAGAACTTACGCAATACAAATCTTGAATTTCAAAATAAAAACTTCTTTTTTGTTTCAACAAAGATAACCTGCCAAGTAAAACAGGACATAGAAGTTGGAACTAGGAGTAGAAAGTTGGGCATCAATGGCATTTTGCCTCAGTTCCCAAATATAGGTTCAATTTTAAAATGTTTGTTTATGAGGATGTGTACAAATGTAGTGCAATTAATGGCTAGGGTCAGGACAATGATGACTATTTGCATTTGGGTCGTTTCCTCTAAACAGTCTACTTGTTTGGGTCATTTGCAATTCTGATGTGCAGATCTGATGAGAAGGCACATCACCTTGGGTAAGTCGATTTCTGAAACAGTATGGAAGTTCTGTGGGTGGTTCTCCCCACCGACTCGTTATCATTTCTATTCTTTTTAAAATTTAACGATAAACTCAGAACCATAATCCTCGCTAAAAAGTGGAAGCACGTTTTTTCATAACTTAACACCTAATTTAACCCTCTGGATATAGAAGCAGTCAAGAGTTTCTCGTTAACAGGTTACGGAGAGCTCAAATTCTTTCAGATCTCAAACTCTTGAAGAAACAGCTGAAGCCCATTTAGATTTCCATTCCCTTTTCTGTGCAACAAAGAGAAAAGCGCGTTAATAGCCTTATCTCCATTGGCCACGATGACAGGGAGCCTCGCAAATTGTTTCTCCACGAGAATCTGTCCCCTTAAAAACGCAGACAAAGACAGCTTGTGGGTCCTTGGAATGTTAATCACCATATGTATTGGTCACCACTGCCTTTTCAATTTATATGGGAAGTATCTGTACCTTTTAGGCATAACGACCCCATAATAGAAAATGCAACAGGTGATAACGACACACAATCTCTCTCCTGGGGGAAAGCATTATGAAGACTGATTTCGGCTGGTTCCCATAACCAAGGGAGGAAAGAATATTCTACCGCACCGTATGCTGAGGGTTACAGAATAAACTCATTCAAAAACCAAGTTATTCAAATGCCAACTCACCAAAATCTGATTATACAAATCATTTTAGAATTAATTAAAATAGTATTTACAGTTAAATTAAAGCAGATTGTTAGAAAAAGAATAAACCATTGATTAGCCAGCGTTTCCATTATACAGGCATAAGAGCGGGAAAAGGACAAAAAGTCTGAAAATACGCGTAAACTCAAATTTTTCAAATAAGAAAAGGCGCGCGTAAAACTGTATTTCGCACAAAAAGAAAAAATGTCTTTTAAATTCTGTAATTAGTATAAAATAAGTTGCATAAAACTAATTTATATGCCTATTTTAGAACATTAAAAAAAAAGTTGCGATTATTTTAACAGTTGCAATTTTTTCAAAACCTTGATACAAAAATGATATTAATAGGAAATAAAAACACTATGTTATGCAAAAGAATGAATGAAATAAATACTAATTTTATTAAATAGCAGAAATGTAATGAAAAAAATAAGTCGACAGTAAAAATAAAAATTAGCATAATTAAAGCTTTCCACCGTTATTACCTTAATAAATCGTTAAAAATATACTTAATTTGAAACAAATCAAAACCTGTTTTGGTACAGCTTGTCTACGTTTATAGCGGTGGTAACGGTATTGGCGGGTTTTTTTTGGCGCAATTCTAGTAGCAAGTAATGACAGGTTAAGGTAACCCATTTGTATTACGGATTTTAAGACAACCTGGACTAGTGG
This sequence comes from Metellina segmentata, assembly GCA_947359465.1. Classification (NCBI taxonomy): domain Eukaryota; kingdom Metazoa; phylum Arthropoda; class Arachnida; order Araneae; family Tetragnathidae; genus Metellina; species Metellina segmentata. The sequence goes on along the minus strand of OX375876.1, from coordinate 39,992,296 downwards.
AAGGGAAGGTTTATAACTTTCATTTTGAATATTCTAGAAAGTTCTTTCAAAATCCGTTAAACTGTCATTTGATTTCACTGGTTCATTTGAAATAATTCTTCTCTTGGTGATTTAAGAAGTGCGCCAAAAAAGCGCCAAGGCCGTTGTCATTGCTAAAAACAGACTGAAGCTGTAACCCTGTTTAAAATAAAATATAACTTAGTTTAAACTAACCTATTTTCGAATATAAATTACTTTTTTCAAAATCTCTAACCAATTTCAATCGGCTTATATTTTCCCGTAAATATTCTTATTTTCTAATTTTGTCAACCTTTAAACCAAATAAAACTTAAAATTAATAACCCATATTATCCAAGAAATAATTATACTTATTAAAGCAATCATCAATATTGCCCTTAAAAGAAGCATCATTTTGAAAACTTCCGTTGCAAAAAATAGCTGCAGTACGTTTAATGTCCACCGCCTTGGCGCACTTCTAAAGTCGCCAAAAAAGTTTTGACAGATTTTGAAAGTACTTCCTAAAATATTCAAAAAGAAACTTTAAACTTTCCGCTTGCCGAGGTTGCCATAAAAGACGACTTCCTTGGCGCACGTCTAAAGTCGCCAAAGCAGTTTTAATGGATTTTGAAAGTACTTCATAGAATATTCAAAAAGATACTTAAAACTTTCCGCTTGCCGAGGTTGACATAAAAGACGAAATACTTTATCGGTTAAATAACCGAGCATCTTATTTTCTAGTTGTAAGAAAAACCGCCATTAAAAGCTGATCAACTTAAAATATTTCATTTATACCTTTTCCGCCGCATTATGACGTACCACGGCCGTTAGATAACAGCTTCCGCTTTCTTAGGAAACCGTAGCTTTACCTACGAAATTTACAGCAACAACGTACGTTAACTTGTTCAAAATCCAAGTTCTCCAGGTTTGCCATTAAACTTATATGCTTCTAAGTATTCTTTTAGGAATTTGCAGACTTATCAGCTTGGTAAAATCTAGGAGTGCAATGTTGGCGAGATATGTTTCATTTGGCGCATTTTACGTTTATAGAAGACAAAAAGGGAAAAGGTCGGAATTTTTTCTTAAAAAAAGATAAAAGTCGGAAATACCGACTAAAGTCGGAAGAATCTCATCCCTGATTATAAGAAGGAAAATACTCAGGAAACCTGGCACCAAATATGAAAGCTGGTTTTAAAAAACTGGGCTGTCAAAATAAAATATGGTCATACAAAATACAACTGCTAATTTCTAATCCCGATTGGAATTTATTAGTAGAATCGGCCATATTTTATTTTTACAACTGTAGAATACCAACATGAAATGTTTATTCCAAGCTTTTGCTTCAAGAATAAGAAAAAAGATCTTACAGATAATAAGCGATCTCCATTTGTTGGCATACTAAGTCCTCGTATCAATCCATCATGAGCTTTCACGGAATGCAGACACTTCCGAGTAGCCAAGTTCCACATTTTTAACTATCAAGTGCAAAAGATAAAGCAAAATTAAAAAGGAAGAAAGCATCAATAAGATATTATGTGCAAAACAACTTATATACTTTTTGTGGCAAAGCTTTTTGAAGTGAGTTGAGGCAGGCAAATGCAAGCCCATTTTATTAGGATCATGGCAACCTTATGATTGTTTAAATATCTGTATTAATCTTTGTAAATCATTACCTCTTTGATTCGACCATGTCTGAACAACACTAGTTTGTTAGAATTAACGTGATCTTTTATAACATTCATAAAAAATTGCTTGGTTCCATTAGACTTAAAACTACCAAATTATTAAATTGGACACACTTCTATAGCAATATTATAAAAAAAATAAGGATTTTTTCAAAAATGTGAATACTTACCTAGTAAAAATAATAAATAGTTAGATTGGTTTTTTTTTCTAAATTCTTTTAGTTCATTTTTTAATTATTTTCAGCTAAGACATAAAAGGTGTTTTTCTAAGAAATTCTTAATTGGTGACAAACACCAAAAGCATTGCCACAAGTCTTTTCATCTAAGCTTTACTATAATTTAGGATTATGAAACATTTCAGACACTGAATCATGCAGAAATTATAATATACGTACTTCACCATCACATGCTCCAGAAAACATAACTGACAAAGAAGTTGGATGCTTCAGCATGCATTGAATACCATCTTTATGACCATCAAGTGAATACACAAACGGTTTTGCAAACATTCTTTCCCACTTTACTGCATTCAAGGCTCTTGTATATTCTCTGGCAACTTCAAATGGATGAAGGGCAGGATCGAAATTTCTCTGGACTGAAAACAAATGACGATTACTTTTTCAAAGTTTATGCACATAGTATGAAGTAAATACTGTAGTTTTGGTGAAAAGGTTTTCATTTACAGATTAACTGCATGCATCAAATGGAAAACAACACAAAATAGCTCTATAAATTCCATTGATGCTAGGGAGCAATAGGACTGCCTTGATGAAATGAACACAGCATTGAACTTTATGAAAATTAATATTGAAATTTACACCTTATCAAAGAAAAATCTTAATATACCATCTGCTGAATAAAAAACTTTACAATAATCTGCTTAAAATATAAGTAAAAGTGCTTGTAAAAATCAAATTAGCAGTGTATACTTGATATTTATTTCTCACTCTAAATACCCAGTATATCTAACATGATCATTTCCTTTTTTTTTCTTCTCAAAACGGGACATCTACTAATTTTTAGGTAATAGTATGAGTTTTCAAGAAAACACATATTTCTTTATAGTTTTTTTTTATTAATGAAAAGAACAGGAATGAACATGTGAAAATAAATAATTTAAGTACTAAATTTAAATATTGGTGTGTGCAGGTGCATTTGCATAAATGCACCTGCACACTCGTTTGTTGACAAAACCAGACCTGTTTGTTGTAGACATTACCAATTTGTTGACCCGAATAAAAGTACGTCTAATCCTGATTGGCCCAGGCACAAGCGATTGACAGTTGGCCTTTTGAAAGCACATAACATTGAGAGTAAACAATATCATCTCTTTTTCTTCTGTCAAATCAAGAAAAAAAAAGTCTTCGCAATCTTCCCCAATAAAAAAAATCATAATCGCGAAAACGATGGCAATAATTTTTTTTCCTTAACATTTTCTGGAATTATCTACAATAAGTACTTACAAAAAGATGAGGTGAGAACCTGTGTGTCTACCACGAAAACTCCTGCCATAAAGAGGGCGGTTGCTATAGGAACATGGCTTGTATGTCTTAAGTTGAATGTGAGAACAGTAGTGGGGAAGAACAATTTAAAGAACAGTTCTTTAGGAAAGAAAGGAACCAAAACCAACTGGTCTTAAAGAACAGTATTTTCCATCCCTACTTCTGACCGACTTATGCATAAATGTGAGAAGTATTCTGCATGCCGTCATCGTTGTGCTTCTATGCACTACCGTCGGATTAAAAAAAAATTTTGTGTCTCTTTTTGAAATTGCTACAGTAGGTTAGTCACTTCCTGAAAATGTGACATTTTGGTATCACGCAGCTGTGCTTGGGGCCAACGGGACATATGGTCACATTATGGATACCCTAAAAACTAGAGAAAATTCAAATGGTATTTGTAGCATATTATTATCTGTAGCACAATATTGTATCATAATGAGAAATCTCATCTTATGTAAACACATACAAACTGGGCACTATGATCACATTTCCACACTATTGACACTAAAAAACAACCAAATAGAAAAAACAGTAACAAGTTGAGTAAAAGAGCTTTATATCCAAAAAGTACTTACTTTTATGAATGTCATGTTTTGTTTCCCTTAAATAATCATCAGGGTTCCTTGACAATACTTTAACTTTCATTTTGTTTTCTTTGCAAGCACAGTAGACAAACTATTCTATACCTAAAATGAAAAGTGGATAAGTTTAATTTTTTAAAGTGGAGTGGTAAAGTTAAATTTTACAAGGTTGATAATTTCTCCCACTGAAAGTTTAATAAAAAATAAATTCATACTAGGAGAGATTTTTTTTATTTAAATCAGATTTTTTTATTTAAATTTCTGCAGGCCTCGTACATTGTTCTTATAATTATAAATAAATTTGTTGAATAAAATATTGAGTTTTTGACATGACATGTGAACATATATATTTATTTTAAGTAAACAATCAGAATTTGAGATATTTAGAGGATGAATATCTATATTAAAAGTTACCACCGCCGCTGCAGATGCAGGATTGAAAACTGGTTTGTTTAGCTCGATTCTTAGACAATTTCCTGGGAAAGTATGGATCAGAAAATTACAAAATCAGCATGGTTTGTTCTTCATTGTGTTTCCTGGGCAATTTTGAAGATTTTTTTATATAAAATATTGAGTTTTTGACATGACATGTGAACATATATATTTATTTTAAGTAAACAATCAGAATTTGAGATATTTAGAGGATGAACCTCTATATTAAAAGTTACCACCACCGCTGCAGATGCAGGATTGAAAACTGGTTTGTTTAACTCGATTCTTAGACAATTTCCTGGGAAAGTATGGATCAGAAAATTACAAAATCAGCATGGTTTGTTCTTTATTGTGTTTCCCGGGCAATTTTGAAGATTTTTTTTCCGACGCGGCTATTAGTTTAGGGTTAAATGTCAAAATTGAAAAAGCGAAATTTCTAATGCAAGTGAGCAAAAGACGTACAAATTTTCAGTCTCGAGTCGTGATTTTTTTTAGAGTACCTCTAAACATAAATTTTTGCAGCTTGTCGAGTTTTTTTTTTTACAAATTTTAATTTGGTTCCTAATAATAGTTTTTTTTTTAATTCGGGAAAAATCATGGCATTTTTGTTACTTTTTTTTTAAACCGTCAAATCTATAGCTTATAACTATTAGTTTTTAAATCTGAAAACATCGCAGTATACCTTAGAATGCCCTCTATTTTACGGTACAATTATTTTTCAAATTGGTTAATAAATAAATTTGATGTGATCAATGCTTTGCATCAGTGCTCAATGGATTGTCAAACGCCTTTGATGAAACCAATGCCAGCTCGCTGTGACCTCATGAAGGCGAGGAAGGGGCGGTGATTTCGCCGTCACAGGAGGACTCTGCGATAGGAGTGTTAGTGTGGGCTCTTTTTCGCTCAATTCTCAGACGGTTTCCCGAGAAAATAGCGATCACAAAATTAACATAGTTTATTCAAAATTGTACAGGGAACAAGATGAAGATTTTTTCACTGATGTAATGAGTGTTAAAGTAAAAAAAAGGGGGAATCATTTGCAAAAGGAGTGTAGGTTTGCAAAGCAAACCAAATGGGATTGCATAGCAATCCCAGGGGGTTAGTTAAAGTATGCAAGCATGGGGTGGAACCCCCTAGTATCTAAAATAAAAGCAAAAGGTAAAACATTCGTTTAACTTTAAAACACAAGTTGATATTCCAGTTTTTCTTGAGTAAATTACATCATCATGTTAACAAATTTTGTCATGGGTCACTAGTCTTAAAGTGACAGGTGATTGTATCATGGTGCATTTTGCAAACTGATAGATGTTCATAGTGCTTAAACTTTGATCCTTTCAACTAGAAAGCTCAGTTGTATTTTTTACTTTTATAATTTATTAATCACATTAATTGTGTTAGTTTGTATTTATGTCTGAATTAAACAAAAGTAGTTGAAAAATCACTAAGCCATTGGCCACAGTCAATTAAAGGGGTAAAAGTATTTTAGGCCTACTAGTGGGGTTTTTCTTTTGCTGTTTTGACATTTAGAAGTAGGCCTACTGGTCATGGACAATATAACTTTACTGTTAGCTGTACTGTTTGTAACACATAAACTTATGCATGAACACGGTCTAAACTTTCAAATAGATGGCAACTTGTTTTTTACTTTACTGTTTGGCAGAATCCCTGACTCAACAGATTACTTAGTCCATAGACACCTCAGATTATTTGCAAGTGTCCAATGCCAAACATTTTTTTCAAAAGTTTAACAGTACTGGGTGTAGATATTAGTGCAAAATCACCATAAGTGCAGAAAGTTAAAAAAGAAAAAAAAAAAAGTTCTGTTATTTTCCTATGATGTATTTATTTAGTTATAAAAATGTAAGATTGGTTGTGATTAAAATAAATGATTTAAAAAAAAAATCATTTGATTAAAAACATGATTTTAATCAAGTGATTTAATCTTGACACTCTGCAATGTACAACTCATGAAAGTACTTAAAACCTTAATGAAATCAATTTTAACCTAAATGTTAATCTTCATTCATATTTGATTAATATTAAGCCTGATATATTTGTAATTATGAACTGCACTATATTATAGATATACTTCAAAGACAAATCAGAACAATAAGAAAGCAATTTTTAAGTTTAATATAGAGGGAAAATTATTTAAATGTTGAAATGAAATTATGCTTCTATTTTTCAATGTAGTTAGATGAATTAACATTAAATGCGAATTGTGCTACTGGCAACATCCTGTGATGGTAATTTAGCTACAATTTCATTTCTTGACATTTATGATACGTCCTTTACATCTGGGAAAAGGAAAGATTCACTCTGCTTATTAGAAGAGCTGCTTTGTGTGTAAAAGCAATACAATTCCCTGAAAATTAATTTATCATTTTCACAGAAATCAATTTAATTTAATACTTAAAAAGCCTAAAAAGTAAGAAATGGAATTATTTGGGAATGAATTTTTTACATACAATATTATTTAATAAATAGCATAAAATGTAATAATTAACCCATGTTTTTACCACTGAAGGCTAAATGGGGGCAATAAAAAGAAATTTTTAAGGTATAACACAAAGAAGTTTAACAATATTAAAGGATATGGAAAGCAATGTGATGTTAAAACTGACTCTATGCTCAATTAAATTTAGATTAAACAAAGAACACACACCACTTGTTGATTCTAAACTTACCATGCCTTTTAAAAAAAATCACTGTATTGTATTAATAAATATGAAATAAGCGAATGTTTTCAAAGTGAAAACATGCGACCACAAATATACAATTCAACACGAGGCACAACAAAATTTTTAATTTTATTTATAGACACTTTGTAATAGAGGTTAGTGCTTCGAGCATATAGCCAAATTTTAACTCTTACAACGTATTCGAGAGAAGTAGAAGTAGGAAACATCTAAAAAACATTGGATATCACATAGACGCTAGCGTCCTCGGTGGGCTCAAAATACTACTAAAGCGTTGGATTTAGGCGTTAAAATAACAATGAAACTAGGTTTTTATAACTGGACTGGACAATTACTTCCGGAGTGTCCTTACGGAGTGCCTACTGCAATGCAGCTTAACTCCCCGTCATCAGGTGTGTGTACATAAAAATAATTTCCATGATTTAAGTGAGAAATTTGCTAAGAAAAATGAATTAAATTCGCTGGAAAAAATAAAAGAGTTTTCAGTTGAACGAAGTTCGGATAGATGGTGCCACTTCCTTAACCGAAATCAGCAAGTCACGTCCATAGAGGAGTCTATGGTCAAGTCGGCTACCCTCCTAAATTGTGACCGCATTCAGAGGTGGTTAACTTAGATTAGGGGTGGCCAACCTGTGGCGCATGCGCCAAACTTGGCGCTTTTGATGATTACAAGTGGCGCATTGCATCCTTGCGCCTACATATTCTTTGATGGCAAGTGAACAAGCATTTTCAAGCATGAAATTCTTTAAAAGGAAAACGAGGTAGCGAATGATCAAATTTGAAAAATTCTCTGTTGCTCTCAGTAACAACTTTACACCAAACATTGAAAGACTAGCGAAATCCAAACCGGCTCAAAAGTCTTATTAATGGCAAGTAATGTTTATGTGCTGTAATAGACATTGTTTTACGTACAATAGTTAAAGCATTTAAAAATGTTAATTTTGTGTATAACCATACTTTTATTAAAAAAGTTATTAAGGATATGGCAGGACTATGAACGTAAGGTAGAAAAGGTGCTTGAGTTATATGGCGCATCGGAACTCGCATGTGAAAAAAAATTGGCGCATAGTATGTAAAAGGTTGGCAACCCCTGACTTAGATGATCCAATACTGCAAGTAGAATAAAAAGAATTAATAAAAGAAAACAAAGTCGAAAGGTAAGAAATAAAACTTTTGTGTTTTATTGATACAATTTGGGTCCAGTCGAGTCTCAAAAAACCTCAGCAACTACGAGTGACAAACAAGGTCATGATCCAATATAGGAATTTGCAAAATAAAGTTTACATGGGAGATAAAATTAGGAATTGAAGTCAAAGACGTCAAGATCCAAACGAAACATGCCGCATTGACGTTTAGGTCTCCGCGTGTAAGTCTGCAGGTTTTGTTGCAGGAAAGCACGAGGTCTATTGTCAGAGCTTTTGACAGAGGGGGTCATATGGTGGTAGTGCTCTAAATGCTTCGTTTGGAACCTACCTGAGGTAATTTTTCGAAGAACTTGGCCGAAATTTACTGTAAGAATTCAGCAATGGGTTTGATTTTGAGGTCCGAATCAGGGCCGCCCATAAGGGAGGACAAACCCGACAAATGTCGGGGGGCCCGGACGTTTAAGGGGCCCGCGGCCCCAAGGTTTGTTCAAGAAATTATCTGCCTCATTTTAGGGTTATTTTCCGAATTTGAGAAAAAATATCGAACAGAAAATATTATTTTCAAGTCCTTAAAACGGCCCCGTCAAGGTGGTCTCACATTTTCACCAGTCTCTGGTCTACGACAACGATTATTTGGTTTACATGCCACAAGGAGTAATGAAATTGTAAGCACGTTCTTCAACTTCATAAACCAGCTTTACAATTTCTTTAGTGCGAGCCCACGGTGATGGGAACTACTTCTAAAACACACTGATGGGAGGTCTCTACACGGTCTTTGTGAGACAAGATGGAGTGCAAGAATTGAGGCAGTGAAACCTATATTTGAAAAACTACCTGACGTTTTAAAGGCCCTTCAAGATATAAAAAATCAGTAGTTTATCGTAAGAGGAAACGGCGGAAGAATAAATGGATTCCTCAATTATTTTTTTTAATTTGAAACTTTAATTCAGTTAAATACACTCTGTAACAAAAAAAATCGACGCACCAAGAAGGAATCATCCGATTGCTTTGAAATTTCGTATGCAAAAATGTTTTGACCAAATATGCAAATGATTAAAATTTGGTGTCCAATCAATGAATAGTACGATCTCCAGCGCATCGGAACTGTGCATCCAGCAGATGTATATAAGGAGTTGTTCTAGAACTGTTGTTAAAAATTTATGCTGCATTGCGATTTAGGATACCTTTTAACGGCTGAAAAAATGCCTCGCCGCAGGATTCGAGCTCATTACGAGCAACTTTCAGAGTTTGAAAGAGGTCGTATCATTGTATTGAAAGAGGCAGGTTGGGCAAATCGGTGAATCGCTCGTCATATGAGTCGAAGCGATGAGGCGATTAGAAGATGCTGGCAAGAGTGGGTGGACTATGGCAGATTTCAGCGTCATAATGGTAGCGGTCGGTCGACGTAGAACCACAACAGATCGCGAGGACAGAGTGATTATCAGATCAGCTGTCACAGAACCTGATTCATCGCTATCAACCATCAGTCGTGCGACCAACACACGAGTGTCCACCATGACCATTCACAGACGGCTGAGAGAGCGAAATCTACGCTCGTACCGACCGTTACGCCACCTGCCACTCACGCCTGCACACTGTCAAGCCAGATTACAGTGGTGCTTGGCTCGATCAGGCTGGAATGATGCTGACTGGGGACGTATAGTCTTTAGCGACGAATCCCGCTTCCAACTGTGTCCTGACGATCATCGAAGACGTGTCTGGAGATGCCCAGGTCAGCGTGCCGATCCTGTTTTCACTATTGCACGACACACGGGCCCTCAACAAGGAGTTATGGTCTGGGGTGCCATTTCCCTTGATAGCCTGACCCCTTTGGTCGTCATTAGAGGTACACTTACTGCACAGCGGTACGTTGACGACATTCTGAGATCTGTTTTGCTACCGTTCCTTTCGCAGTACCCTGGGCTTATTTTTCAGCAAGACAATGCCAGACCACATACGGCACGTGTTGCTATGAACTGTCTTCAAGCTTGTCAAACACTTCCTTGGCCAGCTAGATCACCAAATCTCTCTCCCATCGAGCATGTCTGGAATATGATGGGAAGGCGACTGCATCCGGTAGGGAATGTTGATGACGTAGTCCGACAATTGGAGTAAATTTGGCAAGAAATATCGCAGGAGACCATCCGGGAGCTTTATCGGTCTATGCCACGCCGTGTGGCAGCTTGCATCTAGGCTAAAGGCGGGTCAACACCTTATTGAGCTCATTACTGTAACTCTGAAATAAATCATTCAATTGTTTTGAAATTTTAATCATTTTCTATTCTGTACATAATTTTCCTATCCACCAATTTTTGTCTCCATCGGACAACTCCTTCTTGATGCGTCGATTTTTTTGTTATAGAGTGTATTTGGAAAGACATACTCGAGCAAATTAATACAAGAAATTTAATCCGTCAATCATAATATATCTCCCTTGATACCGAAATGAATAACATTAAAGCGTTAACTGAAATAATAGTTAAAGATATAAGAAAATAATGGCCTGTATAAATAGAGCAAAAGAGACAGCTTCTAATTATGGGTATAAATGCAGAATATTCCACAAAAAGAGGACGGAAAAGTAAGCTTTTATTTTTTTCGAAAAAGGAAGCTTTTGAAGTGGAAAGTGAAATGCCTGAAGTATTAGAAACCGAAGAAACAAAATTCAAAAGTTCAGTTTTTGTGTGTGTGATATAGTAATCAATAAAATAGTTTCTCAGTTAGAATCAAGGTATGAGCAAATGAAAAAAAAAACATATGCAATACATTCGAAGCCATATTAAAAATAAATTATAATTCTAATGACAACAACAACGCACTTAAAAAATTAATTGAAAGCTATCGAGATGATTTAAGCCAACATCTCATCAATGAAATTCAGATGTACAAGACCGTTCGCGTAGCTACTTTTTCACATTAAGCTAAGTTAAAAAATATAGGTCTTCCACTCTCCCTTTTAATGATATCTATAGATTAAAATTGAAATCTATTTTCCCAGAGCTTTGCATAGCTTTAAGAATTTTGTTTTCTCTTCCCATCACTGTGGCTTCTGGTGAAAGGATTCAGTAAACAATCTATAATCAAAAATCATTTACGATCTACTTTGGGCCAAGAAAAATTTGACTCATCTTAGAATATTTTTAATTGAGCATGAACAGGCGTGCAAAATGAGCTTCCTGCAAAAGTTTTCGGTGTTTTGACTAGTCTTCAGCGTCTAAGGTATGATTTTGCATGGGTTTCTTAAAATCTTTTTATAGAGATATTTATTGTAGTTTTCTGATTATACTTCATTATCCTTATCGAAGTCCTGCTGGATCGAAAAGTGGCCACACTTCGGGCTTTAGGCGTATAACACAAATATATATTTAATTCCATAATTACTTACCAGTTCATTATTTATTTACTGTGAGTTTGCTCGTACATTTCTGAAGTTGGGTATTTGTAAATATATGGATACTTGAGAAAATAAAAACTTTCTACACAAGGAAAAAGTTTAGGGGCCCGCGCGAAAATTTTGTCGGGGGGCCCGTGAAATTTATGGGCGGCCCTGTCCGAATATATGACTTCATTCCGGACTTAGTAAGGAGCTCCAGTGATAGTCCGCAATGTGCGGCTCTGGAAACTCTGCAGTATTTTCCAATTTAATTTGTTAGTACCGATCCAGATTTATGAGCCGTAAGTTAAAGTTGGCAGAATAATGGCTTTATAGAAGAAGAGTTTATTGTGAAGGGAGAGCCTGCTCCTTCAGGCTATGAGCGAATAGATTTTCCCTTTGGCGATTGCAGCATTCCGCATTGCATTTTTAATATGCTCGTTCCAGAGTAACTTTGGGTCAAGTACAAGGCCTAAATAACGGTTCCTTGTGGTTCAACCATATGGGTTCAACGGGCTAATGAATTTGGAGCACGCGCAGACGATAAACACAGATATATTTTATAATTAATTCATTTATAAAATTTGAGACCATGCGTTAGAAAATTTGCAATGTCTTCAGAAGAACCGTCGAATTTGATCACCGTTTCCTTAGAAAAGTCGAATATGAAAATCTTAAAAAAATACTATTACAACAAACAACACGGATCAGCTAAAACATTCAGAATTATACGATTTCCTCAAAATTTTAACAACAAAATATTTCCTTTTTTATGTGGAAATTAGATGTTTTGTACTATATTTCCTATTTGTACTATAATTTATTTACACTATATTTCCGTGTATAAGCTGGTAATGGTAATTTTAGTTAACGTAGTACTAGAGCAACACAACGGGCTATTGACGACGGTCCGGGATCAGTCCCTTAAGGGAAAGATCCGACGACAACGCATTGTAATTTTGAACAACGGTCAGATGACGAAGCAACACCTGAGCTGGCACCCCATTCTCCAAACTTCCACGGCAACCCAACGTGACCGTGTATAAGCTGATAATTTTTGGAACGTCTTCTAAAGCTAAAGTACGGGGATCGACTTATATACGGATCCGCTAATCTCGCAAAAAAAGTAGGCAATTTTCCGTTACTCGGGCCCATGCGATAAGTATCGCAATGGGAAGAGAAGGGAACCTTCAATTAACGTCGTACTAGAGTACCGGTATCAATCAAACAGCGATCCAAATGGGGATTAATTTGTGAAGCGATCTCCTCCAGCTCATTGTTGATAAGTATAGTTCGCGAAGCGAACTAAATATGATCTCTTAGCAAATCTCGCTAAGCGGTGGTTGACGAGCGATAACGAGTAATACTATAGTAATAGAAAGAAAATATCATTTTTCAATTAAATATTTATATTTTCAAAAGAGATTGTGACGTCACGCCCATTGGATATCTTCGCAATTCGAACTTGGCCACATTTGACCATCACAACGTTGCCCGTGGTGTTCACGGGCAACGCCGTGATGGCTGTTATTCAATAGGCTATAAATTCACATTTGGTAACAATCACTGGGGGTTAGCGAGCAGTGGTCGCACCTGACCCCACGAAAAGAACTCACGGGCAACGCCGTGCTGGACACGCAGTGTGGCTAGTAATATATATATATATATATACACAGTCCAGTCACATTAATGTGACCACCTGTCAAAAGCCGGAATAACCACCTTTGGCAGAGCGGACCGCTGCGAGACTTGCAGGAAGAGAGTCAATTAGGTTTCTGAAGGTGTTCACTGGGATGTTGAGCGATGCCAAATCCAGTGCCGTGGCCAGCTGCGCTAGTTTACGCGGTTGAGGATCCATTGCAATTGTTGCAGGGTGTTTAATTTCAGACGTTTCAAGCCGTATACGCCAACGTCCGTCTGTCCGATGGAGCATAAAACGTGATTCATCGGAAAAAGCCACCTGTCGCCACTCTGTGGACGTCCAGTTGCGGTACTGGCGTGCAAATTCCAGCCTTCGCCGCCGATGAACAGCAGTCAGCATAGGTGCATTAACCAGGCGTCTGCTGTTGAGGCCCATGCGCAGCAATGTTCGCTGAACCGTTGTTGAGGATACACTCTTGGTTCATCTGGGTGGTCAGTTGCACGTCTATTCGCCCGAACTCATCTCCGTAGCCTTCGTTCGCCTCTGTCATCTATAGCCCGTGGCGCACCACATGTGACACGCCGCTGATTTTGGATGGTGCCATTTTCCCATGCATGGTATACTTTTACACGGCGGCAAGCGAACAGTTCACAAAATTAGCCGTATCCGAAATGCTTCCACCCTTGGCCCGAAAGCCAATAATCATGCCCTTTTGGACGTCGGATAAATCGCTACGTTTCTGCATTACGCCGATTGAAATGCTTTCCGATGCCCTAGGACATTCTTTATATACACTCCACTGCAATGTGCTGCCACCTGCCTTTTGTGATTGGTTATTTTACGTTGACGTCGAAAGTAGGTGGTGGTCACATTAATGTAACTGGACTGTGTATATATAGTACATGTTGTCACAGAATGTCAGGTTGTGACAACTCAACCCAGCTCGACGGATTGTAAACAATGCTCGGTTGCTGTAAGTTCTGGCTCCTTAATAAACTTGATACATGACATGGTGTCAGAAGTATAAGAACCCGAATTAAAGAATATATATAATAATAAGCCTGAGATGGAGACATTTAAGCCACCAGGTGAAATGCGGTTCAGCTCCGGAAATGTTGCAGAAGCTTGGAAAAAGTGGGTTCAAAAGTTTGAAAACTTTATGCTCGCATCGGAGAAAACTAATAAGCCTGACAACATTAAGATTGCCATTTTGCTTAACCTCTTGGGAGACGAAGGTGTAGAGGTTTACAATACCTTCAAGCATGGAGATCCTGATGTTCCTGAAAAGTTTCAAGACGTATTGAACAGCTTTGAAGGACATTGTATCCCGTGCAAAAATGAAGTGTACGAAAGATTTAAATTTTTTTCGTGCAAGCAACTCGAGGGTCAAACGTTTGACAACTATCTAACGCAGTTGAAAACGTTCGCCGGGACATGCGAATTCGGGGATCAGGAGGAAAGCCTGATTCGTGATCGTATTGTGCTCGGAATAAATGATTCGAGCCTGCAGGAACGGATGCTTCGTGAACCGGCGTTAACCCTAAAGAAGGCATCCGATTTCGTCAGAGCTGCTGAAGCAAGCAAGGAGCAGTTCCAATCGATGAAGAGCATCTCCAGTTCCAATCATGTATTTGCCGTAAAAGCATATGGTGATAAAAGGAACGATTTTAATGACTCGACTTACGATTGTAAAAAGTGTGGTCGAAATCACCGAAGAGCCCAGTGTCCTGCCTATGGGAAAGGTGCAAACGACGAGCCAGAGAAGTGATGTATTGGCCGGGCATAAACGCTGACATAGAATCTGTAGTGACACGTTGTGAAATATGTGAAAAGTATAGGCGATCTAATGTTAAAGAGCCTTTACAGCCACATTCGGTTCCTGATAGACCATTTGAAAAGATAGGGGTGGATATTATGGAGTTTGGGAATCTAAGTTATCTTGTAATTATGGATTATTACTCTAAATGGATTGAAGTTTCAGAGCTACGTAATAAAACAGCTAATGAAGTAATTAATATCCTTAAGGATATGTTTTCAAGATACGGAATTCCGAACATTGTTGTCTCTGATAATATGCCATTCAATAGTTATTTGTACAGAGATTTTGCTAATGCTTGGGACTTGGAGTACATTTTTACTAGTCCATATTTCCCACAAAGTAATGGTCAAGCTGAAAGGGGAGTGGGTATAGTGAAATCCATATTCAAAAAGGCTAAGGAAGAAAACAAGCATCACTTTGTTGGCCTAATGGAATATAGGAACACACCTATATCAGGACTTCACCTCTCTCCAGCTCAGTTAATGTTTAGTCGAAGACTGCGAACTAAATTACCAGTAACAAACAAGCTGCTTAATGCAGAATTGTTCAATGACGTCAGAGGGTTGTTGACTAAGCGTCAACAAACCCAAAAATGGTTTCATGACCGTTCTGCAAAATCTCTGAGTAAACTAAACCCAGGTGATTCTGTAAGAATGCAAAACATGAAAACAAAGACTTGGGAACCTGCCATAGTGATGTCGCAAAACTCAAACTCTTGCGCTTACTTAGTCAAAAATCAACTGGGAAAAATATTTAAAAGGAATAGAAAACACCTTATAAAATCTTATAGTAATTTTAGCGAAAATAGGAATGATTTTAATATTGAACACACACCTGATGAAATTGCAAGCAATATACCAAATCAAAATATAATTAATAGCAATCCTGATCTAACTGTTACAAAGAGTGGACGGATTTGTAGAAGACCGAGGTATTTAAATGACTATGTGTAATTTGAAATGTGTATATTTGAATATTTGTGCACCTATGTTATTGTACAGTAATTGTGTTTCTGTGATGTGTATTATGTTTAAATTATTATTGTATATAGTGTACACATGTAAAGGGGGATGTCACAGAATGTCAGGTTGTGACAACTCAACCCAGCTCGACGGATTGTAAACAATGCTCGGTTGCTGTAAGTTCTGGCTCCTTAATAAACTTGATACATGACACATGTAACATTAAAAAATGAATCGTGAGATAATTGCTTCGGACCAGGTCGGCGCCTCTGAGGTACTTTCTTAGCCCATTGCATCAGAAAGAATAATTAATTTATGCAAACTTAGCTAAGTGCATTTTCCGACGCAGTGATCCATCTATGTCCGATCAAATGTTCGAGCGATGACACCATATAAGGCAATGGAATTCGCTTTGTACCGTGAGAATAGCTGATCAAGGAATAATTAATTTGATGATACGCAGTTTTGTAACTTACTGCGTCATCCCTCTTGTAGCACTGAAATCTCGCCTTTTTCATTGCTCTCTGTCCTGCTCGTCTATTATTGGTAATTAAGTAGCGAGACATGTAAAAGTCTCACTAGTCTACAGGACCTAATGTTCTTGTTACTAAGAAATTTTGAAAAGGAACTAAGCACTATGATCCAGTGAACTCTTGTACTTGTGTGGGGTGTTTCATCCACTTCAGTTTATGTTCGGAAAACGTCCCCCATACAGCCATGGTGCTGCTTTGCCGTTCAAATTAGCAGCACCGTACATCATGTGCATGTCCGCCTTTTCACTATTGATAAAATCTCCCATCACAGTTGCAAATCACGTTTTCCCGCAGATGAACAAGATCACAGATGGCCAGGTACACTACTCCCCTCTACCCATAGCAGGCACGTGCCAACAGGGGGGGCCGGGGTTTTTTTGGCCCCTCCTGTCACTGAGGAGAAGGGGCGAAAGTCATATTTCGCCCCTCCACAATATCAAAGAACATTATTAACATTTTAACTTCTAAAATAACATTAAACAGTACCGTTGAAGCAAATTTGGACTAATATCATTTCCTGTCAATAGATGCAGACCCAGATCTGGAGGAGGGCAAACAGGCATTTGCCAACAGGGGGGGCAGAGGGTATTTGGTCCCTCCCGTTACTGAGGAGAAGGGGCGAAAGCCATATTTAGCCCCTCCACACTTTCAAGGAACATTATTAACAATTTATCTTCAAAATTAACACTAAAAAGTACCGTTAAAGCAAATTTGGACTCTGATTTCATTTCCTGTCAACAGATGCAGGCCCAGATCTGGAGGAGGGCAAACAAGCATTTGTCAACAGGGGGGGGCAGAGGGTATTTGGTCCCTCCCGTCACTGAAGAGAAGGGGCGAAAGCCATATTTAGCCCCCCCCCCCCCAACACACACACACTATCAAGGAACATTATCAACATTTTAACTTCAAAAGTAACATTAAACAGTACTGTTAAAGCAAATTTGGACTAATTTCATTTCCTGTCAATAGATGCAGGCCCAGATCTAGACGAGTGCAAACTTGGCATTTGCTCATGACAGCCGATTTCGTGGGTGAGGCGCAAAATTAGTGTACAAAAAAATGTATAATGTATGAAAACAAATAAAAAATTATAGTAGATGAAGATTTTCGTACATTGTCAACACACTCTGCATGTACTCAAGATAGTTGGGCGACCTTCGACGACATTGACAAATTACTGCAAACCATTTAATTAAAACAAAACAACTACCGCAGTCATTTCCGTAGTACATCTCCACACACACATACCTCAATATCCATATCCATAAACACTTTTTACGAAGGTTTTAACAGAAAGGTTTATGACTTTTCTCCAGCTCGTTGTTGAATAGATTTATTTAAAATTGTTTAAATGATAGTTTTGGACATTTTTGTTGTAAAAAAATGCACAGGGAGGGGCGCCCTTTGTATAAACTGCGCAGTTAGCAGCCTCCCTTTCATTAATATATATATATATATATATATATATATATATACAGAGAGAGAGAAAGAAGCACAGAAGGGGCAGCGCGCATCTTGAGAGCTTCGATATATTCCCCGAAATTGGTAATAAATGAAGGGTCAAGGGGCAACACAAAATTAGATTTTGAAAATAACGAATTTGAAAGTTTTCTAACACGTAAATGTATAAAAAGTTTATCAAGAAACTTCGAACAAATTTTATTTGTGTAGTAAAAGCTTATATTTAACTAAAAGTGAAAAAAAAATTGTTTCAAAGATCCAAAGTACCAAAAGATTAAATTCTTCCTCTGAATATGTGAAGATAGGTGGCCCAGCATACCGATACTTCATCACATTGTTTTACGGCTTTAAAGTGGTTCAACCCCCAAAATGAATGCACGTGGTGCCACGAGATGATTATCTCATTTTCGAATCCTTTAAATGCATTGTAGGGCTCGACCAAGTCTTTGACGGCATGTCTTGAGAAAAGCGATTTATTTTTATGACCGACTGACGGATTCTATGTTAGGGTTTTATTGCCCTAGGGCCCAAACTGGGCAAGAAGCGCCTGACCAACTGACGGAAATATCGTTTGAAGATAAGGGCATTCCGGAAATCGCAACAAATCTGTCATTGCTTATTTTGATGATTTACAATATAGGGTCTTTTAAATTGTCGGCTTTCTTATTTGAAGTAAATACGAGAAAACTGCCTGCGAGTGAACTGTTCTGAATTTTTGCCCGATGTATTATTTAGTCTTACGGATTTCCTTGACGAGTGAGGTTCCAAGAATGTTTTGAAAGTGAACACTTGAATTTGTGAAGTAATTAAGTGACGGAAACGTGAGAACAGCGCATTGTTAAAACTTGTTGCTTTGCAAACCAACATTCCTGTCGTAAGTGATTTCGCTTTTTTTTTATACTTTAACACTTAATGCTTTATACCCTAAACTGATAATCGCATCAGTAAAAAAACCATCTCCATTTTGTTCCCAGTACAATTTTGAATAAACCATGTTAATCTCGTAATATTCTGATCTGTACTCAATCGACAAACCATCTTGAGAACCGAGTGAAAAACCCCAGTTTTCAACACTGCGACAGCGGCGGTGGTAACTCTTTTTAATATAGAGATTCTTAAATATTTCTAACTTAAAACAACAGTAATACCCAATTATTGAAAACGGGTTTCCAATAAAAATAGCTATTCCAAGTTGTAGTTAACATAAACATTCTTATTTTCATATAAGTAGAATGAACAAAATTTGCGGTCGTTAAGCAGTAATAATTAATTTTTGATAATTGTTAGACAATAAATATAATAAATTGGCTACCTGAACCATTATATTCCAAACTTTCGTCCGATATATGAGCCGCCGACCAACCGGTATAGTGGTTAAAGTGTTAGCATCTAGATAGGAAGGTTCCAGGTTCGAATCCGGGTCGGGGCATGGATGTTTGTAAGCGTATGGCGTAGAGGCGGCTGGTGCACCTTAAATCTGTCGACACGTTGGGTTGGTGTGAAAGTTTGGAGAGTGGGGTGCTAGCTCAGGTGTTGTTTCGTCATCTGACCGTGGTTCAAAATTACGAGGTGTTGTCCTCGGATCTTTTCCTTAAAGAATTAATCCCGGACCGTCGTCAATAGCACGTTGTGTTGCTCAAATACGATATTAACTAATAATTACCAATTACCGACATATGAGCCTTAAAATTTAATTAATAGAAAATTTCCTCATTCTCGAAAAAACGAGGAATTTTCAATATAATTTTCAGCAGGGGTTTATTATTATCTATCATATTTATATTAATATTGCACTTAGAATTTTAAAACTTTGCCTATGTAAGTTGCAAGTGGGTGAAAAAAGTTTTTCCAAATTAAAAATCATCAACAATTACTTCAGATCCACAATCACTCTACATAGACTAAGTAGATTGACTATAACTATCGAAAATGAGTTTTGTGATAAATTTTGTTTTAAAGAACTCTCATACAAGATTATGCAGAGTAAAAGGTCAAAGGAAAATTTTTCGATTAAAAATGGAATTTTTTTTTGTCAATTGTGCTTTTTTAATCCAAATTTTCAAATACAGTCTATATTTTAATATTGTTATTAGTTTTTAAAATTAATGTTTATCTTATTTCATTGGTTTTTAAAAATATTGCCTACTGTGAATTTTTAAATATAGATTCTGTTTAAAAAAATTATGAGCACTCATAGGCGGCGGAGTCAGAATCGAGATAATTTTTACCCATGTGCTTCAAGCAAATCAAATATAAATCTAAAAAGTTCAGAAAAATCGAGACGTTTACGAAAAAATCGACGTTTCAATTTCTAATTTAAATGTATTGTAAGTTTTAAAATTCACCTTAAAGTCATTTAGTAAATATTCTATAAAGGAAAAAATATGATTTTTAATAATCAAGTGTTAATTGATGAATATCTTTTTATGTAAATTAATTAACTGTTTGTAATTTATTATTAATAATTAATCAATATTAATATAATTTATTCTTCCCATTTTTTACAGGGGTACTTTTCGGGAGGACCCCCCCCCCTCCCCATAATTCAACAACCCTAGTTACGCCTATGCTCGCCCCCCCCTCTATTCAAAACGTTGGCACGTCCCTGACCCATAGCATTGCCAGCCAATCACAGCTGCTGAGTTTGTATTACAGTTGGTAGTCGCAATTGTGAGCATTTATTGTAAATATTGCTGCAAAGAGGCACTCAGCCTGCAATGCCTCTTTGCAAGCATTTTGCAGTGATGTTGTAAATAAACAATGTTTTTCTGATCATGTCTCATTTTCTGTGTTCGTGCCTCCACGCGTCATTTTCGACCATACATTTTGATACGAAAAATGTATGTTTTAGTAAGCTGTACCACCCCTCCAAATTTGTCCCATGACCATAGAAAAACAACCTGTATATTATTCAGTTTGATACTGTTGTGTAGTTAAGTTGGGTCATTGGGTTAACAATTGAAATTCGGCGCTTCGACCTGGCTAAAGACAGCCGTGTTCACTAATGGTGACTGGGGCACGTTAAATGGGTCGTGGTCACAAAGTCCCCCATGTTTCCACACCAAATCAATACCTCTGGGGGCACCTGATCAGGGGGTTATCGGCCTCTGATTGGGATCTAAATTACGATATGTGTGAGTGAATGAATGAAAGGGACCATCCTGTAAAACGGATGTGTCATGTATGTCGAGCAAAGACGGACTTCCTCCCAATGGGGCTCAATAACATGGAAGGTGCACCCCCCTTGCCGTCTTTGACGGGCCTCGCACTCCTCCGGTCTGCCAGTGTAGGCATAAGAAACAACATTTGAAATTAAGTGCTCATTAATTTCATACATGAAACAGTAGATACAATTACCTGAAAAGTAGTAATTTATTTTACTGTTGCATAGGGCCTTCTATTTAATTCTTTTGCTTTTTCACTAGCCCTATTTAAAATGTTGAAAATCATGTATTCAAACAATGTTGATAAGGTCGATGCCATATTATCAAGTTTATATTAGTAGGTAGTTACAATACAAGACTTAAAATTTATCAAAGATCATATTTAAAGCCAAGCACAGCATTGCCATGAGATCACTAATGCTTGAAAGGTCTCGTCTCTTTTCCAATGAGAATTGTTGAATGATACCTCACTTATGGTTGTTTTTACTTTATACATTTTTTGTTTCACGAGTACGAAATTCACAAGTATGCAGTATGAAAAAGTAAAAATCTCTAAAAATTCTGTATAGGATATTGAAAGTTTATGTTATTACTTCAATCTTAACCCTTATTATCTTAAACTTTCAACAATCTTAAATTACACCAACACATTTGACTCTCATTCTTCATCATGCTTTGACCTCCTGGAGCATAAAATAAAGAAATTAAAAATAACTAGTAGATATGCAGAAGTCCATCAATGTTTAATGTAATTATGTTGAAATAAGAAAACAGCATACAAGTCACAATTTAATATATGTAAAAATATAAATTAAAACAGGCTCACATATGTAACATATAAAAACATAACTTCTGATTCAATTTACAATATTAAATATACAGTCTTCTATATATTTTAAGTCTTATGTACACTATTGGCTGGGTAGAAGCTGTTGAGGTTGTCTGACGCCTTCCAGTTTCTCAAAGTGCTTTCTAGCATTTTTTATATTGAGCAATGTAATGGCAGGAGCTGAAATAGATATTTGAAATGTTAACTGGTATAAATTAAGAAGTTTATAAACATCATAAACACACTTAGATTTTAAGTTTATATTACTGGACTACCCCATAACACTTTAGCTAAATTGTCTATGTGAAACATTGTTATGAACTTAAATAATGTCGGTTCTAATCATACCTACTAGTCGTGGGATAAAGTATTAAAAATCAGGAAAGCATTTATACTGAGAAAATGGCGCATAGTTTGATGCTCAATGGTCATATTTTGCTACATGAGAGTTGATTAGACTTAAAATGGATTGCAAATCACTACAAACATCTATACCTAGAGCAAGATTCAATCCTATGACCTGTTGGACTGAGGACGAGTGCAAACAACCTGGTTACCAAGCAGGTATACTATACATGAGAGGAAATGACTAATTTTTCAGCTAATTTTAAAATTCAGTTAATCAAGGAAAATAAACTAGTTAGTATTTAAATAAAGTTTCTAACAATAAAAAACATCAGATTAATGCTTATATAACAAATAGAATTACTTATGTGAAAGCAGATACTAATTGGCACTAATATTCACATTTTAAAATACTCGAAACTTAACCACACAAGAAATCACTTGAAATGTACTTACTTATATTGGGATCAGATATAACAACCATCACGTACGTATTGGGAGTAAAAACATCAATATATGCTGAAAAGTTTCCATTTGAAAGCTGCATACTTTGAAATTGAGCAGCAATCTTGCTACAGCTCAATTTGAATTGTTTTATTATGTTTGACACTTTTTCAAACCTATGGACATCTCTATGTTCTTTTCTTTCAGCTCTTGCAATAACCTGAAATAAAAATTGTGATAATTTCAATGCAATAATTTCTGTGTTAATTGGAATTTTAAATTCCTAATATATGTTTGATGTATTAATATTATTGTGCTTATTAGACACATGCTCTATGCAGATGCTTTTCCAACATTTTTTTGCAGAAACCATGTTTTTCAAACTGTTTTATGGGTCATTCCATGCTTATTTATACTTTGGGTCCAGGTATGTGATTACTGCATTGGTGTCTTCGATTTGAGTATTCTAATAAAAGCTTGAGTTTCAGGTATTTTAGAGATGCTGATTCAAGTAGGCGGCTTTTCTAAATAAAGATAATCCTCACATTAATTTCTGTAACATTTAACACTAGAAGGACCAAAGGGGACATTCTGGACCGTTGTGTTGTTTCACATTCTGCAACTCCCTTGCCCATGAATAGAATAAGTTGATAGTTCATGACTTAATTATTTACTACATAATTAATGTGTATTTAATCACTTTATCTCCGCTTCTATGACAAATAGGCTAATGACCCGTATACCTAGAAAGACGGGAAGGGGCCAGAATGGCCCAATCGCAATTTGCAGCAATAGTGCAAAATTTTTGTGATTAATGGCTAGAATTACCTTGTAACAACATTGAAAGTAGTTTTATTTTGTCTTTCCTTCTACATCCTGTTTACGAGCATTCAAAGCCCTCCCCAGCTGTGGGCAAAGATTAATAACACATTGAATATGATTTTATAGTGATTGGCAAAATTCTGTCAGCAGAGCTACAGTTTTTTAACTAAATTGCAATGCCTAATGCTTTGGCATATTGAATAGGAACTGCAATAGTTATTGTTTTGACTGAGGTTTCTTCGGCTATTTCCGAATGAATCCAGCTGTGTTTGATGAACTTTTAAGTTTGGTCGGACCCACTAATAGAAAATTCAATACTAATTATCGAAAAGCAATTGCAGCTTCAGAGAAGCTTTTGATTACTCTCTGGCGAGCAAGAGTCGCAATCTTTATTCTGATTGGCTGGCGACAGAGACAAAAGTTGAACTTCCTCCAAGACTTGAAAGCGCAGTGTCAGCGACAAACCAGGAGAAACAAAATTTGTAATACGCATGTGGAATAACAAAATGACATGTTTTTTGTCGCTGTTGGTGTGAAGTCACCATAACTGCTTATCAGAGAAAGATGAACAAAAAAGTTTTGTTGTTAAGTCCTCTTCACCCTACTGTTGTCATCAATAACAATAATACGACGCCAGAAAATGAGCATTTTTATAACTACACTTAGCATGGCTCCGACATCATAGAACAAATGGTACGCTTGTACACTACAAAATCGTGATACCATTGATGGCCTATGCAAGTATGTTTTAATATTTTAGTCAGCTGTAAATGCTTGGGTTTTGCATAAAGTAATAAGAAAGCAAAAACTTAGGAGAAATTTCATTCTGCAGCTTTGTGAAGCTTCATACTCCATATGTGGCATCTAAAATTAATGCAGCAAATACTCAAATTTTGTCGCAAGTAGTTATAAAAGACATCATCAATAAAAGATTGAAATGCAGAGTAGAGATTTTGCATAGGAAACCACACTAAAAAACCCACACCGTGCGAATTGCAGAAAGGCAGTATGCAGGAAATGCTCATAAATATAATGATATAAAACGCAGCGAGTGTGATAAATTTTTAATGTGAATACTAATATACATATTATTACTTAATATCTATCATTTGAAACCTAAAATAAGCTGTGTAATATAATCTAACCCTCAATTAGAGCCAGGAATCAAATCGGCCCCTTCTGTCTTTCTAGGTATAAGGCAATTCTTGTCTTTCTAGTGTTAATAATGAAAAATAATGTAGGCCACTAATTTGATATTCTAGCAGCGAACATATTTACACTGCTCCTAATCCATCAACTACAACCCCTTTAGTCTGCTTGTATAAAGATAATTTCAGGGTTTCGGTAAAATTCCTCAACATTTGTCAGCTTTGACATTTTGAATTGTCAGTAGTTGAACACTTTTGCTGTTCTTGAATATGTAAGAAAATATGGGTATTTCCATTTGAAAAGCCAACTGATGCAAGTGTGATGTTACAACAAAAAAGAACTTTCCCAAATTGTGGGTGTGTTTTCCCATTCCCAAAGGAAGAGATGATCATAACCTCAAGTATATAGTTTCACTTATGGGTTAAAAGAATTTTCACACTGTTTTAAATTTATTAGAAGGTTAATTTCCCCCCCTCCAGTTAAGCACACATACTGAATGCTTTTCAACCCCCCCACCCCCCAACAAATTAAAAAAAAAATGAACCTGTAGAAAATATCAATCTTTAAAGCCATTGATGTAAACAAAAAATTTTGCCAAAAAAAAAAATCTAACATATATTTATCAAAGAGAAAATGTAAAATTTGCTTCATTGCTTTAATTAAAAAAATGATGCATCATCCTCTTTTCTCATTTTGGAACTGCATTCGCTCTTAAATTGAAAAAAAAAAACCATGTCCCTTTGCTGAGTATTTCAAAACCCATATTTCTATTAATTTTTAAAGCAGAATAATACAAAGAAAATTATATTCCCCTCAATATTAAAAAAATTTACTGCCACAGGATTGAAAACTCACTTTTTTCCACTTGATTCTCATACTGTTTCCAGAGAAAGTACGCATCAGAAAATTACGAAATGAACATGGTTGGTTCAAAATTGTACTGGGAACAAAATGAAGAAGTTGTAAAAAAAAGGCGAAATTTCTACAGCGAATGAGCAAAACACAAAACTTTTCTGTCTTCAGCCTTGAGTAATATTTCACGACAGCATATAATTTTTCTATGCAGGGATGAGAAGGTTAAATTTTGGATTTTTACACACAATGGGTTTGCAATATAAAATTTATCACTGTAACAATCAACGATTTTTTAGGCTGTTGAAACCCGCTGTGACATCATGACCTAGCAAGTCTAATCAGGAATAACAAATTATTGTGTTATATTGAAATGCCGGAAAACATGATTTTCCAACCCGTGTCATGTTGGGTGGTGGAACTGATCCCTTAAATAATTTCTTTTCTTCTCAAAACAGAGAAGGAATGATGCGACATGGCCATGCCATGTGGTGGTGGGACTGATTCCTTATAATTAGAACTTGTGCAGCAAGCATCTATTTCATGTTGGTTTACGAAGCTAAAACACATTCACACCTGACCCTCACCAAGACGTTTGCAAAAAAAAGTGCTGGGTTGGGTTGCATACAAAAGGGGACAGACCCCCCCCCGCCCGCCCGTGAATAATAACTTGAATATTTTTAGAAATTTTTAATGATTAAGATTTGTTTAATCTCAATACCTACTACGAACAACTAAAGGATTCTCAACCAATTCAAGATATTGGAACTGGGCACTTATGATAAATTAAAATTCTGAATCTTCTATCTGCTATTATATAAATATTTGTTTGGAAAGGCTTTGTTTTCATCAGATACTTTCTCGACATTCTTGAATCATTCACAGAAAATCATTACAAAATATAAATTTATTTAACCTTCTCTCAGGCACACAAACAAGTGAAATATGAGTGGCTCCTCTTTAAATGTGATAAATATTTTTGAATAGGTTAAAAACATCAGTTAGTTTTAAAATCCTTGCATGTTTCTTTACATATGATGAGTTTTAAACTAGATGCATACCTGAAAGATATGCATGATCCATCATGTTCCACGAATATTGAAACTTCTATCGTAAGATTAAACAAATTGATGAAAATTTGTATCGCATTATACTATACAATCAATAAATTCACTCACTAGAAATGTGGCACGCTCAAATAACAGCACTTCATCAGCTTCAATGATATCAGCAAATTGCCTCAGATTGGTTTGTAGTTGCTGAACATTTGGAATAAGTTTATAAACAATTGAAGACCAAGCCTAGTAAAATAAGAAAATATATTTCAACATTTTAGTGGATACAACTAACATAAAAGTTAGAAGGTACTTTTACCATGATTAATTTTTTAAATAATTATGAACAAAACAGTCCTTGATTCATTTAGTTAATAGAAAATTTTGGAATTAAAAGATATAATATCATTATATATAATATCCATATCATTCAATAAAGAATGATCATAATTTTTTTTGAAAGTGATTAAAATATCAAGAAAAAAAAATCATATTGAATGTGTAGCGGGATAAGTGGAGAATAGATAGCGCAAGTTTCATGGTCATGACGTCATTGCTGAGGACTCGGCAGCCGACCAAGAACTCCAAGTTTTACTTTCGCATACGGCAAAAATGGACGTGACACGCAACAAGCAATATGCTGCAATGAAATTTTGTTTTCGCCTTAAAAAATCATCAGCTGAAGTCTATGTGATGGATGCTACAGGAAGATTATGGGGAGTGCCATTCCCTATAGCACAGCTAGAAGAAGGTTCAAAATGGTCAAAGAGGGGAAACAATTTGATAGTCCAAACAACAGAGCTGAGTGGAAGTCTCATTCATCACCAACACAGATAACGAGAGTCGATGCTTCTGCTGGGAAAGTTATGATCATATCATTTTTCAATATTCGAGGAATGGTGTACCACCACATACAAACTGTAACTGTAGAATACTATTGAGATGTACTGAAAACCATCCACGGCCACATCCATTGCAAAAGACCCCACTTGAAAGCAACAGGATAGATGCTACACCATGATAATGCAAGGCTGCATATTGCCAATGTTGTTGTTGAGTATCTTTCAAAAATCAATGTCATGTGTGCTTCCCATCCTCTATATAGTCCTGATTTAGCACCTTGCGATTTTTTTCTATTCCCGAATTTGAAGAAACACCTCCGGGAAAAACGGCCTTCATAATCACAGGCAGTGGTAAAAGTTGCAGAGGCAATTTTGAAGGACCTGTCAAAAAATGGCTTCCAGCATTGTTTGAAGACTGGAAAAGAAGCTGGATAAATGCATTGCATGTAATGGGGAGTATTTTGCAAAAGATCATCAAAATTTGAAGGATTAGTACAGGTAATTTTTTTCTATTAATTTAAATCATTTCTTATTGAACAGCCTTCGTAATACCATATTTATTTATTAAACAATTAATATCAAAAAAATTTTGTTCATAAAATTATAACTGGAAAAAAAAAAGACTGAGTTAACGCAAGTTGAAAAAATATAGATGAACTCAATTCCATCTCACAAAACTTCCAACAATATTTTCTGTTATATACATAGAAAATAATGTTTGAAAAAAAATTGTTTTGCCAATTTTGCTATAAAAGCGAAATAGGTCCACTAATACAAAACAATGTAGCTACAGCAATATGAGTTTGTAATTGGAATCACAATGCTGTTATTCCTTTGAGGATTCAACACTTTTTCAACTTTTCTATGCGTGCAAGTTGAATGTTGGTTGATATTAGCAATGGGTAAAGGTGAAAATTGAAAATTTTTGTAAGTGACCAGTGAACTTGTTTCATTTAGTGGCCATTTACAAGCGTTCACTTATATAATATTTGTAGAATACACACACGTTATATATATATATATCCATCAGAATAGATTTTCTCACCCAAAGAAATATCAGCACTACAGAAATACCCCAGGTCACATGCACACACAAGTACTAATCTTCAACCCTATTTCCCTAGATTTCATTGCGTTTTCTCGCTCTAAGCGTCCCCCCCCCCTCCCACCCAAATTCCAAATACTATTTTCTATGTTTATGTTCTAGTGTTTTATTTTATGGTCCTCAGGAGAAAAGAACCGAATAATCGGAGGTTCCACCAAATAAACTAAATGTTTTTAAGTGTAGCGACTGTAGCAAAATTTTTCACTCTCCACTTTCAAACACTTAGTTGCAGCGTGGCAACCGTTAATTATCACCTTTAGCCATGGCGTTCCAAAAAATTAAAGTATCAAATTTGTTTCAGTATAGAATGAGACTACAGCCAGCAACTGTGTCGTAAATAAGTTTTCAAAATAAGGACTAATTATAGAAATATATTGACAGTATAACCTACATAATAACTCAGTGCACATCTTTAAAGGCATCAACAGCATGAGAATTGAACATCTTTTAATAAAAACAGGAGAAGCTAAGACTTATAGAGCAAAATAGTAATAGATAACAGAAGTTAAAAGCTATCTCTAACCCTAACTTTAATCTTACTTCATAGAGAGTTTCATCCCATATAGAAGTACGGAAGCATATACATTCCAAAGGTCTTGACAAGCGTTCTAAGTCTCTTTCCCGCTCTCTAAAAATCTGCAATTAAATAAAACAATTTATAAAAAGTGATTTCATTACCAAAAAAAAAAGTCTAAAATTAATGGCACTGAAATGATACAATACATGCATAATATGAAATACTTTTTATGCAAGAAAATATTTTTGAAAATTACAAAATTGAATAATTTTGCAGCTTGAACCCTCACTAAGAATTATAATCTTAAAATGAGTGACTCAAAATAAAAAATGCATTCTCTGTTCATCAGTAGAAATTAAAATTAAAACAAAGCTTGTGAAACAAATATTTCTCAGATGGAGATTAAAACATTAAGAATGTAATATTAAATCACAAAAGCAAACAAGATTAAACATACAAAATACTCACAATACTATTTTTTATGATTCATCACAATTATTCTAAACTTTGACCAGAATTTACTCTTGAACCCCTCTGTGCAGGAAATTTAAAATGTCTGCAGCGAGAGTCCAGGTAAATTAATAGCAGCAATTGCCCAATTGAGGAATCCCTATTTGGATAGGCATGAAAGAATACACCTAATTTTATTTCTAACCAGGATTAATCCCTTTAATTTTGTTACAAACTGATTCTGATTAATACCAACAGGTTGACTAGGATAGGTTAGGAGAAGACTATAACTTGGAACACTAATGGCCATTTTCCTCTCTGTGATTAGCTACTACCAACTCTTCACAATTATGTGATATTGTTTACATTTATTACAACGCCTGAATCTGCATTCGTATTGATCAAGCACATACTTTGCCACAGAATAGATTCCAAATAGTGATTTTAGTAGAACGCATACAGCATTTTATTTAATTTTAATGTGGGTTTAGAAAAAGAAATGTACACAATACCTTGACAAATTAATGTAATCCGACTATCTTTGTACTTGTCACTATGGGTGTGTGTTGGTGTAATGTGAAGTAACACTTGCATTGTCAATTTTATTTCATTCGTAATAAATTAACAAAATAATTTTTATTCCCCAACGAATTTGCATCTGCCATGGTCCTATTTCAGTTTGCTCTCATTGGGTTCTACTCTGGCGAGCCAGAATAGTTAGAAAAGTTATACAAAATGTAATCACATTCTTGTTTTGATTCATATAAGATCAGTTGAACGCACGTCGGCACAAAAATACTGTAATTTAGCACAGAATGAAGTGTGTCATCCATTTTGATGTGTTTAAAGTATATCTCCCTTTTTTCGCAAAAAGATAGTACTGTACATGCATAACACTTAACCAAGAGTTAATTCACTGATTTCGGAGGATCAAAATGTAACACCGAAGCGGCGGTTTAAACCACAGATCAGGCATTGCGAATACGTTTTTTCGATAACCCAGGGATTATTATTGATCCATGGGTTAACTCAGACATGTGAATACAGCTGTAAGAGTTTCAGTTTACTGCTCTCCAAGTATGTGCTCCAACTATTCAAGATACAGGGGCAGTCCTAATGACCTAAAACTTCATTCAGGTACATACCTAGAAGTTTTCTACGGGAGGGACTGAGAAAATGGTCGTTATCATGGTACAAGTCATTTTTGGAGGTGACATTTCTTCCCCTTTATACTTCACAAATGATCTCTTGATGCAGTTGGTCTCCCGTTTAAAAAAAGATGTTAACAAAAAATTAAAACTTTTAATTTGTCCATGATATTGAAGTATGCGTGTTCTAGAATGGTAACAGATCATATCTTATGTTTAAGACAGGAAATTAAAAGTTGTCTGTAGTTGGAAACTCACTGATTTCTTAAGATAATACACACGACTCATTATTTCCTGTTCTACACCTTACTTTCAAAATCAAACAGCCAATTGGCCACCTATTTCCCCCTGTCTAGGGCCACTATACTTGGCAAAGCTGGAAGATAGACAACATAAAGTTACTGAAAAGTAAAGGAAAGAGAGGAGAAAAATTGCTTGGGCATCCTGGAGTTGCAATTCTCATGTTTACCAGACCCCATAAGTAAATGTATCATTTCTCTAGTACTTGGGACATTTTCTTTATCTCGATAACCCCATTAGACTGACTACTTTTTCTTGGAATGATAGAGGGTCACTTTGCAAGCACTTTTATTAGAATGCAGGTGTTTAGGTTACTATATAACTATCCTTGTTAGTGTAAAAGAAATCCTACTCTTTAATTGCCTCACAAATAGAAACTTACCACATAAGTAGAGTTGCATGTTTTACATAACTGAAAATTATTTTCAGTGTAATAATAATGAAGAAAAATGAATGTATAACATAATTGTAAGTGCACAAATATCTAATCCATTTGTACAATCTGGTGATACCAAAGACTTTGCTTTTTTAAACACAAAAACAAGATAAATATTTCTTTTCCAGACAATGTCTGGCCAATTAAATGTTAATAATCTTGGCACACAAGGGTGGAACTGTGATCTACTTGGCATTAATTACCCTGGTGTACCATGAAGGTGGATTCACATTACACCAAACATACATTCAAAGCATAACCTGCAGAGGTCACACATTCACTACAGTCGTATGTACAAACATATATGCCTCACCCTTGATTTAAACAATGGACCCTTGATCTAGAAGCCTGATCACTAGCCCAATTGATCGGCATATCATAATTGGAAACATAATTTCATATCAAAATGAAGGGAAATGCCCTAGTAATAAAAGAAACTTTTACCCTATCTCTTTGATCTTCTTGAACTAAATCCATTTTATGAATGAGACAGAATATTTTGGCTTCAGGCGAACTTTGCAAAATAGCCTCAAGACAAGACTGATAGTAATGCATGTCTTTTTCCAACTCACGAGATTCAACGTCAAACACATAAATCAAAACCTGAAAGGTTAAAAACATTTTTGTAGAAACTTCATAGCAGACACATCTCCACAGTTAATATATATACTCCTAAGCTTTGCAATATTGGGTTAAAAAGGTATCTTTAAAACAGTGTAACAATAGTTAAAAAACAAGTTGTAAGATAGATGGCATATAAAAATGATGTTTGAGATATTTTTGGACCATTAAACATTCTACACATTGACTTATAACTCTAATATTACATTCAATATAAATTTATTCACACTGAAAAACATGTTACATAATTTATTTTACTTATTTGAAACTTTGATAGCTATGCTTACATGAAAAAGGCATTCTCAATATAATAAGAAAACATTACCTCAACATTTCGAAAAATATTATCCCTCTGACTTGCAAAGTAATTCTCCATGAATGCTTCTTGGCCACCACAGTCCCATAGATTCAAGACGAGATTACCCAAAAACCGAACATGAGAATGCTCTACGTCAACTAAAATTAAAAAAGCATTCTTCTCATTATATAATGTAATAGCCTTATGGCAACCAAAATTTCAAACAGAATTTTCCAATTATAAAAGATGACAGTTGGAACTATATTCAATGTGTTTTTTCTCTCTCAAAAACTTGTAAAAGAAGTAAAGTGGGCATACAAAAATTTGCTGATATAAGAGACAGAAAAAAAATTGTGTTTTCTTAATTGGAAATGTTGTAGTGCTAGAAAAAAAACCACCAACCATTTTTCTTCATTCTAGCAATTTTAATGGTTGAGAAAATTCAAAGATGGCATTTGACAAGTAATGTCTTCCATAAATTCAAATTTGCATAACGGCTCGTCTTCACATTAAATTGAGCATCAATTTCATAGTTTCCAATAGGAACCTCCTATTTCGACACATATTACAGCCAGTACCGGTTATATGGTCACCCTGCTTATAAGGTCGGTTTTCTAAAGTCCTGTCTAACTTAAAAGGGAACATGTGTTAAAGAGCACTGCTTATATAGTCATATTATTTTCCTGGTTATCAGTTATATGGTCATTTTTTAAACTTTTCAATGAGGTTATCAGGTTTTTTTTGTTGTTGAAAAATAGTAATTGTTGTAACATTTCTTGAGGCAGGGAGCAGCACAGAGAATGGCCAGAAGAAAAAAGTCCTCGAAAGATATAAATCTGCCAAGGTGTTAAACGTTGATGAAAGTGGACTTTTTTATCGGATCCTGCCAGACAGAATTCTTTGTTTCAGAGGTGAAAAATGTGTAGGGGAAAGAAAAGTAAGGAAAGTACAGTAGGCCTCGGCATTGAGCTTACCATGAATTTGGACCAAGTTCCCAATCCATACCAGGAGAAACACCCCAGACCATAATTCCACCTCCTTCGAACTATACTCAATGCATTTTGGCAGGAGGCGTTCTCCAGGCAGAAACCAGACCCTGTTATTCGAATGAGGGTGACCTTGATTCGTCCCTCCAGAGAACCCGTTAAATAGAACTAATTAAAAAAATGTTCTTAAAAGTTTAATTATTTGTTTATGAGCACTATATTCTGATGGGTGAATATAATCCTGCCATAATTAAATAGTGTAATATAGATCTGCATATATGGTCTGGCTTTTCTGGACTGCTGAGCTAACCATATAACCAATACTGACTATGTATATAATTAAAAATCTATATTAAAATTTAACTTTAGATACCAAATTTCATGTCATTAGGTCTTATCGTTTCGAAATTGTGAGGACAGAAAGACAGGGGCTCCTAAGGTTCAATCAGTTTCGTAGACTTTTATGGTTTATCTTCCTAAATAATGTTTTTAAAGCGCTGATATTTTGTTACTAGAGAACAAAGTCTCAAATCCGGACATTTTGCTAACAAGTGTTTTCTTTTTTTTTAATCTTTCCACCCTTTTACCCTTCCAACAATTTTTAAAGAACAAGGTGTTTAACCTGGACCAAACTGATGAAACAGCACAAAATAATGGACATGTTTTGAGTAAATACCAAACAGAAAACTTAAAAGATTTGAAAGTAAAAATTTGCTACGTTGTGTATTAAAAAATTTATTTTTTTCCTTTTTTAAAAATTATTCCTATTTATATCTCTGCTATTTTATTATTGCAAACTGTTGCATGAGTCTGAGATGTCCAGACTATAGCACTTAGTCATGAAATTTGGAACACAGGTAGTCCTAAATGTGACTGAATAGACCTCTAAGCCCTCAATTTAAAAATTAATTTAATGGCATATTTTTATCATTTAGTTTTCTTAGAATGGCAACAATGAGATCACAGCATCTTAATTTTCTTGATTTCACTGTTTTTAAAAATTATTTTTGTTTAATTTCATTGTTTGTTGTAAGTTTTTTCTTCAATTCTTAACAGATTTTCTTTTTGGAAGTGAGGGAGTGCCTAGTCATTTATTTGCTCTCCGAACCTTCCTTTCGTACAGGATGATGACGGATGATGCAACAGCGCAATGCGAGAATGCATTTCTTTACAGGGGTATCACTAATGAGGACACTTGGTATGCTGCTCTTGTTGTTACTATGGGCTCAGAGACTCTCACTGACATCTCTGATGTTGTCTTATAATCCTCCAGCAGAAAATAAGTTCAAAGCCCTCTTGAACAGACTGATTTCGACAAACAGCGCAGGAAACTTTTTCCCTGGACATTTGTTGTCGCAGATGTGACCAGCCTAGGTACAGACTTCTTTTAACACTTCAACCACATCATTGACTTCTGGAAAAGGCGTCTTAACAACCCCAAAACATCCCTGCATGTTCTGGGAGCAGTTTGACCCACCACTAAATCCTCCATCTTTCTAGTTCAAATTTGAAATTAGTGTAGCTATTACTACAATTAATCTCAATCTACGAATAGCGATTTCTGATGTCAAGATGATCCCTGAAATTGACACAAATGCTAGTATAGAATATCTCAAGATATAAAGGTAGTAGTCATAAAATTTCATATTTAGACTAATTTAACGATGCAGAATCCGATTATGGTACCAAAATAGAGTGTTTCCATTAGAAATTTCATTGTTTGTGCAAAATTTTATATGAAGATGTCCCTTTATGTAAGTTCTTTGGATTTGAATTTGTAGTGGACATTATTCCCTATTGAATGATACCTTTGAATTTGGGAGTGGTATGAAAAGTTCTTGAAATAAAGGAGGTGGTTAGTTTTTTTTCTGTGGAATACATATTTGTCATAGAATCAGCAAATTAAGTTAAAAGTAAATATTGACAAGATCTAAACATGT
Source organism: Metellina segmentata (assembly GCA_947359465.1). Classification (NCBI taxonomy): domain Eukaryota; kingdom Metazoa; phylum Arthropoda; class Arachnida; order Araneae; family Tetragnathidae; genus Metellina; species Metellina segmentata. Next base: position 39,957,162 of record OX375876.1, on the reverse strand, counting down.
ATACACTGGAAAGAAGAAGGAGGGGGGATTTGATTCAGCTTTTCAAGTTTGTAAAACAAGGGGACACAGAGGGCTTAAATTTCAATAGGGATAACAGAACAAGGGGCCATGGGTATAAATTGAATAAGACACATTTTAATCGGGATTTAAGGAAAAACTACTACTTTAATAGGGTAATAGACAGTTGGAACGCGTTGCCTGAAAATATAGTTAATTCAAAGGGAGTGTACGAATTTAAGACACAATTGGATAGTCAGTGGGAATTGGGGAATTCATAAACAAAGGACCAGCCTTGAGCCTGTAGCTGGTCGTCAATATTTGTATTTGTATCTGTAAAATAAAACTTTTGAATATTATAAAACTACCAAAAAATGCCTTTGCCAGCTAGTGTTAGGCTTTTAATATTATACTAGGGGGCCTGCCCCCTGCTCGCTAACCCCCGGAGGATTGCTTCGCAATCCTCATTGGTTCGCTGCGCGAACCTATGCTCGCTTCGTTCGCCTCAATGAAGACATGTGTCCTAGCAGAAGGAATTGTTTACAAAATATGATGTACCAAAAACATATTTTTCCTAACATATTAAACCTAAATATGTTGCTGTTTTTCAGAAAAGATAGTACCTCTGGAATCAGAATTCAAATGAAAACTTTGAGCAAATTTTGACTCGAAATGTGAGCGCTGATTTGGAAATTGAATACCCAGCATGTTGTTTGTGTGTACATTTTCCCAGCACTCAAACGACCCACACTTTTTCATTGAGTTTGTTGCCGAAAGTTGTAGTGCAAGCGTCTTGTTAAACTATAATTGTTGGCCCTGAAAAGGACCGTTTTTTAAATGGCACTGAAAAGATCCTCCGCTTTCTTTGATTTCTATTATAAACTAACTGCAACAGCTCATTAAAATTTCCTTTTTTTTTTCAATAAAATTTCATCCGATAACGCTATAAATTCAATCGATGCGCGAGACTTCGCGATAAACAAACAATCGTACAGTGTTGCCAAAACGCGATTACAAATAACGTCTTTTTTGCGTGCCACGTAAGAGAATTATATATATATAGATTAATGTTTTTAACTTTAATAACATTTTTAATCTAAAAAATTCATAAAATACAATAGTTATCAAAATAAATCAGTGTATTTTTCTATACCAATTTACATATGCAATGAGAATAGTTAATATTGAGGATTGATTCTTACTAGTAGCTCCTAAACGACGAGTATCTCTAGCAATGTAGTTGGCAAATATGATAGATCTCATACTGGTCTTACCAGATCCACTTTTGCCCATGAGAAGTACCTTTAATAGAAAGATATCTTTACTTTGAAATTCAAATTCTTAAAAGATAAATTTTAATACACAGCAAAGAAATAAATGCACATAAACTCATATAATCATTCAATACTTTCAAGAATTAAAAGTAAGATTTTAAAATAGGTAGAGATGTACATTATGCTACGTTTGTCACCAAATGCAATAGCAGTGCAGTGGTTGTGCACACAGCCTGATGGATCATCCAAGTTAAGCACCTCCAGACACAGTCATCACTTGGGAGAGGGACCAAACCTGTATGGCAAACCACTGTGGAAGGAAGTGATTTTCCCCATATGAGAGAGAGGGTGAATGAACAAGTTGATGGTTTCGCAGACAGAGGTGGCGCTATGCCTAAATAACTAGTTTGTTTGAATTAATGTGATAATTTATAAGTCATAGTAATTGCCAGGTTCCATTAGACATAAAAGTAAAACTAATAAATTATTTAACTTGGACACACTTTTAACAATATATTATAAAAAGTAAATATTTTTTTCATTAAGTATTTACTGTGGCTAGAAGAATAATCAGTAGTTTGTGGATTTGTTTCCCATTGTAAAATTCCGTTAATTTTTTAATTATTTCCACTAAGAAATTCTTAATTAGTGACAAAAAACACCAAAAGCTGCTGCAAGTCTTTTACATGAATGCTGTACTAGAAAACATGATACTTTTGATGTTGTGATAAAAAATAGCAGGAAAGTATAATAATTGAGAGGATTTATTTAAAACTAAGTAATTTTTCATTTAAGGGAGAAAAAAAATAAATCAAACTTTCTGTTTTGCAGTTAAAGAAATTCATGAAAGTCATTTTAACATAAATCGTTTTATGAGAAACGTATGTTGTTTGGGAACAAGTCTGTTATCTGATCATGTGATGTGATGACTAATACAGCAAATGTAGTAAGAATGTTAATGGGCAAATAAACAACAGTTTGCAAAAAAAAAAAATACACCTAGATTATTTACATTTTTGCATGAGCCAGATAATAGCACATTTTGACAAGCATGTATAAGAAGAGAACATTTGTAAGGGATTGAACACAAGAGAAACAATCTTGATATGTTTAAGTTTAATCGTCAGAACAATTTGGATCAAGAAAAGTATTGATTAGCCAAAATTACAACTAAAAACCGGAAATTCCTGTTTGTTTTCATCTTACCACATAGATCCATGGACAGAAATAGCAGTTCTCAACAAAAGATTTCTTAATTATTTAATTTAAGTCAAATAGAGGTTTAAAAAAAGTTCCAAGATTAACATGACAGTCCTGGTGGTTGCACTTATATAAATGATCTAATTTAAACATCGATAATTGATGTAACTCAATGAGTTCATCATTATCTAAGTTAAAAGGGAACTATTTTAATAATGAGCCTCGATCTTGAGGTACCCAGAAGAAAATCACTGTGCAATTCAAAGAATGCATGATATAGAATTTGAAAGGCAAGACAGAAAATGAACATAATTTTACAACCTAAAAATTGGTAACAGTTAAGAGAGAGTAAAGGAAAAAAAATAAAATTGAGTAGGTAAATAAAACCTGAGGAATCATTTCTATCGGAAATAAATAATGTAACTCAAGTTTACAAACTTTCATACTGACCTTTTTCTTCATTTTGACTGCAGACGTATTCGACTAGACAGGTCTTAAATTGACGTATATGTTACAAATGACAGTTAAATTTAACAAAATTTATAAGAGAGATTCAAAATTAAATTTGTGAGACACACAACACAAACATCGTCTGTCTCTGTCATGTGAATTAATGTTCGTTGCCAGCTTCATTTATACGTTAACTTTAAAGTTATCAATTTTTGATTTCACAAAAAAAAAAAAAAAAAAAAAATTGGCACTCAAGTATTTTTGCAAAACTTTCCATGTTTATACAAAACTTTCTATGTTTATACATTTATCTGAGAATTTATAGAAAAAAAAAGAATGAAAATTATTTCAGAACTAGTTTACCAGACCAAAAGTGAATAATTTACAGAATGTAGGAAAATGTTCCTCATCGTGTATGTATGGAAAATATACATATGAACCATATTAAATCTTGAACTTCAACTTTTTAATCGTTGGAGTCGAAAATATTATGCTGTTATTTTTATAAGAGTTGAGAATGATACATTCATTTTTCTGAAATAAATGTTCTGCAAGTTGCTTTGCTCCAAGTAAAATGAAGGATCTTCTGTGGATGACGATCCTTCATTTTCATTTTCCTACATTTTAGCGGACACGTACTTAAACGTATCATCTGTGAGCAAAAATGAAATGAAATGAATAGACAGCGACGTAAAGTGAATGGCCGATACAATTCGCAGGCAGTCCCTTCCTCTTGCGTTTTTAATTAAAAAGAAATTCTCAATGGATACAAATTAGCGATATTCTGGCATTGAAATAAAGAAAATTCTCACAGGTAATGCACTTTCATTCATGGAAGCAATATTCATATATTAAAGAAAGTATTTGTGTTCAAAAGTTAAGTACGAATTATGATAATGTTATGTTTAGTTAATTTATGGTTTGTTTACATAACATTGGAGTTTTAGTTTTCGTATTCTACATATTCTATTTTCGCGTGGATTTCATGATATTTGTCCGCGTTTTTCACAATATAAGCCACTATGTGTTAAGTATTTCGCTCAATATCTGTTGATTCTAGATTATTGATAAAAGCGCAAATAAATTAATTCAAAACAATGATAGGGAATTTTCTTGGAGTTTTTTTACGTCTGATGTTTATTTTTCTTTGTTCCCGTGTTGTATGTTTTCTACAATGTTTGTAAATTTCTTGATATTACTACGATGACCCTGCTTTCGAGGTCATATGATCGTGGTTAATATGCTGTATTTGAGCTATGAAGCGTTAAATCGTAAGGTAATCATTTCTATTGTCAATTGCATTACACGATCTGATTCAAAATTGTTTCCTTATTTCTTAATAAATACTTTTTATTGTGTTCGCAAAAGAGAAAATCTATTAAAAAAAAATTAGTATGCACTGAAATAATTGACCAACAAAATTACTAGTTTGTAATCAAGAACTTCAATAAACACATGGATTCTGGGGTCTCATTACGTATGATTAGTAATACACAAGAATGTTAGAAAGTGAATTTAAGATCCTGGTTAAACTGTGAAAGCCTGAATTCGCTTTCTACAGTTTTCTTGATATTTTTAAAATTTTTAGGCTGCTATTAATGTGTAAATGATGTATAAAATGTTTTAAAATAGAAACCTGAAAGTTGAACCCTTATGAAAAGTTGGACTGTGCAAAGTAATTGAAAAGATTGTAAAATTTACGTACATTTGAAATTTATATCATAATAGAAAAAACAGCTATTACTATTACAAGCATGTAGGTAACTAATGTTTAATTTGCTATTTTATTCATTTTCTTAAAACGTACAGTAAAAGCTCTAGAGCAACCACCTGTTAAAATTAAAAGTAGTTAGTCAGAGTGATCTTTCAGTCACAATCTGACAATTCCTAGAAAATATGTTTGGGTCAAAATAAATTTTTTTTCTCCCTTGATTGCACTGCTGCAATTTTGAGTTGTTTGTCAAAACAAGTGGTTTAGTAAACAGTTTTCAGATAAGAGAAATTTATAAAGACAAGTGTTACAAGAAGCATGCAGGATATGACTAAAAGTGATGTAATTAAAATAAAATAACCTGGGATATGTTATTTTATAAAAATATGTTGAAAATTTTCCAACTAGTACTTGGTAGCCCCAAAAATGAACCTTTTTTTAAGTGAAAAATATCTTCCTTACTTTAAGGACAATGGAGATAATAATATTCTATGTGAGCCTGTTGCTGGGAAAATTTATTAGAGGCCTCTACAAGCTACGCAGTAGCTAGTGAGTAATAAAAAGTAATTTAAAAACATAGGTACTTAGATATGATGCAAATTTTGGTTTACTTAGAAGTAAACCAAAATTTGCATCATATCTAAGTACCTATGTTTTTAAATTCCTTTTTATTACTCACTAGCTACTGCGTAGCCTGCACGGAGTTGCCACTGACAATTCTTTTTTTTTCGTGTGGTCAGGTGTGACCACTGCTAGCTAACCCCCTATAGCCTATTGGATAACAGTCATCACAGCGTTGCCCATGTTCAAACTAATACCACAAGCGATGCTCATTGTCAAATGCGGCCAAATTCGAATTGTGAAGAGATCCAATCAGCGTGACGTTACAATCTCTAGCGAAAATATAAATATTTAACTGAAAAAAAGATTTTTTAAAAGAAAATTAAATGTATAAGGTATTCAGTGTAAAATTTTCTGCAGATTTCAATCCCACTGAAATTTTTAACGATTCTGATTTTACAAAAAAGAACTAAACAATGCCAGTCAAAATTTTTAAAAATTTGTTTTGCTTTCCTTGGTTGGAATTGTTTGAGCGCAGGAAATGGAATCTGATTTCTTGAACATGATCAAGGTCAAATTCGTTTGGGAAAAAATGTAAAAGCTACAGTTAAAAAATTATTTTTTAAAGAAAATCATATTTTTAGGTATTGATATGATGTGAATTTTTCCGCAGATTTCAAATTCATTGAAATTTTTACTCCTATCCTTAACAATCTATGAAAACAAAAAAAAAACTACATAACTCTAGCTAAAACCTTTTATTTGTTTTGTTCTTCGGCTAAAAGCATCAGAAAAACAAAAGGAAACCCAGAAAAATAAATTTTGAATCTCATAACTTTGTAACTTAGGATGTTGCCATTCTAAGGAAAATTCTTTTATTAAATTCATTTAAAAATGTTCGATTGAATTGTAAAACAAATCAACGCTTTGTACAAAAATTGCAAAAAATTTGGGCTACCTGTATGCCAAATCCCATTATTGTAAGTGCCATAGATTTGTCAGGATACTGTGTACACATAAACATACAAACAAACTCTTCCTTTTATAATAGTAGAGATTGACTATTTTACCCATGTCAATGACTTATCCAAATATGGCCCTTGTGCCATAGAAACTCAATTCAAACTACCTATGTTAATGATACCAAACTATTTGCAGGCAACATGAGTACTAACTATAAATTTGTAGTTAGAAACTATGCTAAAGACGACAATTGTGGAAACATATTGTTTCATTTAACCTGCACTCTACTGTGACAAATAGACCGATCCAAAACCATGTGGCCGATCAACCGGTATAGTGGTTAAGGTATTAGCCTCTAGATTGGAAGGTCCCTGGTTCGAATCCGGGTATGGATGTTTGTAAGCGTATGGTGTAGAGGCGGCTGGTGCACCTTAAATCTGTCGTGACCGATAATCCTCACGTTGGGTTGGTGTGAAAGCTCAGGTGTTACTTCGTCATCTGACCGTGGTTCAAAATTATGAGGTGTTGTCCTCGGATCTTTTCCTTAAGGGTCTGATCCCGGACCGTCGTCAATAACTCGTTGTGTTGCTCTAGTACGACATTAACTTAAAAAATATTACCAAAACCATGTGATCAAATTCCAACTCAGTAGTCAGATTATGTGCATGCTTTAAAAATTTGACTCTAAGCAGCTGCCTCAAAATTATTCACTGGCATTTGAAAAGGAGTCATCTATATATATAATTCTCTTACGTGGCACGCAAGAAAGACGTTATTGGTTATCGCAACATTGTACGATTGTTTGTTTACCACGAAGTCGCCTCAATTGAATTTATAGCGTTATCGGATGAAATTTTATTGGGGGGAAAAAAGAAGAATTTTAGTCGAGCTGTTGCAGTTTAAAATTACAAATCGAAGGAAGCGGAGGATCATTTCAGTGCCATTTAAAAAACGGTCCTTTTCAGGGCCTACAATTATAGTTCAACAAGACGCTTGCACTATAACTTTCGACAACAAACTGAATGAAAAGGTGTGGGTGACTCAAGAGTGCTTTATGGAAATGTACATTTCCAAAGCAGCGCTCACATTTCGACTCAAAATTTGCTCAAAGTTTTCAATTGAATTCTGATTCCAGGGTAGGGGAAGACGGGGTACAATGAAACATTACTTCTAAAATCAGTAAAATTTGTCACAGAAAGTTGCAATTTATATATATGTTATACAACTATAAGTTCCAATTACTGATGTGATTTGGATACATTCGCACTTCTATAACATTAGCAATAGAAGATTATTGGTTTTTCACCATAGAAAGTAAGTTTCTTTACTAAAAGCAATTTTGTTTCTTTTTCCTCGTTGTTATATGTAATAATTATTTTTTTTATACATTGTTATCTTTGTGTTGTTGTCTTTATACCTAAAAAACCAAAATTAAAAAAAAAAAAATATTAGAAGCTTGAATTTTTTTTTTTTTAACCTCAGTACGGGGTACAATGAAACACTTGCAGATGGGGTACAATGAAACATGTTTCATTGTCCCCCGTGTGAATGCATTTACTTGTAGTAATATATCACTGGTAAATATAATATCACTGATATAAAATAACATATTACTGGTTGTCACCAATCTAAATAAAACACTTTTACTAAGGAAATAGCAACACCAAACATTAATAGGAGAAGGCAACACCAAATCAAAACAGTAATCATTTTGGAAGCATGCAAAATTAAACTGTTTTTTTTTTTTTCCTTCTAAAAAAAGTACAGATTTCAATTGTAAGTTAGATTTTTTATATTCAAAAACATTTAAGAATGGTTTATTTATTTCATAGGCGTAAACTGCACTTACTACAGTTCACAATCCTATTAAAGTTCTCGGTCAAAGGGACCAAAAATAAATAGATCATTTAATTTCTGGTGAAAGGGGTGTTCTTGTTACTATGTGTGGATTTATTAATGCTTCTGGAAATTCTATACCCCATTATTTAGTATTCCTAGAGTAAATTTCAAGTTTTATATGTTGAATGGAGCTCCATGTGGGACTGTTGGTGATGCAACAAAATCGGGTTGGATGAATGGAGATATCTCTATATATAATTCTCTTACGTGGCACGCAAAAATGACGTTATTTGTAATCGCGTTTTGGCAACACTGTACGATTGTTTGTTTATCGCGAAGTCTCGCGCATCGATTGAATTTATAGCGTTATCGGATGAAATTTTATTGAAAAAAAAAATGAATTTTAGTCGATCTGTTGCAGTTTATAATTAGAAATCAAAGAAAGCGGAGGATCTTTTCAGGGCCATTTAAAAAATGGTCCTTTTCAGGGCCAACAATTATAGTTCAACAAGACGCTTGCACTACAACTTTCGGCAACAAACTCAATGAAAAAGTGTGGGTCGTTTGAGTGCTGAATGTACAATTTCCAAAGCAACGCTCACATTTCGAGTCAAAATTTGCACAAAGTTTTCATTTGAATTCTGATTTTAGAGATACTATATATTTTTTCTGTAATACAGCAAATTTAGATTTGAAAAACATTTTTTTTTTGGTAACATATTTTACAAACAATCCCTTCTGCTAGGACACATGTCTTCATTGAGGCGAGCGAAGCGAGCATAGGTTCGCGCAGCGAACCAATTAGGATTGCGAAGCAATCCTCCGGGGGTTGGCGAGCGTCAGCAAGCAGGCCCCCTAGTTTTTGTTAATGTTCTAACAGATTTCCAGACACATACACGCTGAACGAAAGAAAATCCAGTTATACTAATAATGGACTGTCATGAATCATATATCCAGTCTAAATTTTACAAAAGATAACGGAATTGTTGTAACCCTGCCCCCATACCAGTAACAAATTGCAGCCGCCTTTAGACAAAACTGTGTTCAAGTCACTTAAAAATTTCTTCAATCTAGCTGCAAATGATTGGATGCTGTGTAATCCAGGTTGTACAATCTCTATCTATGAGATATCTTCTTTGCTTGGCATTGCTTATTTTCTTATCATTCCCCAAAATATTACAAAAGGTTTTTCAGCAACTGGAATATGGCCTTTCAATAGAGAAATGTTTTGTGAAGAAGATTATTTGTGTTCGGTATGTGTCAGATAGGCCTTGTCTTACTGAAAATTATTCCCATGGTCAGATTAATGAAACCGATGAGCTGAGTAATGAAACTGAAGACCAGACAGACAAAACCCAAGAATCAAGTGGTGGATCTTGCCATAAGTAAATCAGAATCACCGACTGCAGGTTGATCAGCAAATGTTCATACACCATGCACTAGCTCTAAACCTGCGAGGAAATACATTTATCCTCAAGAGATAAAACCTTACCCCAAGGCTGGTCCAAGAAAAGTAGTAAGAATGAGATATCCACACATAACAGTGTGACACAAGCAGTATCTGTATAAATGATTGTTTTAATCAATGAGGGTGAACTGAAACAAGGAAATATATTCTGTTGGAGAAATCAAAAATTTAAATGAAGTTGAATGTGACTAAAATAAACTATATAGAGTGAAAATTGCTTGCATCATTTCGAGTGTTTCATTGTATCCCAGTATGTGTTTCATTGTACCCCGCCATACGGGGTACAATGAAACACTTTGAGACATTTACTTTTTGTTATTTTACAAGCATAAAGATATTGTTTAGAACCTAGTACAAATTTATTTAAATGGGGAAAATACAAGTTTAAAAGTATGCATTAATTATATTTTTGTGCATGCAAAATTGTGGATAGGAAAAAATAATTAGTAAATTTTGTTTCATTGTACCCCGTCTTCCCCTACTGTATATATATTTTCTGTAATACAGCAAATTTAGATTTGAAAAATATTTTTTTAGTATATCATATTTTGTAAACAATCCTTTCTGCTAGGACACATGTGTTCATTGATGCGAGCGAAGCGAGCAATGAGGATTGCAAAGCAATCCTCTGGGGGTTGGCAAGCAGAGGGCAGGCCCCCTAGTTTTCTAAAATACTACTCATATTTTTGATTAAAGAACCATGTTTGACTTGCTTTCCATCATGCATAAATATAAAGTTTTAAAATGATCTCAGCTGATACTTGGATCTTTGATTGATATTTACTTGGGAAATCTTGTCAAGAGATATTTTTAAAGAAATAAGAAGTATGTTCATAGCAGTACATCTGATACAATCCTGTTTATTCAATAATTGGGCAATCTGACTGCTCTTTTTCAGTCTCATGAAACATGCTGTATTTTGAATGCTACTTGTAACAATTCCACCCAATTGCAAGTCAAAACAAAATGACCTAATTAAGGAGTTACTATATTATTAAACAAGGCACTTTTCTATTAAAAAAGTGGTTTTATAATCCAAATAATTCTGATTTTTGTTTACTCATAGACAAATCATACAGCAGATGGCATGAGGTTAGTTTTTACTGGAAATATATGTTCTGTCAGTGAAATTTCCAATCCAGACGGCATTTTATTCAATTCCTCTTGTGAACTCGCATGATATCCATAAGTTCTTTAATTTCAATTCACAGTGCTTAGAACTGTGGTGTTACAAGCTTTAGGTTCCACAGAATGTTCAAATGGCTCTTGTTGTTAAGTCAAACTGATTAAGAGTATCACTAATTTTATTTGTGAGCAGACACTAAAAACTGCCACTGCTCCAAAAGCTGAAAGTTAAGGGTATAATATGTGACTTAAAAAGTCCCAAAAGACACATTTACATCAATAAAATTAATACTTCATTGTTTAAATTCTCTAAAATAAATTATAGGGAATTATTAGTAATATAAAAAATATTATATCTTTAATATTTCTAAAATTAACACAAGATCTAAGGGTTCTTCCTCTCACTAAATTAAAAGACACCTAATATTTTATGCTTCACATTTTCTCCCTGGACACAATACAATACCTCTTTAGGTGTCTAGGCTGCACGAACCCGAGGTACCCTAGTGATCAAATCTTTTTCCATGGGGTTAACGACCCACAGGATGCCCAAGCGATCTCTCTCCTCGACCCTTTTGTCACAATTACTTGACATTGTCTTGTGTTTGACACAGCTTGGCCTAATATGGCTCTTGCACCTAAAAACCTCAAAACAACCTTCCCCGGTCCTAATAAAGTGCCTATATGGGATTGAGACTGGTCTGCTACTCACCATGATTTAACTGTGTGTAGTATTTAACAGAATCACTTATGAAATATTTTATTTTTGGACTTTTTGTGGGGTCTAACGTGAAAACAATTACGATTCAAGCATATTGCAGTGTGTAAGCTGTCAATTGAAAACCCACTTTCAAAGTGTTTATAGATCGGAGAAAATGACCAGCACCAACTTATAAATGAATAGGAAATAAGATCTAATCTGCACGGACCAACTTTCATGAATATACGAGGTCTGTTGGGAAAGTAAAGAGACTAGCCGAATACATCAGCAGTAGGCGACTGTATCTCCAACTTTTGGCTGTCACCTGAGACGTGTGTATGTATTTGACCTTCAGTGCTAGTTTAAAATCGATGCGATCTGAACGTGATTGTACAGCAGCCCATTCCGTAAGTGCTTGCAGTGGTGACTCGTCACGAAAATGGAATGGCGAAACATCGAACAGCGTCATGCAATCAAATTTTGTGTTAAATTTAAAGAAAATGCAACTGAGACCTTTGAAAAATTAAAAAGTTAGGTACGACCCCGAAACGAAGCGACAAATTCAAGAGTAGCACACGTGTCAGTCTTCCCGTACCAAGAACGCAAGGATGAGCAAATCCAAGATCAGATCGATGTTGACTTTTTTTTTTCGACCGCCTCGGCATTGGCCACAAAGAGTTTGTACCACAAGGGACAAACAATAAATCCACATTTCTACAAAAAAGTTCTTGAGAGGCTAAGGAAAAGGTTTGTTCGTATACGTCCTGAAATTGCAGATCGTTGGATGCTCTATCATGACAATGGCCCGTGTCACATGGCAAATCTGTCACCGAGTACTTGACGAAGAGCATGGTATTGGTTACGCAGCCTCCCTACTCTCCAGATTTAAGTCCGTGTGACCTTGTTTCCAAGGGTTAAATATCACCTCAAGGATCATTACTTTGGAGACAATGCAGCCATTCAACAGACTAAACAAGGTTTCGATTGAAGAGTTCCCAGTGCCGGTCCGAGAGAAATTTATTGCAGATGCGAAATGATGATTTGGCGCCCCCCTTCCCCATTTCAAAGATTCGCCGTATTGTTTCGATGGGGGAGCAGGGAAATCGGAGCTGGCAATTTAAATCGATATCACTCTTTACGATAGTTTAAATTTCTCTATAATTTAAAAAAAGTTACTGCCGTAGCCGCAGGATTAAAAACTCGCTTTTTTTCGACTGATTCTTAGACGGTTTCCCAAGAAATTACGCATCACTAAAGTTCAAAATTAACATGGTTTGTTCAAAACTGTACAGGGCACAAGGAGAAGTTTTTTTTTTCCGATGGTGGCTACAAATAATACATGCTAATACAATTCTTAAAAGTCCCTTATGGGTCATTCTTGCAAAATAGGCAAAATTCATGTCCCTTCAAAATTTATAGAATTCTATCACTATGAAGATTTTGTCAACTTTCAAGAATAGTTTAGGATCACTTTTATAATCTACAGAATTAGAAAATTAATGACATATTTTTTATTTCATACATTTTTAAAACTTTAAAATGTCAAATATCATTGTCCTGGCATGTCCCTGAGTGAAATTTTACAATTTCTTCATTCATTAGGGTTTTAATATTTATTTATATATTCTTGTAAAATAATTTATTCTGCTTCTTTATACATTTGAAAGGTTATTAGTTACAATAATGTAAATAATTTTGCAAAAATTTCCAAAAGTAACTGCAATAACTATTGTCCCAAGTAATATCATCATTTTCCTGGCATCTCCGATATCATTATATGGGCAATTAATAGATGACAGCACTGAGTTAGAATACTTTTCAAGTAATCTGGGGTTGAGGTTATTTAAATAAATAACTGCCACTTTAAAAAGTTATCAACTTTTTTTTTGGTCAGCACATACAAGTTCAGAGTTCAAGGTTTATGTATATTGAAGATCATTTTCATGGCTTTGATAAAAATTAAATGTTTGTAGTAAATTTTTAATTTTTTTTATTATCAAATGTATAAAAGATATTTCTTAAATGTGTGTGAAATTCAAACTGAAATTTTTAAGGGTTCATCCATTAAGTCCTGAACAAGCCTATTTCATCATTATCCTGGCCATCATTGTCCTGCCTTTAACATACCAAGTAAATGATGTCAAGACAGGAAAATGATGTTTTATGTACAGTATTTTATAAATATTTAAATAATTAACTGAAGACAAATATATTCTTTACTTTTAACTATTAACTTTTGATTATTTATTCTCCATTGTAATTTTTTTAATAGTAAAATACCTTATAATGGGCTTGAAATTTTGAAACTTATTTGTTTCTTTTATTTAAAACATAATGTTTTTGTCATTGCACCTAAAAATGTCTAGATATTACTAAATATCCTTTATCACATGCTCTTTTTTATAAGTTGTAAACTATATATGGGCAGATATGAGTGGTAAAAAGAAACAAACATACAAGGAAAGGTTGTTAAAGAAAAGTTTAGCTGAGAAACGTCGTCAGGAGCATATTAAAAAAAATTCCATAATGTTTGATACAAGAGAAATTGAAGAGGCATGTGAAATATATGTTAACCAAAAGAAGAAAGGAGTGGTAAAGCCTATAGCTAAAATGCGTTTGAGGCAGAAAAGGGGAATTATAAAAATAGGAAAGAAAATTCAAAACTCTATCGCTTGAACAAGAAATTGTCATCCGATAGAATTGGCTACCCAAACCAAGTGAAAGTGGTATAGATATTCAACTTTCAGGTTCTTCAAACCCAGACACAACAAGAGATGATAATGTTAAGAAGAAAAGTTAGTGAAAAAAGTTAGAAGAGATAGAGCAGAGACCTACATTCGTATAAAGAAACTGGAAGAAAAATTTAAAAAATATATGCAAATGGAAAAATGGAAATGGAAAAATACAAAAAGAAATACTGCAGATCAAAAATAGCTGAGAATTGATTGCAGTAATTTAACACCACACAGCAAAACACGTAATCTGTTAAAAAAGCATAAAAGTAAGCTATCCACAATGTTCCTACTTTCTAATAATACTTAAATATTCGGGAATCCATAATTTCCTGAATTGTCATGTTCCTAGTAATTTTATTTATGTACTTAATCAGCTGAATTAAAAATACATGGTCATGTGAAATGTTCAACAAGAAATTTATATATTTTTTTCTATTTTCATCATTGTCCTGGCAGATTCATCATTGTCCTGCCTTCCAATATTTTGAAATATTTTTTTCCTTAACAAAATGTTAATAATTTAGATTGCTGATATTTTTAATTTACTTAATGAACATGGTAGAAAATTATTAGGCCAAAAAAATAAAGTTTTAAAAACCTTCGATTGAAAAAATTTTAAGAAGCCAATTTTTCCTATTTCACAAGAATGACCCTTATATAGGTATCTTTACCCTTATATTGAACACGATTATTCAATAAATTTTTCCACATATTCGCGAATAAATTGGGTCGCGAAGCCACAAAATTTAATCGTCACTGACCCAGGTGATGACTGCAACGGTCCAGGGTCCGGATCGGTCGGAAGGTTCACGTTGAGGATAGAATTCACTCCAGAAATTATCTAAAGCTGCTTGTGTGGTTCCCAGGACACCTCACTATCCCGAATCCAGCAACGGTCAAGTTGCTTTTCACGAAACGGAAGCAGGAATTCAGGAGCATCGTCCATATATAGAGTCCAGCAATAATCTGGTTGCTCTTCACGAAACTCCAAAATGGCGCAAGTGTATATAGTCCAGCAACAATCCCGCTACTCTTCACGAAACTCAAATGGCGCAACGTCACCTCTTGCCGCTTGTTCTACACAATCACACAACCCCACTTCTGACACCAATTATGTCAGAGTGACCGAGCGATGTCTTAATTTGATAGACTGTGTGTAGTACCAAAAACAGAGGGACACTGCATACCTAAATTGGACATGCAAATTTTTGCAATATAATACAAAGTTTCAGGTATACACGCCGCACCGTCCGGTGCAAAACACGTCTCTCTCTCTCTCTTCCGAGAGTATAACAAATTTAATCTTATTCACGTTCTTATTCCAAACAGTACCAAGATTACGTGTTCTTGCTCGTATCAGAACACAGGCACTGTCATACATCAATGTTCGTCTACTAGAACAGTAGCAACCAAAACACAAAAACAACTGTTCTTATCTGTGTTAGTAACACCTGTCGGGAGATCGTTACAACGACGTAAGACAAGAAACTTCTGTCAGATTTTTATGAAATGTAAAGATACTTCATGATATATAATGAAATCACAGCAAAATACACTACACTACCCTACAATAATGGACCGGACACCAGCGGATTTGCATACAACTTGCATATCTGTTTGGGTGTGTTTTTCGTGGTATGGCCTGGGACCTCTGCATGTTGTTCTTGGTCAATTGAACGCCGATGCCTACTTGAACATTTTGGAGTTTTCGTACGCTCTAGCAATTTTATGGAATGGACGAATGTTACTTCCAAAATGACAACGTCCCATGTCATGTTGCAGCCTCTGTCAAGCATTGGTATCACAATATGGATGTGAAACGTCTTCCTTGGCCTGTTCATCTTCCCGACCTAAACCACGTAGAACTTTTGCAGGATGAGTTAGAGATACGCTTACGGACCAGGGAACCACGTCCGAAATCTACAGCTGAGCTGGCGACATTCTTGCAGCAGGAATGGACACCAATACCCATAACTTATCAAAACCTTGTTGAAAGTATGCTCAGAAGGGTTGCTAGTGTAATTGTAGCCCGTGGGGACCATCCCCATATTAAAGCATGCATTCTTTCCCTTATACCATCACATCTTGCTGTCTGGTCCATTGTTGTAGGGTAGTGTACATTTAAGTTTTGTTACATTATGTAAAATTTTATAAGAAACTAGAGAAATTACCATACAGTTGAAGTTGGGAAAAAAAGTATAGAGTCAATATGATTTGTTCTTTAGTATGTGATGTGGGAACCTCTTTTTTTCTATTACTTGTAAAAATCGTAAGTTCATAGAACCAGACAGCTTGAAAGATGACCGGGGCCGTGTTCCACGAATTTTTAATTGCGGTTTTTAGATCAGACTTGCTGCTGTACTGTCGCCCTTTCTTGTTGACATCTCGAGCTAGAATGCCCCAAAGGTTTTCCATTGGATTCAGGCAGTTCGGGACTCCGAGATGGCCATTGAAGAGTCTTATTTACCTCGTTCGCCTTCATCCAGGATTTTGTGTTGAACTAAGTATGCACAGATGCATTGTCTTGTTGAAATGTTCAATCGCCTGATGTAATCAGAGGAGCAACTGGCAACAAATTATCTGCCAGCATGTCCTGATATAACACTGAATTAATTTTGTTATGGTAAAACAATTTCAGTTGAACCACCGTCTGCAAATCATGACATATCCCCCAAATTGGCCTTTTGAAAAAATATTGTGTTTTTTCCTCCCGGATCATACCAGTAAAACTTATTACCATCTGGCCCATCTAAATTAAACTTTTTTCGTCCGAAAACACCATCATAGGTGCCAGCCATTAATTGTTTCCGGGCAAAATTTAAACGTGAATCAAAATGCCGTTTAGAAAGTAG
Source organism: Metellina segmentata (assembly GCA_947359465.1). NCBI lineage: Eukaryota > Metazoa > Arthropoda > Arachnida > Araneae > Tetragnathidae > Metellina > Metellina segmentata. The sequence continues at coordinate 39,940,287 of OX375876.1, read as the reverse complement.
AGCTTTTCCTTTTAACTTGTACACAACATTAGGATTTCTATGCAGTGCATTTCTTATTGTTCGGCTGGTACAGGGCAAATGCATCTCATCTTTAATTTGCGAGGATGACATTTTTTACTTGCTGGCGAGTCTTTGGATCTGCCTCTCTTGCCTTGAAGAAATTATCTTTGGCCTTCCTGTTCGCTGTTTTGTGCCATAACTACCAGGAATAATGAAAAGGCGGTAAAACCACAGCGTTCAATAGAAGCGAAATGTTTTCTCTATTTATTCTTTCAGATGATATAATCAATAGACGAATTTATACTTTTTTCCAAGCTGTGATCCGCCGATTTTTAAAATT